>CM061752.1:219218347-219818347 GCA_030979885.1 Lolium multiflorum | reverse complement strand
CTATGCAGGACTAAATTTTTCTTCGCGGAATTTATTGGATTCAGCTGCTGGAGGTACCTTTATGTCCATCACTTTGGGGGCAGCTACAAATCTTCTTGATGATATGATGATAAATTACTCTGAATGGCACACGGAAAGAGCTCCACAAGGTAAGAAGGTAAATTCTGTTGAAGAAACCTCATCCTTGAGTGATAAGATTGATGTGATTATGTCTATGCTTGTGAATGGTAGATCTAATGTTGATCCAAATAATGTTCCTTTAGCTTCATTGGTTGCTCAAGAAGAAAATGTTGATGTGAATTTTATTAAAAATAATAATTTCAACAACAATGCTTATAGGAACAACTCTGGTAATAACTATAGGCCATATCCTTCTGCTAATGGTAATGGTTATGGTAATTCTTATGGGAATTCTTACAACAATAATAGGAGTGTACCCCCTGGTCTTGAAGCCATGCTTACAGAATTTATTAGTACACAAACTGCTTTTAACAAATCTGTTGAGGAAAAGCTTGATAAAATTGATATTATTGCTTCTAGAGTTGATAGACTTGCCTCTGATGTTGATCTATTAAAATTGAAAGTTATGCCTAATGAGGATATTGATAGTAAGATTACTACTACAGCAAATGCCATCCAAGTTAGAATTAATGAGAATATAAGATTAATGGCTGAATTGCGTGCTAGGTGGGATAGAGAAGAAAATGAAAAACTAGCCAAAGAGAATAATGTAGCTAAAGTTTGGACTATTACCACCACTAGTAATGATAATGATTCACATTTTGCTGCACCTCCTACTATCAATGGTAAAATAATTGGTGTTGGCAATGTTTCTACTCCTAGTGCAAAGCGTACAAAACTGCCTGAAATTGCTGCTGAAACTGCTTGTGATAAAACTGCTGAAATTTTTTCCAACCTTGGGGACAATGATCCCATTGCTGTAGCTCATAATGATTTAGATTTTGATGATTGCCACATCTCTGAAGTTATAAAGTTCTTACAAAAACTTGCTAAAAGTCCTAATGCTAGTGCTATAAATTTGGCCTTTACAAAACATATTACGAATGCTCTCATAAAAGCTAGAGAAGAGAAACTAAAACTTGAAACTTCTATTCCTAGAAAGTTAGAAGATGGTTGGGAGCCCATCATTAAAATGAAATTCAATGATTTTGATTGTAATGCTTTATGTGATCTTGGTGCAAGTATTTCTGTTATGCCTAAAAAGATTTATGATATGCTTGACTTGCCACCATTGAAGAATTGTTATTTGGATGTTAATCTTGCCGATAATGTTAAAAAGAAACCTTTGGGGAGGATTGATAATGTGCGCATTACGGTTAACAATAACCTTGTCCCCGTTGATTTTGTTGTCTTGGATATCGAATGCAATGCATCTTGTCCTATTGTGTTGGGAATACCTTTTCTTCGAACCGTTGGTGCTACCATTGATATGAAGGAAGGTAATATTAAATATCAATTTCCTCTCAAGAAAGGTATGGAACACTTCCCTAGAAAGAGAATGAAGTTTCCTTTTGATTCTATTATTAGAACGAGTTATGGTGTTGATGCTTCATCTCTTGATAATACTTGATTTGCACTTTCTGCGCCTAGCTGAAAGGCGTTAAAGAAAAGCACTTCTTGGGAGATAACCCATGTATTTATTTTACTACAGCAATTTTTGTTTTGTTGAGTCTTGGAAGTGGTTTACTACTGTAGCAACCTCTCCTTATCATGATTTTGTGCCAAGTAAAGTTTTTATGCTAAAGTTGATGTTATATTTGGGATCGCTGCGCAGAAACAGCATTCCTATCTGTCACGAATTCTGGCATAAGTCTCTGTAAAAAATTCGAAAAAATCTGCAAAATTACGAGCGTGATCCTCGATATGTACGCAACTTTCATTAGTTTTGAGTTATCCATTTGAGCAAGTCTAGTGCCCCTTTCAGGTTCGTCTTTACGGACTGTTCTGTTTTTGACAGATTCTGCCTTTATTTCGCATTGCCGTATTTGCTATGTTGGATGAATTCCTTTGATCCATTAATGTCCAGTAGCTTTGTGCAATGTCCAGAAGTGTTAAGAATGAGTGTGTCACCTCTGAATATGTGAATTTTAATTGTGCACTAACCCTCTAATGAGTTTGCTTGAAGTTTGGTGTGAAGGAAGTTTTCAAGGGTCAAGAGAGGAGTATGATATACTATGATCAAGAGGAGTGAAAGCTATAAGCTTGGGAATGCCCCCGTGGTTCATCCCTGCATAATTTAAGAAGACTCAAGCGCCTAAGCTTGGGGATGCCCACGGCATCCCCTTCTTCATCAACAACATCATCAGGTTCCTCCCCTGGAACTATATTTTTATTTAGTCACATCTTATGTTCTTTACTTGGAGCGTCGGTTTGTTTTGTTTTTGTTTTTGTTTGAATAAAATGGATCCTAGCATTCATGTATGGGAGAGAGACACGCTCCGTGTTGCATATGGACAAATATGTCCTTAGGCTTTACTCATAATATTCAAGGCGAAGGTTGAAATTTCTTTGTTAAATTGTTATATGGTTGGAATCGGGAAATGCTACATGTAGTAATTCTAAAATGTCTTGGATAATGTGATACTTGGCAATTTTTGTGCTCATGTTTAAGCTCTTGCATCATAGACTTTGCACCCATTAATGAAGAAATACATAGAGCTTGCTAAAATTTGGTTTGCATATTTGGTCTCTCTAAGGTCTAGATAATTTCTAGTATTGAGTTTTGAACAACAAGGAAGACGGTGTAGAGTCTTATAATGTTTACAATATGTCTTTTATGTGAGTTTTGCTGCACCGGTTCATCCTTGTGTTTGTTTCAAATAACCTTGCTAGCCTAAACCTTGTATCGAGAGGGAATACTTCTCATGCATCCAAAATCCTTGAGCCAACCACTATGCCATTCGTGTCCACCATACCTACCTACTACATGGTATTTCTCCGCCATTCCAAAGTAAATTGCTTGAGTGCTACCTTTAAATTTCCATCATTCGCCTTTGCAATATATAGCTCATGGGACAAAATAGCCTTAAAAACTATTGTGGTATTGAATATGTACTTATGCACTTTATCTCTTATTAAGTTGCTTGTTGTGCGATAACCATGCTTCTGGGGACGCCATCAACTATTCTTTGTTGAATATCATGTGAGTTGCTATGCATGTCCGTCTTGTCTGAAGTAAGAGAGATCTACCACCTTAATGGTTGGAGCATGCATATTGTTAGAGAAGAACATTGGGCCGCTAACTAAAGCCATGAATCATGGTGGAAGTTTCAGTTTTGGACATATATCCTCAATCTCATATGAGAATATTAACTGTTGCCACATGCTTATGCATTAAAGAGGAGTCCATTATATGTTGTCCCGATATGGATGTCTAAGTTGAGAATAATCAAAAGCGAGAAATCCAAAATGCGAGCTTTCTCCTTAGACCTTTGTACAGGCGGCATGGAGGTACCCCTTTGTGACACTTGGTTAAAACATGTGTATTGTGATGATCCGGTAGTCCAAGCTGATTAGGACAAGGTGCGGGCACTATTAGTACACTATGCATGAGGCTTGCAACTTGTAAGATATAATTTACATAACTCATATGCTTTATTACTACCGTTGACAAAATTGTTTCATGTTTTCAAAATAAAAGCTCTAGCACAAATATAGCAATCGATGCTTTCCTCTTTGAAGGACCTTTCTTTTACTTTTATTGTTGAGTCAGTTTACCTATCTCTCTCCACCTCAAGAAGCAAACACTTGTGTGAACTGTGCATTGATTCCTACATACTTGCATATTGCACTTGTTATATTACTTTACATTGACACTATCCATGAGATATACATGTTATAAGTTGAAAGCAACCGCTGAAACTTAATCTTCCTTTGTGTTGCTTCAATACCTTTACTTTGATTTATTGCTTTATGAGTTAACTCTTATGCAAGACTTATTGATGCTTGTCTTGAAGTACTATTCATGAAAAGTCTTTGCTTTATGATTCATTTGTTTACTCATGTCATTACCATTGTTTTGATCGCTGCATTCATTACATATGTTTACAATAGTATGATCAAGGTTATGATGGCATGTCACTCCGAAATTATCCTTGTTATCGTTTACCTGCTCGGGACGAGCAGAACTAAGCTTGGGGATGCTGATACGTCTCCGACGTATCGATAATTTCTTATGTTCCATGCTACATTATTGATGATATCTACATGTTTTATACACATTATATGTCGTATTTACGCATTTTCCGGCACTAACCTATTAACAAGATGCCGAAGAGCCAGTTGCTGTTTTCTGCTGTTTTTGGTTTCAGAAATCCTAGTAAGGAAATATTCTCGGAATTGGACGAAATCAACGCCCAGGGTCCTATTTTTTGCACGAAGCTTCCAGAAGACCGAGGGGGAAGGAAGTGGGGCCACGAGGCGCCGCCACACTAGGGGCGGCGCGGCCAGCCGCCGCGCAGCCCTAGCGTGTGGGGCCCTCGTGTGGCCCCCGCGTTGCCCTTCCGCCTACTTAAAGTCTTCGTCGCGAAACCCTGCAGTACGAGAGCCACGATACGGAAAACCTTCCAGAGACGCCGCCGCGCGAATCCCATCTCGGGGATTCGGAGATCGCCTCCGGCACCCGCCAGGAGGGAATCATCTCCCGGAGGACTCTTCATCGCCATGATCGCCTCCGGAGTGATGAGTGAGTAGTTCACCCCTGGACTATGGGTCCATAGCAGTAGCTAGATGGTCGTCTTCTCCTAATTGTGCTTCATTGTTGGATCTTGTGAGCTGCCTAACATGATCAAGATCATCTATCTGTAATACTATATGTTGTGTTTGTCGGGATCCGATGGATAGAGAATACTATGTTATGGTAATTATCAATCTATTACTTATGTGTTGTTTATGATCTTGCATGCTCTCCGTTATTAGTAGAGGCTCGGCCAAGTTTTTGCTCTTAAATCCAAGAGGGAGTATTTATGCTCGATAGTGGGTTCATGCCTCCATTAAATCTGGGACAGTGACAGAAAGTTCTAAGGTTGTGGATGTGCTATTGCCACTAGGGATAAAACATTGATGCTATGTCTAAGGATGTAGTTGTTGATTACATTACGCACCATACTTAATGCAATTGTTGCTTGCAACTTAATACTGGAAGGGGTTCGGATGATAACTGAAGGTGGACTTTTAGGCATAGATGCATGCTTGGATAGCGGTCTATGTACTTTGTCGTAAGGCCCTGATTAAATCTCACTATATTTATCATATCATGTATGTGCATTGTTATGCCCTCTCTATTTGTCAATTGCCCGACTGTAATTTGTTCACCCAACATGCTTTTATCTTATGGGAGAGACACCTCTAGTGAACTGTGGACCCCGGTCCTATTCTTTACATAGCATACAATCTACTGCAATTGTTCTTTACTATTTTCTTCGCAAACAATCATCTTCCGCACAATACGGTTAATCCTTTGTTACAGCAAGCCGGTGAGATTGACAACCTCACTTTCGTTGGGGAAAAGTACTTTGGTTGTGTTGTGCAGGTTCCACGTTGGCGGAATCCCTGGTGTTGCGCCGCATCACATTTCGCCACCATCAACCTTCAACGTGCTTCTTGGCTCCTACGGTTCGATTAAACCTTGGTTTCATACTGAGGGAAACTTGCTACTGTGCGCATCATACCTTCCACTTGGGGTTCCCAACGGACGTGTACATCTACACGCATCAATCATCCACCACCAGAGGTATCTTTCCTTCTCATATCCTTATTACGCCGCTTCCACTTAGTCAACATAATTACTATTTATTCTTATTTGTTCTTCTCTTCGATAGATCCCCATAGTTTCTGGAAACTTGCATGATTCTCCAAATTAAACTTCTGAGGGAAGAGGCTCCAGTCCCTGTTGATTTTCACACTGTTGAGCACACGGGCCCAGAGAGCGAACACGATGATCTGATAGATTCTGAAGCTGTTCACACCGATCTTCCTTCCTCAGCCGATGATGCTTGCGACACAGAGGGATCAGTGCGTGATGACGACGCTGATCGTGATGCCTTTGTTGATGCAGCTGCGGAGGAGACCAGGGCTTCACCTGTGAAGAGATCAACCGGCGGCTTTGCCGATGAAGACGATCTCTTCGATATGTAAGCACCTTCTTTCCCGAAGTCATATTTTGTCTTTTTACTTCTCGCATTCTTTTCATAACTTCTGTCAATCATTTCCTTTTTGCAGGGACGAAGGTTTCGTTGAGCCTCCGTCTAAGAAAGCCAAATCTGGCGCTGCTCCACCGGACGTTGCGGCTTCCGAAGCTTCGGCTCCTAAGGCAGCCCCCGCGGCTCAGGTATCGACAGCTTCTTCCCTTTCTAAGGGGAAAGATGTTCCTTCAACTGTCGCCGCCGTGACTCCTCCTTCTGTAAGTCCCTTTTTGATTACGACGCGAATTTTCCTAGTGCGTACCTTGCTTAATGATTCTTTGTCAAACATCCTTCTTTCTCAAGGACCTACGGGGTGTTATTTCCTCTTTGGAGGCCTTTGCCTCCCAATTCACTTCTTTAAAGGCAGACAAGGTTCGGCTACAGAAGGAAGTTAAATCTTCTTCCTCGAAACTGGACGGTGCCATCAAAATGGCCGCCGCAGCTCGCCAAGAAGTCGACTCCCTCAAAGAGGAACTTGGCAAGCTAAAGGAGAAGCTGAAGGAGGAGGAAGCCTCTAGGTTGGCCACCGAAGCTTGGGCAGCCGAAAAAGATGATCTTCTGCGCCAATCTTCATTGGCTTTGCTTGGTAATCCCTTTTTATGCTTCCTTAACGACTATTACTTTGCAGATCTAATCCTTTGATAGTAATCTTTTCCATTTCATCCCTTTTCAGAGGCCGCTGACATCCCTGTTGATGCTTTGGATAAAATTCCAAACAACTCTCCGGCAAACAGTGTGTCGATGACTCTTGCCGCCCACCAGCTTACACGGGAGCTCCTTGATAAGGGCAAAGGTGCCATGGCGCGAATGCACTCGATGATCTTCCCCAAGCTTAGCCAAGACAGGACCTTGGGGAAGCTAATTGACGCCTTCGCGGTCGACACCAAGGAGGTTATCGAGGTATTCAAACGTACTTCGCGTACTTATGGTGCCCTCCTAGCCTTCCAACTTATGATGGGTCATGGCTTCAAGGCCGATATCGAGGAGATGTCTAAGGAGCTGCCGAAAGATCAAGATGGGCAGTTTATTGATTTAAGCATCTTCAAAACGTCAGCTGTTAAATGCGCACGCCAGCTCCTTGATCTGGTTTCATCGAAGAAAACATCGGCTGGCCCAAGTTTATCAACCCAAACTCAAGCCCCTTGACTTTTGTAACAAGCTTTTCTTTGATTTGATGTGAAACGATGATCTGTCGAAAAACTTATGTTTGTAATAAACTTTGTGCTAGCAATGTTGCTAGTACACGCTTGCTATGATATTTCCACTTGCACTTCTCCCGATGGGAGTTACTTTAGATGTTTGAATTGAAGCGATCCGTCATCCCTTTAACGCTGTTCTTTGCAGATTTTCCAAGTGTCGACATTTGTCGATGATTCTTTGGGTGTTCTTTCTGAAGAGGATCGGATCCAGCGTATGAAGGATCGGATTGCGCAGATGGAAAAAGATCTGCGCAATACCTATGCCTTGGCTATTGTCAGGAAGAAGGGCGAAATTGCAGCCGACATAGAGCGCTATGCTCTTACTGAACTGCATAAAGCCACTGAAAGCTTGAACTGTAAGTCTTCATGGTCCTCGTGCTTATTATTCTCTGTTGAACATATCGCCTGATTTCTCTATTAATTCCATTGCTAGTCATAGCCTTGAACCGTGCTGAAGAGAACAAGCGAATTCACGAGCGCGTGAACGCATTGACTCAGTGTCAGCCGAAGAAGAAATTTCTGGCGGGAACACTCGAAGGCTTCGGCTGTCGCACGATTTCAGGATCGGGTCCAACAAGTCCACCATTTCTTCGACAAGTGCTACAAAGCCCTGAGGGTAATTTGGAGGACTATGTTCCCGTTGAACGCGATTCCTCCTATGCTGTTGACTCTGATGTCTGAGTTTGGGAATACCAAGAAGATTCGAGACTTGGTGCGAGCTCAGGTTTTTGCCGGGGCCAGGTTTACACTTGCCCTTGTCCTTGCACGTTACCCCTCAGCAAATCTGCTCACTATAGCCAACGCGGTTGGTGACTTGGAGACTCTGTATCCGAAGGTATATCTACCCGCCAATATAATTGTCGACAAGCTTGAAAAGGATTCAAGGGTACCTGAAGAAAGAGAAACTCCACAAGGGTGATTTCAGGGATTAAGGTTGTTTTGTAAATAGGTTATTTTGGCTACTTTATCCAAGTGTTAGGATTGTTTAGCCGAAACTTTTTATTTGGTAGATACATGTATATGTACTTTCACCGTGTTAATGCCGTTGGCAAATTTTGAGGGAGCAAATCTTAATTGCCCGTTTAGATGTATGTGCACTCGTTGGTCAGCAAATCATTTGAGTGATCAGCTCATGTTGCAGGTTTTGCTAAACCTGTTGTATGCGCAACTTTGCTTTCAACCGATGTATGTTTCGACAGTCACTCCCGAATATTTCGGGTGCAATGATTCTGATGAGCCCGTTGTTCTATGATATTTCCATATCGAACGTGGGTTGTGTTTATATGTATTTCCGAACTCTTGCTATTTTCGGCACTCGTAGAGGCATCTATAGCAGAGGGAAAGGTCATCATCCTTGTTTATTTTTGCATCCTTTAGCACTCGTAGAGGCTTTTTTGGAACACAATCTTTTGCCGCGTACTACATTGCACCATCGTTCACCGAGGGGTGTAAGCAAAGATTACGATGCGGATTAAGTGCTCCAAATTACTGCATGCTTATCAAGGGATCACAACTGAAGTTCTCATTAATAAGGTAAACACGGTACTAAAGGGCGTAAAATAGGGGAAGCCCTGCTAAAAATAAAAGAGGAAGCTAAACATTATTCGACTATTCTAAGCAAGGAAGGGGTTCTTCTTATCTTCAGGCTTTTCTACCGCGTTAGCGGTTTTCGAAGCGTCGTTGATTGCAGTGGGGGTCTCGACAGCGATCGCCAATGTCTTGTCTCCTGCTGTGCTATCAACTGCCGAAATTTTAGCTGCCGCAGCCTCTGGAGCAAGGTCGGCTGGCTTCTGCTTGGTCTCCCTGACATGTTTCTCCTCCTTAATTTCGCGTATCGATAGCTTGGGCGGAGGATCGATAATTTCTTGCTTTAACCCAAACTTCGCAGCAATCCTCTGAAAGTCGCGATCACAATTGTCCGAGCGAGAGAAACTTCCATGGACTGTGATGTTTGTCCCGTTGTTCCCAGGCATTTTCAGCTTGAGGTATGCGTAGTGCGGTACAGCCATGAACTTGGAATAAGCTGGTCTTCCGAGTATAGCGTGATACTGTGACTCCCAGTTCACTACTTCAAACTCGATCTTTTCCTTCCTGAAATTGTCGGTTTTACCAAAGACGACGTTCAGGTAAACTTTGCCAAGAGAGTACCCAGGTGCGGTTGGAAGAATCCCATGGAAGCAAGTGTCTGTTTCTTCTAGCATCCTCATGGTGATCCCCATACTTTTGATTGTATCGACGAATATCAGGTTTAGCCCGCTTCCACCATCCATGAAGACTTTGCTCATCTTGAACCCCCCGATTTGTGCCTCGACTACTAGGGCAGCATGTCCTGGTTTTGGTATGGTCATCGGGTGATCTGCTCGACTGAACGTAATGTTCTGAGAGGACCAATCGACATACTCGGGGATGTTCGCCATGATACTTTCTGCCAGGTTAATCTCTCGGGTGAGCTTCTTCATTTCTCTTCTCGAGACACCTGTCCTATGGATCATGCTCATTTGGCCACGTGGTGGTGGAAACGCCTCGTTGGGTTGATAAGGTTGAGCCTGCTGGACTTGATGTTGTGGTGGAGGTGGTGGTGGTGGCGGTTGCTGGCCTGCCTGCTGGATGAGTTTGTGCATGTCAATGAACTGCCGACAGTCCCTGAGCAGGTGGCTCGATTTCGTTTAGCCGTCCTTAGAATCGACATACGAGTGCAAATAACAGGGGGCGTTGATCTGCTCAGCGTAGGGCAGTTCAGGAGTCCTTTGCTGCCGTGGTTTATAATTGCCACGGTTCCCAGAGTCCTGTCGATCGTCTCTTATATCGTCATATCGATCGTCCTGGCGATCGGAGTACCCTGCGGCTACCAAGTTGTTTTCGTCATAACTGCGGTTCTTCCTTCTTTTGTGACGATCCCTTCGACCACCCGAGTCGTGCTTCGGCTGGTCATCGTCTTCTTCGTCACTGCGCTGTCGCGGTTTACGTTGTCCTCGCCATCAGCCCAACTATTGGCGATTTCCATTAACTTGGTTATGGTTTTCGGCTTTTTGCGTCCGAGTTCTTCTATGTAGCTCTCACATCGGATGCCATTGCTGAAGGCGTCGATTGCTCTGTCGACAGATACATCTTCGGCAGCGTTTAGGAGTTTGGTGAATCTCCTGATGTATGAGCGCATCGATTCCTTCTGCTTTTGCTGGCAATGCCGTAACTCTTCAATCCTGACGGGTCTTTTGTACGTTGCTTGGAAATTGGCAACGAAAGCATCTACTAGGTCATCCCATGACTTGATGGAACCCTTCGGCAGACCCCTTAACCAGGCTCGTGTTGAATCCTTTAGGTAAAGCTGCAAGCACTGCATTGCTGCTATTTGGTTTCCCTTATGCAAAATCACGGGTTCAGATAGTCGTCTATCCAGGACCTTGGCTCCTGCTACCCATCGTATTTGGCAGCGTCAGTAGGGGTAGGTTTGAACTTTCTGGGTGGCATTGCCTCAAGGATTTTGTAGCTTAAATAGTCGGCTCCTCTGAGCTCGCCGTCGTTCTCCTGACTCTCATCCGAAGAATCACTGTCATACTCCTCCCTAGCGGCGCGTCGTCGCCTTGCTTTGTCGATCCTGCTCTGGGTGATTTCATCCCGAGCATCTCTCGCATGATGCCTTGAGCCGCTAGCCTGTAACGTGGTCTTTTCCTTTCGCGGAACTAGATTATCTCCCAATATCGCGAGACTTTCTAGGGCACCTCGGTGGGCTTGAGCCATGGATCCTTCAGGGCGCTGGTTGATGAGGTATGCAGCGAGGTTGGCTGTTGCTCCCGCAACGGTTTTGGCCGTGGCATGCCCGCGGTGTCCGTGGTCATAAAGGACTTGGTTAGGTTCGACGTTATTTCTCTAGCATCGTCTTTCGAAAGCCTGGATAGTCTTGATCGGTGCTTGCCTGCCCCCTGAGTACTTCGAGAGGCGCTTCCTTGCGAACCTCTTCATCGTTCGCTGGATCGGTCTGCCGCAGATAGGCGTCTCTCGAGGGTGGCTTGCTCTCTCGATAGGTGCTCCCGGTTTTTCTCTAGTATAGAGCGATAGGTGTTTAGGGTTCCAACCGAGGTTCCTGCGGGGAGCGGTGTGTTGTTAAGTACGGCTGCCTTGCTGCCCACTCCTCGTCTGCGATGGTGTAATCGCTGTTGTGGTTGCTGGCGCTGTTTTCAAAACTTGCTCGTCTACTGGAACGAGGCGTGTGGTCTCCGTCTCCTCTGTGCCTCGTGTTTCCCGTGTTATTGGCGACATAAACCTGGTGGTGTGCCGTTCTCCGGGTGGTTCCTTGGACGATGTTGTCGACACTGTCCTCTCCCGATGAATGGGCATTGCAGATGAACGGTGTGTCGCTCGATCCCAGCCCGTGCCTGGTGTCGCAGTTCAAGCAGTAGTACGAGGTTAACTCCGAAGATGTGGGATTGTCGGATCCTACCGACATGGAAGACGCCAAACGGGGAGTCGAGGGCGCGGGCGAACTCGTCGATCCTGTCAGACCAGCCGAAAGGTCGAGCGATGATGACGCGGGACTCGTCGATCGGAAGTGGGCGATTCCAGCAGCCGAAGAATTCCTTCCGCGTTGACGTTGTAGTGGACGCTGCCGAATGTCATCTCCATGTTTCCTTGTAGATCTGAGAAGTTTGAGCGAGAGGAATCGCTGTGCGGGGTGAATTCATAGGAGCCGAATCGAATCGGGCTTCCCAGGTTTGGCGATGACGGTGTCGATGAAGTTGCCGATGACATGACTGGATCTGCCGATGACCGATCTTGTGCCGCCAGGGTTCCCACAGACGGTGCCAATTGTCGAGGGTGCTCCTCGGCGATGCCCTCCGATAGGGGCTTAGGGTTGATAGAATCCTGCAAGCTGACACGAGACATCGGTTCACAGACAAGCGGGGAGAGTGATTTACCCAGGTTCGGGGCCCTCGATGAGGTAAAACCCTTACGTCCTGCCTGTCTGTTCTTGATTATGAAGATATTAGGTTACAATGGGGTGCCGAATAGTTCGGCTGAGATCTCGTCGAGAGGCTAAGTGCTATGGTGTCCTAGCTCTAAGCTTTAGATGGCTAAGGTTTGCTAAGATTGATTGTGTGTCCCCGGCAGCCCCTCTCCTGGCCTTTATATAAGTGGCCAGGTCTCAAGAGGTCTTACCGAGTACGACTAGGTTTACAATAGTTTTAAATCTAATCTTTCCTTGTTCGGTTGCCTGCTTGTCTTGCCCACCAAGGAATCTTCTGATGCACCGACCTAGTGGCCCACTTTGTCATCGGGTACCTTCATGAGCCTCCAGCTAGACCGTACAGGGTAGAACAACATCGGTTACCCGAAGGGTAATGCCCACGTCATCTGTTGGGGGGATGACCCCCGGTATGCCAAAGGCATGCCAAACCGGATGGTCTTATCAATCAAGATACCGGTTTAATATTCATGCCGGAGCGCAAAGATAAGAGTTTGGCTAAGTAAAGCTGGGCCGGTATCCCCAAGAGGGGTATACCGGGACCAGATAGAAAAGATACCGGGACACCAGAAGGAAGAGCGTGTCGGTAAGACCGGTCAAAGATTCTCTCCAGAGCTAGAGGACAACGATGAGCTAAGCAAAGCGGCTTTAAACGAAGGCATGACGATAAAGAGGAGGGTGACGATCAAAGAAGCCGGAAGACGTCAGCCTCCCTGTTTAAAGAAGACCCCGGCGTCATCTATGATTAAAGTATCTTTATAAAGTATCTTTGTAAAGTAGTTTGTCTAGTCAAAGATGCCATTAGGGTTTCTTGCCCTGTAAGCCACCCTCTCCCCTATATAAGGAGAGGGGGCATCCTCCTTCACGGACACGCACGAATAGAGAGCAGACAGAGAGAGAACCTGTAAGCACAAACTTGTAACCTGTGGAGATCAATAGAGAAGATGATCTAGAGTGAGTTCTTCCTTGTGTCTTTCTTCTTCAACCTCTGGCCTTGGCCAAGTTCTTGAGGAAACCATCCGGAAGTTCATCCCGTCTAATCACAAACCCTCCCCCGAATCCTCTAGCGTCCATTCGGCCCCAACATAAGCCATCCTATGGCATCTGTCTGTTCACCACGACGACATCATCCTCTCTTGTGGTCAAGTTTGTTAGATCGTAGGGATTGAGGCTAACTAGAATGATTTTCCAAACTTGAGTGGAGGCACTACAAATGTGAGATTTCATTAAAGATTGAAAATTAGTGAAACTAGATACATCTAATTTGGGTGGGTCCATGTTGTTTATATGAGACATAGGGATATTTCTAGGGACACCATAGATACCAGATAAGGCATATTGCTATTCCCGAGCCATTTTTCATCTTGTAAGACTAGGTATGGGCATCGCCTTCTGCCATAGTGGAAGGAGATGCCTTAGAAGCATTCCGAACCACGGGGATTGGGACTACCACATTGTTTGTGGCACTTGGGGATGGGACCTTGATCTTTCTTACAAAGATAACACTCCAAGCTTGCATTTTATCCATCATGGAAGCGTCAAAAGTGTTCAAGGAGGCTTTGTGCTCACTCCTTGACATAGGAGTATCATAGATGACGGGAAGAGGATCCTCTAATCCCAGGGCCGGCCCATAGCCCGGGCAAACAGTGCGACCGCACTGGGCCCCGGAACTGCAGGGGTCCCAATCCATGTCTACGTAAGCTGGTACTTCTTGTGCACTCCAGTACTCGTGTATACATGCAATAGGCCTAGCTTCTTTTTTAAGCAGCGCAACAGCCCTAGTACATAACTACATAATCACACCACCACCGAAATCGTTAGAAAAAGGCCGACCTTCGCGAAGGGAATACAACTCGCTCCGCATGCGACAAGTGGCGCGCTGTGGTGCCAGAAAATCCTTGGGAAGTAGTCTCCCTGCTCGACACGTGTCGCAAGGGGAAGCAAGATGGGGATGAGGGAGGAGAGAGAAGAGCTAGGTTGTGTCAGTTTTTCCCTTTTTTGATAGATTCGTTTTTTTAAAATGAAATATCTTGAGAACCGTAAGTCCAAATGACAAACCGTTTTCACTTTTGAGATCCTCTCGTCGAGATCTTCAAAACTAGTTCCCATGTTGATAGGTTTCGAGATACTTTTTTTCCGTATTTTCTATACTACTATGGTTGTACTCGTGTTGTGTATCTAACTATACTTGTGCATGAACTTATAAATACTTCTGTTTTGAAGGTATTTAGTGCATTTTTCCCTTTACTTGTGTGAGCATTTGTACCTATACTCGTTCGTGTGCGCGACTGTATTTACTCGTGTGCGCTACTGTACCTGTCTCGTGTGAGCGACTGTACCTGTACTCGTTCGTGTGCGCAACTGTACCTGTCTTATGTGGACGACTGTACATGTACTCGCTCGTGTAGGCGACTATACTTACCTGTCTACGCGACTGTACCTGTCTCGTGTGAGCGACTGTACCTGTACTCGTTCGTGTCCGTGATTGTACTTAACTGTGCTCGTGTGTTGCATGTAACTGTACTCACGTGTTATATACACTGTACTTACGTTTCTGCTGTTTCGTGCGCGTATGCTTGTGCTATGTATGTAACTGTACTCGCGCTACGTAGGCAACTGTACTCGTGCTTTATACGCAACTGTACTCGTGTCTTCACTAAGTTGTACTCGACTTTTCACTAGATCGCTGTTTTTTGCGTGTACCTACGAGCTGTACTCATCCGGGATGGAGCGCGAGTACGTGCGTGCGCGCGGCCTTCGCCCGAATTGCCTACCCGCGTACCCGTACGACGATCGCGCGGGCTCGCTCGTGATGATTGCGTACTCACGTAGGACGCTGGCGTGGGTTGACTCGCACGTGCTTTGACACGGTGTCGATCGGTTGTATGTTCTGCGCAACGGAGTTTCCCTTCACGAAGGTTGGTCTCTAGCTGCACCCAGTGAAATATTAAAATAGGCCCATGTTGGAAGGCCGAGCCTACAACCGAAGCGTTCATTAAAGACACAATACTATACCAGATGTGTAATAATAGTGAGTCTCAAAAAAAGATGTAGTAATAGGGTCTGTTTGGTAGCCCGGGGCTACTCAGAAATTCTACTCTCACCCGAAATTTTGAGGAGATCCAGTGTTTGTTAGCCCGGCTCGTACCAAGTCCACATTGCTGAGGAGATACGAAAATGAGCCCAGAGCCGGGACGAGGAGCCAAGCCCAAATCGAGCTTCGCAGCTCATCCGGGATGAACCAATTCCGCAAACACTCCCTCCTGTGAGACCCCGGCACCCATTCCTCCCCAACATCTCCTCTCCTCACTCACCAGCTCCTCACGCGCCAGCCACGGCCCTCGCCCCGCCGCTCCCGCGCGCCGCGGGCCTCAGCTGCCGCCGGTCCGCGCCGCCGCCGGCTCGGCGCGCCGCCAGCCACGGCCTCCCACGCCGCCGCGGCCTCGCGCGCCGCCCTCCCGCGCCGCCGCGGGCCACGGCCTCGAGCTGCCACCAGGGTCTCGCGCCGCCGCCGGCACGGCCTCCCGCGCCGCCACAGCGTCCATCCCTCCCGCCGGCGCAACCATCTCCACTCCTCGCCGTCCCGCCCGCTGAGCGCCGCCTCCCTCGCGCAGTCCTCTCTGACCCGAGCGCCGCCTCCCTGCGACTCCTCGCGTCGCCGCCAAGCGCCGGCCCCTGGAGACTCCTCGCGCAGCTGCCGAGCGCCGCCTCCCAGCGCAGCCACGACGGACGACCGAACGCCGCGAGGGCCGACGACCAAGCGCCGCTTGGGCTGATCATCGTGCCGCCATCCTTCTGCTTTCCCACACGCAAGCATCCACTACTAGGAAAAAGCTTATAGGTGGAGGAAAAACGTGCCGGCGCACCACATAGGACGTGCGCCGGTGGAAGGTGTTGCCGGCGCACCAGGAAGTCGCCGCGCCGGCGATGCAGCATACTGCCGGCGCACCTCCGTAGAAGACGCGCCGGGCAAATTCCGGCATGGGCTCGGCCGATTCGGGCCAGGCCCAGGAAACACTGCCGGCGCACCAGCCCAGGAGCGCGCCGGCGGTAATTTGATGTTGCCGGCGCGCTCCTGGGCTGGTGCGCCGGCAGTGTTTCCTGGCGGCCCGGAGCAACTATAGCCGGATGGGGTATATATTGCCGGCGCACCACGGCCCAGTGCGCCGGCAATAACCTGGGAGTTATTTCAGCCACCAACCAGCACACTCACTCACACACTCACTACACTCCACTTATCCACACAACCCGAGCCTTCTCCCAACCCAGCTCATTTTTGCCTATTTCTATCCCCAATTTAGCTAATTTGACCAAACAAAATCATATTTTTTGAGCAAATCTTCCCTTCCTACATGCATCTCCCACATCCCCCTATGTAGATCTAGATCTACTATCCCGCGTTGACCGCTCAATCTAGATCTAGATCTAGAAAGTCGGCTTCCATACGCCATTGTCGCGGCGCGTCGTCTCGATCTCGTCGACAATTATATCAAACAAATAGGTGATTAATGAACAAATTGAGGAATGAAATCGACGTATGTTGGACATTTGAAGCAAAGCTCTCGTGTGTGGCATATATATATATGTTGTGCTTGTGCTTGTGTGTGTGTTGGCGTTGAAAATGAGTTGCCAACGTTGCGCCGAAATGTTGATTCATCAAGTTTCCGTTTCGGCACATTTCTGGCGCTCCTATGTCCTACCGTGTAGGAAGGTCATGCCGAAATTTTCCGTGAAAACTACCGACGGATGCATGGTTCTAATCAATTATGTAATCTTACCATGCATGCGATAATGGTTATCGAGATGAGTGAAAGCATCGTGATGAGATATCTGAAACACGCGATCATCGACATGTATGAAAATAAACGCACGGAGGTATTGTGTCCGTGCCGGAGATGCAAACGAGGGAAATGGTTTGACCCGTATTCAGGAAAATTGCAGGGGCACCTGCTCACTAATGGTTTCATGCATGGACACACTCAATGGATGAGCGATGATGGCGCGGAGGTCAATGGGGCGACGGCAGCAGGTGGTAATAATGGCCGGCAAGAAGGAGGGCATCATGACATTGATGACGATGAAGAGTTTGTCGCAGAAGACGATAACCTTGACGACGATAATAACCTTGACGATGACAATAACCTTGACGACGACGAAGAGGTGCCGCTAGCTTCAGTCGTGCGGGACCCTCATCTTCAAGATCTGCTTCTCGAAAAGACGAAAGGCGCCAAGCGGAAATCAAAGCTTGAGCAACTGGAGATAGACTCGAATACTCCGTTGTACGACTCAGGTCGCGGGTTGGGGGAGTCTCGCTTGAGAGTAGCTCTCGATGTGCTGCAGATGAAGGCGAAACACGGATGGACGGACACAAGCGTCGACGACATCCTGGAATACGTGAAAGATCTCCTTCCTGCCGGGAACACGTGTCCTGGTAGTCTAGCCGAGGCCAAGAGAATCACGTGCCCTCTCGACTTACCCCACGAAAAGTATCACGCCTGCATCAACGACTGTATCATGTATCGCAAGGAGCACGTGGACAAGACCAAATGTCCTGTGTGTGACGCTGAACGGTACAAGAAAGGGAAGAAGAAAGCTCCTCGGAAAGTTGTGTGGTACTTCCCGCTCGCCCCCCGGCTGCAACGGTTCTACGCGGACCGCAAGGAAGCAAAGCTCATGCGCTGGCACGCTGAAAGAAAGGAGGCAGTGTTGAATGATGAAGATCGGATTGAGCACCCAGTGCTGACACACCCTTCGGATGCAAGCCAGTGGAAAGCATTAGACAATGAATTCGGAAGTTTTGGGGCAGAACCCAGAAACATCAGGTTGGGTGCGAGCACGGACGGATTCAATCCGTTCGGAAACCAGAGCAGCACACTGATGACCCACAAGTATAGGGGGTGTATCGTAGTATCTTCGATAAGTAAGAATGTCGATCCCAACGAGGAGCAGAAGGTGTTGGCAGCAGTTTCGATGAAGGATTCACTGTAAATGCTCACAGACAAGTATTCAGGGGGTTTTGATATTGCAGATAAATAAAGTACAAGTAAATAAAATGCGAGAGAAATAATTGCAGCGAGTGGCCCAATCCTTTTTAGCACGAAGGACAAGCCGGTTTGTTTACTTATAATGACCAAACGTTCCGAGGACACATGGGGATTTTAGTCTAGTACTTTCGCTTCATGTGGTTTAATAATCTTCATTGTTTTGATAAGTGTTGTGTGGGTGAACCTATGCTAATGCACCGCCCTTCCTAGGACTAATACATACTTGTGATTATACCCCTTGCAAGCATCCGCAACTACAAGAAAGTAATTAAGATAAATCTAACCACAACCTTAAACTCTGAGATCCTGCGATCCCTCCTGCATCGATATACTAACGGGGGCTCAGGTTTCTGTCACTCCGGCAACCGAATACAAGATGCACTCCCCTAGGCCCATAAATGGTGAAGTGTCGTGTAGTCGACGTTCACACGACACCACTAGAAGAATGACACCACAACTTAAATATCATAACATTGAATATTACTCAACCATAATTCACTACTAGCATTTAGACTTCACCCATGTCCTCAAGAACTAAACGAACTACTCACGAGACATCATATGGAATACAATCAGAGGTGATATGATGATGAATAACAATCTGAACATAAACCTTGGTTCAATGGTTTCACTCAATAGCATCTACAACAAGTATAGAATAACACCGGGAGAGTTTCCCCTATCAAACAATCAAGATTTAACCCGAATTGTTACAGCGGTGACGAGGTGCTGCGGTGATGATGGCGGTGTAGATGGTGGAGATGATGATGATGATGATGGAGATGATGTCCAACTCGATGACGATGGCGATGGCGTCGATTTCCCCCTCCGGAGGGAATTTCCCCGGCGGATTCCTGCCCGCCGGAGAGCTCTTTCTCTCTGGTGTTCTCCGCCCCAGAGGCGGTAACCCTTCGTGAGGTCCTCTCTGTGGCTTAGGTTTCGGGACGAAGGAGTACGCGAAGAAAGGAGGCGAAAGGGGCTGTGGGGCCCCCAGAGCATAGGGGGCGCGGCCGGGCCATGGGCCACGCCGCCCTATGGTCTGGGCCCACAGTGGCTCTTCTCTTCTTCCCCTTCGGCTCCCTCCGTCATCTGGAAAAATAGGAATTTTCGTGAAATTCCCTTCCACGATTGATCTTCCGAAATATTGCGTTCGACGGTGCTTTTTCCAGCAGAATCCTGGCTCCGGTGCTTGATCCTCCAATGATGATGAAACATGCAAAATAGATGAAATAACATAAGTATTGTGTCCCAATATGAAATATATCAATGAATAACAGCAAATTATGATACAAAATAGTGATGCAAATTGGACGTATCAACTCCCCCCAAGCTTAGACCTCGCTTGTCCCCAAGCGAAACTGAGCTCGATAAACAAGACCACATGTTTATGGAGTGAAGAGTCGATAAATAAAATACGGACAAGAAGCATCATATTCATTCACACAAGACATTCTAGTAAACAACTTCTTCATATGACTCATCTTGAAATAAGTAAAGAGAAATCACAAGTAAAGGTGCATAAGAAATCATAGTTGGTGATGGCAAACTTTGTTCTTGGTCAGAGAACTACTAACGGATTGTACTTCTAAGCAAAGCTTTCATATTGGATTTTATAGCTGAGCCTTCATATTTAAACATAACAATCTCTTCATAATCATTGATAACTTCAAAGTCATATTCATTCAGATAAAATTGGTACTAAACAAGAAAGTATAAAAGACATGATCAACTGAATCATAGCATAAATGATTGGTTCACAACAACTCAATTGCTTGCTTGAGATAGAGGGAAATAGGTTTACTGACTCAACATAAAAGTAAAAGACAGGCCCTTCGCAGAGGGAAGTAGGGATTAAATCATGTGCTAGAGCTTTTCAAGTTTTGAAATCATATAAAGAGAATAAAAGTAAGATTTTGAGCGGTGTTTGTTGTTGTCAACGAATGGTAGTGGGCACTCTAACCCCCTTGCCAAACGAACCTTCCAAGAGCGGCTCCCATGAGGGACGGCATCTCTACCAGCAAGGTAGATCATCCCCTTCTCTTTTGTTTACACATGTATTTTAGTTTTATTTAGGATGACACTCCCCCCAACCTTGGCTTTCTCAATCCATGGCTAACCGAATCCTCGGGTGCCTTCCAACATTCACATACCATGGAGGAGTGTCTATTGCAAAATTAAGTTGCTTACTGATGAATCAGAGCAAAACATGTGAAGAGAATTATTAATGAAGGTTATTAATTGAGGCTGGGAACCTCATTGCCAGCTCTTATTGCAAAATTATTGGATAAGCGGATGTGCCACTAGTCCATTTGGGAAAGTTCGCCCAACAAGATTGAAAGATAAAACACCACATACTTCCTCATGAGCTATAAAACATTGACACAAATAAGGAATAGTAATTTGAATAATTTAAAGGTAGCACATGAAGTATTTACTTGGAATGGCAGAAAATACCATGTAGTAGGTAGGTATGGTGGACACAAATGGCATAGGTTTGGTCTAAGGTTATGGATGTATGAGAAGCATTCCCTCTCGATACAAGTCTTTGGCTAGCAAGGTTTGGTAGCAAGCATAAAGTTGAGGGAAACAAACAAATATACATATGGTAGAACAATCATGCATCTTTCTCAATAGCACAAGCAATTTTAACTTTAGAATACTAAGCATAGAGATAATAGAATAATGTATCTAAGTGTATTTCTCTCTTTCATTAAACATCAAAATGTTGTTGCTATTGACCAATGCTAAGTTTGCCAAAACCAAATAGATTTACTCGATGCTCCCAAAGTGATATCAATACTCATGTCAAGAGTAATCATATAATGGAAATTGCAAACTAAAATAAGGTGTGCAAAAAGTAAATGATAAGACTTCTCACTAATATTCCATAACGATAACTCACACCAACGGATACATAGATAACTAACTAAGAGAGATACTTCCACATTGCATACTATTCCATATGATAACTTCCCTACTCATGATATGACACTACTTGATAGTAAAAGATAAAGGTGGTGATGATGTGATACCGCGGCACTCCCCCAAGCTTGGAACAAACCAAGGGGATGCCAATACCGATGATGAATTACTCCTTCGGTGATGATGGTGATGGATTCTTCTCGACAAGCTTCTTAACAAGCTCCTTTAAATCCTCAATCTCATATGTGAGGTTGCGAATCAGTTCCGAGTTGTGATCAACGCGGCTCATAATCATGTCAGGTGGTGAATTCCAGCTCTTAGAGTTGTTTCCCCATCCTTCATCTTCAGATTTCATCTCTCCTACAATGTCAGAACGATTTATATCCCAATTACTTGGCAACACTACCTTGGGGGTCCTTTCAGTTTGACGATCATAGATTAGATTGCGGTAAGGGTTGTAATTGCTCGGAGAAGACGTCCTTGGAGCCAAGTAATGACGTGGAACCGCTCCTCCGGTAGCGATTCGTGCACTCCTCTTGATGTCGGATGAACTTGATATCACGCCAATACTTGCAACGGTGGCTCGCTGGTGTTCCTGCGGAGCTTCCTCCACTTCTTCCTCATCCTCTCTTGCGTCTTCTTCCTTCAGTTCCGGGTCTTGAATATTTTCCTTCAAAGGTCCCTTGTCCTTGTTGTTGGAGACCATGGTGCTTCTAGATCAAAACAAATCTGGCAGAAAACAGCTCGAAACAAAACACGACGAGAAAACGATATTACGGACCTCCAGGGGTCCGGGGGATTATATAGCAAAAATTTTCATGACATAAGGAAAGTACCAGATCGAACCAGAGTCGGAAAGGGCAACGAGGCGGCCAGACCATAGGTCGGCGCGGCCCAGGTCGGCCGCGCCGGCCTATGGTGGCACCCCCTCGTGCGTCTTTTCCACTCCGTTTCGAACTCGTAATTTTTCATATTTCCTAAAAACAGCAGAAATAATGTTCGGAAAGGTAAACGCGGACTTTTTATTACCTCTACTGTTACCTATTCAAAGTCCAGTTCTGGCGGACTGTCAATTTGTCCTTTGATGAAAGCCTCCGGTGTTTCCACTTGAATAATATCAACATCAACATTATAAGAATCACCCGAGATATAATGCTTGAGTCTTTGTCCATTCACCACTTGCGTGGCATTGCCTTGGAGAGAGCTAATTTTAATTGCTCCTGAACGGTATACCTCCTCAATAACATATGGTCCTTCCCATTTCGAGAGTAATTTCCCTGCAAAGAATCTGAGACGAGACCGATACAATAGAACTTGATCTCCAACATTAAATTCTCTTTTAATGATCCTTCTATCATGCCACTTCTTAACTTTTTCTTTAAAGAGTTTAGCATTTTCATAAGCTTCACTTCTCCATTCATCTAGAGAACTTAATTGCAACAATCTTTTATTACCGGCTAATTTAGGATCTTTATTTAGTTCTCTAACAGCCCAATAAGCTTTGTGCTCTAGTTCTAAAGGTAAATGACAAGCTTTTCCATAAACCATTTTATAAGGTGACATTCCCATAGGATTTTTATAAGCAGTTCTATAAGCCCATAGTGCTTCTTTCAATTTGCTAGCCCAATTCCTTCTAGATTTATTAACAGTCTTTCCCAAGATAGCTTTAATCTCTCTATTTGATAATTCTACTTGACCACTAGTTTGAGGGTGATAAGCGGAAGCAATTCTATGATTAATACCATACTTAGCAAGAGTTTTTCTAAAACCTCCATGAATAAAATGAGAACCTCCATCAGTCATAATATATCTAGGTACTCCAAATCTAGGAAATATAACATCTACAAGCATTTTTATAGAGGTCTCACCATCAGCACTTTTTGTAGGTATAGCTTCTACCCATTTAGTAACATAATCAACAGCGACAAGTATGTGAGTGTTACCTTCTGAAGAAGGGAAAGGACCCATGAAGTCGAATCCCCAACAATCGAATGGTTCAATAACAAGAGTATAATTCATAGGCATTTCATTGCGTCTAGAGATATTACCAACTCTTTGACATTCATCACAAGATAGAATAAATTTCCTTGCATCTTTGAAGAGTGTTGGCCAATAAAAACCTGATTGTAGAACCTTCTGCGCGGTTCTATCTCCAGCGTGATGTCCTCCATAAACACTTCCATGACATTTATTCAATATCTCCTGTTGTTCATATTCAGGAACACATCTTCGTATAATACCATCCACTCCTTCTTTATATAAGTGTGGGTCATCCCAAAAATAATGCCTCAAGTCATAAAAGAATTTCCTCCTTTGCTGAGCTGAAAAGGTTGGAGGCAAATACTTGAAACAATAAAGTTAGCATAATCTGCATACCAAGGGCTCTCTCGCGAGCTCACCTTTATTACAGCCAATTGTTCATTTGGAAAACTATCATTAACAGGAACAGGATCATAAGCAATATTTTCCAATCTAGACAAATTATCAGCAACAGGATTATCAGCACCTTTCCTATCTATAATATGTAAATCAAATTCTTGCAACAGAAGTACCCATCTAATAAGCCTTGGCTTAGCATCTTTCTTTGTCATAAGGTATCTAATTGCAGCATGATCAGTATGAATTGTAACTTTTGAATCAACAATATAGGGTCTAAACTTATCACAAGCAAAGACTACAGCTAACAATTCCTTTTCAGTTGTAGCATAATTTCTTTGAGCAGCATCAAGAGTCTTACTAGCATAATGAATAACATTTAATTTTTTATCTACCCGCTGTCCAAGAACAGCGCCTACAGCAAAATCACTAGCATCACACATAATTTCAAAAGGCAAATTCCAATCAGGAGGTTCAACTACAGGAGCAGTTGTTAAAGCTTTCTTTAGAGTTTCAAAAGCTTCCTTACAATCATCATCAAAAACAAAAGGTACATCTTTTTGAAGAAGATTAGTAAGAGGCTTTGAAATTTTAGAGAAATCTTTAATAAATCTCCTATAAAACCCAGCATGACCAAGAACACTACGAATACCTTTAACATCCCTCGGATAGGGCATCTTCTCAATTGCTTCAACTTTAGCTCTATCAACTTCAATACCTCTCTCAAATTTTATGTCCCAATACAATTCCTTCATTAACCATAAAGTGGCATTTCTCCCAATTAAGAACAAGGTTAGTTTCTTCACATCTCTGCAAAACTTTATCAAGGTTTCGCAGCAATTATCAAAAGAATTCCCATAGACAGAAAAATCATCCATGAACACCTCTACAATACTTTCGCAAAAACCATGAAAAATAGCAGACATGCATCTTTGAAAAGTAGCAGGAGCATTACATAAACCAAAAGGCATACGCCTATACGCATAAGTTCCATAAGGACAAGTAAACGTGGTTTTCTCTTGATCTTTAGCTTTAACAAATTTGTGAAAACCCAGAATAACCATCAAGAAAACAAAAATGAGTATTTTTAGATAACCTTTCTAGCATTTGATCAATAAAGGGTAAAGGGTAATGATCTTTCTTAGTAACTTTATTAACTTTCCGAAAATCAATGCACATTCTATACCCTACAACTATTCTTTGAGGAATAAGCTCATCATTATCATTAGGCACAACAGTCATTCCTCCTTTCTTAGGAACACAATGCACAGGACTAACCCATCTACTATCAGCAATAGGATATATAATACCAGCTTCAAGGAGTTTTAATACCTCGTTCCTTACCACTTCTTTCATCTTCGGAATTAGACGACGTTGATGTTCAACAACAGCTTTGCATCTTCTTCCATATTAATAGCATGTTGGCAAATAGAAGGAGAAATCCCTTTCAAATCATCAAGAGTATAGCCAATAGCTCCTCGGTGTTTCTTCAATATTTCCAATAACCTTTCTTCCTCAATCTCTGAAAGCTTAGAACTAATAATAACAGGATATATTTTCTTATCATCAATATGAGCATATTTAAGATTATCGGGTAAAGGCTTTAAATCAAAAACAGGATCTTCCTTTGGTGGCGGTGTTGTACCCAAATCTTCCACCGGTAAATCATGCTTGAGAATAGGTTGGCGAAGAAAAATTTCCTCAAGCTCATCTCTTTCTTTCCTAAAAGCTTCACTTTCACTATTCTCCAAATGTTGCTGCAAGGGATTATTAGGAACAAGAACAATAGATGCACACTGCTCCATTTTAAAATCATTACTAGGCAAGTCAGCTTTATAAGGAGTTTTGGTAAATTTAGAAAAGTTAAATTCATAAGGTTCACCAGCAAATCTAGTCAAAATTTTCTCTTTCTTACAATCTATAATAGCTCCACAAGTATTTAGAAAAGATCTACCAAAAATGATAGGACAATGATCACTAGCAGCAGAACCAAGTACCAAAAAGTCAGCAGGATATTTAATCTTACCACATAGAACTTCCACATCTCGAACAATACCAATTGGAGAAATAGTTTCTCTATTAGCCAAATGAATAACCACATCAATATCTTCAAGTTCACAAGAACCAATTTCGTGCATAATCTCCGTGTAAAGCTCATAAGGAATAGCACTAACACTTGCACCAATATCACATAAACCATAATAGCAATGATCACCAATTCTAACAGATAGCATAGGAACACTAACTTGTTTGGATTTATTAGGATGTGAAACAATATTAGAAGCATCTTCACAGAAAATAATATGACCATCCTCCACATTTTCAGTCACAAGATCTTTAACTATAGCAACACAGGTTCAATTTTAATTTTTCTTCAGGTTCTTTAGGTTTCTTTTCACTTTTATTAACCGCACTAGATATGACAGAGTACTCCTTCATTTTAGCAGGGAAAGGAGTTTTTTCAATATAAGCTTCAGGAATAACATTATCAACAGTTTCAACCACTACACATTTGTTTACAGATGAATCAATTTTATCCTTATACGGTTCATGATACTTATCAAAATTCTTCTTAGGCAATTCATAATGAAAGGAAAAAGCTTTATAAAGATTTGCAACAACTTGGGAGTCAAGACCATATGTAGCACTCATATTACGAAATTTATCAGTATCCATAAAAGCTTCAATGCATTTATAATCATAAATTATACCTGATTCTCTATCTTTGTCGTTCTCCCATCCTTCAGTATTTTCTTGGATCCGATCAAGAAGGTCCCTTTTAAACTCTTCATTCTTGCGTGTAAATGATCCAGAACAAGAAGTATCCAGCAAGGTCTTGTCTTGAAAAGAAAGTCTTGCATAGAAATTATCAATAATAACATTACTAGGAAGCTCATGAATGGGGCATTTGAGCATTAAAGACTTCAATCTCCCCCAAGCTTGGGCAATACTCTCTCCATCATGAGGCCAGAAATTATATATGCGGTTCCGATCTTTGTGAATTTCACTTGGAGGATAAAATTTGGAATAAAATAAAGGCACAATGTCCTCCCAATCAATAGAATCACCATTCTTCAGCAATTTATACCAGTGCGCCGCTTTACCAGACAGCGATATAGTGAATAGTTTCTTCCTAACTTCATTCATAGAAATACCTGCACATTTGAATAAACCGCATAATTCATGCAAAAACAGTAAATGATCACCAGGATGGACAGTTCCATCCCCTTCATAGCGGTTATCCATAACACGTTCAATAATTTTCATAGGTATTTTATATGGTACTACTTCCTCACCTGGCGCTTCATCCACTACCGTTGCAGTAGTAGTAGATTTCCCAAATAGAAATTGAAGAGAAGATCTCTCCATAATGATTTATAGCAGCAGGCAGAAATAAAATCAGCACAAACAGTAAATTTCCTTACCAATTCCGCTTACCAATAGCGCTTCACTCCCCGGCAACGGCGCCAGAAAATAGTCTTGATGACCCACAAGTATAGGGGGTGTATCGTAGTATCTTCGATAAGTAAGAATGTCGATCCCAACGAGGAGCAGAAGGTGTTGGCAGCAGTTTCGATGAAGGATTCACTGTAAATGCTCACAGACAAGTATTCGGGGGTTTTGATATTGCAGATAAATAAAGTACAAGTAAATAAAATGCGAGAGAAATAATTGCAGCGAGTGGCCCAATCCTTTTTAGCACAAAGGACAAGCCGGTTTGTTTACTTATAATGACCAAACGTTCCGAGGACACATGGGGATTTTAGTCTAGTACTTTCGCTTCATGTGGTTTAATAATCTTCATTGTTTTGATAAGTGTTGTGTGGGTGAACCTATGCTAATGCACCGCCCTTCCTAGGACTAATACATACTTGTGATTATACCCCTTGCAAGCATCCGCAACTACAACAAAGTAATTAAGATAAATCTAACCACAGCCTTAAACTCTGAGATCCTGCGATCCCTCCGCATCGATATACTAACGGGGCTCAGGTTTCCATCCGGCAACCCCGCAATTAGCAACCGAATACAAGATGCACTCCCCTAGGCCCATAAATGGTGAAGTGTCGTGTAGTCGACGTTCACACGACACCACTAGAAGAATGACACCACAACTTAAATATCATAACATTGAATATTACTCAACCATAATTCACTACTAGCATTTAGACTTCACCCATGTCCTCAAGAACTAAACGAACTACTCACGAGACATCATATGGAATACAATCAGAGGTGATATGATGATGAATAACAATCTGAACATAAACCTTGGTTCAATGGTTTCACTCAATAGCATCTACAACAAGTATAGAATAACACCGGGAGAGTTTCCCCTATCAAACAATCAAGATTTAACCCGAATTGTTACAGCGGTGACGAGGTGCTGCGGTGATGATGGCGGTGTAGATGGTGGAGATGATGATGATGATGATGGAGATGATGTCCAGCTCGATGACGATGGCGATGGCGTCGATTTCCCCCTCCGGAGGGAATTTCCCGCCCGCCGGAGAGCTCTTTTCTCTCTGGTGTTCTCCGCCCCGAGGCGGCTGTAACCCTTCGTGAGGTCCTCTCTGGCTTAGGTTTTCGGGACGAAGGAGTACGCGAAAGGAAAGGGCTGGGGCCCCCAGCATAGGGTGGCGCGGCCCCGCGCCGCCTATGGTCTGGGCCCACATGGCTCTTCTCTTCTTCCCCTTCGCTCCCTCCGTCATCTGGAAAAATAGGAATTTTCGTGAAATTCCCTTCCACATTGATCTTCCGAAATATTGCGTTCCGACGGTGCTTTTTCCAGCAGAATCCTGGCTCCGGTGCTTGATCCTCCAATGATGATGAAACATGCAAAATAGATGAAATAACATAAGTATTGTGTCCCAATATGAAATATATCAATGAATAACAGCAAATTATGATACATTATAGTGATGCAAATTGGACGTATCACACACATAGCACATGGCCCGTGTTTGTATGGATCTACAACCTCCCGCCCTGGCTGTGCATGAAGAGGAAGTACATACAGATGAGTATGCTAATTCAAGGGCCGACACAGCCAGGAAACGATATCAACATGTATCTCGAACTATTAAAGGAGGAGCTTGAAACGTTGTGGGCGGAGGAAGGGGTAGATACATGGGACGCCGTCGCGGAAGAATATTTCCCTTTGAGAGCCGCGTTGATCACGACGGTGCAGGACTACCTCGGATACGGTTACATTTCGTGCCAGGTGTGCCATGGACACAAGGCATGTGTCAGGTGCATGGAAGAGACGATGTTTTTGCAGCTTGGTAAGGATCCCGGCTCTTCGAAAACAGTTTACATGGGGCATCGAAGGTGGCTACAGAAGACTGACCCGTGGAGAAAGCGTGGAGATCTGTTCGATGGTACAAATGAACCCCGAGGACCTCCACGGAAGAAGAGCGGCGAAGAGATCGATACATTAGTGAAAGGTTGGAAGGAGTGCCCTCCGCCGGGAAAGATACGTCAAAAGCCGGAGAGAAGAAGAAGAAAAAGGCAACGGCGACGCCGCTCATTGGTGTATGGAAAAGGAGGTCCGTGTTTTGGGACTTGCCGTACTGGAAAATTCTCGATACACCTCACTGCCTTGATGTCATGCATATTACAAAGAACGTGTGCGAGAGCTTGCTTGGCACTCTTCTCAACATGCCGGACCGGACCAAAGATGGGCCGAAAGCAAGACACGACCTGAAAGTTTTGGGCATCAGGGAAGAGCTTCAGATCCCGGCGGCCCAAGAGGGACAGTCGGAGGAGGAGGCGGACGGCGGTCAGAAGCGCAAAAGGATTAAGCAGCCAGACTATTACTGTCCCCCTCCTGCTTCACTTTTAGTCCGGCCGAGGTCGATCAATTTTTCAATTGCCTTCTAGGAGTCAGAGTGCCCTTCGGTTACTCCGGGCTAATAAGCAGATACATGGACCCCAAGAAACGAAACTTCAGCGGCATGAAGTCTCATGACTGTCACGTGATGATGACGCAGATTCTTCCGGTTGCAATCCGAGGTATAATTGATGACCATGTCCGTGCAACGCTGACTGGGCTCTGTAACTTCTTCGACGTCATAACTCGGAAGTCGATAAGCGTGAAGAAACTCGCAAGGCTCCAGGAAGAGATCGTGGTGATCCTATGTGAGCTTGAGATGTACTTCCCGCCTGCATTCTTTGACGTGATGGTCCATCTGTTGGTCCATATCATGGATGATATCGTCAGTCTAGGGCCGGCATTCTTACACAACATGATGCCGTTTGAAAGAATGAATGGGGTCATTAAAGGATACGTTCGTAACAGGTCACATCCGGATGGAAGCATCGTACAGGGCTGGCTCACCGAAGAGTGCATCTCTTTCTGCACGAATTATCTAGACATCGAGGACCCTGTTGGTTTGCCTCAAAACAAGCACCTCCGCAGGTTCGAGGGAGTAGGCCACAAAAATGGAAGGAAGGAACTGCACGTGCACATGTCTGGTCGGACTTCCGACTTTGACAGGGCCAACTTAGTAGCGCTACAACACATTGACTTGATCGATCCTTGGTTGAAAGAGCACAAAACCATGATAGAGAACAGTGGCAAGCCGATGATGACGGAAGCAGAAATATACAGAGAGCACAACTCCTCTTTCGCGCGCTGGTTCAAAGACCACATTGATGCTAATCCCCCACCAATGGATTCTGACAAGGATAAACTAGTATTGGCCTTGTCACATGGCCCCGCGCCCAACCTCATGACTTACCAAGCGTACGATATCAACGGGTACACATTCTACACGGAAGAAAAAGACAAGAACAGTGCTTACCAGAACTCAGGGGTAACGATGGATTCCTGGACGGGTGACGTAAAGACTAGATACTACGGAAGAATCGAGGAAATCTGGGAGCTTAGCTACGCTGGGGAGAAAGTGCCGATGTTCCGTATCAGATGGGCTAAGAACGTCACAAAAGAAGACCGGTATTTCACCACCATGTTTCTACCCGAAGCCAACAAATCAAAGTCCACGAACGCCACCGCGCAGAATGAGCCATGGGTACTGGCAGAACACGTGCACCAATGCTTCTTCATAACCGACCCATCCAGGCCTAGCCGTGTTATCGTGAGGAGAGGCAAGAGGACCACGTCGGGAATGGATGGAGTCGCCAACGAGGAAGACTTCGAAGGACAAGTCGGAGACCCAATGATGGAAGAATTCAAGGACGAAGACACAACATACACCACAAGAAGAAGCAGGACCACGCTACCGAGGTCAGGTCGACCCTTCAAAAGAAGAAGTCACGACACGGGGCTAAATTATTCAACGACGAGCAAGAAAAGCAAGAAGAAAGCGAAACACTCTTCTCAATCGATGATGTAAAACTTTATTTGCAATCTATAACTCATATTTTGTGTAATTCATAACTACTCATATGGTCATGGCCAATATTTTATGTATTACTAATTAATATTGTGTTGGTCAATATTTTGTGTATGTATATATAACTCATATTTTTTGTAATGCCTAATTAACTCATATTGCTTGGTTATTATCTTGAAAAGAGAAGGAAATAAAATAGTATAGGATTTGTGGGAAAAGAAAAGAAACATAAAAGAAAGTGAAAAGAAATAAAGAAAAGAAGAAAAATAAAATAAAATAGAAAAGGAAATGGCCAGCCAGGGCTGGGGGACAAGCCCCAGGTATAGCCGGACTCACCTTATTGCCGGTGCACCACCTGTTTTGTTCGCCGGGGGTATAATTGTCCCCGGCGAACCAACCATGTGGTGCGCCGGCAATAATGTGGGTCCGGCTATAGCTGGGACTTAACCGCTGCGCGACCCTCTTCTCCCTCCCCATTCCCAATCGAGCGCCGCCGCCACCGTCGATCTCGAGCGCCGCCGCGCGGAAGCCCTGGACCAAGAGACCTCGCTGCACGCCGGAGCTGCCGTGCAAGGAGGAGCAGGGCGTGGCCGCGGAGAGGAGGGGAGGGCGTCACGCGCCGGCCACCATCGCCACCGTCGCCGAGAGGAGGAGGAGGGCGTTGCGCGCCGGCCACCGTCGCGGAGAGGAGCAGCAGGGTGTCGCCACCATCGCCGTTGGTAAGAACCCCTCTCCCTTCCCCTATCCATCCCCCTCTTCCTTCCCTCTCTCTGCCTCCGAATTCTTGCAGTAGTTCTTGCAAGAATGCTTGATGTGCATTCGAATCCTTAGTGCTTGCAGTAGTTCTTGCAAGAATGCTTGATGTGCTCTGGTTGCAGTAAGAAAATCCTTAGTTCTTGTAGTAGTTTATAGTTCTTGATGTGCTCTGGTCGATTTAGGGTTTATAGTTTATGCTCTCTGGTTGCAGTAAGGAAAAATTGAGATGTAGGATGCTACTGAAATGCCTAATGCAGATGCTACTGAAATGCTATTGAAAATAAAAACTAGACACTAGGCAGTATGTTAGTTCTTCATTAAATGAAAATGAAAATGGTTTTGCTAGCTAAATTGGTTTAGTTCATTTAGGTTTTGGTCTCTGGTTTGCTAAAATGGTTTGCTAAAATGGTTTGCTAAAATGGTTTGCTAAAATGGATTTAAATTGGTGCTATGCATGGTTGATGCTAGTTCTCTAGTTTAGGATTTAGGACCAAGGCTGTATTTCTGTTGTAATTAAGCAGTAATGTTCTCTGGTTCATTTAGCTCATTTAGGTTTTGCTAGTAATTTGCTCTGAACTTTGCAATTTGCTCTCTGGTTTGCTAGTAATTTGTTCTCTGGTTCATTTAGCCTAAGGTAATGATTTATATTTTGCAATTTGCTCTGAACTTTGCAATTGCACTTACAGTCAAACTGGCCCTTATGCAAATTTTGGGTCTTTTGCTCTGAACATAGCTCAGGGAAAACTTTTGACTAACTATGAGAGTATGTCCCACAGGGGCAACAACAACATATTATCATTTAATTAGCAAGAGAATATTAATTAGCTAGTTCACCATGGTTGAATGCTCATGTTGATGCTCACTGGTTGCAAATAAAGAAAATGAAAATAAAAATGCTTGCAGTACCTAGGTAGCTAGGCAGTAGGGTTTTTTTTTATGCTTGCAGTACCTGGAGAATTTGATATATAAAATTCATTGGTTTGCTTCATGCTAAAGATGGGTTCATGCTAAAGATGGGTTCATTCTTACTACAGAGAACATAGTCAGTATTTCTAATGCACCTAGTTACTGTTATGTATTATATTTGCTTCTTATTTTTGAATACATACAAGTGTCCAGGGCTAGCATCAAACAACCACCAGTAGCAAGTGTCCAGGGCTAGCATCAAACAGCCACCATGGTTGAATGCCTACTGCCAAGAACTGCCAAGCATCAAATGCCACCAGTAGCAAGTGTTAGGGTTAGGCATGCATCACATTTATTATCTGGTTTAATAATGCTTAATGAAAAAATGTGCTATTCTCTGGTTTGAAAAAAGAGCAAGTGCTATTCTCTGGTTTGAAAAAATGTGCTATATCAATGGATGCTGTCAAGTGTTCACTAGCTATGGCCGAAGACCCTAATTAGGATCAACACCTACTCGGGGTCGACGGCAAGCAAAGACAAGCACCTTGCGGCGCCACAGGTCAGCGTCCCTCCACGACAGCCAGCGGCGCCGGTGGTCAGCGCCCCACCACAACGGCCAGCTGCACAAGAGGTCAGCGCCCCACCACAACGGCGCGCGCCGGTGGTCAGCGCCCCACCACAACAGCCAGCGCGCCAGAGGCCGAGGAATACGAACGTGACGACTTCCAATGGGATATTCCTACGTCTTCACAAGTTGTCCATGAGGATGAGCCGGCCTCAAAATATGGGTGCTCCAAGAAGCTGTTCGATTCTCAAGAAACGGATGAGGAGGAAAATCCTGAGGAGGTCGCCGCCGCCGTCGTCAAGAAGATGCTGAGCCCTAACACACTCCGTGCTACGGTTACGGCGGTGGGAGATGGTCCAGTACTACAACCCAAGAAGAGGAAGAGGCCAGCTAAGAAGGACGCCAAAGACAAGGCGGCGGCCAAAGACAAGGACAAGGTGGCACTCCTTGACAAGTTTCCAAACAATTGGCGACCTCTGCATCACTTGGGTGAACCGATGCTGCCGGAGCATGTCCTCAAGTTACTCACCGGGGATATGGCGAGCTTGCATAACCAAGTCCAGTATTTGGAGAGGCAGCTTCTCAAATCAAAAAATCCTAGTTACCCTCTCTTCGTGGCGAAGGTGCCAACTGGCATGAACTTCATCGAGAAGTACCCCGCGGACTTGTGCTTCATCCGGTTCAATGACATCTTCAGCATCTATCGCATGCAAATGCTCCACTTTAGTGTGGTTAGCCTAGTTGCTCTTAGCTTGTCTTCCCAGATCGTTAAGGAGGGGACGCCGACCATCGCGATAATGGACCCCTTCTATATGCGGGAGAGCATCATCTGCAACGCTGGGGATCGGGCGATTGCCACCCGGCAGGTCGAGGATTTCATGCTGGCGAACATTAAGAAGGGCGCAATTCTCATCCCTTACTTCCCCGAGTAAGTAATCACTCGCTAGTCGATCCCCATCACCATTCTATCATATATCTCCATTTGCATTTCCAAAGGTTAATCCGTGTGTTTTCCGCAGAGACATGTACTGCACCCTCATCGTCGTGCACCCGCAACACTCGCATGCAGTCTATCTCGACTCGGGTAGGGACAAGAAGAAAGACTACACCAACATCAGGGCCCTTCTCAATGATGCTCTCACCGGCTTCGCCAACAAGGCAGGCCCCCTCAAAGTAGAGAGGAAATCCCGAGGAGGCTTGGTCTTAACCCACACAACCAACTTCCCATGCCTCAGGCAGTCGAATGAAGACAATGGGATGGACGCGTGGTACGCCATCCTTCAGATGCAGGAGTACATAAAGTACGCAGATGACATGTTGCTGCCAGAGAGTCTCAGAGAGAGGTTTTTAAACATGGCGGATGCCCCTGATAGAGAGATTAGAAAGAACTGGGTCGCATCCAGCAGTTCATTTGCACGGTAATCGTGCATGATGTCAACAATAGGTCTGGCGAGTTCTTCTACGGCTACGGTCTACCACCTAATGACGAGATAGAACTCCGCTTGGAGATGTCGCGTGATGAGAGGCCGTTCAACACGCTTGAGGGCTGCCGTCCATTCCCCCTAGGCGTACAACCTGATCCTACGACGGGAACACTATTGCTAAAGCTTGAACGATATGTCTTTGAACTTCCGTATTGTAATACTTGCTACATATTCCCATAGAATCGACTTGTTGCTTTTATTTAGTTGTATGGATGTGCATGTGAACAGGTGTCTATAGTTTCATTTAGTTTGCTATATATTTCAAGATTATGCCGTAGATACCTTAATAATTATTTGCATTTACTCGACCCCTACTTGCCTCGTATTTGGAGTTCGCCGATGATTAGAATGTTCGGTCACTAGTACACTCGGGGGTGGAGCCAGTGAGCCTTGGTGCGATGGCCACAAGTATCAATCTATTGTGCATCCTACCTAGCCTCACTGACTCCATCCCTGGATGTTAATATGTGTTTCGACCGACAAATTATGAGGCACGCTATTTAAGTCGTACTACTTGTCTTTTATTTGAGTTCACACTTCTTAATTGCATTGGCCGATGATTAAAATGTTTGGTCACTTGTACACTCCGGGGTGGGGCCAGTGAGGCTTGGTGTGATGGCCACAAATATCAATCTATTGTGCATCCTACCTAGCCTCGCTGACCCCATCCCTGTATGTTATTATTTATTTCGACCAACAAAGTATGAGGCACATGCTATTTAGTTCATACTACTTGTCTCTTATTTGAGTTCGCACTTGTTCATTGCATTGGCCGATGATTAGAATGTTTGGTCACTTGTACACTCTGGGGTGGGGTGAGTGAACCTAGTGTGATGGCACAAATATCAATCTGTTGTGCATCCTACTTGGCTTCACTTACCCCATCCCTGAATGTTACTATTTGTTTCGACCGACAAAGTATGAGGCACATGCTATTAGTTCATATTACTTGTCTCTTATTTGAGTTGGCACTTGTTAATTGCATTGGTACTACCGTTTTATTTGTCTTGTGCATGGAGATGCCGACGACATATGTCGTGTACAAGGGGAGGGTTCCTGGAGTCTACGACGACTGGGAGGACTGTCGGAGACAGGTGCACCGCTTCAGCGGCAACAGCTACAAGGGATACCCCACTAGGGTGGAGGCGGAAGGAAGATACGCCCGTTATCTAGCGGGAGAGATGAGGGACATGAGGAGGAACCGGATGAAGACCATGGCCTTCGTGATGATGGTCATCGTGACCATGTTGGTCATGTTCTATGTGATTGTAGTTTAGGTTAGTAGCTACATTGTGAGGTGTATGACGACACTTGTGACGACTATGTACCGAGACTTCTAACTTTGTGAAACTTTGTCCTTCGGTGTTGCATATGCACATGTGTTGTATGAATCAACATTCCGGAACCAGACTTGCGTATTTGTGTATTGATACCGAAATGAGACTTGGCTCTCTATGTGCTTCTCATATTGCATGTTCTGCTGTATAAATATGAACTGTGTTGTAAATATATACTGCTGTCAAATATGTATTCTAATATGCTGGGAAAAATCTGAAAAAAGAATTTTCGAATATTATTGCCGGCGCACCTACATGCCCTACTGCCGGCGCACGTGGCATGCGCCAGTGCTGCAAGCACTACTGCCGCGCAGCTGCGGTGCGCCGGTGGAACTTGCCCTTTGCCGGCGAAGCTACGATGGCGCGCAGTACATGACCTATCGCCGGCGCCTGCCTGGTGCGCCGGCAGTGGCCAGTTATCACCGGCCCGTTCGCAGCGGCGGGCTCGTGGTGCGCCGGCAATGGGCCTTTTAGGTGCGCCGGCAATAGGCCTTTCCCTTGTAGTGATCCATGGAGAGAGATAGGACCTGATTGCTTGTTATTTTTTCTGCTGAAGGTTCTTTGTGTGAAAAATAGGACCTCCTTGCAAAATACTTTTGTTGTGACTGGTTGAGCTCAGATTGGATCACCAAACAACATCTTGGCTCCACATGGGTGAGCACACCCGAGCTACCAAACATGTGTAAAATCTCAGCTCAACTTGTATATGGTTAGATTATCTCATGTGAGAAAGGCTTTCTCAGTAGCCCCGGGCTACCAAACACACCCATAGTGTTTCTCTAGAGAAAGAACCGATAATAGCACGTCGCCATCTCTTTGTCTTTCTAAAATCGCCACCACCATTAATGGAGTAAATGACGCAATTGGGTTTATTAAAGAGAGTTTCTCCTTCAGCTCTGAATGGTTTATTAAAGAGAGTTCACTGTGATGTTCTTTTTAAAGGCACAAAGAATAGTTATTTTGCTACAACAACACCAAGTAGTTTGAACATATACTTTGTAAGAAGGGGCCCGAATTTTTGCTTCGCCCCGGGGCCGCTGAAATGTATGGACCGGCCCTATCTAATCCCTATTCGAAGAGTTTAGGATCCTTCTCCTTCTCCAATTTTTCTCGTAGGCGGTAAATCCCTAATAGAGAGATTAAGCTCTCGTACCAATTGAAATAATCGATATGACACACAAGAAGGAGGTGAATATGCGCTACAAAAAAATTATTTTTCAAATTAAGGCTTGACACAAACATAAATTCTCTAGATATACAACTATATGAATTTCCCTATATGACAAGCAAGCAAACAAGATAAAAGTAGTAAATGACAAAAATAACCATAAATGAGACAATTGAAACATGGGTACTTATTCAGTAGTTCCTACGTGTATCCCTAGCACTAGTAGGAAAAGACACATTAGTGTCGCACAAAAAAAAAGCTATTCTGTGGCGCATGGGCGGTGCGCCACAGAATTCTCACCACAAAAATAAGAATTCTGTGGCGCACCTGCCCATGCGCCACAAAAAGTCTTATTTCTGTGGCGCACCGGCGTCAGGTGTGCCACAGAAAGAGAAAGTCTTATTTCTGTGGCGCACTGGCGGTGGTAGTCCATAGATTTTTTTTTGAAACTAAAAAAAATGGCGGCCAGATCTAGATCTAGATCTTTTTTTAATTTTTTAGGACGGAGGTGGGTTGTTGGGTGGGTGGGTGGGGTGGGTGGAGGCCGGCCAGAGGAGGTGGTGGTGGAGTAGGAGGAGGAGGAGGAGGAGCAGGAGGTGGTGGTGGTGGTGGAGGAGGCCGGCCGGAGGAGGTGGTGGTGGTGGAGTAGGAGGAGGAGGAGGAGGAGGAGGAGGTGGTGGTGGTGGTGGTGGTGGTGGAGGTGGTGGTGGTGGTGGAGGAGGATGTGGTGGAGCAGGAGGAGGTGGTGGTGGAGGAGGAGGAGGAGGAGGTGGTGGTCGCCGGAGGAGGAGAAGGAGAAGGTGGTGGTCGCCGGAGGAGGAGGTCGCCGGAGGAGGTCGGAGGAGGTGGTCGCCGGAGTAGGAGGAGGCCGGCCGGAGGAGGTGGTGGTGGTGGAGGAGAGGAGGAGGAGAAGTGGAGGAGGAGAAGTTTGCATCCAAGGAGGAGAAGTGAGGAGAAGTGAGGAGAAGTGGAGGAGGGCGGCAGAAAATTCAAATTTTGAATTTTCTATTTTGCAGCAAAAAATCTTTATTTTGCGATAACTTTTTACTCTTTTCAAATTTGGGGATTCTAAAAATTATCCAACCGGGCAAGCCCAGGACACGGCCAGGACCAAAGATGGCTCATGAAAAAGAAAATTCAATACAACCAGTCATTTTGGCATATATAGAAATACATATTTCCTAATTTGTTGTAGGTAGAAAAATCATCATTTTCCTTAAATCCTTATTTCCTTCCAGCCATTAGAATTCATTGCCATGCTTTCTTCCATATTATTACCTGAACAATAATTAACTCGTTAAATGAGATCAAGGGAAATACTTTTGTACCTACATGCATGGGTGTGGATGTTTCTGTCATCGTCTGTTGTACTTCGAGATTCAAATAGAGAAAGGAATGTTTTCATCTGCTATGGTGAGCACCAAATAGATGGTGACGAAAACATCCACATCCATGTGTTAAGTACAAAATCTACTCTCATCAGATCGAACTGAGACTGGTCCACCACATTGGTCCTCCCATCCTTTGTTTTCTTCATCTTGGTCCACCACATTGGTCTTCAATGCAAGATTATCCAAATTTGATCTTTGAATGCTCCGGCGTTCTGGCGCGCTCCGGCGTGCACGCGTCGACGTGGCCGTGCACACTTTGGCAGCCCTGGGCGTCGTGGGCACGGTCTGGTCTGGGCGTTTCGGTGCTCCTCTCCGACCAGGGCTAGTACTAGCATGCTCAGTAGAGCAAGGTGAAGCTAATGGGCAAGGTCGGCAAGGCTAGAGGTGAGAGGGGTGAGAGATGGCATGATGCCATGCATGGCATGGCCGGCATGGTCTTCTCCATGCCACATTGGCCCTATCTAGGATGGCCAAGTAGGTGCAATGTGTGGGAGGGGACAAGGGGACAGTGTAGGTTCAAAAGCAATTCAAAAATTTGGCCAGATCATTATTTCAAATAGTGATTTTGATTGTTTTTGATTTCTGCCCACCATGTGTTCGACACAATGGCCGCAAGAGAAAAAGTTTCAAATTTTGAGATGATTTTTGATGGAGTTGATTTATATATTAAATGGCACCCAATAGTGGTGGTGGTGTTCAAAATTAAGTTGAAATGCAAAAATCCAAAAAGTGTATGATCTTGTTTTTGTTTCAATGTTGCAACTTTGCTTGATCATCATTTGAAATCTAGCAAGAATTTGCAGGGGTGGTTATGAGAAAAGTTGTTCACCTTGAGGTTGTCTTGGATGAGGTGCAAAGAGTTGGCATTGTTTAGTTTGAAAATCTCCCAATACAGGGGCTCAAAGTAGGCATCAGGTTAAAATTGGCAGTTTTGACCATTAGTGCATGTGAGCACAATTTGCATTCAAATTTGATTTGATTTGAGTTTCTTTGATTCCAAAAATGTTTATAAGTGTTTAGTAACATTCTACAACTAATGACACAAGCCAAAGTGTCCTAGATCAAAGATTTGCAATTTGTCCATAAGCTCATGTGTGTGTTGGTTGTATTTTTCCATTTCTTTTTCTTATTGCTTTTTTCCTTCTTTCTTGTTGATCATGAGATCATGTGTTAGGGTTTTAGCACATTTGCTAGCATACAAACAACCATCATGGCAATAGCACAAGAATTAAACATAGGTACTATGCATAGCACATGTATTAGTAAAAACGTTTTTGTTGGTTCTCATTTTTTATATTTAGAAACTCCTTGTATTTATTTATTGAAATTTGGGATGTTACATTGTCCTCCAGCCGCCAGGCCTGACCTGCACCTTGAGGCCCTCGAAGAGGAAGTCGTGGCGCCCCACGAGGTCGTTGCGGTGGTGCGGGTAGATGAAGCGTGCGAGGAAGGGATCGGGGAAGTGCTCGGTGACGCATATGTCGTTTCCGAGGGCGATGCAGGTAGCCGCAAGCACGCACTGCATGGTGGCCTTGGCGTCGCGAGCCGGGGGGGGGGGGTCGAACGAGACATAGGCGACGTTGGTGATCAGCTTGGCCGCCTCGGCGTTCATCTCCGGCGAGGTGTGGACGACGACAAAATCCTCCGCAGGGTGGCGAACGTCGTCGAGTCTCGGCATGGCGAGTGGTTGGTGGGGAAGAGCCCGTGCAGCTTGGTGAGGAAGAGCCCATGCAGGAGGAGGTGGAAGCAGCACCCGAGTGGCAGCAGGCCTTGGCGGGACGTGCGCGCGTGGGGCAGGGCGGGCCTGCACCGGAAGAGGCACATGAGCAAGTTGACGGCGCGGAGCGGGCGACGAGGTGGACGAACTGGGGGTTGGCTCCTCCGGGTGAGAGCAGAAGCGAGCCCTGTGTCCGGAACGGAAACACCGATGGCACTTGACGGGGTCACGACATTCACTCGCCCGGTGACCCCCACGCCCTTTGTAGAGGCAATGGAAGCAGCGGTTCAGCAGCCATGTTGGTGGAGACGGTCGTTGGCCGGGCATCAATGCGCCACGCGTTGATGGCAAAGCCGGCCAGCGTGGAGGATGCGACGCCCGCCCCCGGAAGTCCTCCTCGAGCCCCGAGCGATGTGGATGTCAGGCGTGCGTAGGGGCGCGAGGCTAGGAGCAGCTTCAGGCGCAGTAATGGCGCGGTGCAGGCCACGCCACTCACCGACCGTATTGAATCGAGCAGCAGCACCTCCAGGCTCCAGGATGGTGGGGCAGGGCAGCACCTCAAGAGGAGTTTCCGGGACTTCTTCAGAGTCACCTGCAGCAGCGGCAGAGAACGGTGGCGCAGGGGACAAATCTTGGGGCAGATTTGATGCGGAGAGTGGGGCAGGGGAGCGGAATACCTGGGGCCGAAAACCGACCAGCAGACGGGCAGGCGGAGGAGGAAGGGACGTGCGGTGGCTGAGGGCCGGCGACGGGGCAACGGGAGCGGCCGGCCTGGCGGGGGCGGCCGGGGGCGCGGGTCGCCCGCGGGTCGCGGGAGCGGGGTTCCAGTCTTCCATCGTTGAGGTATGTTTAATTCCGTTTTAAGAGCGTCGATCTCACTCACCTATCATCTATAAGCAAGGTTGCAACAAGTGGTCGTTTGACTATGGAAACATGATCGATCGGTGCTATGTGATCGGAATAAAAATTAGGGGTTTGCGGTTTGACGTTTCTGCTAGAGATGCTCTTGGACTCTGTAAAAAAAATCCCTCTTAGACCCCAGGCACAAAATTAATGTTCATAGAGTGAGAGGATGACTATGCAAACCGTTTTTTTCCCCAATTGATCGTGCGACATCTGGGTTTCATGTCCATCCCATGGCAGCAGCAGGCGCTAGATTCAATCAGTTTCCATGCCGCGGCTTGTGATTTGGCGGGAGCAAAATGAGGCTAGACCGGATATGTTTCTTTCCTCTAGTTTTCCTGTGAAATTAGGAATCTTTCCTGTGGCTTCCTACAATGGAATCCAGTGTTCTAAACTGTGCAAAGGAAAGTTTTCCTGTAAAAATCCTTTCCTGCAAACGACCCCCTTCTTCTCGATCCGATCACGGTAAAGGCAAACCTGCCTCAACCTGGAGGACGATTTGGTGAAGTGCCTACTTAACGCGATCGATCACCGGAGGGCTTTAAAAAACTCAAGATCAGGGGAAGAGCCGCCGCCGCCGGAAGCGAAGAAAAGTTCCTGACGCCACCCTCTCAATGCCTCCGACATAAGGAGATTGGGGAAAGGACAGCCGCCACCGATATCTGCGGCTAGCGCCGCCGCCGTCCCCATCGCCATGGCTGTATCATCTGCCACCATCAAAGGGGCCGCCGGAGGCGAAGAAAAGGGGCCGACGTCACCCGCTGGACGTGGGAGTCTGCGCGCCATAATGTTGGTTCTCACGGTGGTGGCGGCCGTGGCCGTTCCTGTCTTATTGCTGGTATACTTTCACGGACACCCTATGTCCCAAGTGTGGATCTTGTCGCTCAGTATCTGCTTAGAGATCTTCTTCTTCTTCCTCCTATTCATCCGGCGGTGGAGGAGTCGGTGGTACTACATTGAATTCAGCCGGCTCTCCTACGCCCCCTGCTGGCCTTCTTTGCCGCCAGTGCGATAGGCTCAGTCACTGCCACCTTCATCCTGTTCTTCAGCATGGCATGGGCTGCGGGAAACTTGGGCTACTCTCTCGCTGTGCACCGCCTGCGCAACGGGACCGAGCTGGCTATCCACATGGCGCCTAGCCCCTCCTGTCCTACCAAGGACAGCGAAGAACGTCTCGGCTTCGGTCTTCATGTTGGAGTACCCTCTCTGGTACTACTCTCGACTTTGTTCATGGCGTTGCTTACCAATGTAGCGAGCGTGTCTGACGAGCTGTACATCCTTGCGGGCCTCTCGTTTTTCGGCTGGGTCAATTTTGCTCTCTGGTTAATCTTGGTTGCTGTGGGGCCCATGGAAGGATTTCCCCTCGAGGAGTCGATTGGCTGGTTAGTGGCCGGTCTTCCCTCATGTGTGTTGCTTTCTCCTGCGATCTGCCTTGTATCCGAGATCCTTTCAGTCTTGTGCCATTTGCTATTCATGCTGGCCTTGGATGCCTTCCTCTGGTACAATCTTGCCATTTACACACGCTACTTGGCGGCTGCTACACCAAGGTATGCATATTTCAGAGCGAACTGCCTTAACATGTTTTATTGATCATTCGATCTCTATGTAATATCCATTTGACTAGCTAGGCATATTTCAGAGTAAACTAGCTGCAGCTTCACTTGAAGTTGTTTCAAGTATGTAGCACTAATAATATCTGGACTTATTGCTTGGTTTAGTACAACAACTCGGTGGAATGAAGATCACCTGCACAACAACATTCTGGAAGACAAGATTGGGCAGGTGAAGTCTGATCCTAAACTTGAAACAACCTCAAGTGAAGCTGCAGCTAGTCTGGTGAATGAAGATGCCCTTCACAGTGAGATTCTGGAAGGCGAGATTGGGCAGGTGAATTCTGATCTTGGAGAAACGAAAAGTGAAGCTGCATCTACTCTACTGCCATCCAGTTAGACAAAGAAGGTAATTAGTGTCTGTATCATTTTACAGTGAACCAAACTATTGGAGTGTAATAGTGCATTCAAGTACAGATACATATTGTCCGTCTTTATAAGGGCGGTTGCTCTGCTATCAAGCAAATTTAGGTTGAGACTGCGGGGCAGAGTTCTGCAAGACTTGATAATATGTTCTTCTTAAATAGGGAGAAGATGGTCAATGAAATTATTTGCAGACACTGACATGCTGAATTTACTTCAAATAGAGTTTCTAAAATTCTATGACCACAGCTGTACATGGTGCGAACAAAAGTATGTTATTGGTTAGGATTAACAAATAAGATCAGAACATATGCCAAAAATATGATAGAGAATGCGAACTGTGCTAAAATTTCATCAGGTACCCAATAATGCAAAGAAGAATACAGATGATAAAGAAGTAATTTTCTGATACCCTTTTATTACCATAGTTCAAAATTTAATGAAAGGGAAGTGTGTATGCTTTGCAATGGATCCGAACTCTCTAGTAAATCTTAAAGGGCTATAATTCGAAATAACAAGTGGATGGCTAGTGAAGATGAGGTACGGTGGATGGAAATGCCCCGGCAATAGGTCTCAGTCTGTCGGAGGACAAACAACTCAGCCTGTTAATATATCACGTTGAGACCTTATAATCTCTCAGCTAAGCGCATGACAAACATATTATTACTCTATAAGTTTAGTGACATTTAATCTCATATAGTTTTTTTTTTCAAACGAGATTGTATAATTCAATAGAACAAAGGGTGCATCGTTGCGTACAACCGCAATGGTAGATTTTCTCAACAGTGAAAATAAACAATTTTTAATTGTGTTATACCTGGCTATAATACATATAAGAAAGCTTATATGTTCGTATATACACTTCTATTCCTCTAATCCTCCACACATTTCTCTTTACTCATTGCCATATAAAAAATGTATTAGTACTATTCTTGTTGGAGTGGCCCACGGAGTGCCACAGTGCCCGGCAGGTGCAATCGGAGGAATGCGACTTCGTCTGCTTATCTAGTTCTAGTCTGTCTTAGAAAAGCCCCTTGCAAGGGGTTTGGGGTAGTAGGGTTGCGGATTGTAAATGTTACGATTTTCAGTTTCAAGGAATCACATAAGGAATAAACCTACCCATAGCTTCCGATAATGGCAGTGAAGACACTAATGTGAGGCTAAGATAAATGTAAAACAAATTTTATACAAGAATTCCCCAGTAAAGCTTATTATGAAAAAACAGGAGCTAGCATGACACACTGGTTGCAGTTCTCTCGTCATGAAAAAGAAAATTCTATACAGCCAGTCATTTTGGCATTTCCTAATCTGTTATAGGTAGAAAAATCATCATTTTCCTTAAATCCTTATTTCCTTCCAGCCATTATAATCCATTGCCATGCTTTGTTCCATATTATTACCTGAACAATAATTAACCCGCTAAATGAGATCAAGGGAAATGCTTTTGTACTTACATGCATGGGTGTGGATGTTTCCGTCACCGTCTGTTGTACTTTGAGATTCGAATAGAGAAAGGAATATTTTCATCTACAATGGTGAGCACCAAATAGACGGTGACGGAAACATCCACACCCATGCGTGTAAGTACAAAATCCTTTCTTATCGGATCAAACTGAGACTGGGATAAACAACATCCAAGCAAGCTTTTTCATGTGAAGATACCTGCACGTTGTAAACGGTTGAATTTCACTTTGATTTATAATAGGAAATGCAAATGCATTACATTGAAAGAACATAAAAATAGATATACCATGCTAATAAAGACTTTTTTAGCAAACTATTTACATCACTAGTAGGAAAAAAACATACCAGCGAGGCGAGGGGAGGCATGTACCTTTTTTTATACCGTAAACCATTTTTTTTGTAAAGACATGAACATTTTTATTATCCATGAAACATTTTTTAAACGCCCATGAAACTTTTTTGTCAGTACAACCATTCTTTAAAGATAGTGCCCTTTTTTTGTATGTAGTCCTATTTTTTAAATCATAAACTATTTTTTCGAAGACTTAAAGAAACATTTTTTAAGTGTGGAACTTTTTAATAGACAATCTTTTAAGATATGAGCCGATCCCTGAAATATTGTTTTGGACCGTGAACCATTTTTTTTAGACATGAACATTTTCTTTTTGTAATATGAAACTATATAACATCAATGATCTCTTTAATACTGGACGAACCATTTCCACTTACATGTGAAAAAGAAATAATGAATGGGAAGAATGAATTAACAGGGTGTTTCTATTGTTTCGCTCCGTCCCAGGGTTTAAGTAAGGTGATGGCGGCCACTTCTACTTCCTCACCTTGATGTTTGTCTTCTTTGCCGCCGGATTGGTACTCCTCATGGACCGACAACACACTTCTAGGTATCTTGTTGATGGGAAGTTCTTGTTCTCGAATTTTTTACTAGGAGAAAACTTGGACTTATCCACCATTTTCTTCCGTCTTCTCATTAGAATACTCAACAATGAAAATATGTCTTTTCAGCACAATTGTACCAAGTCCTCACCCTGGATCCCTTGGTCTTTGACCACTTCCAACATTTCTTGAGTTGTCCTTTGACTTGAAGTTTTTTTCGTTGTTGCCCCAAAAGTCCTTTGCACTCATGGTAGTGAAACTTGGTCTCTTCACACTAAACATTCTCCCCTCCTTTGTTTTCTTCATCTTGGTGCACCACCTTGGTCTTCAATGCAAGATTATCAAACTTTGATCTTTGAATGCTCTCATTTCTAACAAAATAGCAGTGAAGTGATACCAAGCTTGTTTGACGGTTTCAAGGGTGAGGATGTGAGCCATGTTTGCAAGTGACAAAGATGACTCAATGATGAACAAGTCGGTTGTATTGAGTTGTTAATCCACTTCCTCTCTTATTGGTTAAGTTTGTTTGATCGTAAGGATTGAAGACAACTAGGATGATTCTCCAAACTTGAGTGCAGGAACTACAAATGTGAGATTTCATAAAAGATTGCCAATTAGTGAAACAGAATACATCTAATTTCATTGTGGGCGCACGGGGGTGGGGTGGGATGATGATTTATATGAGACATAGGGATATTGTTTCCCTTTGGGAGACTAGGTATGGGCATCGCTTTACGACGTAGTGGAAGGAGATGCTTTAGAAGCTAGCATTCTCAACCACGAGGATTGGGACTACCACATTGTTTGTGGCACTTTGGTGTGATGATCCCTTGATCTCCAATATCTCTTGTGTTTTTTCAATCATGGAAGTGTCTAAAGGGTTCAAGGATACTTTGTGCTCATTCCTTTACATAGGAGTATCATCAATGATGGGTGGAGAATCCTCGAAACCCTATTTCAAGAGTTTAGGTTCATTCACCTTCTCTAGTTTGTCTTACGTACTTTTTTAGATAGTAAAACCCCAATAGAGAGACGAGGCTCTAATAGCAACTGAAAGAACCAGCAAGAGAGACAAGAAGGGGTGAATAGGCGCTAAAAAATCTAATTATTTTTCGAATTATGGCTTGACACAAAGATAAATTCTCTAGATATGCAACTATGTGAATTTCCCTATATGACAAGCATGTAAGCAAACAAGATACAAGTAGTAAATGTAGCCACATAGGAAAAAATTGCAGACATTAGGATGTATTCCCGTAGTTGCTTCCTTTTGAGGGAAGTATGTCTACAATAGAAGGGGTGTGGTGCTAGAAAGGCAACCCACGCCGCAAAGGCCTCACCCTCTTCTCAGGTGAAAGAGCCACAAAGGCTACTTTACTGTCCATAAGATGTGGCCATGAAGGGTTGCTCCCGAAATATTTACACAAGGTTGTAACAATATTCACAACTCGACTGTAGGCTCCCAACAACAACCAACACTGGTAGAAAAAGGGCCTTCCATCCGCACCCATTAGTCTCCAAAATATACGAACCGCGACTAATGGGATCTTTAGTCGCGATTCGGGAGGCGAACCGCGACCAAAGGCCTGGGCCCAGGGCGCTCGGTGGCCAGCTGGTGCACGTGAGGGGCTTTCGCGGTTGGCCTGCCTAAAGGTGCCCAAAGGCCTTTAGTCGCGGTTGGCCAGCCAACCGCGACTAAAGCCCCTCCCCTATATGTTCAGCACACTCACTTAGCCATTTGGTGCCACTTTCTTCACAATCTTCACAAGTGGGTGGTGGGTTTGATTTTGGTGCCTCTTATGCACACAAGGTGTTCGATGAAATGCCCGAGAGATTGAAATAAACATGATATGAAGTGTCCGAGCCACACTTGAGCTTTCTCATTTATTTTTTTTCCTCGATCGCGGTTAGCAACTTGAACCTTTCATGTGTCATTGATAAAATATGCATGTGTGTAGTTCATTGTTTAATTTCTATTATTTCAAGCTAGCTAGTTAGTTTAATAAATGCATGCATGATGGTTAATTATATACTTTATATAATAATAATGCAGATGAATCGGCAATGGATGTACGGTAACCGACTCTCCGGCGAGTTCACTACGGGTTTGAAAGATTTCCTCGTAGTGGCTAATGCGAACAAGCAGGGTGGTTTTGTTATCTGTCTATGTGTTGCTGTAAGAATAAGCAGGTTACTCTTCCTCAAGAGAAGTTCACCTGCACATGCTTCGGCACGGTTTCATGCCAAGTTATAATTGTTGGACCAAGCATGGAGAAAGAGGGGTTATAATGGAAGAAGATGAAGAAGGGGATGATATCATCGATGAAAACTATCTTGATCATTTCGGTGATACTTTCATGGAGGATGCTGAAGGTGGGGAAGGTGAAGGGGAAGGTGAAGGGAAGGTGAAAACTATCTTGATCATTGCCCTTCTGGCTCCGCCAATATTCTGGGGAAAAAGGGCCTTCTGTATAAATTCCGAGGTTTTTCCTGAAAGTTGGATTTGCACAAAAACGAGACACTTCAAAAAAACAGCGTTAGTCCGTGTTAGTTGTATCCAAAATACACAAATTAGAGGCAAAACAATAGCAAAAGTGTTCGGGAAAGTAGATACGTTTTGGACGTATCAACTCCCCCAAGCTTAGCTTATTGCTTGTCCTCAAGCAATTCAGTTAACAACTGAGCGATAAAAGAACTTTCACGAACACATTTGCTCATATGATGTATATATTCTCATGCTATGGCTAATACTTAAGCAGTTCATAATGAGATACATGCAAATAAGATCATCCAACAGCTATGTCAATCACGGAGAGGTACCAACAATTAATAATAAGCATCATGAATCATGTATATAAGCAGGATTGCAATGTTCATAAGAGAATATGATAAAGTGGTATCTCGCTTGCCCGTATTTGATCGGCAAAACATAAATGCCCAGGCACCTCTGAGTTCATAGAAAGACTAGAAGTAGTGATTGTCAAAGATAAAAGCATCAAAGTTATACCACAATCAATCATATTTTGAGACAAGCATATTATACTAAGAATGACAGTTGTGCTCTCAAGATAGTGCTCAAAGAAAGAATGGAGACACAACATAAAAGTAAAAGATTGACCCTTCGCAGAGGGAAGCAGGGATTAACATGCGCTAGAGCTTTTTTTTTTAAACCGGAGTAAAATTATTTTGAGAGGTGCTTATATGATAGGCATGGCTGCATGAACACGTTCATACCCCATCAATTGGTTAACATTGGTTGGAGCGCGAGAAAAGGGGAAAGAATCGACCTTGGTATGGAAGAGCCCCTCCTGAAGCGCGGCGGTAAGGATTGGGAGCGACCTGTGCAGGTCGTGGACGACCCCATCCAGGCATTGAGAACCAGCGCTCATGACCGCGACCACGGCCTCCCTGTGAGGCGAGGTGCACCTGAAGGGCGACGTCGGCGGTTGGTACAGGTCGCGGACGGACGGCCGCGACCACGGCCTCCCTGCCGTCGTGCATCCCTGCGAAGACGCCGGCAACCTTGAAAGCGGGCGGTGATGGCCAGATGCGGCCCTCGACGCGCTTGTTAGCTAATCGACGGAAGGGCCGAACCCCGCGAGGTCGATCGGCTCCGTCGTGCTCGACGCTGCTAGGGTTAGCGAAAATCCGGCGTGGGGTTGGGTCGTCGGGGAGGGGATCTTCCGTGGGGGTGAGGAGCCTGTGCTGGTGTGACGGTGGGCCGCGAGGCTGGGGATTCCGGCAAGGGCCAGCCGGCCAGGAGCTGCGAGCGGAGGCGCAGAGGCGGCGGTTCGGGAAGAAAGGGAGTCTGATTTCCTTTTTCACTTTTGTTTTTCTTTGGCGGAGGAAAGTAGCTAGGCTGTTTTTTCGTGAGTTGGGTTTCATTGGCCGGACATGAATCGACGGGACGGGAAAACCATAGTCCCAACACTACATAAATTTGGCATTAATTTTCTCCACATAACCATGAAGATCTGAAGAAATGTTAATTCCCTAGTAGTGCAACCTTTCTCCTACTAGTAGCAATTAATTGAAACGCTAGTCTCTAGACATGGGAGTATACCTTTTCCCCTTCTTTCTTGACAATTGTACAACATTTCGGGAGAGAAAAGTAGCGTGCGTTGGTTTAGTGAGTCTGATTTCGTTTTTCTCTTTTTTTGAGATAGGGAGTCTAATTCCGAGAGAGAAAAAAGTAGCTACACTATGTTTTCGGGAATCGCGTTTCCACGGAGCTCTGATATTATTGGTTGGACATGAATCGATGGGAGAGACCTGTTGGAAAAGAAATAGAAATCACAGTCCCAAGACTACATAAAGTAGGCATTAATTAAGTTTTCCTCCCGTCTCTCCTTCAGCCGTCGGCCTCAACCCTAGCCGCCTCCAGTTCATCCTCCTCCATAGATTGGTTCCCCCTCCTCCGGTCGGCTTCGCCGGCGTCGGGAGGAGTGGGGAACCCGATCTATGCGTGGAGTTTCGAATAAAAGTATAGTTTTCATTAGATTATGTTAGGATTTTGGTAGCCGTCTTCTTGTTGGTTTCCCTCAATGGAGATGGCATCGTCTGCAATAAGTGATCTTCGGCGTTTCGTTCGGCGACGAGATCTTCTTCTCGACGTCAATGGTGGTGTTGAACAATCACAATTTTCTAGGTATGGGCCTTCGGATCTTGCTTCGCCAGATGGATTTTGGATCTTTTGTCGTTGTTGCCGCGAGGAGGATTATCCTCGCAGTTTTTGTCCCGGCTGCTACGTCCTCGACAATGGTGATTCGTACTCTCGGCTCTCCATCGATGACGACAAAGCTAGTCGGTTATTATTCCCTGACATACTGGTGTTGGTACTCTTGCCGATGTTGTATGACTGCTTTAATGGTTGCGTGCGTGCACGCGGTCTTTGCATTTCAAAAAAATGGGAGAACTTTCATCGGTATCTACAGGTCTATGGTTCGTTATCTATCTTTGGCTGCCTTCAGAAGAGTACAAGATTGTGTTCTGGAAGAAGAAAGAAATTAAAGACCTCGAAGATTTGTTACTATCTTTTAGACTTTATTTTGTAATCGTTGGAGTCAGTTCATGTATCTCTACCATGTACTGTTTGTTGCTATGAATATATGTGGTATTGATTGTCAAAAAAAAAAGTAGGCATTAATTATCTCCGCATAGTCAAGAAGATCACAAGAGAAGTTGGAATTGGTTTGAAGCACATCCCATTCATAATACTCCCTCCTTCCCAAGTTTGAGCAACTATGTACAGAAAAATCTCAACATCTAAAATTTAAAATGCACATAATATAAAAAAAATATTCCATGATGATTTTAAAAATATTAACTTGAGATTATAAATGTTGATATGTTTTCTATATAGTTGGTCAAACTTTAAGAAGTTCCACTTTATCCAAATATATATTATAGGCATTTTGGGATAGAGTGAGTATCTAACCATGGGAGTAGTGCAACTTCTCTCTACCTAGCGATTAATTGAAACACTAGTCTCTATATATGGGAGTACTACTACTTTTATCCTTCTTTTTTTGCAATTGTACAAGTTTTTTTCTAAGTAGCAATTTTTTCTTCACCAAGCTTGAGTCCCGATCGTTCCGCTGATTTCTTCACCAAGGGATACAGCTTTTAAACAAATGGCATCAAGTTGCTCATGCGCCGGGACCGTTGGGGTCTAGGAGCCCCATCGTCGCCTTTCCCACCGGTGTAACCAAAACCTTCTGACAGTTACTAACGATGCTTCATGTACTTACACCCTACTTTGTTGCTGCGATAGTGGTCGTGCTCCTTCAGCTTTGAGACGCCGTTAAGGGAAGACAGCATGCAACTCAGCATGGTCCTCGTCAACTGCACCACCCAGCTCCATAGCCCATCATCACCACCCCGTCTTCCTCGAAACACTAGATGACATGCAACAAGGAGGAGGGCGAGGCGGCGACACCGATCATGAGAGAGGACGTGCTAGTTGTTGTATCCTTCGCCTCCAATGACAATCACCGCTCCCAAGAAACTCATCTCACTCGACTATGAGCCAAGCTAACCCATGCAGCCATCCACCCTAGGGTACGATACTCATCGCCACCTCCACCAAGGATGGAAACACAGGATTACCAGCGTAGCAATCGACGGGCTTCGGAAAATCAATGGCCTTTATCAACTTAGCCAAGAATCCTTCATATCTAATGTGCGTGTTCGTTAACCTAGCCAGGATCCCACATGATGGTAGATTGCTCCAAGTGTCACAAACTCACATGCATGGATGGTGGAGGAGCGGAGCAATCTCATGAAACTCATGTGTTCACTCGACTTCAAAACCCATGCCCTTGTTTTCGTTTGTATCTGGCGACGTGGAGACACCCATGGGCACTCGATGGAGCTGTTTGTATGGCCGGTGCTCGATTCTTCCATCGGACACCATCCAACCGTCAACGTGCTGCTTAGATTTTATGTGTGAAAAAAGAAAGCTAGCTTGCTATACCACGGTAAGCAATTTTGCTTGCAACTAGTAGTTGCTAGTATGGCAGACCGATAGTTGCCTATAGAATTTTTTTTCTTTCAACATGACCAGGAAGCATGTGTGGAATCAAAATAACAATATAGAGAAGTGCTCATGTAAATATCGTGACTTCGACCATTGGAAAAGTAATTGATCAGCCACATGTCTCTATCAATTGACAAGCTAAATTATGCGCCTTGCCGCCACCATCGTCCACTCGGAAAACGTCACATCGACACAACCTCCCTCCTCTACTTCGCATCGTGGCCGAGGTCACCCGCTCCGGGATTATAGTGCAAAACTCACACTTCGAGGCCACTTACTCAACTCTCGTAACAAGTTGGTCCATTTTGGAACTATTCATGTTTGTGTACCGCCTACATGAACAGAGTGTAAAGTCACATAGCATCACCACTTCCGATGAAAAACTAGAGGTAGATGCCGTGGGGCCCGATGGATAGAGGGATGCATCAAATTGCACGAGGAAGGGTTGAAAATTGTTCCCCTTGTGCATGTTGTCCTAATATTGTATATATGGGGTGTGTTAAATATGAAAAGCCAAATACATAACTTTGAAGAGGCACTCCTTTCACAAAACAGATTGACGCGGAGAAATATTCTAGACTTATAGTGCAAAATGCTCACATCGAGGCCACCGACCCCTACTTTTGTAAAAACTTGGCCTCTTTTTAAGTTGTTCAAAATTATATGACGTACTATCACATAAAACGGGTGAAATCACATGGAATTAACACTTTCGATGGAAAGTTCAGGGTAGATGTTGTGGTGCCCGCTAGACAAGGGACGCATGATATCACATGAGGAAGGGTCAAAAATCGTCCCCCTTGGGCATGTGTCCTAATATGGGTATATAAGGGTAGTTTAAATATGAAGAACCCATTACACACCTTTATTTTTTGAACGGGGAACAGTCCCGAAGGACTGAGAGGTGCATTAATAACTGTCGGTGGAGTTACATATTACAAGGACCATACAGATAAAGAAAATTACAGATAAGTCCTGACAAATTGCTAAGAGGACCCTAGATCTAACTTGGACAATGCAATCGGATCCTGCTCCATCTCCACCGAGCTTCAGCCAGGCACGGACAACCGCAACGCCGCAGGGGAGCAAGCCACTTGGGGCGAAACGGCGGGAGCAAACCGCGACGGGTGTTGAGGGCCTCCGACATGGCACATCGGCCTGGAGGCTTTGAACCTTTCACTGATAGTCAGTCACCAGCAACAAGGGGGGAGCAGCTGCCCTTCAGCCATGAAGTAGAAGTGGCTTCACCAAACAGACTACCCGCAAAAGATTCAAAACTTTTAGTGCAAAACTACCACTTTGAGGCCATCGACTCAACTCTTATAAGAACCTGGCCTCTTTTTTTGGTTTGGTATCATCCTTATGACATATTAAAACCTAAAAAGAGTAAAGTGAAATCAAATCACCACTATTTAGTAAAATCTACGAGGTGGATGACGCGGGGCCTACCAGACAAAGCACTCCCCTCGCAGCCCTGGGCAGTCCTCGGGGTCGTCGCTGCTCGCGATGAGGCGATGCTGCGGCTCGTACTCCGCCAGCAGCGCCACCTTCCCGGCTGCCTCGTTGTCCTGCTCCTCATTCACCTCCGGCTTCGGGATGAGGAGGGCGCCGTCGCCGCGCCTTTGCTGCTGCCGCTGCCCGCGCGCCTCGGGATGGTCGGGGGCGTCGGGAACTACGGCTCCTCCTCCTTCACCTCGCGTTTGGGGACGGTGTAGGGCGCGGCGCGGCGTGACGAGGACGGCGCCGATTGCACCAGCCCTGATGAGAAAGAGTTGGAGGAGGACGAGTACGTCCTCCTCGGCTGCTAGCGTGCTGCGGGAGATGGTGTTGGCGACGACGGCGTCTCCAACCTTGGAGCGCCGTTGTGGATGCCGTCGACGACGTTCTCCAGGACGCGCCCCGGAACGCCCCAGAAGAGGACGCGCCCGTCCTTGTTCCAGCTATTTCGTCGGCCGACAAGGCCGGTGGTGCTGTTCATCTCCATGTCGTACTGCGCTGAAGTAGGCGACCCACCGTCGTTGCCGGTGGCCGCCCAGTCGGATCGGCCGCTCGTCGGTGGTGAGGCCAGACCGCCGGGCCCTGATGGCATCCCTCCAGCGATCCGTGCCTGGCGACGGCGGCGACGAGACACCTATGCCGTTGACGGCCATCCTCCACCCGCCGCTGCTTGGCAGGCGCATGTCCGGCGGGATGGGATATCCCGCGCGGTAGAATGCCCACGCCTCCGCCACGGTGAGGCTGTCGCGGCGATCTTGCGGGCGGACGACGACATTGGATAGAGGTTGGAGCGGCGAGGAGAAGATTTGGGAGCGGCGATACATTGGGATGAACAAGAACCGCATGAGCGCTCTTAATGTACAACGGTGGCAGGCAGACGAAGCGGCAGCGGGTCGTTGGACGCAATAACGGCGGCGCGGACGGCCACGCGGCCATGCACGATGAGACGCGTCCCTGCGTCGCCTGGGAAATTTGGGACGCCTTTAACGTCGCTTGACCAAAGGTAGGCGACGGGGTTTTAGACTTCCGAGCCGCTGACGTGTCGGGCCCGTGTCTCCTTGCTCGCTTTTCGTTGTGTACGGTGTGGCCGGAGCGTCCCCTGCGTAGCGGGGACGGGCTCGGGGCGCCGGACACCGGACACCGTGTTGAGCCGCGCCGGACAAAAAGAGGCTTTGGGGCACGTGGCTGGGAATGTTTTTACGTCCATCGCGCCCGAAATTCCTTTGAGGTACGCTTTGGGGAATGCCACTGGAGATGCTCTAAGGTTTTTTTTTTTTTTGAGAACACAGTACAACGCAGACGCTCACAAACACGCACGTACAAACACACCCCTATGAACGCACGCACGCACACCCTACCCCTATGAGCACCTCAGGGATGAGCCGACAAATCTTGAGATTGACGAAGTCACCATGGCGCCTGTTGACGGGCACGTCTACCACTGAAAGCATAGCGGCTAAATCGGAATAAATCCAGGTAAATGCAAACACCCATGTCAAGTCTAGGACTTGAACCGGGTGTTTCCACCAGAGACTTAACCAGAGCCAAGCTCTGTTTGCGGAGATGCTCTAAGGTTGGTGTAAAGAGGGTCACACACACAATATGTTCTTATTAGTTATGCATATTATATTTAATTTGTTATTGCAGTATGCAAAAGTATATAATATGTGTCATTTTCATTTGATAAGATTTACTCTAACAATGAGAAACCCGTTGTGTGCCAATGGCCATGTTTATTATTTCATGTACCAATCGCCAAAACGTACGAAAAGTCGGAGCAAAACTTGTGTAGGCTTATTTGATTTTCGGCGGGGAAGTGCTCATTTTGGGCTGAGCGGGAAACAACAAAAATTAATCAGTGGTAAGCAGAACGAATTAATTGAAATTGAATGGATAATTTGATGGGCTGAGCGATCCGAACAGGCACGAAGACCAAATTTTGGTCCAACATGCGACACGCGACAGGCGTGAGCCCAACTCCCAGAGCGAACCAACGCGACCTTCCTACCCAACCCCGCTCGCCGGCGCCGCCTCCTTCGTTCTCCCTTCCTCCCCGCGGCCGACCTCTCCCCTTGGCCGCGGAGCTCCGCCTCACCGCCGCCGAGGTTCGGCTCTGGACGACGAAGGCAGAGCGCGTCCAAGCGCGCACCTTTTCCCCGCGGCTGCCGACGGCCAAAATCGCTGCAAGGCGGGCCGGTGAGGCTGCCCCCGTCCCCGGCGACCGCTGCTCTTCACCGTACGTCGTATGGCATTCTGGATCAGGCGACTGCGTCCGCCATCATCCATCTGCTCGCGCGCATCGGAGCTGGGGGCGACGGCGACGGCGGAATCGGTGGAGCGGCCGTCGCGGTTCCGCCGGGTCGGCTCCTGCCGCGTCAGCGCCAAGCTGCGGAACGAGAGGCCGTCGAGTTCGACAAGTTTGCTCGCTGCTTTCCCACGACCTAGGTCAGTCCTTCCTCCTCTCCCTCCTATGCGTCTTCCATTCCTGCTCTGATGCAAGATCAAATCGCTGCACTGCTCAGGCCGGTGCTGTTCTGTAGTGTGTCGGGGTGTACTGGCCTGCAGCCACTTACCCGAGCTGCTGCCGGCGTCCACGTCCCCCGGCACCTGCCGCTGGCCACCTCCCCAACCTGATGCTGCCGGCGACCTTCCCAGTAAGCTGCTGCTGGTGAGCACCTCTTCTCCTCGTCCATGTAATTTTGCAAAATATACAAATCTCTTTCTATGTTGAATTTGAATGGGTAGGCAGTATAGGATTGTTGCATCTATGGATCCCAGCTCCTTTCAGTCAACGAAAAATAGTAGGTACTCGGCTCGGGATGATTCCTTTCGGTTTCGTCGGTCTTCGTCAGTGGATCACGGTGAGATGGCGCTGGTGGTTGTGTGACCGTGGTGGCGCGAGTTGGTGGGCGGCGAGGCTGGCGGAGCATGACGGAGTGTCCGGGGCCGTGGGACTGTGGGGGACGGGAGAAATCCTTGTCGATGGCCGACACCGACGCGGTGACGCTCGCGGGCGCCACCATTCCTTCTTGAGGGGCGTCGGGGTTCCCCATTCCCACTTCCCTTCCGCATACCGGGGGAAACCCTAGGCTTGTCCGGGCAGCAGCGTCGTCATCGTCGCATCCCTTCTTGAAGGTGCTGTTTTGGTATGCGGCGCTTCGGAGAGCTAAGCTTGTGGTGGGAATCTTCCGGAGGGCGCAGCGGTTGCGGATCATCAGCGTTTTCGTCGATCCGACTTTGTCATCCTTTCTTTCTTTTTTCTTCTTCTTTTGTTTTCTTTTGGGCTTTGTTGTGCTGTTTGCCCCAGCGGTGGTCTCTACCTTGTATCAGTTCGTTGCTATATTAATATAGCGGGGCGAAAGCCTATTTCGAGGAAAATAGTAGGTACTAGATGCATATGAACTCCATATGTGCTCAATTATGTTGATCATTTGCTGTTTGCGATGCATATGCAGTACTGAAAACCTTGCTTATTTTTCAGGTTCAAAGCATAAAGGAGATGAACGGCGTGAAGCCGGGGTACCGTGAGGCGCCGTCGGAGGCGCGATGGCGAACGCCATCGCTGACATGCAGAAGTGCACCGGGGACACACTCAGGTGGGAGTGAATTGACTATTGTACTGATTACGATTGTTCTAGTTTACAGAGTTTCCATCTTTTGTTCTAGATTTAATGCATGAATTTGTTCAGATTAAATGCATGAGTTGGTTCAGATTGGTTGGACAGTAACGATGAAGTCAATATCTCCTTTGATGAAGCCAATATACTAGTACCTTAAATGGTCCTATGCTTCTTACTTTGCTGATGCATGGTAGTTTCTTTCATAGTCACTATTTGTTAGAAAGTCTGAAGAAACTGTGTCTATTTCTCATTTAACGAGACCTTGAGCAACCTGTTTGAGTTCACTTCCTTATGATGGGTGGGTTGATTCCTTGTATGTCCTGACTCTTCCTTATGATGGGTGGCTTGATTCCTTGTACGTACTGACAGAATACTATTGCTGCATGCAGGGTGTTCCTTTGGCTTCGACAACTAACCTCATACAGCGGCGAGTTTGCCTCCGACAGCGGCGGTGTGTTCTTCGTCTTGATTGTTTAGGTGAGATTTTGGCCTAGCCATGGCTGTGCTGGGCTCTGGCAAGCGAGCTGATGAGCTCCCCCTAAACACTTTAGTGGTGATGATATGATTTAGTCATTGGTTGATCTCGCTGTCATGTCGGTATCGATCTCGGTGAGCCTATTGTCCTGGCATATTTGCCTTTAGTTGTGTATTTTTGCTTAATCTAGTGATGCCTGTAGGTAAATTGTATTGGAATATATTTTGACTTTGTATTGGGCTATCTACAGCCACATAAAACTAGGTAGGTTTGTTTTTGCCTATATTTTGCTTCTGTTGGTATGGAGATATGCTGTTGGTGAGGTTTAGAGTTTTTTGCTATATAGACATATATGTCTCGCAGATTGTGCTCTTTGTCTTGGTAAAACACATTGGTTGAAATATTCTTGAACATTGCAAGTAGTTTGTACTGTGCCCATTATTTTTTATTGTCCAAGTGTTTTTCTTGCCAGGAAATGAATGATTGAACAGAGTGTGTTTTCTGTTGTAAATGGCCAGCCTGTAGAATAATGTATAGCTGCTGCTTGTTTTTTGCTTCACCGTATCCTTGTTGCAAATAGTTGAATTGTGCATGTTCAAGTGCTCAGCATAGTGAGTTCGTACTTAGAGTGCTGTTATTATGGAGTATTTTTGAAAATATCTTTATTTGTATCTGTTTTGCTGACCATGCTTTGTTGTTGTTTGAGAATAACATGGAGGACTGGAAGACAGCAGCGGCATTCTTCATTGACTCCATGTGTTTAGGGAAGTTTCTGGTTCCCTTCTGTGTTTTCTTAGGCTTGTGATCTCCACATTTCCTGTGGAAAGAGCGTAACCATCGGGTATTTGAGTCCAAATCTGCTTCTGCAGCTGTTGTTGTAGGACTAACCCATGAGGATTTCAGTTCGTTTGAGTTGGCAAGGAGGGTTTAGTCCGTGTTGTTTTTGTTTTCTCTTCTGGAAAGCTCCTGCCTTGGCCCGTAAAAAATAAAAAACATGTCCATTGCTGGCCTAGGATGCTATCAATCTAATAAGTAGATTTGTTTATAGGATTTGGTAATGGCACTGAAAGGTGCCAATGTTGTGTGATTGCTGCGTAGGACTTGTCGATCTCTCTTTTGTTTTCAAGTATAGCAGTACATACATATTGGCATGGATGCTTTTGCTTTGCTTTATTGAGCATGGTTTGTTCTTGTTTGATGAGGACCGGGCTGCAGCGGTGACAACAGTCTTGTCCATGCATGTGTTTAGGTAAGACTCTGGTTCCTCTGTGATTGAATGAATGAAGTATACTAGTATATGGAAAGAAGAAGATTGTGGTTGTTGTTTGACTTGTGGTGTTGATGGTTTGCATGACACATGGCAGGTTGGATTCTTGGGTCTGGCGGTGGCGCAGCAGGGCAGGGGAGTGTCTCTGTCGCTGTGGAGGACGGTGCCACTTGCTTGGGTCCGTCCGTCCGTCCGTCTGGCATGGCACTGTGGCGGCCTGTGCGTGTGTGTTTGTGCGTGGGAGGATGGATTGTTGTAACGTTTGGGTGGTGGGAACGACCACGTACAGGTTGCTTGCTGTAATGTTTGAAGGTTGTGTATTGATGTTTGGTGTCGATATGCATCGGTCGGTAGTGTATTGATGTTGTGAGGTTGAAATGTGTTTGTAGATGATTTGGCAGATTGTATTAGGTGTTTAATGAGCCAGAAATTCGAAAATCTGAAGGTGATTGAAGTAGCAGTGTGAGCTTGACATCCATCCTAGTAGTGTTGTTTTTGAAAAATAAATAAATAATAAAGGGATGGCTGAAATGGATATGTTTTGCAGCGCCGCATCTGGGCGGTCAGAAAAAGGGGAGTGAATTCCAATTTTTACCCCCTTAATTTGTTATTTGTTAACACTAATTACCTGGTTTAACGATTTTTCGATCCAAATTACTCCATCAAATGGGTAATTTAGATGAAAAAGTGTTAAATTGGGTAATTAGTGTCACAAATGACAAATTATGGGTTAAAAACTGGAATTCACTCAAAAAAAGGGTTAGCAATCGGGTTAGCAATCGATGGTAGAGTTTGGGTAGGAAAAAAAAAAAGGCTTGATAGTAGTTTTGACCCATTGAGTCGCGTACGCCCTAGCTAGCTTGTGGTAGGAGACTAGTTTAGTTTGAGATGAATTTTAAATTTTGAGCGAGAGTTGTGCATTTCGTGCTTGTGGTACTCCGTAGCACTGGCGGAGCTTAGTTAGGGCTAAACTGGGCCATGGCCCGCCCTTATATTTTGTCAAAAGATATTTATGTATGTGCATTAGAGGCCTAGCCAACCAGCTCCTGCCCCAGCCCATCATGCTGCCTTCCAGACTCCCGATCTTTCTGTGTCTACTACGTCGATGCTGCTCGTTACTTCGCTAGGTTTGGAGAATAACGCACGACAGGCACCCGCAGCAGAGGCCCCTAGGGACAGGCGCCAGACTGGGAGCAGACTAGCGACTGAATCGAGCCAGTTAATCAAAGCCCCCTCTCATCTCTAATTTTCTTCCCACCTATTAATTTTTAGTTGTAGCAATTTGACCGCATGATATATCACTCAATTCGTTCTTCATATTTTTCAAATTGCAACAGCCAACTACCATCATCCATGAGAAAGACTAGTCAAAGAAGAATTGGTTAACATGGAAAAAAAAGATAAAATATGTGAAAATCTAATCTAAAAATTTAGCCTTGCTTGAATTTTTTATTCCAGATGAGCCTTGCTTGAATTGGAACAAAGAACCAGTAACAATAACTAGTAAAATATAGCAAAGCGTCCAAGCAGTATGATTAAAGAAAAAAATGTTTTTTTTCTTTTAACTTGGCCCGCCCATCATTTTCTTTGAAGCTCCGCCACTGCTCCGTAGGAGTATTTGGTGTGGTGGAGTTTTGTTTTCTTTGTTTGGAGCGAGCGAGAGAAAGAGAAGAAGATGAAAGAATGGAGCTGCGCGCCATACTGATTTTTAAATCGATCAAAGCGCGAGCAAGCGAGAAGGATGGGAGGGATTTGGTTTCAGGGAAAGAAAAAGTAAATAGGGATTTGGGACCAATAAATGGATGGATGCGTGGGAGCTGGATTCGTCGCGTACGCGTAGGTAAGCGCGCTTCTTCTGCAGCTGTACCAATAGTGTTTTATTTAGCGTTGACGACGTTTCGATTGCTACGCGGAGCCGGGTCTACCTGCGCTGAAGACTAAACGGAAGCGTTTCGCACGCCGCACAGCTGCAGCCAGCTCAGCTGCATTCGCTCGCTCGCTCGCCCCCATCGATTACTCCCCCCCGTCCCAGGCCAAGGCGACGATCCAGCCCTGCTCGGGCTCCGGGCCCATGCCCGTATTGGACACGGCGCGCGTGCTCCTGTGAAATCGACTCTATACGGAAAAAAAAATGGTGCAAAGGAATGTTTTGCTCTAAAAATCCTTTCCTTTCCTGCAGAGTTTCTGTGAAAATCAATCTCGATCCGATCACACTAAAGTCAAACCGGCCTCAACCTGGAGGAATTGCGGACTTATGAACCTGCTCGATCGGATTACCAGAGGGCTTCTAAAAAACTCCACATCGGGGAAGTGCCGCCGCCACCGGAAGCAAAACGGAACCCCATCGCCATGGCTGTTTCCTCTGCCGCCGAATGCGAAGAAAAGGGCGCTGGAGGTGGGAGTCTGCGCGCCATAATGTTGGTTCTCACGGCGGCGGTGGCCGTGGCCGTGGCCGTTCCTACCCTATTCCTGGTGTACTTCAACGGACATCCTATGTCCCAAGCGTGGATCTTGACGCTCAGTATCTGCTCCGAGGTCTTCTTCTTCCTCCTGTTCATCTGGCGGAGTCGATGGTGCTACACTGAATTCTGCCGCCTCTCCTACGGCCCCCTTCTGGCCTTCTTTGCCGCCAGTGCGATAGGTCCAGTCACTGCCACCTTCATCCTGTTCTTCAGCATGGTATGGGCTGCCGGAAACGTGGGCTACTCTCTCGCTCTGCACCGCCTGCGCAACGGGACCGAGCTGGCTATCCACATGGCGCCTAGCCCCTCCTGTCCTACCAAGGACAGCGAAGAACGTCTCGGCTTCGGTCTCCATGTTGGAGCGCCCTCTCTGGTACTACTCTCGACTTTGTTCATGGCGTTGCTTACCAATGTAGCGAGCGTGTCTGACGAGCTGTACATCCTTGCGGGCCTCTCGTTTTTTGGCTGGGTCAATTTTGCTGGCTGGTTAATCTTGGTTGCTGTGGGGCCCATGCATGGATTTCCCCTCGAAGAGTCGATCGGATGGTTAATGGTCGGTCTTCCCTCATGTGTGCTACTTTCTCCTGCGATCTGCCTTGTATCCGAGATCCTTTCAGTCTTGTGCCATTTGCTATTCATGCTGGCCTTGGATGCATTTCTCTGGTACAATCTTGCCATTTACACATGCTACTTGGCGGCTGCTACACCAAGGTATGCATATTTCAGAGCGAAATATCTTAACATGAATCATTCTATCCCTACGAAATATCCATTTGACTAGCTAGGGTTTGTATGTTGTACAGATGGTCCACTTGAAGGTTTCTTTAATTAATAGCCTTCGAAAAGTGCTTTTGGCTCCCGAGCTCCAGTGCTCTCGCCATTTTAAAAAAAATTAAAAAATATTTATTACTTATCAAAAAATCTGAAAAATAATTATATAGATTGTTAGTGATACATCTCACAATCATGGAAAATCTCAACCCAAAATTCTTTTTTTACTTTGAACCAGAAAAAAATAACAAAATCTGACATGTTTTGTAGATTTGAAAATGACTACTCAGATCTGCACTTTTGTCTTTTTTGTGTAGCTTAAAATATAAAGTATTTGAACTTGATATTTTACACGTTTGTGGGATACATTATTGGCTATATGCAGATATTTTTTTCAGAATTTTTTAAAACACAAAAATATGATTTTTAATTTATTTTAAAAACGAGATCACTGGTGCCCATGTGCACCAAATCTCTATTCCCTTGTTTTGTATAAGATTGTGTTCAATATTCTCTTCAGAGACAACAGTTTTATGATGATAGCAACATGATTTTTAAATTAATGCATATATAATAAATGCACTATAAAATCTATGTAGCACTAATATTATCTGAACTTGTTGCTTTGGTTTAGTACTACAACTGGGTGGAATGAAGATCACCTGCACAGCAACATTCTTGGAGACGAGACTGGCCAGGTGAAGTCTGATCCTAAACTTGAAACAACTTCAAGTGAACGTGCAGCTACTCTGGGGAATGAGGATACCCTTCACGGTGAGATTTTGGAAGGCGAGATTGGGCACGTGAAGTCTGATCTTGGAGAAACGAAAAGTGAAGCTGCAGCTACTCTGCTGCCGTCCAGTTAGACAAACAAGGTAATCAGTGTCTGTAATGAACCAAACTATTGGAGTGTAATAGTGCGTTCAAGTACAGACATATATTGTTCGTCTTTATAAGTGCGGTCGCTGTGCTAGTAAGCAAATTTAGGTTCAAACTGGAGGCAACAAATATCACGATTAGTTCATAACTAGTGTTATCTATCTGCGTCCCAAATTTCTGCAAGACTTGTTAGCTTGTTGATATTATGATCTTTTTCGGTGCGACATATAGGTAAAATAGGGAGAAGATGGTCAAATGAAATTATTTGCAGACACTAACATGGTGCATTTACTATAAATAGAGTATAATTCTATGACCACAGCTGTGACACTGACATGGTGCAAATCAAACTGTGCTGAAATTATATTAGAACATAAGCCAAAAATATGATAATGTGAGTGCAAACTGTGCTGAAATTTCAGCAATGTACCCAAGAATCCAAAGAAGAATACAGATGATAAATAAGTAATTCTGACACCCCTTTATGACCCTAGTTTAAATTTAACGAAAGGGAAGTGTGCATGCTTTGCAATGGATCCTAACTCCTTAGTAAATCTTAAAGGGCTATAATTCAAGGTAACAAATAGATGGCTAGTGAAGATGAGGTGCGTGGAAATACCCCGACAATATATCACCGTGGAGACCTTATAACTCTCAGTTATGCGCATGACAAACATATTATTAGTACTCCATATATATGTCTTCCCTTAGCATCTCAATTTCCTAAAAATAAATTAATTCTATTAATAGCTAGGGATGACAATAAAATATAATGCATTGTACTAATTTTATTTATTGTCTTCTCTAAGGAGGGCTAAGACAAGGCGTGTCTTCCCTACCATTTTACATGCCCTAACTGTCATCCAATATAATCCAGCCTTGCTTTGTTGCATATTTTTACTTGAACAATAATTATCTTGTGAAATGAGATCAAACTAAGACTGGGATAAACAACATCCAAGCATGATTTTTAATCTGAAGATAGCTACATGTTGTAAATAGTTCATTTTCATTTCGAGTTATAATAGGAAATGCAAGTGCATTTCATTGAAAGAATATAGAAACAGATATACCATACTAATTAATCCATCCGTTCCATAATTTAAGACGTTTTAGAGAACTGTTTACATATACTAGGAGGAAAATGGATACCGGCGAGGGGACGCAGCTAGGCAGGGGAGGGATGAACCTTTTTTATACCGTAAACCATTTGTGTAAATCAATGAACATTTGTATTATCCATGAAACATTTTTTAAACACCCATGAAACTTTTTTACGTGCAACCATTCTTTCCAGACCTTAACTTTATTTTGAACCATAAACTATACTCCCTCTGTTCCTTTCTATAGTGTCTATAGATTTTTGGCACATATTTCAGAATATAAGGCTGTAGCTTGGTTTTTTTCAATTACACCCTCCACCGGTCAACTCCCACACGACATGCATGAAAAAAAAATCCATACAAAATAGAAAATAATTAATTGAGATTCCTAATGCATGACCCCAATGATTGCTTAAATTTAGGAATCAATGTTTTTCTTTCCTTCATTAAACCTGGTTGCACATATATGGAGAGTCAACCAGAGAGATTTGTGGGATTTGTTACGGTAAGTTAGGAAGTTATGGATTCCCTAATTTTACTCCGATCTCAAATCGTTCAGCCAGGGGGTCTTGTGTAAAAAATATTCTCGCGCTAATTTCTGTGCCAAAAAACTATAGGCACTATAAAATGGAACGGAGGGAGTATTTTTTTACGACTCAAAGAAACATTTTGTAAGTGCGGAACATATTTTAATAGACATCTTTTAAGATATGAGCCATTTTAACATCCGTGGAATTCTTTTTGGACCGTGAACCATTTTTTCGGGACATGAACCTTTTCATTTTGTACTATGAAACTTTTTAACATCAATGATCCTTTTTCAATAATGGATGAACCATTTCCATTATTAAAAATTAATGAAAAGTGAAACAGAAATAATGAACAGCAAGAATGAAATAACCAGGGTGTTTCTACTGTTTGCTACGTCCTAGGGTTAGGTTAGGTGATGGTGGCCACTCCCTCTTCCTCACCTTGATGTTTATCTTCTTTGTCCCCGGACGGGTACTCCTCATGGACCAAAAACACTCTTGTCGGTATCTTCTTGATGGGGATGTTATTGTTGGGAGAAAACTTATACATATCCTTGCGGGTGAGACTTCCACCATTTTCTTACATCTTCTCATAAGAATACTCGGCAATGAAATGATATTTGTCACCACAATTGTAGCAAGTCCTCACCCTTGGGCCGCTTGGTCTTTGATCACATGCAACATTTCTGGAGTTGTCCTTTGACTTGAAGTTCTTGCCCTTGTTGACCTAAAAGTCCTTTTTATGAAGTCTCATGTGCTCATGCTAGTAAAACTTAGTCGATCTCCTCGAGACACCACTCAACAACTTCCCCTTCTCTATTTTTCTTCATCTTGGTGTGCCACCTTGGTCACCTACCTTAATTGCAATATAGAAGCAAAGGTGGGCCCCTTATTTTTCTTCCATATTGTAAAGGAGATGAACTCACTCAACAAATCATTGGAAGATATTGGAGAAAAGTCCGGTCTTGAACGAATTTTTTGAGTTTTTTTGAGGTTCATAAAGCGTGATGACTTGAAGGAATGTGCGCTTGATCAACTTTTCATCTGTATAATTGCATCCAAAATCCGTCATGACCACACTAAGAGCCGTGAAGATCCAATGCATGTGTTTAGGAGTCTCGCCTTGAATCATCACAAAGGTTTCAAATTCACTATTCACTTCATCAAACTATGATCTTTGAATGCTCTTATTTCCAACAAACAAAGCAGTGAGGTGATACCAAGCTTCTTTGGCTGTTTCAAGGGCTCGTATGTGATCCATGTTTCCAGGTGACAAGCATTACTGAATGGGGAATTTTTATTGAGTTACTCATCCACTTCCTCTGTCGAGGGTGCTCCTCGGCAATGCCCTCCGATAGGGGCTTAGGGTTGATGGAATCCTGCAAGCTGACACGAGACATCGGTTCACAGACAAGCAGGGAGAGCGATTTACCCAGGTTCGGGGCCCTCGATGAGGTAAAACCCTTACGTCCTGCCATCTTGATTATGAATATATTAGGTTACAATGGGGTGCCGAATAGTTCGGCTGAGATCTCGTCGAGAGGCTAAGTGCTATGGTGTCCTAGCTCTAAGCTTTAGGTGGCTAAGGTTTGCTAAGATTGATTGTGTGTCCCCCGGCAGCCCCTCTCCTGGCCTTTATATAAGTGGCCAGGTCTCAAGAGGTCTTACCGAGTACGACTAGGTTTACAATAGTTTTAAATCTAACCTTTCCTTGTTCGGTTGCCTGCTTGTCTTGCCCACCAAGGAATCTTCTGATGCACCGACCTAGTGGCCCACTTTGTCATCGGGTACCTTCATGGGCCTCCAGCTAGACCGTACAGGGTAGAACAACATCGGTTACCCGAAGGGTAATGCCCACGTCAGTAGCCCCGAGTGTCTAGCCGAAGCTAGTTCGGGTCGAGACTAAAACATGCCTCCACCTAAAGTTCTTCTCCTTGATTGTTTTTGTCCACCTTGTATCAACATCATCTTCTTATCGGGTGCGCGTCAGCGCTCCCGATGGGAGTAGCCCGAGTCTAGGTACGGATGCTTGCAATCCGTGCGTAGACTCAAGTTGTACCACTCGAACGTTTTGCTCTGCTGAAGTTTTTCTGCAAGTCTTCGTAGGTCATCCGATATATTTTCCACATGCAAGGGATAATGAGTAACGTGCACAACTTTTGCTGGTTAACTGCCGACGACAAAACAACGTTACCCTACACAGAATCAAGTCCCCGCATGATCCTGGAGTGCAAAAGTTTTATCGGGTGCGCGTACAGCTCCCGATGGGAGTAGCCCCCGAGTCTAGGCACGGATGCTTGAAACCGGGTGCAGACTCGAGCTGAACATTCCATCCTTCTCTCTAAATATATCTTCGAGTCCTTATTCTTTCGGATGCGCGCTCAGCGCTCCCGATGGGAGTAGCCCCCGAGTCTAGGTACGGATGCCTGCAATCCGTGCATAGACTTAAAATGTTCTTGTAAGGGTATATTGCCCCTATGTGTGGCCGGTCTTCCCTCATGTGTGTTGCTTTCTCCTGCGATCTGCCTTGTATCCGAGATCCTTTCAGTCCTGTGCCATTTGCTATTCATGCTGGCCTTGGATGCCTTCCTCTGGTACAATCTTGCCATTTACACACGCTACTTGGCGGCTGCTACACCAAGGTATGCATATTTCAGAGCGAACTGCCTAAACATGTTTTATTGATCATTCGATCTCTATATAATATCCATTTGACTAGCTAGGCTACACATGTTGTAGTGGTGTTATACCTGAGTAAACTAGCTGCAGCTTCACTTGAAGTTGTTTCAAGTATGTAGCACTAATAATATCTGGACTTATTGCTTGGTTTAGTACAACAACTCGGTGGAATGAAGGCCTGCACAACAACATTCTGGAAGACAAGATTGGGCAGGTGAAGTCTGATCCTAAACTTGAAACAACTTCAAGTGAAGCTGCAGCTAGTCTGGGGAATGAAGATGCCCTTCACAGTGAGATTCTGGAAGGCGAGATTGGGCAGGTGAATTCTGATCTTGGAGAAACGAAAAGTGAAGCTGCATCTACTCTACTGCCATCCAGTTAGACAAAGAAGGTAATTAGTGTCTGTATCATTTTACAGTGAACCAAACTATTGGAGTGTAATAGTGCATTCAAGACAGTACAGATATATATTGTCCGTCTTTATAAGGGCGGTTGCTCTGCTATCAAGCAAATTTAGGTTGAGACTGCGGGGCAGAGTTCTGCAAGACTTGATAATATGTTCTTCTTAAATAGGGAGAAGATGGTCAATGAAATTATTTGCAGACACTGACATGCTGAATTTACTTCAAATAGAGTTTCTAAAATTCTATGACCACAGCTGAAAATGGTGCAAACAAAAAGTATGTTATTGGTTAGGATTAACAAATTAGATCAGAACATATGCCAAAAATATGATAGAGAATGCGAACTGTGCTAAAATTTCAGCAGGTACCCAATAATGCAAAGAAGAATACAGATGATAAAGAAGTAATTTTCTGATACCCTTTTATGACCATAGTTCAAAATTTAATGAAAGGGAAGTGTGTATGCTTTGCAATGGATCCGAACTCCCTAGTAAATCTTAAAGGGCTATAATTCAAAATAACAAATGGATGGCTAATGAAGATTAGGTCCATGGAAATGCCCCGGTCTGTCGGAGGACAAACAACTCAGCCTGTTAATATATCACCATTGCGACCTTATAATCTCTCAGCTAAGCGCGTGACAAACATATTATTACTCTATAAGTTTAGTGACATTTAGTCTCATATAGTTTTTTTCCAAACGAGATTGTACAATTCAATAGAACAAAGGGTGCATCGTTGCGAACAACCGCAATGGAAAATCTACATTAGATTTTGTCAACATTAAAAAAATTAATTTTTTTTATTGTGTTATACCTGGCTATAATACATTTAAGAAAGCTTATATGTTCGTATATACACTTCTATTCCTCTAATCCTCCACACATTTCTCTTTACTCATTGCCATATAAAAAATGTATTAGTACTATTCTTGTTGGAGGGTTGCGGATTGTAAATGTTACGATTTTCAGTTTCAAGGAATCACATAAGGAAAAAACCTACCCATAGCTTCCGATAATGGCAGTGAAGACACTAATGTGAGGCTAAGATAAATGTAAAAGAAATTTATACAGGAATTCCCTAGTAAAGCTTATTATGAAAAAATAGGAACTAGCATGACACACTGGTTGCAGTTCTCTCGTAATGAAAAAGAAAATTAGGATCCAGTCATTTTGGCATATATAGAAATACAAATTTCCTAATCTGTTGTAGGTAGAAAAATCATCATTTTCCTTAAATCCTTATTCCCTTCCAGCCATTATAATCCATTGCCATGCTTTGTTCCATATTATTACCTGAACAATAATTAACCCGTTAAATGAGATCAAGGGAAATACTTTTGTACTTACATGCATGGGTGTGGATGTTTCCGTCACCGTCTGTTGTACTTTGAGATTCGAATAGAGAAAGGAATATTTTCATCTAGTATGGTGAGCACCAAATAGACGGTGACGAAAACATCCATATCCATGCGTGTAAGTACAAAATCCAGTCTCATCAGATCAAACTGAGACTGGGATAAACAACATCCAAGCAAGCTTTTTCATGCGAACATAGCTGCATATTGTAAACGGTTTAATTTCACTTTGATTTATAATAGGAAATGCAAATGCATTACATTGAAAGAACATACAAATAGATATACCATGCTAATAAAGACTTTTTTAGCAAACTGTTTACATCACTAGTAGGAATAAAAACATACCGGCGAGGCGAGGGGAGGCATGAACCTTTTTTATACCGTAAACCATTTTTTTGTAAAGACATGAACATTTTTATTATCCATGAAACATTTTTTAAATGCCCATGAAACTACTTTGTCAGTATAACCATTCTTTAAAGATAGTGCCCTTTTTTTGTATGTAGTCCAATTTTTTTGAATCATAAACTATTTTTTCGAAGACTTGAAGAAACATTTTTTAAGTGTGGATCATTTTTAATAGACAATATTTTAAGATATGAGCCGATCCCTGAAATATTTTTTTGGACCGTGAACCATTTTTTCAAGACATGAACCTTTTATTTTTGTAATATGAAACTATATATCATCAATGATCCCTTTTTAATACTGGGCGAACCATTTCAACTTAAGTGCGAAATAGAAATAATGAATGGGAAGAATGAATTAACATGGTGTTTATATTTTTTCGCCCCGTCCCAGGGTTTAAGTTAGGTGATGGCGGCCACTTCTACTTCCTCACCTTGATGTTTGTCTTCTTTGCCGCCGGATTGGTACTCCTCATGGACCGACAACACACTTCTAGGTATCCTCTTGATGGGAAGTTCTTGTTCTCGAAGTTGTTGTTGGGAGAAAACTTGGACTTATCCACCATTTTCTTCCCTCTTCTCATTAGAATACTCAACAATGAAAATATGTTTTTCAGCACAATTGTAGCAAGTCCTCACCCTTGGACCCCTTGGTCTTTGACAACTTCCAACATTTCTTGAGTTGTCCTTGGACTTGAAGTTTTTTCCGTTGTTCCCCCAAAAGTCCTTTGCGCTCATGGTAGTCAAACTTTGTCTCTTCATACTCAACATCCTCCCCTCCTTTTTTGTCTTCATCTTAGTCCACCACCTTGGTATTCAATGCAAGATTATCAAACTTTGATCTTTGAATGCTCTCATTTCCAACAAACTTAGCAGTGAGGTGATACCAAGCTTGTTTGACGGTTTCAAGGGTGAGGATGTGAGCCATGTTTGCAAGTGACAAAGATGACTCAATGATGAACAAGTCGGTTGTATTGAGTTGTTAATCCACTTCGTCTCTTATTGGTCAAGTTTGTTTGATCGTAGGGATTGAAGCCAACTAGAATGATTCTCCAAACTTGAGTGGAGGCACTACAAATGTGAGATTTTATAAAAGATTGCCAATTAGTAAAACAGAATACATCGCGGAAGAGACATAGGGATATTGTTTCCCTTTGGGAGACTAGGTATGGGCATCGATTTACGCCGTAGTGGAAGGACATGCTTTAGAAGCTAGCATTCTCAACCATGAGGATTGGGACTACCACATTGTTTGTGGCACTTTGGGGCGATGATCCCTTGATCTCCAACATCTCATGTGTTTTCTCAATCATGGAAGCATCAAAAGGGTTCAAGGATACTTTGTGCTCATTCCTTGACATAGGAGTATCATCAATGATGGGTCGAGAATCCTCCAATCCCTATTTCAAGAGTTTATGTTCGTTCACGTACTCTCTTAGACGTTAAAACCCCAATAGGCGCTAAAAATGTCTAATTATTTTTCAAATTATGGCTTGACACAAAGATAAATTTTCTAGATATGCAACTATATGAATTTCCCTATATGAAAAGCATGTAAGAAAACAAGATACAAGTAGTAAATGACAAAAATAGCCACATAGGAAAAAATGCAGACATGAGGATGTATTCCCGTAGTTGCTTCCTTTTCAGGGAAGTATGTCTACAGTAGAAGGGGTGTGGTGGTAGAAAGGCAACCGACGTCGCAAAGGCAGGCTACTTCACTGTCCATAAGATGTCGCCATGAAGGTTGCTCCCGAAATCTTTACACAAGGTTGTAACAATATTCACAACTCAACTGTAGGCTCCCAACAATAACCACAAAGTTTTAAACCAAAGCTTGAGCTCCGAGGTGACTTCTTCCGTCTAGGGAAATGCACCCAAGAGTAACAAGATCCATTAGGGATTAGGGCAGTGGCTTAGTTTTGTGAGAGTGTATATCTAGGTCAACTTCGCAATCCCCAAAGTCTCAAGGAGTTTGGGTAAGAGGGGAGGGAGAACTAGAGGAATTCTAAACTAATGGTGGAGTGAGAGGGTAGGTCGCCGAGAGAACTCCCAAGGAGGAAGAATACCCCTTTTATAGGTGGTGGAGAAAATATGAATATTTAGGCACAAGATGGTGCAGCCCGTGTGGCTGGACTAGCCGGCCGGGCCGGACCACTCCATTCGGTTAGACCCGCCCTGCTAGCCCGGACTAGTCCGGTCCAAAACAGCCGAAAGTCTGGCTGGCCATCTGCAACCACCGACCGGAGCCCGGACTGAGGTTGGACTACTCTGGCCACCGGGTCTGGCCAGGAAGAAAAACACCCAAATAACTGTGAAGTTTAAATGAAATAGGAGAAGATTTAACCGATTAAATTCCACAACACAATTCCTTTATGCATTCCCTCTTAATAGCATGAAAACTTAACTATAAACTGAAATAAAAACGCCAGGTTTCCGATAATTTTTCTTCTGTCCACGGGGATCCACCAAACCATCTGCTTCAATTTTGATATAATTTAGAGCAATTAAGAAAACAGTCAAACATCATAATATTGTCATTAACGACTAAACCACACTTAAGGGGTGAAATGCACAAACATGGGCCAAGCTCCCTCATTCCGTCGCCCTTTTTGGTTGGTCGCTGCCAAGCGCCTCCCGACAAGCATCGCCTTCGTCTTCGACCTTGCTGCTGCACCCAGTAATCACGATTAGTTCTTCTCAGTTGTAGCTTGTTTCAGGTTTAAGGGTATGTAGGTCTTCTGTTAACACGTGCAATGCAAGTGTCGATTTCTGTGACGTAACTACGTAAGTCAGATCTTTTCGTCTGACAATAGTTTCTGGTCATGAATTAGAGATACATGTGCTGAAATTGACATAAAGGTTTTTTTTTTCCAATCCGCAGATCCATTTGTCGATTTCCCTGTGAGATATCACACATCGGATCAGTTTCCTAGGGAGAATGGCGTACTTCAATATGTGGGTGATATGGAGATGGAAGTTCCATCAGCCGGAATGGTCTTTGTTTCAAGAAAGTAATGGAATTTGCTAAGGAAAAGTATCATATTGAAAGGGGCAAAGTGATTCTTGCAGCCTTTACCGTGGCCAACTGATAATGATTCTTTTTGTAAACGCACGATAGAGGTTTATTGTCTAACGAACACTCAAGAAAGAAGATGTGCTTGGACTATCGCAACTGTTTCTAGATCGAGAAGCTATGCATGGGGTTGCTCCTTTTCCAGAGGCCATCTTGGCCGGCTTCAGAAAAAGAAAATCTTCAGTGTGTGTGTGCTGATTGCGCCACCACGTACAAAGCAGCTCGAATCATGTGTGTTTTGCTTTCCTGCTCTCTCTCTCTCTCTCTCTCTCTCTCTCTCTCTCTCTCTCTCTCTCTCTCTCTCTCTCTCTCTCTCTCTCTCTCTCTCTCTCTCTTTTCTTCTTCCTCACCTTCTCTTTGACGGTTTTGACTGCACCTTTTAGTTGGGACCAAATAAATCCTCCATCCGCCCTGTCGAGCAGATCGGGTTGGATGCTTTAACATGGATGGAGCTTTCAGCTGATCACATTTTCCTCATGCAAGTGCAAGTATACCGATATGATGTACGGGTGGCTTGTGTGTCACATTGTGACCTGCACATTTGCGTGGCCGAATTAAGCCGGACTAAAGAACACGATACAGTGCACACCCCAGCCAATCCATCCACAGGAGTAGGAGCTAGCATGGGATCATAGGACCACGGCACCACTCGACGATCACCGTATCTAGCATTCTAGCAGAAGTGAAATGCCATTGCTATTTCTGTTCAGATGCTATCCCACGACTTCTCGCATTTCAAGAGCATCGATCTCACTCGCCAATCATCGATCGGTGCTGCGTAATCGGAATATATAAAAACCGGGGGCACGCCAGGAATATCCAACGGCGCGTGCCGGATTTTCCACAGAATAAATGCCGCCACTGGTGTGAGATTTATCCCCCACTTAATTAGCCGATCGATTCCGTGCAAGAGACAGGGTGATAAGCACGCTTTGCTAGAGACTGGTCTTGGCTTATCGCCTTAAGATGCCGCCAACCACACGTGGTTGTTCTCCTGATCTGGTAATGGTTGCGATCACTCCCTCCTCCTCCCAGATGGTTATCAGCATTTCTTCTGCTTTCTGCATTTCGTCTCAACTCTATCAGGCTACACGATTGTGTCATTACTGTTACGTGTTACCCTGAAAGTTACGAACCAAATCGTTTCCGGCTCCTGTCCTCTTGAATTGATATCCTGTCATATGGAACGAAGCTGCAGTAAACTTGATCACCTCGCCGTGCTCGACGGCTCGACCTGACTGCAGGTACCACCAGACAAGTCCCTCCCTAATGCACGTTTCCCCCCATATCATGCGTCTAATCAAGCAGCCGAACTCTGCAATCTTCCACTGACAGCTGGTGACAAGATTTGTAGCACAAATTCAGTCATTTTTCCATCTCTTCACCAGTACAGGAGTAGTACTGAATATTCTTCAGTGGACGGACCAATACATGCAGCTGGTGCTCGATCGCAGTGCGCGCTTCCGGTGATGAGATTGCGACGATCCGTCGAATGGCGACTCGTTACGCCGCCGGTGCTCCGAAATTCCGACCTCCACTCCAGCTAAACAAGCATAGCTTCATCGCAGCCCGTTCCGTGCGTGCGGTTGTCTCCGCGCGCTTTCCGGCAGTTACCCACAGACGCCTATGGGGGCACTTTGAACTTCTAAAAAAATTATAATCCACAACTTGCAATCTGCTACAGGAAAAGGATCGTCTGTTTATTCTGGGAAGCACCTCAGCAGCTAAGTACACAAATGGACGTGCTCCTGTGCTAGCTGCAACTTGCAGCACGGTACGGCCTTTTGTACTACTCCGTAGTTGACAGTGTGGCGATCACTTAAAGAACAGCTAATACTTAGTTGATACGTACGGCTAATTCGGCAATTGCGTCCTGCGCATTCCATCTTGAAAGCATTTAACTATTCTAAAGCTCGAAATATCTTTTCGAACTGTTCTCACCATCAAATTTCTTTCAACGTACATAATAATATAACATCCAACTTGCATGTCTTTTTTGTGTATTTATCTGCATTCATATTATGGAAAGATATAAAGTATTTGACTTTTACAAGCACAGAGAAACACAATCACAAATGATCAAGAACACCTAGAACACCCTAAGACCACCATAACCCATGGAGATTTCCGGAGCTCTGTGTCATCATCCCATAATCTTGAGAGAAGACCCCTCCAGCAACCAAGCGCAAGCATGTCATCATCTTCGACCACGGTGCAGTTGCCACCACGCTGCTTCCTCCTTCCTTGACACCAGCGCCGAGAAGGCATGAACACCAATCCATCTTTGGCTTTGAGTACCGCGAAAAGTGTCCCTTCCGAAAGGAAGGGAACTCGAGTCAACCGACCAGTCCAGCACCGCGGCCGGGCCATCTGCCCGGGCAAACCAGGAACTCCCTCCAGCATCAGGGCCGAGGAAGAAGAAGAACAGCAGTAGCAAATCATCCCGACAAGGAGGAAGAAGGGTCTTTCTCCCACCAGCAGAACGCTCAACCATCTGGCCGATTTGGGCCGACACGTCGGACCGCCTCCTCCCCTCGCCACCAAGGCCGGCCAGAAGAGACTGAAAAACGTGACAGCCGCAAACCACCAGAAGAACACAAACTCTAAAAAGGAAGACATTGGTGCCATCTCCTTCCTCTCCCTCGCCACCACGGCCGGCCAAGGAGAAGGCAACAACATCAACACTCCGACTCCAGAACAGACTCCACAAACTCCACGGCGGGGTCAAAATTCGACCGTGCCCGGGGAATCCACCCTCCCCTGATCCGCAGATCTGAGAGGAAACAAGGCTAGCAGCTCGCCGGCGCCGCCACAAGTGGCCTTACCGAGATGGGGATCGAGCTCCAGCATCCTTATTCCGACGCGACGTCGCCTCCACCATCTCTACCCCGTTCCAGTACACCACGTGAAGTCTAGGCCGGGCGCTTCCCGACGTAGGAGAGGAAGACCCCCCACCGCCGCCACGCCACCGGGGTTTGCCTGGGGCGCCACCGGCGGCGGCGGCGGGAGGAGGGGGTGCGGTGGGGGCTAGGGTTGGGGGTCGTGACAGTATATGTTTCAGCGTCCAGGACTCCAGGTCGAGGTGCTTATAAACGCTCGTGTATATAAATGACTCGATCTCCAACTTGCATGTCAAACAATATACTATTCCAGCTCCGAATTATAAGATGTTTTAAATATTGAAATATAAACTATATAGAAACTGAAATGGGTGACCAAACACGCTAAAAATGTGTCTAGAACTCTAGATATATATGATTCATCAAAAGTTAGGACATCTTATAATTTGGAACGGGCTGGAAGAAATTATGATGCATGGGCATGGCTAATGGTTTTGAATTTTGGTTGGAGCCAAATTTTGAGACCCGCCAAAATCTCCAAAAATCCGGAGTTTTCATAAATTATTTCGAAAGTCTCCCAGCCAATTTTCATCAGATTACATAAAATTTAATCAAATTTGAATTTTATTTAAATTATTTGAATGTAGTTCAAAAAATGGCGTATTATTTTTTAACCCACCAATTTTGGGAATTTCCTTAAATCCCTAAATACAAAATGGTGAATGTCTCGTATGGTTATGTACGTTTTATATGTCATTGTGCACACACATTAAAGTAGAATTTGGGGAAGTGATGATCTGTACTTTGAAAAGGCTTGTACCACCGAAACTGTATTCATGTAATATATAGTTGGGGTGCGTGGTGTGATGTGCGTGTATAGCATGTTTTTGAGCTCAGCTTTTGGGCCTTTTCAAGAAAGTGAAGTAGAGGTATTCAAATAATCAAAGAGAGAGCAAGATGTGAATGGTAATGTACAGAGGTCTGAGGATCGATCAATCAGGTCTTTTCTTCTTCACCTCGTTCCTAAACTCAACGTTGAACGGCCCACCCTGATCGAACGACACGACATGAATCTACCAGTAGAAAGAAACGCGGCACCAGAGATTCCCAAGGACCCCATACATCCTCCATGGACCATGATCCATGATGCTGTCCTGCTGCACCTCAAACTGCCAAGCAACAAAGCCTGATCTTACTTCCATTTCGAGCTAGATCGATCTTCACGAAGTTTGAAAAGGTGTTGCGTTTACTATATAAGACCGGCTCTGACGACTGGAATCCAACTGTTAATTATACATCTGTCTGTCTGTTAATTGTATATATGCTGTGCAAAATTCAGAAGAAAAAAAGGCCAATATCATAAGCAGTATCCCAGTATCCCACACTACCTACTGGCCTCATCTCCATATATCTTCCGGGTCCCGGCCCTCTCGGTGCGCATGTGCGCGATCGGGCTCTCACACCTCACAGTCGCCATGCGCGGCATGCATGGTCGAGCTCGACCGATCACGAGTTCACGAGTCACGACGTGACTTTAGGGCGGGTGCACGGGGCCAAGTGCCCGGCGTGCACGCGGTGGCTGGACGACGACGACGAGTGAGTGTCCCGCTCGACGAGCGCGCGAAGGCGGAGGAACTCGTCGACGGCGCAGGGCAGGCGGAGGGGACCGGACGAGTGGTAGCCGTAGGTGTCCCGCGCCGCCTCCAGCAGCCGGCGGAAGAGCGGGTGGTAGAGGTAGACGATTGGGATGACGAACCGCCGCTGGTCCTCGCCCACCCGCACCGCCAGCCACCCCTTCTTCACCTTCCCCCTCTTCTCCTCACCATGCATCGCCGGCGGTCCAGCTGCTGCCGTGCTCTCGCCGTTGCTGGCTGCTGATGCTGCGCTCGCCTCGCACGGGCCTCCCAAAGCGCGAGGTGTGTGTACTGTGTGTAGTGCAATGTGGTTCGTGGAAGTTACGGTGGGTTTTATAGGATTTGGCTCCGGCGTGCGGGAGAGAAAAAAAGGCGCCAGTGTGCGCCGTGCACTGGTGTGCCGCTTAAGTATGTCCTGTGCTACAAAATCCGCCTTTCGAAAACGCAAATCCAGGGGCGCCCTGGCCCTGACCTGCCGAAAAATATCCACCCTTAAGAAACATCGTGATACGTGCATTTCTATAGATATCAGTAAGTTATAGACTAAGTTATAATTTCGGAACCAAGTTACAACTTTTTAAACACCTATATGTGAATCACGATAAAAAATGGAAGGCGCAAAAATCGCGTTAGGCCTCGCCCGGTCCTTCAGACTTCCGTGATTGCTGTTATACAACTCGTGAAAACTCCGTTATAGCATAATCATAAGCCAATATAGCAAAGGAACATATCACATCTACAGAAGACATCATCTGAATAAATGAACAGTTAGTGTGTCTGATAAATATATAAGTAAATTGTCATATGACTTCATCTGAATAAATAGTAAATATAGCATAATCATAAGCCAATATAGCAAAGGAACATATCACATCTACAGAAGACATCACATCCATTCCGATTGCAAGAACTAGAAACTCTAGCAAGACCTTAAAGAGAAAAGACATGATCACGCACGGTGCAACTGGAGCACAACGTTCGCGTTGAGATTGTCGCTGACGAAGTCGTAGACCTTTGCGAAGAACTCGTTGTCGGGAAGGAGTCCTCGAACGATGTTGATTCCTAGTAGTCGCACTAGATCATTCATGAAAAATGTGATTCCCCTCACCTGTACATGTCTATGAGAGGTGGGATTCTGGATGCGTACTTTCCTATCCTTCGGTGTGCGCCGGAAGATTGAATGGTGAAGACGTGGGTGTCTGCTCAAGGTTTTGGAAACATGTAGCCGCATGTGTTGTGTGTCCTCTAGGGTTCGCGTTTACCATGTTATATAGTGCAGGTCCGGTAAGAAGTGGGGCACAACCAACATTCGAGTCAACATGGTCTATGATGCAGGCAGGATATATGGAAACAACTGATTGGTAACACTTCCATTAATGACTTGCAAATTAATACATGACTAATCTATCTAACAGGAAAAATATAAACAACTTGCATGTGTATGAGCCCAGGTCAGCTCAATCCATCAAACACAAGCGAGGAACGAGCGTCGTGGCGGGTGGCAGAGAAGGAGGAGTGCATGTGAACTCCTTCTCTTCTCACTAACTTAGTGGGAGTGGAAGAGCTCACCTTATAACCACTCAAACTCTTTCCCAACTAACAAGATGGGACTACACTTTAGTTCTACCCATTTCCATGCATGATAGGGCCATATGAGAATTTCAGAAATTATATTGGCCAAGTAGCAAATGGGATGATTCCCCATAAAGTCTCACATGCACATCATATCATTGTTGTTCCATAAAATTGTTTATATACCTGTGTGTAGTGGAGAATGTTAAGGTGAACTTCCACTTAAAACTTCATGCTACACTAACTAGCAATTTGATTAGTGAACTATGTCTTAAACTACAAATTTTCTAGACAATAGTTTCACAGTAAGGTTATACCAATATTGGGCAATCGCAGGCTTTTCCGCAGGTTGGAGTTGATACGTCATTCTCTAAGACCTTTCTTGAGTTTATTAGAGATCATCTAACTCTCATGGAAGCGACGTTTAACAGTGAGACTCATATAGTTGTATGTTCTGTAAAACAACATCTCTGTTTAAATAAGCCATTCATAATACATTAAGATAAATATCAACCTGCTATGAGGATTAGGAGAGTATTGCATCTTTACGGAGTTATAATTTAATATAAAGAGACTCTCCTCCCAACAGGCCAACAATTTTTTTCCAACTCTACTTAACGTAGTCTCTGATCATATATATGGTGGGTTACCATTGTGGATAACTTGCAGCGTGGATCTCAAACCCATCTTCATCGATCCATGATCTATGAAACTACGTGATAAATCATTTGTGAAGGGGTCTGCCATGTCGATGACTTCATACCACCGTTAAAATTATTTACTCTAATGATAATAATTTAATTGTAACAATTCAGTGGGTGACAGGTATTAGTTTTAAAAATTTGATGATCATGGATTGATGATTATTGTTTACTTTGATGATCATATTTTAATTACTACAGTTTCATTCAAGTGCAAGTATACAGACATTTTCTATGAACGGATGAAGCCTGGTGTTCAGGGGGTACGTGAGCACGTCTTACCTGTCCAACACGTGTCTAACACCGTTTGGGAAAGCGTTAAGTCGGGGGAACTGCATGCGGCGGCCTCGGCCTGTCCAACATGTGCCGCCCGAATCTCCTCTCTCATCTAAATCACATCGCACCTTATCCTTTCCCTTATCCCCTCACTACCTCACCTCTCCTCCATCCACACAATCCACCTCTCTCTCATCCAGCTTACAGCGATGAAAAGCTCGCGGTCGACGCCCATCTCCGTTCCTCGGGGGCGGACTCAATCCCTTGCCGCCGTCCTTCCTTCCACATCGCCGCCCTTCGCCGCGGCCGAGTGGAGGCCGCCGCACGCCTCATCCTCCTCATCTCGTCGCCCCCTCCGCCCCGTTTTGTGCCGCTCCGGCGTGGTTCCGGCAGCTGCAGAGGAGGCCGGGTTGGAGCGGACGAGATGCACCGCGGCCTCTCTGATGCGTGCACGTTGGCAGCGGTGGCGGCAGAAGGCACCTCCTCGCATCGATGCGGGGCGGCTCCAGGACTCGGTGTTCATCGTCGAGGCTTGCCTCAGCGACCGCGGAGCCATCACCTGCTCCGGTTGACGCGCCCTGGCCGACGGCGGCGAGGAGCTCGCTCTCGACGCGGCGCAGCGCCCGCTACCGCTTGCCGCCGCTCGTCGGAGAAAATTGATGCACACAGACAGCGGAGGGGCGGAGCTCGACGCGGAATCGATCCCCTCGAGCACCTCTCAAATCGGTGCGGAAGAGATGCCCCGCAGAATCGGCTGGGGAAACAAAAATTTGCTACTAGATGAGGCTGGCTTGATGCGGAGCTCGATGTGTATTCGGTTACATCCTCATCTCACCAATCCCAGATTTTGGGGCAACTCTGATGGGGAAATGTGGTGGTGGAGGAGTTTCTGCGAGAGGGCACTCAACAGAACGATTAGTTTTTTTTTACCTAGCAGAACGATTAGTTATTAGAAAGATTCCGCAGTGGTTACTGGTACTGCGGACTAGCGACAACACAAACATCACAAACGGCAGCTGTGTAGTGGCCGTTAGTCAAAAGCCGAATCCAACGGTGATAGACTAGATCCAACGGTGATGGACGCATGCTCATGTACCCCCTGAACACCGAATCCACTCTCTTTCTATGAATTTAAAATTTTGTCGCTTCATACTTGTTTCGCCAAATATATCCTTCCCCCTGTGTCAAGCAGATCGGTAGATGATTTAACATTGAGCTTTCAGCTGAGAGCCAAGTATACCGATGTACTGGTGGTTGATGTGTCACATTGTTACCTGCCTCTTTTTTTTTGAAACGAAGGAAAAAGCTTTAACTTATCCATTCGTTAAGAAAGAAGTGTCAACTTAATTAGCGGAAAACCGAGCGAAAACTATACAACAACACACCAGCGACGATACAACAGACGGCACACTCGCCGGGACTAGCCGACCTCCCACCTATGCCGGAGAGAAAACGCCAAGACTACTATGGGAGGAGTAGACATGGGACCTCCAACATAGCTGAAGAAGACGAAACTCTTGGACAGCCTCGTCGCCCACACGACACTAGGTCGATGTCCACAACACTGACAATCTTCCGGGGCCGCCGCCCCGACATCTAGCTGCTCCACCACGCCCACTCAGACCGCCAACACCACCTTCAGGGACCGCCATCCCGATGTACCACCAGTCGCGATCGAGCCGCCATGCCACGCGGCCTAGCCGCCCACATCCCAAGACCACGGCCGTCACACCAACATCCGGGGCCGCCGCCCCGACGTATAGTCAAACCGCCTCCGCTGAGACGCGTCGACCGAGCCGACAACTTCGTCACCCTAGCGACACCAAGTTGTCACCCAAGCCAAGCCAAGCAACTGCTTCGCCTCATGAAGACGATGCCCACCAAGGTTCTCGAGGCCGCTGCCTCGATGCACAAACATCATCAACTCAGGACCGCTGTCCCGACATCCACCAGCTTGACGACAAAGGAGCATCAGCCGACAACCGACGCAGACTCTCCAAGATGATGTATCCAGGAAGGGAGCGACGTAGCTGCCGCCATCGCCCGCCCGGGAACCCCGAGCTAAGGATTTCTTCCGCAGATCCAAAGCCCCTCGTGGGTGCATATGGAGTTCCACAACAAGCTCCCCCAAGGAGGAAGCGACGCCAGTGCGTCGCCGCTGCTGGCATCGACGAGGTCAATGCAAGACTTTCGCGTGGAACACCTCCCACCAAGCAAGGGGCAAAACCCAGCAAACCAGGACACCGAGGTGCCTAGCTCGCCGGAGCATCGCACGCCGCACATAGCCTCGACGTCACCGTCCACCAAACCACCTCTCAACGCTGCCGCAGTGGCACCTCAAGCCACAATCGTTGCCTCTCTACTTCTTGCGAGACTAACCAATCTCCACCCCCACAGCACATGAACCCGGGGCCGCCGCCCCGGCATCCACTCCACGCCGCCACGCAGCGGCGCATCCGCAGCACCCCATGCCACAGCGCCGACGCCACAGCGTGCACCACTGTTGCTCTGCAGCAAGCGCCCGCCAAGAAACAACCCTGCACCAGATCAGCTGCGCCCAGGCCCTCAAGCAGTACACCTAGCCGTACCGCCATGGGAGACGACGACTACCTGTCTTTATGATATCATATTATCGTTAGAGTTGTTTACTTTGATGTGTAATTTTTAAAACTGGACAGAAAAAAAAAACAGGATAAAAGGAAAGAAAATCAGGTGTGTTGAATGAGAATCCAAGTTACCACCTCCACACAAGCGATTCCAAGTCTTTTTCACACACAATACATGCTAGGCTGCGTTTGTTTTGTGTTCTATTGCTTATCGCGATCCTATAAATTATATTTAAGGTCAACATTTTCTAAATTGGAAAATTAAATATTATAAATTATGATGCTTTCTTTTTTGCGTCTATCAAGCCAGATGAACCGGCGGTCGGACCAACGAACTAGTGAACCATCAACTTGACTAGTTCACTCACCGGTCCGGTTTCTTAAACAATGACTTGATGATTATAGTTTGACTATCAAAGTTCATTTGGATGATGGGCATCGATTTTTAAAATGATGATCGCAATATTGTGATAAGTGTTTACTTTGATAATTTTTAATTTTATTATCATAGTCTCATTTAAGTGTAAATATACGGACCTTTTTTATAGGGGAATATATTAATATCGTAGGGATACCAGTTACACCCAGCCTCTTCAACAACACAGTGCCGTAATAGCATTATGCACATAGCCAAAAAAAAATACAAAAAAAAACATGTTGCAGAGATCAATTCCTTGTAGGAGCGGCCCTAGCTAACACCACAAAAACAGCACCATAAGTTCAACCTCCCCAAAAGAGACGCCTTCATGAATTAAACAATGCACAAGCGTCGTCATTGCCTAATTCGAGATTATAGGTTTTCACTCTGGAGAAAGTCCTCGCTCACAAACCAATTAGGGCTAGATCTTAAATTTTCACCTTGCAAGGTAAGACTGTGAAATTCTCCTGTGATGTCGCCCACACTTTCAATGTCGCTGCTACGAGTCACCAATCACCAAGCCAGTTCCTCCTTGCCACAAAGACTCAATCCACCTTTGCTAATCCTTATATGTCGGCTTTCATGACATTCTCCGCCTCTGACTACACCATAGACCGTCAAAAACATGTCCCATGATGATAATAGACATCAAAGCTTCGCAGCCCTCCCTTTGAAACCAAACGGTCAGAAAAAACAGGGGTGTGACCGAATAGATTCCGGTTTGGCAATCTCCAGGCATGAGGCACCGATGGAAGTTCATAGGCAGAGCCTTCCAGAACTCGCCTCTCCAGGCCAATTCAACAAGGGAAGGCAGTAAACATGTCTTCGTCTTGGTACAGAAGGAACTCTAGGCCAATTCAACAAGGGAAGGAAGCATTGTGCACGGCTGTAGAATGCCTGCGTGAACAAGTCCAGAGCCAGATCCCGCAACACAGTACTAGGAAAACAGCTATATACCCCGAGCTACCGCCAGCGCGTCAAAATTGCCGTCCGTCGGTGCTATATTACTGTCGGTGCACCTATTTTATGGGCTCTAGGCGAAATTGGCACAGCGGAAATAAGGTCAATTAGGTCTGGGCCAGACCAAAAATCCTAGCGATATGACCATGTATTATGTCATCTAGTTTTAATGAAAATTAACAAACATGAATTTCAAAAAAAAAATTCAAAATAGCTTCACGTTTTAGTAAAACGGCTTCTCTGGTTGCATACCGTTGAAATGGTTTTTATATGAAAATGAACATTTTAAAAAATTTACATCCGATTTCAACGGCCTACAGCCATTTACCATTTTTTACATTTCTCAAAATCAGAAAGGAAATGGGAGTTTTTTCAGCTTTTAGATTTTAAAGAAAAAATTTAAATTTTTTCCTTGGTGCCCTGGTGGTAACCTTGGGTATATATTGTGGACAGCCTGCTGACCTTCTCCTTCTCTTCCACTTCTCCCTTCTACTCCTCCTTCTCCTCCACCTTCTTCTTCCCTTCGGCTCACCTTCATCCTTCTCTCCTCTTTCACTTCTCCTCCTCCTTCTTCCTCCCACTGGGTCACCTTATCCCTTCTCTCATCTTTCACTTCTCCTCCTCCTCCCCGTCCTTCTTCCTTCCTCCGGCCACCTCTTCCTTCATCTCCCTTCCTCCGACGAGCACCTCTGGCGATCTACTCACCAGCGACCACATCCGGTGAATTACTCTGTGACCACATCCTCTACCTCCTTCATGTACGACGCCCACAGTGACGTCCACGAACCAGACGATGGAGATGCATCTCCCACGGCCACGACCTAGATCTAGATCTAGGTTGGCTTTTTTTGAATTCTGGAAAAAATACCACTGGCGCACCACGCCTTGTGCGCCGGCAATAACAACACTACCATCGGTGCACCGGTTAGTGTGCCAGCGATAACCCGCTACCGCCGGCATGATACCACCATATTGTGCATGTGCGCCAACGATAGGGAAAATAGGTGCGCCGGCGGTAGAGCTTTCCCTAGTAGTGGCACCAGCCCTAGTTGGGTCTCGCTGGCCTCGATCAAAGCCCAAGGTGGCCCAGATTGTGGCGCGAATTGCTCCAATCGCACGTCGTGTGACCGAACAGCCACACCGACGGCGCGCCACCGTCTCATCATCGTCGTTATGCTTTTGGACCTCAGGCTCGGACCAACCCAGCCGCATCGCCCTTGCCTTCCGACGGCGTCCCACCTCCTCCCGTGAAGCGCCGCCGAGAAGCATCTTCCCTGCCCACCGTCGTTTGGACGGGATGGGTGTCGTTGCCGTCGACGGTAGCAGCGGTGGCCAGGATATCGATAATATGTGGTTGTTTAGGGTTTGTGAGAGGGAGCCTCTGGAGTCGCTCGGGGGTATTATTTAAGGACACGTTATATGTATTTAAACTTTGCCGCCTCATACTTGTTACGCCAAATAAATCCTCCATCCACCCTGTCCAGCAGATCAGTGGATGATTTAACATAGAGCTTTCAGCTGAGCACATTTTCGTCATGCAAGTGCAAGTATACCAATGTACGGTTGCTGATGTGTCACATTGTGACCTGCACATTTGCGTGGCCGAATTAAGCCGGACAAAGAAGCACGATAAAATGCAAACCAACCAATATACAGGAATATAGGAGATATGTCAAGAAGAAAATAAATTCCAGAGGAATAGGAGCGTAGGACCACAGCATCACCGTATCAACCAGAAGTGAAATACCCATCTAAAAAAAGTGAAATACCAGTGCTCTTTCCGTTCAGATGACCATGTCCAAACATCTCGCATCAGGGCATCTTCGGTGCCACTACCCAAAACAGCGACTCATTCGGTTTGATTATGTTCGTTCGGATCGTTCCATGGATATAAATTTTGCCGTTGTTCGGCCTGCTAGGCCTATGTCCCCAGCGGTGTGGCCTATTCGGTACGCGCTGTCCATTGAGAGGGCACAGAGTGGCCAAGAGGATGATGCGGGAACACGCGCTGGCCACTGGCTGGAGGGCCCCGGAAGAACGTGGGAGCCTAGGAGGATGCGCGCGTTGTCAGGTCCGACGCATCTGTGTTCCAAATTTGGTGAATGGATAGGCTAGACTACATGAGTCGGTCCGTTTAGGTCGCGTCTCTGAAACGTGCACCGCTTGTTCGCATGTCCGCGCGTACCATTTCAAACATGTTAGAACCAGTTAAATCGTGCCGCTGAAGATGCCCAAGTACGAGCATCTCAGGTTGCGACAAGTGGCTGTTGACTCCGGCCAAGCAATGGAAACGCCCCTTCAAATAGAATGGATCCTATGCTCAACTTTGCTATTGATCGAGAATGGTCCATGCATGGTATCTCCATATCGGAATAAAAATCCAGGACACGCCAAGAATATCCAAATAAATGTGCCGAGCTCTTTCTGCAGAATAATGCTGCATCCTACTGTTGTAGGATGTCTTGCCACTTGGTCCATCCGTGTAAAGAGTGATAATCACGCTTAGCTAGGGAGATAAGAAGGCTTTGGCTTATCGCCTGAAGATGCCACCTGCCACACGTGGTCGCTATCCTGATCTGGTAATGGTTGCAATCCCTCCGTCCAGAAGGTGATCAACAGTACTTTCGAACTCTACAAGGCTACACCGTACATGTAGTTGCATATCACTGCTGTTTACATGTTAGGGTATTTACGCCAGCAACCCCTAAAGCTCCTCCAAATTAACTTTGGAGGCGCTGGACAAAAACTGTTCATACCGGGAAGCCCTGAACTGTGTCGCGGTATTGGCGGCTCCTTAAAAGATCCGGCATTATCGTGCCAGCCCTGAGAGATAGTGGCGTCATCATCGAGCCAGCCAAGGACGTTAGCGTCAGTGGCTTCTTGTCCTCTTTTTGAGACGAGGACGCCGACGATAGAGACGATGGGACAATGTGGCGCCTAATAGGAGAACATATCTAGTGCCTCTTTAGGTGCTACCGTGCTACCGTACAAAAAAACGTATTTTATACGTGTCGAAAAATTATACGAAAAATTGTGAGTGCATGAAGCATGTCCCACAACATCAAAATTTCCAAAACGACATGAACACAGAAATAAAAAAGAGAAAATCAGCATGAATAGTGTCATTTTCTGATTTGTCTCAGACCGATATTTCTTTTTTGTTGGTACATCATTTTGGATATGAAATTTTGGGATGTTGTAGGGACATGCTTCATGAGTACTCACATTTTTTCGTCTAATTTTTTGACACGTATAAAATACGTTTTTTCTGGGTGGTAGCACGGTAGCATGCAAAGAGGTGGTAGCACTAGATATCTTCTCCGCCTAATAGATCTAGGTTTTAGGCCGATAAAGCTATAAAAAAAAGTCAAAACTTCTAAAAACACTAAAAGTTTGAGTAAATATCGTCCATGTTATTTAAATTTATGGTTTATTCTGCAAACTTTGGGATACCACTTTGGGCGTCACGGGTGTAGGCGACCGCCCCTCAAACTACTATAGCTCTTGCTAGTGCCCAAAAAGGACTTGTCCAGTGTTTAACTACAATTCTTTCAAACGTATTGAAAATCCTGAAATTTAAATTAATATCGCTTTTTAGTTTATAGTTTAATTTAGTTTGCAAATTTTGTGATGCCACTTTGGGGGTTGTTGGTGTGGGACACCGCCTATGGTGGCAAGCGTCGCGGGTTGCGGACATACATTTTCGTTAAGCCAACTCAAATTCCTATTGGCTTCTTAAGTCTTTTTGCGATAAATTTTGCTTTGCGGGTCAGCAAGCGGGCGCTGCCTGCAACCCTACAATCGGCCCTCAAACCGTGGTAGCTTTTGCTGATGCCCCCAAAATATTTGTCTGGTGTTTCTGTCGGATGCCATTCGGTAGGCGCCGTTGAGGATGCCCTTACATTTACATGACGAAGAGATACACAAAATCATTTCCGGCTCCTGTCCTCTTGATTGCCTGTGATGCTACCCAACTCGACCTGACGGGTACCACACCGTACTTGCGTGCCCTCCACCGGGCTCCTACTACAGTTTCGTGATGCTTCATCCATCGGCCATGGCCTATCGCCTGACCAATCGATCTCATATTTGATATTTCCCAGCCAATCTCCCGTCATAGAAAGGATTCAGAAATGCTCATTCAGGAGACCTCAAATTTCAAAGGGGGTCACTGTTCGTGCATCGGTAGGCTACGCCAGGCAACTAGTCACTTGACACGACGACGCAAAGTCAGGCAGAAGGTACACAATATATTTAGCTTGGTCTAGATGCCTAGGACTGAGGCCTAGCTCAATCGACAGTTTAGCGATTGCAGCACTACGGCTCTTGCCGTACGTAGGTTCCCATCTCGATCGATCTTCCGTGTAATCACGAAGAACAGCCCAGCTTTACGAGCTTCCACTGACAGATGACAATTCAGTCAAGCTTCCGTCTATTCACTGGTACAGCCGTAGTACATAATATTCTTCAGTTGTGGTACATCAGTACATGTAGGTGCTAGCAACTTGGCAAGTGCGCGCTTCCGGTCCCGAGACTACGACGAGCCGTCCAATTGCGACTTGCTACGCCGCCGGAGTTCCGACCTCCACTCCGACTAAACAACCATTGCAGCAGCCTGTGCCTACGGTCTCATCTCCGTCGATCGCTTTCCGGGCCACTTCGTCGTGCACCCGATATATTGCTTTGTTTGTTCACAACGTTTCACTTTTTAATCGTGTCTTCTCATTTCTCATGGAGTTTAAATTGGAGAGTCACTTTGAAGTTCTGAAAATTATAAATCATGGCTTTGGAGTATATGCTATCGGATCTTTTTAGTTTGTTTACTCCAGAAAGTAGCTCAACTACGTACACAAATGGACGTGCTCCTCTCCTAGCTGCAACTTGCGGAGTGGTACGGCCTTTACAGTGCGACGACCACTTATGGATAGTAATACGTCGTCTTGTTGATACGTACGGGAACGTCGGCAATCGCGTCCTCTGCGTGAATTATATATAAATAAATCGATGGCTGCTCGTTCCTAGCTAGAGCTACCAAGGCCGAATATTTTTAGCGGGAGGATACCGAGGCGTATGTCGTGACTTTGTTAATCCTATGATGTGTCTGGCCAGTTTTTTTTGGATTATTCTCTTGGAGATGCTCGTATGGGTAGAGTGTGCGTGCATATTTTCATAGTTGTTAGTGTATATATGTATCTGTGGGCGTCTGTCTGTGTACTGTGTTTCGCCAAAAAATTACTTAAAAGCTAATGAGTTTTCTGTAAGCTCGTTATATCAATTAGCAGTGTACTATGCTTAGAATAAAATTGCACTTTTTGCATGTCAAATCTTCAAATTTTCATACCAAAAGTATTGCTCAACACACTGCAATATCTAATTTTTTTGAAATTTCAAAAAAACTGTCTAGAACAATTTCCATTGATGGAATTTTTCAAGATTTCTATTTGGTTTGAATAAGTTTAAACCTAGCCAAGAATATCGAGGCAAAAGGTAGTTCGTCACCAACAAAAATTTCGTGATATTTTATGCCCCATGTCATATAACATTATGGTTAGGGATAAAATTGCAATGCATGATTGCAAGGACTTGTATCCATTAAGTAGGAGCACTAACTGATACAAAAAACTTAAATAAAAAATACTAAAGCTTTGTTTGTTCAGAAGTTTTTTATTACTCCAATCTTATGTTATGTTGACGTTTTAAATTGGGGGCACTTTGAAGTTCGGAAAATTATATAAATCATAGCTTTCGTATATACTATCGGATCGTTAGTTTGTTTACTCTGGAAAGCAGCTCAGTTACGTACACGAATGCAACTTGCAGCGTCGTACACGGCTTTTTGTAATAGTTGACAGTGTGATCAGTTAAAGAAATAGTTATATACGTTGTCTATCTTGTTGATACGTACGGAAAAGTTGGCAATTGCATCCTGCGTCTGCGTGACTTTTTTTTTTGAAATGCGTCTGCGTGTGACTTGGTATATAATAAACATAGTTTAATTGGTGTTCTCCTAATTCCTGGGCAGGGTTACTGAATTAATAAACAGAAGCGCATAACTAATCCTAATGAAGCTAAATATTGGCATTATACTATTCATGCCATAAAATGCACTTTACACAATTTTATAAAGTACTCATTTTATTTCAATTCGGGGATTAAAATTTGGATAGCAAAATTACATAATATCTCACCAAAATTAACATACAAAATTTCAAAAAAAAAAACTAGAATACTTTCACTTGTGAACGATTTTTGTCAAATTTGAATTTGATTGTATTCGTTTTGGACATAGCGCAAAATTTGAGGTAAAATAGTTGACCACCTAACAAAATTCCTTTTAAGTTTTGAGTCCCGGGTCAAACAACAATATGGTTATGCATCTAATTGTCATGCGTGATTGCTCTGTGACATCTCAATACTAAATGGTGAATGACTTGTATCCATTATATTTATCTTTTTTTGCAAGGACTTTTTTCTAAGTTTTTACAAGGACTTGTATCCATTAAGTTGTACTTAGCAACAAACATATGGCTTCACGTACACCTCCTCTTGCGATGGAGAAGGACTATTTGAATTTAATTTTGCTAAAGAAACAGTAACTATTTCTGCATAGGGTTTGGAATTTTTGTACCAACAATATTTTGGACAGTCGCCAAACTTTCTGATTTTTGGAATACACAAAAGAAATTTATAACGAAATTTATTGACATGATATTTATAAAATCTAAGAAAAATCTATATCTAATCCCAAAATTTGAGATACGAAATGATAACATTTTTGGTACCTACTGAATTTTGGACAATTTCGTGGAAATGTCGACCGGGGTGTATTTCTTCGTCAGTCAATTGAATTCTAGTCATGCCCATTAAGATACGTATGTTATCTCATTGTGCGCGCATGGTTAAAGAAGAGTTTGGTAAACTGATGATCTGTAATCTGAAAAGCCATATACCACTCAAACTGTACTCATCTAATATGGTGGGGGTGCGAGGTGTGATGTGCGTGTATATCATGTCTCCGCCTGTCCTGCCTTTTCAAGAAAGTGAAGTCGAGGGGTTCGAAGAATCAACAAAGCAAGAGAAGGGGAAGATATGGAAGATCGATGTGATGAGGATGAGGGGATTGAGGGGTCAGACCAGTGCTGCCTGTCTCCCTCTTGCTCCATCGTCCTCTCGGACCCAGTGCTGATTGCTGAACCCACGCTGAAGGACACGACATGAATCTACCAGCAGAAAGAAACGCGGCATCGGAAATTCCCCAAGGATCCCATCCTCCATGATTAGTTGGAACATAGATGGTGCTGTCCTGCTGCAACTCGATGGACATGGGGTAGCGCAAAGGGAAATTAATCGATACACTGTAGTTATGTACGTAGCGTACGCCTATATTCAATTTGACGCCTACCTTCCAACCCTGATCTGGTTTCATGGCCTGTTTGATATTTCATTTGAAGCTCGATCTTGATAAATTTTGCAGTTATGTTTCCAAAAGAGAGGGAAATTAAGAAAAAAATCATCTCTCTCTGTATGTAAGCACGGCTACGGCGACTGTGAATCCAACTGTTAATTATACATCGGTATGTGTGTCAATCAATCTAGTATACATGCATGTGCAAAATTCAGAAGGAACAGAAGGCCAAAACCAAAATCATAAGCAGTATCCCAGACTAATCACCTACTCTTCTCTACCTATGTGTGTACACACATACGAGCGTATCCGTATCGTCTCCGGCAGATGGGCGTACTCCTCCGGCGCGCGCGCGTTCTGGCGCTCGCGGTCGTCATGCTCACAGAGTCACAGCTGATCATCGTCGATCACGACGTGACCTTGGCGCGGGTGCACGGCGCCAAGTGCACGCGGTGCGACGACGAGGACGAGTGCGCCGACGAGGTGTCCCGCTCGACGAGCGCGCGCAGGCGGAGGAACTCGTCGACGGAGCAGGGCAGGCGCAGGGGACCCGACGAGTAGTGGTAGCCGTACGCGTCCTTGGCAGCCTCCAGCAGGCGGCGGAACTGCGGGTGGTAGAGGTAGGCGATGGGGATGACGAACCGCCGCTGGTCCTCGTCGACCATCACCGCTAGCCACCCTTTCTTCACCTTCCCTTTCTTGTCCTCACCCTGCATCGCCGGCGGTCCAGCTGCTGCCGAGCTCTCGCCGTCGCTTGCTGCTGCGCTCGCCCGGTGCCACAGAGCTGCTAGGTGGTGCGTGTAGGAGTGGAGCCAATCGATCGAGAGGTGTGTGGTGCGATGAGGTTCGCGGCAGCTGCGGTGGTTTTTATAGGACTTGCCTTATGCCAATCGAGAGATTTGGAGCCGCCAGTGCGCAACGCACTGGTGTGCCGATGTTCGTACGTCCTATGCTACGGAACCTAGCATCGCCTGTCCTTCCGGCTTCCCCGCTTTGTCCATCGCGGACACGTCGGCCTGTGGGAATAATCGGGTTACGGTGTCACCGTTCTGGCCGTACCCGCCACCAGCGATTGGTCGTCGCGTGTGCGTCGGGCCTCAGTCGCGCGCGATGAGGGGTATGGGTACGGACGGATGGACATGGAGGAGGGTGCGAAGCATTGTGATGGAGAGTTCATCCAGGGGATTGAAATGTTGCTGTATGGGCTACCCCACGAGAGCACGGTATCGGGGAGTAATAAGCGCGGATGGATTCGATGCTGATGGCTCAATTAATTGGTCGGGCTAGCTAGTTCAACATCTGATTGTTTTGACTTGTTACTTTCTTTTGCGGGCATGTTTTGGCTTGTTCCTATTGGGGTGATCCTCCCTATGTTTTTTTTTCTGAACACAACAAGGGCAGAGGGCCTATTCATTTTGAGAAGGGTAGGAACCTTTTTTTCCCCAAAATGAGTGTGTAACATGGGCCTCCTCCGAAAAGTGCCTTTTTAACACATGAGAACCAATGCTCCTAGTTTTTTAAAATAATTCAAATGCATATTGTTGGGCCTCGAAAAATCTGAAGTTAAATACACACATAAATATACGCATTTTGAAGGTATGGTAGAAATTTCGTGGGAAAATGTTGAATTTTGAGCTATAAAAAAGACAAATTTCTGACAAAAATATGAGTTTTCCATCCCTATGTACATTCATATTTTTTCTATATTTAAGAATACAACGCAATTTCTGCCAAAACTTCGCATAAGTATTTACGACATGTGCATTTATCCATAGAAACAAATTATTATTTTCTAAAACACTGAAGTACAATTTTTCAACAGACCCTGAAGCCCAAGCATGCGTGGCTGTTGGGTCTAGATTTCAGCTCGAGGTTTTCAGGTCGGGCCTGGGCGGGACGTCTCGGGCAGGCTGCCCATGACCAGATATAGCAGCCACCAATGATTAAAATTAATGGTTGATTACCAAGGGGCAATAGATTTTGGAAGGTATTCAAATTTTGGTGGGGCGCCATAGAATATCTAGTACTCTAATCGGAAATTCAATTCGGCTCCCGGGTGCGTATGCTCCCTCTACCAAAATCATATTTCGAAATGTCGAAAAATTTGAACAAAAAATTGTACATGTACATCTCCATAATATACGCGTGTTCGTCAAGTTTCATGAAAAACCAATATTTTGTGTGGTCTATATAAAAAAGAGAAAATTTATCTTGTGAAAAGCATTATTTTTAGCACTGAATTTTGTCTTTTTTACACATGTCACATGATAAGTCGATATTTTATGAAACGAATTTGTGAGCACGTAGCACGTGAAGATATACGTGCGAACTTTTAGTTTCAATTTTTTAAAATTTTAAATGTATGTAAGATGCATTTCAAAATATAGGGAGCATATGCACCCATGTTCCAAAACACCGCTCCCCTAATACTCTTATAGTTGAGAATTTTGGAGTAGCATGTTACGTGTGGTGTTCATGCATGGTTGTATTTTTCTCATGGCCATAGTGTCATCATGAACATGATGGGTAGGTTGTCATTTTGGGTTGAAGCTTGCTTAGCTTCTTATCTACATGTATTCCATGAACTTCCCGGCTTACAAAATAAGCTAGTAAAAAAATTATTCTGTCGATCTTTCCTACTGTACGTAAACCACCACGGTTAACTCTGATTGTGGTAATCCTGAAACTTGATGTTGCAGTTCTGCAAGTTACTCTTGCTGCAAAATTCTTTATAATATCTTCAACAACGAACTTACTTTGATACAAATGCACTTACTTTTGATAGATAAAAATAATATTCTCACGCACTCATCAAGAGGATAAAAACGGTTGAAGTTGATCCCTTCCAATTACTTAACCTCGATCATCTAAGGATAAACCACCACAGACACATCGCAATCTCAGTTGCACTAACAGGGTACGCATATTTGGTGGGAAATGATTAGTACTCCCTCCTGCCCAAAATATGTTACATATAAGTTTTGGTTAAAGTCAAACTTCGTAAAATTTAATCACGTATATTGATAAAAATATAAACATATACAACAAAATAGTAATGTTTTTAGAATTGTTATGAAATATATTTTCACATTATATGCATTTGACATGGTAGATATTTGTATTATTATCTATATTCTTAGTCAAAGTTTACACAGTTTAACTTGCACGAAAAATTATGCACAACTTGTGTTCACAACGTCGAGAGCATATCTCCAACCACATAATGCAAAAAATAAATAATTAACTTTTAGTGCATATAGAAGACCAATAAAAAAACAAGGTTCAACAAATGCCCATAAAAAAGCCCCAAATTTCTGTAGTGTGCCATAAATTTTTTGCCTCGAAATTTGGGGCACCAACCTGGTGCCCTATCACAACAAATGGCTGCGAGGCAAAGCCTAACCATCACTTTGTCTTCTTCCTATTCTTGTATTATGTCGAGCGACAACCCCCGCGACGCCTATCCACGGACATATCCAGGAACGCCTATCCCTACAACGCCATTCCCCCCAAGGTTTTGTCGTCGATTGGTGCCCAACGCCACCCATGCAGCATGCCCATGGGATGCCACCGTGTCACCTCGTGAAAAGCAGCAACAACATCAGGATGCGGCAGTCTAGGCGATGGGCCGCAGATCACCCACGACGAGCAGTGGTGGCGAAAAGGTGAAAGATTCTTCTTGCCTCATACTTTATGTTATATACAAAAAAAAAGTTTTTCTTATCACTGAATAGATCATACCCAACATAACATCATACTTTTACCAAAATATATCATAATTATAACGATGTGTTTGGATGCTGTGAATTGGGCCTATACTTGAATTGGACTCGGAATTCCAAATCTAAGATATAAATTCCAAATCTAAGATATAAATCAGACTAGGGAGGACGTCGTCACTGCATCCGGGAAGAGGGTGGTCATGGCCGAGCGAGCGGAGGGTGGCCAGGAGAACGCCGTCCAGGGGGGCGGGGAGGACATGGCGCGGCGCCGGCGGCTATCGACTTACTAGGTACGAGGATGTTGCTCGCCAGTTCATCTGTCACACACTCGTTTCATCCAGTAAGAAGGCTCGTACCGCTTCGGTGGGCAATTCCAGAAAAATTCAGAGGCTGTGACTTCCGGATTGGACACAGAAGAAAATGACTTCCGGCGGGTGCGGGCTGGAATTGCTTCCGGTTTCCAGTCAAACGGTTGAATTAGAGGCCCAAAATCCAATTCCACAATTCTAGGTCTAATTGATTGCATCCAAAGTCAACACACAGTGTAAGTCTTATTCGATGTACCTAAATGCTAGACATTCATAGTTGTACGTCAATGCATCATAGTTGATAGAACTGTATTTCGCCTAAATCTTAATTATTTCCTGATAAACAACAGCATAATACATATTTACTGGTCAAGGTGACATTTTTATTTGTCCTGGGTAGAATCTTATTATACGTAATCATTTTTTTAGTGTATACGTAATCATGTTATATGAGTATCTATCAACCCTCATTACCTCAGTACTTTCATTTCTTGAACAGCTCTAAACACAGCATATATGGTTTTTTCGTATTTGCAAAAGCCACTGTGCTAATTTATTAGTCAGAAAAAGTTACAACTAATTTGACCGATTTGACTCGGAACAGAAGGGGCGCTGCGCATTGCATCGTTACCTGAAGCCCGAATGGGTCAAAGACAAGGAAACCCGGTAACGCCCATTTTCAGAACCTGGATACCGCGGAACACGATTAAACTTAGAACATCTCCAACAGACACTGTAAAAGCCCCACGCGGCAAAAAAACTGCCGGTTTGCCCCGCGCAGCTCCAACGGAGACGGAAAAAGGCGCGCGCTAATTTTTTTGCCGCCCGCGCGTTTTCGTGCTATCCCGTGCGGGAAACTTGCCGCGCGCGCTATAAACTTGACACGCGCGAACGCGGCCAGCTGACATCCCTCCCACGCGTCCGTCTCTCTCCCCGCCTCTCTCTCCCGCGCCGCTCCGCCTCCGACCGCTCCGCCTCCGCGCGACTCCGCCGTCGAACGCTCCGCCTCGCGCGAAGATGCCTCCGCGCCGCCGCCCCCCCCTCCGGGTACCACGGCGGTCGGGTGCGGCCGCTTCGACGCGGAACCGCTTCGGCGAGGAGCGGATCCGCCTCGGCACGTTTGATATGGCGCACGGCGGCACGGGCGTACGGCCGCGTCGGGCGGGCGGGCCGCTCCCGCCGCACCATGAACTTCCACGACGTGTTCACGCGGGAGCAGGGGGAGATGCTCGCGCCGCCGCCGTCGGTGATCACGCGTGAGCAGCAGCGCCGACTGCGGGAGTTGGAGCAGCGCCTCCTCATCGCCGAGCGCGACGAGGCGCTGCGCCTCGAATGGGCACGACGCTTCCCCGAAGACGTCGCCGCCACAAAGGCCTTCTACGCGCAGAAGAAGGAGGAGAAGGCGGCGGCGAAGGCAAAGAAGAAAGCCAGCCAAGCGCTGCGCCGAGTCCGCGGCGAGGAAGGCGGCGAGGAAGGAGGAGGAAAAGAAGAACGGCGCAGGGCCGTCCACCATCGTCCTCTCCTCCTCCTCCTTCGAGTGGGCGACGACGCCGGTGTCGGAGACGACTCCGAGCAGCCACTCGTCCGACTTCGACTGGGAGTCGGACGAGTAGTTCCGATTTGTATTTTCGTTCTATATGTCGTGTTGTATTGTTGAACTTTTAAAATATATTCGTATTTTCGATCAAATTTTCATAGTTTGTTTGATTAATTTTGAAAAAAACGGTCGAATTTAGCAGTTTGTGCCGCGCGCGCTGCAAAACAGAGCCTCTGCTGGAGGTGTTTTTTTCCCACACCAACGCGTGCTGCAAAATGAAGCATCCGACGGGAGGAAATTCGCTATCACGCGCGCCAGCGATATACAGCGCGCCGAATCGGAGGTTTAACGCGCCGGATTTTTGCGTGCCTGTTGGAGATGCTCTTACTCTACCACTAAGTTACACAGTTACTCGACCGTTACGAAAAAAATTAATTTTTTAGTGTCTGAAAATATGAAATTTTGGCCTGCACAGTAAACCGGATTTCCATTGGACCCGGATGCCGCTGCACATTTCTAGAAATCCGGCCGTTGTGTGCTGGAACAGGCAAACCAGACATCTAGCATGGCCACGGCCACACGGCAAAGCTAGGGCCAGGGCAGCCGCACTACTCCGTCGCATGGCACCGGTCAGATCATCCGACGGCGTAATTCCCCCACCGGCCGACCCGAATTGCTTTGGTTGCGAACATGATTCCACCACCAGCGCGACGCAAAGGCGGCATGCAGCTAGCTGGGGCACTGGCATTGGCACATGATGTGCGGACGCGCTTTGCTTCCTTCTCGGACCGTTTGGGTGGCGGCCGGAGACGCTCGCCAGCGGTGCGCGCCCCGACCGGTGCCACCGCCGCCGTGCCGGCGTCGATCGGAGAGTGGCAGTGGGGCACGACCACTTAGTATACCGCCAAGGTAGGTCGTCCATCTTATGTGCGTGTGGGCGCGTCATCGCGCATCACTGATCGAGCTCCCCCGGTGATCGATCCGCCATAGATGTCGGCCAGCTAGCTATGGAAACTAAGTCTGTACGGCACGTACGTACTTCTCCACTGTCTTTGTTTGTTTTATCCATGCCTTTCTTTAGCGCGTGCCGGTGAGATAACTTTTGAGTTTGTTTATCAAGTGACCGGCCGGCACCACCACATGCACGCTTTGCTGCTTGTTTCGCTCTCTCGCCGTATAAAAAGTGGTCGATCGAGCTGGACAGCCACACAGCAAGTGGCAAACGACGTCATAGTACGAGCAAGTAATTGGCTACGCACTTATATATATGAATTTCAGTTTTTACTTTATAGTTATGCATTTGTGACACATATTATTCTATTAAGTTGTACTTCCACCGAAATATCCCATTTAGATGACTTTAAACATGGTTTAGTCTCAATTTATCATCTTGCTTCTTATTGCTAGATACGATAGGCATGATAGGTCGATGTGGAGGAACAAAATATGTAAATATCGATGGTCTCATGGACAATTATGTCTAAACTTCTTTAATCCATATGCTTCATTCCTCATTATCATCTTGATGTTTTTGCGGCCCGATCATCACGTGACACCTTGTCGAATGGACACACATCATGAATTTTCACTAGGTAGGGTAATTAGTGTCACAAATACATAACTAGCGGGTACAAAGTGAAATTCACTCACTTCTTTTTCAAATTCAAGCAGTCCAAGCACACCGGTATGTACACCACGATCGGCTCACTTGCTCTGCAGCCAATCGATGAACTTGCCTGCGTGTATGACTTGACGATGGCTAGATAAGGTGGAAGTGAAGCCAGTAGAAAACACTAGAAGTTGTAGTTAAATTCAGGGCGTCAGCCAAATCTCGAGCTAACGAGCGAGAGCGCGCGTGCGTGGGGCACCGATCGCCTCACGGTGAGTACGTGTAACTGCTAGCTGATGCTACTAGCTTGCAAGCAAGCGAAAGAACGCCACAGGTTTGTGCTCTGCCCGCTGGGGCACGGCTCCCGTCCCATCTTTCTCGATTAACTGATTGGACAAACCGTGTTCATCCGGCCATGTACTCAACCTGCGACAAGCGACGACATGCATGTCTCGGTCGTTCCATGTCACCGTGCCGTACGTCGATCTTGATCAAGGACGTGGCTGACAGGTCGGTCCATCACGCCCTTGGGATCAACGGAACAATGTGTGTTCACACTTGCTAGCTACAGAACTCACGGCCTTGTATACATGCATGACAAGACGGACCTATTTTGATACCTGTGGCGGTTCCAAAACAATCAAAATTACAGCGCTAGCTCCCACCAGTGGTTGCTCTAGGAGATAGGTGCTCTGCGTGGCCGAGAATGATCAATGTGGGGCAGGGCCAAGTAGATCGGCGTGCTGCAATCCCCGCCTGCCTTGGCTCTGAGGGCATGTCTAAGGACATCTCTAGCGGATTGAGACGACTGCGACCGTTGTATCCGTCGTGACAAAATGCGTCTGGCACCCCCAGCGGGCGACGCAAAGTGATCGGGTCGTTCGCGAGATGCAAACACTGGCCAAATATGCGCGGGTTTGCGTCTGCGCCTACGCGCAAAAGTGTCCGCTCGCTTCACCCACCCTTTGGCGGCGAGCTCGTCGAGTGCTCGCTCGGCGATCACGCTTCCGCGTCGCGTGCCTTCGCCATCAATGGCGCGGCTGCCTTCACCGCGCGGCGGGCGGCGCGGGCGGGCTTCGCACCGCCTTCAATGACATCGGATCCCGCGCGGCCACGCTTAAAGACCACCGACGCGTTCCTCCTTCCCCCACCTTCCACTCGCGGCACCACACCGCAGCGCCATGGGGAAGAAGAATGACTCGAGGCCTCCCGACAGCGGCCCAGAGGTGCCGCTACGTCGTGGGGAGGCTCATGCACGACAAATAGATCTTGTGCGAGCGCCGGGCAGCGTGCAGCGCCTGCGGTGGCGGCTCTGCCGCCGGGTGCCCATCCCTCCGTCTCGCGCAGGCTTCGATCGAACCACGGAGATCCGACGAAGGAGGCGGTACCTGCCGGACCTCCGCGACGATCCGCGTACGTCGTCGACTCCGACGGTGGCGTACGTATCTGCCGGCGAGACGGATAAGAGAAGAAGAGGCGGGTTTCATGGGGCGACATTTTCCATGGGTCTGCACCGCGACTCTTCCACGACGACAGGAGGCGCCGAGTCGTCGTCGCGGCGGCGACGCGCGCGCGACAACGACGACGACGACCACGACGATGACGCCACGCCGCGTACGACGACGAGGCGACTACATCGAGGCGCTCGCGTACCATAACGAGGAGGTTAAGGACGACAGCGACGACTACGTCGCGCTTCCACGAATGGCGCGAGCCGCGCGGAGGGCCGCGTTCAGTTCCGGAGAACATGACGGACGACAAGATGGCGAAGCTCGGCGTCTCGTCTCCGAGAACGACGCGCCCGTGCCAGCTGCTCCCCACCATGCGGCGTCATGCCGCCGGGCAGTCGGAGGATGAAGCCCTTCGACTAGCACTACGGGACTCGGCGGCGCCACGGCCGCGGCACCGCCTCCGCCCGCCACGGCCGCGGCCCGGGCGCCTCCTCCACCGCCGCAACCGTACCCCTGGGCCTCGCTTGCCGCCATGCCGCATCTCGGCGCTCGCCGCCGCCGATGACCCACAAGTATAGGGAGTGTATCGGATAAACCCGATCTTCTCGATGAAGGAGGATGATGATCACGGGGTTGGCAGCGATACACGACGATGAAGTGAAGGATAACTTGGACGCAACGAGATCTCTCGATTGGTCCCGTCGCCAATGCAACAGCCTCTCAACCCTGCAAGATATTCGCAACTCCACACACTTGCGCACGTAGCCGCCCACCAAGCGGTAAGTTGCAACCGTCTAATTCCCAATGGAACAGCATCACACAAGACTTTTTCGGGATCTACACAATATCAAGCAATATGGTGTAGGGATTCAATAGTTTTGCTAGAGCAAACAACTAAGAACTAGGGTTTATCTTAAACGTGGTCTAAAGCAGCTAGGGGGCGTCCTGGGCACTTATATAGGTGTCCGGGACGAGTTCTGGTCGAAAAGATACAAAAATAACCGACCCAAAATAGATCTGGTCGAGAGCAGACTCGACAAATCGGTCGGAATCCGGTCAACGGAGAGACCGGGTCGGCGATGCCCGCGTCGGCCGACCGGCGACAACAAACCGCAACTTCCCGGTTGTTGCCCGTACGATGCATCATATCCGGTTGGCGACGGTTGGCGGTCAGCTGGCTGGGACCGGGCTGGCAGCGTCTGGGCCCGGACCGGACCGTTCCCCGGCACGGACGTCTCTTCTCCTCTCGCGCATGCCTCCCTCCTCCCCTCGCGCGACTATGAGATATCTTCATGTCCACTCCATGTCCGACTCACGTCCATCTTGACGTCCGTCTTCATGTCCAGCTGCTCCTCTACTCCTCGTGCGACGCTCGTCTCCTCTTGATACCTGATGATACATAAGTAATAGGATTTAGGCAGTATAAAGTTCTCATCAATCAAAGTACCGTTTAGAAACAAGTTCACCCGTTGTTTAAGTAGCTTCGCACGAATGTAATTGGTCCAATCCGAACTTCATCGGATTTGAGCTTCACAGAGGTTCATCTTCATTTGTCAATGACGGAGGTAGTGGTGTAGTAGGGATGTCCTCATCATGTCCCCCTTCAAAGCGTCGACCTCGACGCTCCAAGGTCTTCTCCGTCATATGGTGTCAAATCAGCAACATTGAAAAAATTACTGACACCAAACTCATCAACTGGAAGATCTATCGAGTATGCATTATCATTGATCTTGGCAAGCACTTTGTAAGGACCAGCACCACGAGGCTTCAACTTAGACTTCCGCAGCTTCGGGAACCTATCCTTGTGAAAATGTACCAGACCATATCACCAGGCTTGAACAACATCTCTTTGCGCTTCTTGTTCATCCTTGCAGCATTGCTCTTGCCTTTCTTCTCTATCAACTCTTTAGTCTTCACATGAATCTTACGCACAAAATCTGCCCTCTTGGATGCCTCCATATTAACTCTCTCATGTATGGGCAAAGGCAACAAGTCAAGTGGAGTAATGGGTTTGAAACCATACACCACCTCAAAGAACACAAGCTCCGTGGTAGAATGTACCGCCATGTTGTAAGCAAACTCTACATGCGGCAAACACTCTTCCCACTCCTTCAGGTTCTTCTTGATCATGGATCTCAGCAGTTGTGACAAGGTTCGATTCACCACCTCAGTTTGACCATCATTTTGGGGATGACAAGTAGTCGAAAAGTAGCTTTGTCCCCACTTTCCCCAAAGTGTCTTCAGGAAGTAGCTCATGAACTTCACATCACGATCGAAACAATAGTCTTGGACTCCATGTAGTCGAACAATCTCCCCGAAAACGGGTTAGCAATATGCGACGCATCGTCGCTTTTGTGGCAGGCAATAAAGTGTGACATTTTAGAAAATCTGTCCACTACCACAAATATAGAATCATGGCCTCTTTTAGTACGTGGCAAACCCAACACAAAATCCATACTTATATCTTCCCAAGGTGTAGTAGGCGCCGGTAACGGAGTATACAAACCGTGAGGCTTCAGCTTGACTTGGACTTGTTGCAAGTAATGCACCTCTTCACATACCCGTCCACATCCCGCCTCATCTTTGGCCAATAGAAATGATCAGCGAGCATGAGTAGCGTCTTCTCACGCCAAAGTGACCCATCAAACCTCCAGCATGTGATTCCTGCAATAAGAGCAAACGCACAGACGATTCTGGAACACATAGTTTGTTAGCTCTAAACAAGAACCCATCGTGTATGTGATACTTTTCCCATGCTTTACCCATAACACTCAAGCGGTACGGTTCAGCAAAATCATGATCAGTCGCATATAAATCACATAACACCTCTAATCCAGGAATTGTAACATCAAGATGGGTTAATAGCATAGTCTTCCTAGATAGAGCATCAGCAACAATATTATCTTTTCCCTTCTTATGCTTAATAATGTACGAAAAGACTCAATGAACTCAACCCACTTAGCAAGACGCCTATGCAAAGTAGATTGGGCTTTCAGATATTTCAAAGCTTCATGATCAGAATGTATGATAAATTCTTTTGGCCACAAATAATGTTGCCAAACCTCAAGAACTCTAATTAAAGCATACAATTCTTTATCATATATTGGATAGTTCAACTTAGCACCAGAAAGTTTCTCAGAAAAATATGCAATTGGGCGACCCTCTTGCATCAACACACCACCAATTCCAATACCACTAGCATCACATTCAATCTCAAATTGCTTATTGAAATCGGGAAGTGCAAGCAATGGTGCAGAAGTTAACAATCGTTTCAGTTCATCAAAAGCATGATCTTGGGCAACGCCCCACTCAAATGCAACACCCTTTTTAGTCAATTCATTCAAAGGTGCAGCAATAGTAGAAAATTTGGGCACAAAACGGCGATAAAACCCAGCTAGACCATGAAAACTTCTTACTTGACTCACATTCATGGGAGTAGGCCAATTTTGAATAGCTTCAATTTTAGACACATCTACTTCTACTCCATGCTTAGAGACAACATAACAAAGATATGACCTTATCTTTGCAAAATGTGCACTTCTCAAGATTACCATAGAGTTTACTATCACACAACACTTGCAAAACATGTCGAATATGTATAATATGATCAGATTCATTGCGGATGTAGATTAATATGTCATCAAAATACACAACCACAAACTTGCCAATAAAATCATGCAAAACATGGTTCATCAGTCTCATGAAAGTGCTAGGTGCATTAGTCAAACCAAAGGCATTACTAACCACTCATATAAACCAAATTTTGTTTTAAAGACGGTTTTCCACTCATCCCCTTCTTTCATCCTAATTTGATGATAACCACTACAAAATCAATTTAGTGAAAACAGCAGCACCACTCAATTCATCTAGCATATCCTCTAAACGGGAATAGGGTGACGATATCGAATAGTAATGTTATTTATCGCTCTACAATCTACGCACATACGCCATGTACCATCTTTCTTAGGAACAAGAATAACAGGAACAGCACAAGGACTAAGGCTTATGCGGATATAACCTTTGTCGAGTAGCGCTTGTACTTGCTTCTGTATCTCCTTCGTTTCTTCAGGGTTCGTTCTATATGGTGCCCGATTGGGTAGCGAAGCTCCGGGAATCAAGTCGATTTGATGCTCAATACCTCGCAATGGTGGAAGTCCTGCGGGTACCTCATCCGGAAACACGTCGCCAAATTCCTGCAAAACATTAGAAACACCAAGAGGAAGAGGGGTCATGTCGTTAGAAACCAAAACCGTACCCCTATACAAGAGCACAAGAGGCATGGCTGTAGGATCCTCACTAAACTCTCTCATGTCTTCTTTGGTGCCTAATGAGACTAAGGAATTCACTCTCTCACTTTTCGTTATATCACTCACAATATTACAATTCTCTCGCCTATCTACTGAAGCATCCTCCAAGTTGACTTCAATTTTGACGAGACTCATTGACAATTTGCTGTGGTGTCATAGGGCTGGTTAATTTTCTTGCCCTTGAACTCCAAGTGATATATGTATACTACCATTGTGTTGCACTGACGATCATAGAGCCAAGGCCGTCCCAATAGTAGGTGACACACCGTCATAGAACGACATCAAAATCAATGCAATCCTTATACGGTCCAATAGCAAACTCAACACGCACCATGTGGTTTACCTTCATCTCACCATTGTCGCTCAACCACTGAATATAGTATGGATGCGGGTGCGGTAGATACTTCAACTTCAGCTTGGTACATAACTCCTTGCTTGCTAAATTGCGGCAATCAATTGAGTCAGTTAGAAAAGTGCGAAATAGCTCAGTCTTTAACTCGAAAGCCGTTCGCGCCTTCTGTACTCTAAAGCCGTTTGCACTGAAGTGCAAGCCATTTTCTTCGCTCTTTAAACTCTAAAGTACTTACTAAATAGGGGCTCCCGCCATCAATAATGACCTTGCAAGCCTTGCCAGGACCAATTAAAGCCTTTGTTTGGATCAAATTGCAGCGCTGAGTAGATGCACTAGGCAACACATTAAGAGCACGCTGCGACACAACAATGGTGCGAGCATCAGACGGATATGCATCTTCACCATCAATGTCATAGTCATCATCTTCTGGAGCATTAGGATCAACATCATCTCCAGTCTCATATTCATTGTCCTCATTGATAATCATGACTTTGCGGTTAGGACAATCTCTTGAAGTGACCCTTGCCACCGCATGTATGACAAACCATATCACGATTGTGCGCAGTAGACCACTCCACTTGCAGCAGATTCGGACTTCTTTGTGTTAGACACATTAGAGGCCGGCTTACTAGGCGGGGTAGAGTAAGGTGTGGAGCGCGTCGAAGGCGCCGGCGCCGAAGATGGTGCCGCGCGGGGTGTGAAACGCCCGGCTCCTGTAGCTCGTCCTTTGATCTTTGCTTCATCAGCCAACTGTGATTCAGCTTCTCTTGCATGATGTAACAATTGATTCATATTGGTGTAGCTGTAGTGACGAACAATGCCTTTGATATCATACTTCAAACCGTTGAGGAAACGCTGCATTGTCATCTCAAGAGACTCACGGACACGGCCACGCTGCATAAGCATCTCCATCTCCATGTAGTATTCATCCACAGTCTTCACACCTTGTCTCAATAGAGTCAGCATATCATATATATTCCGCAAGGCACCAAAAAGCGAGAAGTCATTGCCTCCTTCATGGCACGCCATGTGCGTATAGGCTGCTCACCATCCTCGTCTCGATTACGAACAAAAGCATCCCACCAACGCAAGCGTAGCCATCAAACTCGGAAGAAGCAAGCTTGATCTTCCGGTCTTCAGTATAATGTGGATGTAAGCTCCACAACTTCTCAATCTTGAGCTCCCAAGTGAGGTATTCTTCAACATCAGCTCCTCCTTCAAACTTGGGTATAGAAAACTTGGGCTTACCCAAACCATCTTCCTCATCTTGTCCACGACCATTGCGGCCAAGTGGAGCCCAACCGCGAGGACGATTACCACGTGGCGCAGCACGAGCATTGTGTGCGTCATCTTGAAGCTCAGGATCTTCGTCATCTTCTTGTTGTTGTTGCGCGGTCAAATTCTCAACAACTAAGCGCAAATCAGCAAGACTGCGTTGTACATCCGTCATTTGATCTTGCATTGTAGTGACGGTCACATGAGTAGCATCCACCTTTTGGGAGATCTCTTCAACCTTCCCGTTAAGCACATCGTCCTGAGCGCGGAATTCACGTCGCATCTCATTACGAAGAGCCTCATACTCCCTCCATGTGATGATATCGGCAGCACTCTTGTTTTCCTGGTTAACAAGTTTATGATCACTAGCAGACATCGTTAGTAGATTAGTGCACCAAATCAAAATATATGGTGGTACTCTCACAACTCACTCAAAACTGATAAGAAAAGGAGATCTTACCGTTCCAAAGTAAATTAGTGTTGCTTACCACTTGTAGTAAGAACTAGTGCACGGATGTAGCGAAGCGAATATCAAGGGTATAAGAACAAACACACGACAAAGCAGGGTATAGGTGCTGTAGGTAGGCTACCTATTTGCACCAATAACAAGCTAGCGCTGACCGTAGACAACCAATGATACTCACACAAGGCGATATAATGGGGCAATGCAACTATATGTAGAAAAGGTTGCAATGCACGAGAGGCTTGCAAAGCTCAACGAGACAGGCACAAGATTGCTCAACTACGGGTGCAGTAAAGTAAACTTAGGCCTTCACTTGATTCAACTAGCACTTCACTTTTCTTTTTGGATTTTTCTTTTTGTATAACATACGCAGCTATGTAGCTCTTTTTGCTTTTTTTTTCTTTTTTTTTACTCAACTCCTTGATAACACCAACAGAAATTGCAAAGCACCAAAACCCTAACGAGCACGTCGAGCGGTAAAACTAGTCTCTTCTCGGGAAGTTCCTAGTCACTTTATATCGATAGGTTGTGTCTATGGTTGGGAACAAGCACACTGCACGCTATGTGGACTCGGAGTAACAAAACTGACACACTATGATAAACTAGATGATAGAGAAAACACAAACCCAAACAATTCTACTAGATGAAAGATAAAGATACGCAAAAAAAACTACGAAAAGCAACTAAAACTCGAAATCAGTGCAATCTAAGGCTATGGCAAACCCTAACCCTAACTTTTTATGGCTTTTTCTGGATAGGAAAACACTCACAACTCAACTATGGGGTGGATTGTGGATGGCTTAGCGAGGAAAACAAATCGATACAAAGATGATAAGGTTGCCCGATCTTCTCGATAAGCAACGGAGGTGATGATGATCACGGGGTTGGGCAGATACACGACGATGAAGTGAAGGATAACTTGTATGAAACGAGATCTCTCGATTGGTCCCTCGTGCCAATGCAACTCTCTCACCCGGCAAGATATTCGCAACTCCACACTTGTGCGTAGCCGCCGACCACGAGCGGTAAGTTGCAGCCGTCCTAATTCCCAATGGAACGACAGATCACACAAGACTTTTCAGGATCTACACAATATCAAGCAATATGGTGTAGGGATTCAATAGTTTTGCTAGAGCAAACAACTAAGAACTAGGGTTTATCTTAAACGTGGTCTAAAGCAGCTAGGGGGCATCCTGGGCACTTATATAGGTGTCGGGATTCAGTCGAAAAGATACAAAAATAACCGACCAGAATAGATCGGTCGAGCAGACTCGGACAAATCCGGTCAATCCGGTCAACCGGACCGGACGGTCGTCCGGCGACGGCCGACAACAGGAAAGCTCAACTTCCGTTGTTGCCCGTACGATCATCATATCCGGTTGGCGGCGGTTAGCGACCGTCAGCGGTGAGGTGGTGGCGGTCCGGGGCCGTCGGACCGGGTTCGGACCGGCACAGGCCGTGTCTTCTCCTCTCGCATGCCTCGCTCCTCCTCGCGCGACCATGAGATATCTTCATGTCCAGCTCCATGTCCAGCTTCACGTCCATCTTGACGTCCGTCTTCATGTCCAGCTGCTCCTCTACTCCTCGTGCGCTCGTCTCCTCTTGATACCCGATGATACATAAGTAATAGGATTTAGGCAGTATAAAGTTCTCATCAATCAAAGTACCGTTTAGAAACAAGTTCACCTGTTGTTTAAGTAGCTTCGCACGAGCCCTTGTAATTGGTCCAATCTGAACTTCATCGGATTTGAGCTTCACAGCAGGTTCATCTTCATTTGTCAATGACGGAGGTAGTGGTGTAGTAGGGATGTCCTCATCAGTATCGTAGTACCTTCGATAAATAAGAGTGTCGAACCCAACGAGGAGCAGGAGGTGTTGACAAGCAGTTTCAATGAAGGATTCTCTGTAAATGCTCACATATAAGTATTCAGGGGGTTTTGGTATAGCAGATAAATAAAGTACAAGTAAGTAAAATGCGAGAGTAATAATTGCAGCGAGTGGCCCAATCCTTTTTAGCACAAAGGACAAGCCGGTGTGTTTACTTATAATGACCAAACATTCTTGAGGACACGGGAATTTAGTCTAATGCTTTCGCTTCATATAGTTGATTAATCTTCATTGTTTTGATAAGTGTTGTGTGGGTGAACCTATGCTAATGCACCGCCCTTCCTAGGACTAATACATACTTTTTATTATACCCTTGCAAGCATCCGCAAATAAAGAAAGTAATTAAGATAAATCTAACCACAACCTTAAACTGAGATCTGCATCCCTCCATCGATATACCAGGGGTTCAGGTTGCTTGTCCTCAACCCCACAATGTAATACAAGATGTATTCCCTAGGCACATAAAGGTGAAGTATCATGTATCGCGTTCACATGACACCACTAGAAGAATAACACCACAACTTAAATATCAAACCATTAAATATTACTCAACATAATTCACTACTAACATTTAGACTTCACCCATGTCCTCAAGAACTAAACGAACTACTCACGAGACATCATATGGAACATGATCAAAGGTGATATGATGATGAATAAAAATCTGAACATAAACCTTGGTTCAATGGTTTCACTCAATAGCATCAATAACAAGGAGTAATCAATAGGGAGAGTTTCCCCTATAAAATAATCAAGATTCAACCCTAGATGTTAGCGTGACGAGGTGCGCGGGGAGATGACGGTGACGGCAGTGGTGATGATGATGATGATGATCCAATGAAGTCCAGCTCGATGGCGTGACGATGGCGTCGATTTCCCCCTCCGGAGGGAATTTCCCCGGTTCAGCTGCCGGAGCTCTATTCTCTCGGTGTTTTCCGCCCAAAGGCGGGCTGTGACTTGATGTCTACGGGTGCTTCTATTCTTGTAGACAGTGTTGGGCCTCCAGAGCGGATGTTTGTAGAACAATGGCAAGTTTCCCTTAAGTGGATCACCCAAGGTTTATCGAACTCAGGGAGGAAGAGGTCAAAGATATCCCTCTCATGCAACCCCGCAACCACAAAGCAAGAAGTCTCTTGTGTCCCCAACACACCTAATAGGTGCACTAGTTCGGTGAAGAGATAGTGAAATACAAGTGGTATGAATGAATATGAGCGGTGTAGGCGCGAGAAAGAGTGCTAATGGCGTGCGGTTGATGGTAGTAATATTGCGGGAGTAAAGATGCGATAAAACAAGTAAACAAACGGCGATAGCGATATTTAGGAACAAGGCCTAGGGATCATACTTTCACTAGTGGACACTCTCAACATTGATCACATAATGAATAAATAGATAGATGCTAGACTCTACACCCTCTTGTTGGATGATGAACACCACTAGCTGTGTAGGATTACACGAACCTCAATGCCGGAGTTAACAAGCTCCACAATATTCAATGTTCATATTTAAATAACCTTAGAGTGCATCAACATCAACATAACCAAACCAAGTACTAACATAGCATGCACACTGTCACCTTCACACTACGAAAGGAGGAATAGATCACATCAATACTATCATAGCAATAGTTAACTTCATAATCTACAAGAGATCACAATCATAGCCTACGCCAAGTACTACACGATGCACACACTGTCACCATTACACCGTGCAGGGAGGAATAAACTACTTTAATAACATCACTAGAGTAGCACACAGATAAATTGTGATACAAAACACATTACAATCATAAAGAGATATAAATAAGCACTTCACTATGCCATTCATAACAAGGTGAATAAGTATTCTGTGAAATATAGCCTAAGAGACCCACACGGTGCACACACTGTCACCTTTACACACGTGGGACAAGGAGTCTCCGGAGATCACATAAGTAAAACCTGATGGGGTTCGTAACATAGAAAACAAAAAATTTCCTACCGCAAGACGAATAAATCCAAGATCTAATCTATGGAACACCCAAGATCTAATCTACCAAGATCGAAGCAACGAGAAGATCATGTGAGACTAACCCTCGAAGATTTCCAAAGCCTACGAGATTAGATCTCGTTGTTGATGTAGTCGATCATCCCGTGCTGCAATAAGCGGCACTTCCGTTCAGTCGTACTCCGGTGTCGATGAAGCCCTCTCCGTTCCAGCGGCAGCGGAGGTGTGGTAGATCGGCAGCGCACGGCGGCGTGGTGGTGGAGGTGGAGGAGAAATTCTTGCAGGGCTTCGCGAAGCCAGCGAGGAAGGAGGGAGGAGAGGGCGGCTAGGGCTTGGGGGGATGATGTGCTGCGCCCAGCCCTCCCCTCTCTTATATAGGAGTGTGGGGCTGCCTTGGCCCTCCTCCAAGCCTTTGGGTCGCCAAAACAAGGGGGGAACTCCAAGTTAAGTCCCTATTTTCAAGGGATTTGATCTTATCCACTTGGTACAGCCACATGGGCCTTGGGGGGGGGGGGGGCTGGTGTGCATCGCCCATGTGGGCCTATGCGACCCCTCCGGTCCATGTTGGTCGTCCGGATAGGTGGGCCCCACTATGGTACCTCCGGAACCTTCTAGAACCTCCCATACAATCACAGAAAAATCCACGAACTTTTCACAGTAACCCTGAAAATGACTTCCCATATATGAATCTTATTCTCGGGACCATTCCGGACCTCCTCGTGATGTCCCGGATCCCATCCGAGACTCCGAACAAACTTCGGTCTCCATCTCATATTCCGAATCTACTTATGCGACATCGAACCTTAAGCGCGTCACCCTACGGTTCGTGAACTATGCTGGACATGGTCGGACTCATCTCCGACCAATAACCAATAGCGGGATCCTGGAGATCCATAATGGCTCCCACATATTCAGCGATAACTTAGTGATCGATTGAACCATTTACATACGATACCGATTCCTTTGTCACGCGATACTTTACTTGTAGGTTCGATCATCGGTATCTCCATACCTTGTTCAACCGTTCCGACAAGTACTCTTTTTCGTTAGTGGTATGTCATCTCTTGTGATCCAATCACATGCTTGCAAGCTAATCAGGCGACATTCCACCGAGAGGGCCCGAGAGTATATCTATCCGTCATCGGGATGGACAAATCCCATGTTGATCCATATGCCTCAACTCACACTTCCGAATACTTGATCCCATCTTTATAACCACCCATTTACGCAATGGCGTTTGATGTAATCAAAGTACCCTTCCGGTGTAAGTGATTCACATGATCTCATGGTCGAAGGACTAGGTAACTATGTATCGAAAGCTTATAGCAAGTTGAACTTAATGACTTGATCTCATGCTACGCTTATTTGGGTGTATGTCCATTATATCATTCACCCAATGACATAACCTTTGTTATTAACAACATCCAATGTTCATGATCACAAAACCATGATCATATGTTAATCAACAAGCTAGTTATACAAGAGGCTTACTAGGGACTCCTTGTTGTTTACACAACACACATGTATCAATGTTTCGGTTAATACAATTATAGCATGGGATGTAAACATTTATCATGAACACCAAGATATAACAATAACTAATTTATTATTGCCTCTTGGGCATATCTCAACACCCACTTGCACTAGAGTCAATAATCTAGTTTACATTTATAAAGATATAACACCTGGCCTTCGGTGCTTATCATGTTTTGCTCACGGAGAGGTTTTAGTCAACGGATCTGACACGCTCGAAAATTATGTATTTTGCAATTCATTTGCGTCTCAACGCATCACTCATTTTCCAAATGAGTCGGCATATGCTTAGTCCTCAGTGAACCTAATTCCGTGGTCAGAAATATGTCACTAATGTTACACACAATATAGCTTCAAAGTTCGACACTATCGAACTACACCAAATTCTCAAAGATCTCCTCGACTTAACATCCTCAGTCATTGTCAAACAATAACATACTCTGCCTTCGTTTGTAGAATCCGTCACAATATTTAAAATGATCTAAATCTAGCATAGACTTCTTCTAGCTCATTGTGCTACCTTTTAAACAACACATAGCCTAATTGAGATTTGAAATTCATTTTTATAGGTGACCAAACTAATATCGGTGCAACCTTACAGTGATTTGTTTGTCATTACCCCATAAAACATATATATATCGGGTTCTTCTAAAGCACTCAGGATATTCTATTGTCAATGATCATTACATGAATCATTCTGGTATATACTTGTAACACTTTAGAGTACAGGACATCTGACTTTGTACATATTATTCGTGATCTAAAGTCACTCATGTGTTTTTACTCATTGAGTGTCGATACACTCAAGTCTTGTTAAATCTTCACATGACAAGAACATTTTCTTAATATTTCTATATTGAACTACTTCAATATTCATTCTATGTACTTTGACTTAAACTTATTATGTGTTTCAATCTATCTTCATAGATCTTGACACTAAATATGTTTCAGTCCATATCCTTTCATTGAAATTAATTCTCAATGAAACCTTTTAATCAAGTATATAATTACATCATTTATAACCAACTATATGTCATCTACATAAAGTATTATAAATATGTCTCAACAGCCTCCCACTTAATTTCTTGCAAATGCAAGCATCCTCATCGTTTCTAATGAAATCAAAATCTTTTTGATTATTTCATCTATGAAGATTCCAACTCAGCGATACTCACTTCATCCAATTGAAGTTTGTATACCTATCTAGTATTCCACGGACTAGCAAAACTCTTGGTTTGTATCTTGTATACACCTTTAATACACACTTTCTATTAAGTAATGTATTTTGCCATCCTACTAGCATATCTCATAAAAAAATATGTAGCGATTACTAGAATAATCCACATAGACTATAAGCATTGCTACTGGAAGATCTAATCTTCTCGCAAGTCAACTCTTTGAACTTTGTCGTAAACAACTTTTCGACAAGTCGAGCTTCTTCAAGGATATTACATCCAGTCCATCAATTTCATAGATCCATTTACTTTCAAAAAGTATTCATCTATCTTGGATTTCATGGCGTATAGCCATTTAACGGAGTCAGGGCCCATCATAACTTCTTTGTTTGTAGTTGGTTTATCATTGTTCAAAATCAATCCTTTGTCCACAAATCATTTATTTGATCACAAAGTAAACCATACCTACAAGGTTCAATATGTACTTCGATCTCCATGGCTAAAACACTTTGTAGTCATGGGAGCCATGATCGTCGTAGCCGCTTCCATTTCGATCTTTGCTTACTCTGATCATTATGCTAGTTCATAAACCTTATCAAGTTCTATTGTCCTCCCACTCAAATACTTCGCTATAAAACAATTTCTTGGAAATAAGCAAGTAACATTAACAAACACTTTTGTCTTTTACTTCATAGTGGGAAGAATTCCCAATCCATTCTCTTGGGATAACCGACAAAGACATTCATCCGGTTTTGGTTGTAAACTCATTTACTTATGCTATGCATACCAAAATTTAAGAAAGGACTATTTAGGGTTCATACCCATGCCATAACTCGTATATGGTGTCATTTCAACGGATCATGATGATGCTCTATTAAATTAACCGTGTAGTCTCTAAAGCATAATCCACAAAAATATAATGGCGTCATTTATATTGTCTCATCATTAATCCAACAAGGTTTGGATACGTCTCTCGGATACTCCATCATCACTATGATACTCCAAGAAACGTGAGTTGTAGAACGATTTCATAACTCTCTTAGATGTTCGCTAAAACTCGTAATTCAAATATTTCCACCATGATCCAATCATAGATATTTGACTTTTCTATTACGATGATTTCCACTTCATGCTGAAATTTATTTGAATCTATTCAAATGTCTCAAACTTCTTCCTTATCGAATATATCCACATATATATACTCAATTCATTGTTAGAAGTTTTCATGAAGTAGAGAATCTCCACACAACTATGCCCATGAACCATATACATCACTGTGTATGTTTCCACTAAGTTAGTTGCCCGTTCAACTCTTGGCCTATGAAGGGTATTTCGTCATTCTCTTTAGAAAAGATTTGCAAGCGCCAAACGATTCAAAAATCAAATGACTCCAAAAATCCATTTGCATGGAGTTCCTTCCTGCGTTCCTCTCTAACATGACCTAAATGGCGGTTCCACAAATAAGTGGAATTCAAATCATTTGCCTTATGGCATTTTAGCGTCAGTGTGTTATGTATGTGTGCTTCACCATTAAGATTTATAATAACTTATCCATCGTCCATGGAGTAATGTCATAATTTGAACAACTCATTGTTTTCATTTGACCAGAGCAAAATAACAATTTATTAAGTTCTTTATTATAAATTCTAAGGGCTAGGTAGAATGCCAACGACAAACATAATAACACTTCATTATGTTCCAGACGTGCATTATTACCATATTCCTTATCAGTCACTTAGGCCATCGTATTCTTGTATTGCGTTGTATTGTATGACATCTCATACCAACCAATCTGTACAAATAACCAAGAATTTTATTATGTGACCAAACAAGGAATACATCCATAACATGTATATCATCTATATACACATGAGCTAGACTTTCTAGTCTTTTTCTTTCTTTCTGAAATATCTTTTGTAGTTTCTCTTTTAGCTTTCCCCATTCTCAGAAAACACTTCACCTTCAATAACTTTTAGGTCCATTGGTCAAATACCAATAACCTTGAGGTTCTTACTTTGAAGTTGATCATCACATGACAAGTGTTCAGGATTTCACTATTAGTAACCCTTTAATGTGATGAACAATTTCACTCATAATTTTATCCATCAAATCATGACGACTTCGAGAGACCATCCATACATGCTAAGCTCATAAAGTTTAACCTTAGTATTCGCATGTGCAAATGCCTTGATTGTATGCCACGTAGAATCTATAACACCCGATCATCACGTGATGCTTGAAACGACGAGCATACTAAGAACGATCACTTCATGGATATGCGAATATCGTTAGTGCCCAACTAGTTGGAGGATGGGACGCCTAGCGTCTTCAACCTTCGTACATTCCCATAAAACATGAGTTTATGTAGTCTCACTAGATTATATTCTATCTTGCAATAAGGTCTTAGATATCACATATATCTCATACCTTGCTTATTTCTGAAAACAAAATTTCCACTCCTTTCTTTTCAAACGGATTTGAACTTCACGGAGACAAGATGATTTTAGGTACTAATTGAAACCATTGCTCTTTGAATCAATAATGTGAGGTTTACCAAAAGTTTGCAATAGGACTTAATCAATTCTTGATTCTTCAACAATACGGTACCAGTCCGTAAAGTTTCTTGTCAGACCTAATAGTATTTCTATCTCAATTACAAGACTAGCGCATGGTAGAAAACGGATGCCAATTCTACAAATTTAATTCAAAATACTATTCAGACTATGTTCATGATAATTAGTTCATGTTTTAATCTAATTACTAATGAACTCCCACTTAATACAACATCCCTCATAGTTGTTTAGTGGTACACGATCCATATCCACTACACCAAAACCGATCATCACGTGAGATGATGTAGCTTCAATGGTGAACATCAACATGTTGATCATATCATCCATATGACTCATGTTCAACCTTTGGTTTCTGTGTTCGGGCCATGTCTGTACATGCTAGGCTCGTAAGCAAACCCAAGTATTCGTGTGCAAACATGGCTTACATCCGTTGTATGTGAACGTAGAATCTATCATAGATCATCACGAGATGCTTCAAACGATGAACTGTAGCAACGGTGCATACTGAGAGAACACTTTATTATCTTGATATTAATGTGAGGGATCATCTTATAATGCTACCGTCGCGATCTAAGCAAGATAAGATGCATAAAGGATTAACATCACATGCAATTCATAATATGTGATATGATATGGCCTTTCTTCTTGTGCTTTTGATCTCCATCTCCAAAGCACATGAGCATGATCTCCATCATCACCGGAGATTGCACCAAGGTCCATGGCGCCACTTCATGGTTGTCCATCACTTATAGCTACTATAACAACTACTTGAAATAAAGCTATTACATGATGAATAGACACGCAAGTCTTAACAAATTTAAAGACAACCATTAGGCTCCTGCCGGTTGCCATAATACAACAATGAACATCTCATACATCAAATATAATCATCATCACATCATGGCCATATCACATCACCAAACCCCGCAAAAACAAGTTAGACGCCTCTAATTTGGTTTGCATATTTTACGTGGTTTAGGGTTTTCGAAGATCCAATCTACCTACGAACATGAACCACACGGTGATACTAGTGTTAGAAAGTGCAAATTGGAATCTTCACTATGGTGGAAGAGACACTGCAAAGCCACTTATGCAATACAAGTTGCATGTCAAGCGTGGAGCAAGTCTCATGAGCGTGGTCATGTAAAGTTAGCCCGGCCGCTTCATCCCACCATCCCAAAGATGCAAGTACACAAACTAAAGCAACAAAAGCATCAACGCCCACAAAACCATTGTGTTCTACTCAGGTGATCTATGTCTGACATGGCTCACGATACCACTGATGGGGTTAGTAGCATAGAAAACAAAAAATTCCTACCGCAAGACGAATAAATCCAAGATCTAATCTGGAACACCCAAGATCTAATCTACCAAGATCGAAGCAACGAGAAGATCATGTGAGACTAACCCTCGAGATTCCAAAGCCTACGATTAGATCTCGTTGATGATGTAGTCGATCGTCATGTCTTGCAATCCGACAGCTTCCCGTACTGGTCGTGCGTACGGTGTCGATGAAGCCCATCCTCTCCCCCGTTCCAATGGGCAGCGGTGTGGTAGATCCCCGGAATCCCAGCACGATGGCGTGGTGAGTGGAGGTGGAGGAGAAATTCTCGCGGGGCTTCGCCAGCCAACGCGGGGAAGGAGGAGGAGAGAGGGCGGCTAGGGCTTGGGGATGATGTGCGCCCCAGCCCTCCTCCCTCTTATATAGGCGTGGGGCTGCCTTGGCCTCCTCCAAGCCTTTGGGTCGGCAAAAACAAGGGGAACTTCCCCCAAGTTAAGTCCCTATTTTCAAGGGATTTGATCTTATCCACTTGGTACAGCCACATGGGCCTTGGGGGCTGGTGTGCATGGCCCATGTGGGCCTATGCGACCCCTCCGGTCCATGTTGGTCGTCCGGGGAGGTAGGCCCCACTATGGTACCCTCAACCTTCTAGAACCTCCGGTACAATACAGAAAAATCTGAACTTTTCTGTAACTGAAAATGACTTCCATATATGAATCTTATTCTCCAGGACCATTCCGGACTCGTGATGTCCGGATCCCATCCGAGACTCCGAACAAACTTCTCCATCTCATATTCGAATCTACTTATGCGACATCGAACCTTAAGTGCGTCACCCTCGGTTCGTGAACTATGCAACATGGTGAGATAATAGACCAGCCAACCAATAGCGGATCTGAGATCCATAATGGCTCCCATATTCAACGATAACTTAGTGATCGATTGAACCATTTACATACGATACCGATTCCCTTTGTCACGCGATACTTTACTTGTCCGAGGTTGATCACTCGGTATCTCCATACCTTGTTCAACCTCGTTGCACCAAGCTCTTTACTCGTTACCGTATGTCATCTCTGTGATCCAATCACATGCTTGCAAGCTAATCGGCGACATTCCACCGAGAGGGCCCAGACATATCTATCCGTCATCGGGATGGACAAATCCCACTGTTGATCCATATGCCTCAACTCACACTTTCCGAATACTTGATCCCATCTTTATAACCACCCATTTACGCAATGGCGTTTGATGTAATCAAAGTACCCTTCCGGTGTAAGTGATTTACATGATCTCATGGTCGAAGGACTAGGTAACTATGTATCGAAAGCTTATAGCAAGTTGAACTTAATGACTTGATCTCATGCTACGCTTATTTGGGTGTATGTCCATTATATCATTCACCCAATGACATAACCTTGTTATTAACAACATCCAATGTTCATGATCACAAAACCATGATCATATGTTAATCAACAAGCTAGTTATACAAGAGGCTTACTAGGGACTCCTTGTTGTTTACACAACACACATGTATCAATGTTTCGGTTAATACAATTATAGCATGGGATGTAAACATTTATCATGAACACCAAGATATAACAATAACTAATTTATTATTGCCTCTTGGGCATATCTCCATAACTAACTTGACTAGCATAATGACATCTAGATTACAAGCATCATCATATGAATCTCAATCATGTAAGGCAGCTCATGAGATTATTGTATTGAAGCACATAGGAGAGAGATTAACCACATAGCTCTAGCCCAGAGCCTCGATGGAGAACTACTCCTCATGGGAGCAACACATTGATGAAGATGGCGATGGTGTCGATGGAGAAGCCTTCCGGGGGCACTTCCCGTCCCGGCGGCGTCTCGGAACGAGACTCTGTCCCCGGATCTTGGCTTGCGATGGCGGCGCGGCTCAGAAGGTTTTCACGGTTTCGTCTTGTGATAGGGTTTGCGACGGAGAGCTAAGGCGAGAGGCAAGGTGGTAGGTCCAGGTGGGACCACTAGGCCGGCGCGGCGGGCTTAGGCCGCGCCGCCCTACGTATCCCCTTCGTGGCCCCCCGTTCCCTTCGGACTTGAGCTTCGTGGAAAAATAGGACCACAGGCGTTGATTTCGTCCAATTCGATAATATTTCCTTACTAGGATTTATGAAACCAAAAACAGCAGAAACGGCACTTGGCATCTAATAGGTTAGTTCCGGAAAATGCATAATAATGACATAAAGTATGCATAAAACATGTAGATATCATCAATAATGTGGCATGGAACATAAGAAATTATCGATCGTTAGGAGGTATCAGCATCCCAAGCTTAGTTCTAATCAATCCAAGAAAATGATAACAAATTTAAAGGTGACATGCCATCATAACCTTGATCATACTATTGTAAGCATATGTAATGAATGCAGCGATCAAAACAATGGTAATGACATGAGTAAACAAATGAATCATAAAGCAAAGACTTTTTTCATGAATAGTACTTTCAAGACAAGCATCAATAAGTCTTGCATAAGAGTTAACTCATAAAGCAATAAATTCATAGTAAAAGGTATTGAAGCAACATAAAGGAAGATTAAGTTTCAGCGGTTGCTTTCAACTTATAACATGTATATCTCATGGATAGTTGTCAATGCAAAGTAATATAACAAGTGCAATATGCAAGTATGTAGGAATCAATGCACAATTCACACAAGTGTTTGCTTCTTGAGATGGAGAGAAATAGGTGAACAGACTCAACATAAAAGGTAAAAGAATGGCCCTTAAACGGAAAGCATTGATTGCTATATTTGTGCTAGAGCTTTGGTTTTGAAAACATAAAAAAAAGAGCATAAAAGTAAAATTTTGAGAGGTGTTTGTTGTTGTCAACAATTGGTAGTGGGCACTCTAACCCCTTGCCGACAAACCCAAAGAGCGGCTCCCATGAAGGACGTTATCTCTACCAACAAGGTAGATCATCCCTCTTCTCTTTTGTTTACACATGTATTTTAGTTTTATTTATGGATGACACTCCTCCCAACCTTTTGCTTACACAAGCCATGGCTAACGAATCCTCGGGTGCCTTCCAACATTCACATACACCGAAGGAGTGTCTGTTTGCAAAATTAAGTTGCTTCTTGATGAATCGAGCAAAACGAAGAGAATTATTAATGAAGGTTGATTAAGGAAGGCTAGCTCTTTTTGCAAAATTATTGGATAAGCGGATGAAGCCACTAGTCCATTGGTGAAAGTTGCCCAACAAGAATGAAAGATAAACACCACATACTTCCTCATGAGCTATAAAACATTGACACAAATCGGAGGTGATAAATTTTGAATTATTTAAAGGTAGCACTCAAGCAATTTACTTTGAATGGCGGATAAATACCATGTAGTAGGTAGGTATGGTGGACACAATGGCATAGTGGTTGGCTCAAGGATTTTGGATGCATGAGAAGTATTCCCTCTCGATACAAGGTTTAGGCTAGCAAGGTTATTTGAAACAAACACAAGGATGAACCGGTGCAGCAAAACTCACATAAAAGACATATTGTAAACATTATAAGACTCTACACCGTCTTCCTTGTTGTTCAAACTCAATACTAGAAATTATCTAGACTTTAGAGAGACCAATTATGCAAACCAAATTTTAGCAAGCTCTATGTATTTCTTCATTAATGGGTGCAAGTATATGATACAAGAGCTTAAACATGAGCACAACAATTGCCAAGTATCAAATTATTCAAGACATTTTATCAATTACTACATGTAGCATTTCCCGATTTCCAACCATATAACAATTAACGAAGCGCAACCTTCACCATGAACATTAAAAGCTAAGAACGCATGTGTTCATATGAACCAACGGACGTGTCTCTCTCCACACAAGCATTTATTCAAACAAAAACAAAAACAAAACAAGCAGACGCTCCAAGTAAAGTACATAAGATGGACCGAATAAAAATATAGTTTCAAGGGAGGAACTGATAAATTTGTCGATGAAGAGGGGATGCCTTGGGCATCCCAAGCTAAGATGCTTGAGTCTTCTTAAAATATGCAGGGATGAACCAGGGGCATCCCCAATCCTTTCACTCTCCTTGATCGTAGTATATCATCCTCCTCCTCTCTTGACCCTTGAAAATTCCTCACACCAAACTCGAAACAACTCATTAGAGGGTTAGTGCATAATCAAAAATTCACATGTTCAGAGGTGACACAATCATTCTTACACTTCTGGACATTGCTCAAAGCTACTGGAAGTAATGGAACAAAGAAATCCATCCAACACGGCAAAAGAAGCAATGCGAAATAAAAGGCAGAATCTGTCAAAACAAGACAGTCCGTAAAGACAGATTTTATTGAGGCACCAGACTTGCTCAGATGAAAATGCCCAAATTGAATGAAAGTTGCGTACATATCTGAGGATCACTCACGTAAATTGGCATAATTTTCTGAGTTACCTACAGAGAATTAGGCCCAGATTCGTGACAGAAAGAAATCTGTTTCTGCGCAGTAATCCAAATCTAGTATGAACCTTACTATTAAAGACTTTACTTGGCACAACAATACCAAAAACTAAGATAAGGAGAGGTTGCTACAGTAGTAACAACTTCCAAGACTCAAATATAAAACAAAGTTACATAGCAAAATAAACACATAGGTTATCTCCCAAGAAGTGCTTTCTTTATAGCCATTAAGATGGCTCAGCAGTTTTAATGATGCACTCCAAGAAATAGTAGTTGAAGCAAAAGAGAGAATCAAAAGCAAATTCAAAACAAATTTAAGCCTAACATGCTTCCTATGAAAAGGAATCTTGTAAATAAACAAGTTCATGAAGAGTAAAGTAACAAGCATAGGAAGATAGAACAAGTGTAGCTTCAAAAATTTCAGCATGTAGAGAGGCATTTTAGTAACATGAAAATTTCTACAACCATATTTTCCTCTCTCATAATAACTTTCAGGAGCAACATGAGCAAACTCAACAATATAACTATCACATAAAGCATTCTTATCATGAGTCTCATGCATAAAGTAATTCACTCTCCACATAGGCATAATCAATTTTATTAGTTGTAGTGAAGCAAATTCAACAAAGTAGCTATCATTATTATTCTCATCATCAAATATAGGAGGCATATTGTAATCATAATCAAATTTATCCTCCATAACATCACTAAAAGACCAATATCATTATAATCATCATAAATAGGAGGCAAAGTATATCAAAGTAAATTTTCTCCTCAATGCTTGGGGGACTAAAAATATCATGCTCATCAAAGCCAAGCTTCCCAAGCTTAGAATTTTCCATATCATTAGCAACAATGGTGTTCAAAAGCGTTCATACTAATATTACTACCATATACAAATAAGGTTCCATAGGTTTTTAATTTGCATCAAACCATCCATGTCTTAAATCAAATGAATAAGAAAGCTCATTGTTGTCCATTATGCCAAACTAGTGTAAACAGAAACAAAAAGATGCAATTGCGGGATCTAAAGGAAATAGCTTCGAACACACACACAACGACAGCAGAAAAGTACTTTACAGGGGGGAGTCTGTGAGTGCCTTTTACCTTTCCTCCCAGCAGCAGCCTTGAGAAAGTGCTTGATGTCTACAGTCTTCTATTCTGTAGACAGTGTTGGGCCTCCAGAAGCGAGAAGTTTGTAGAACGACAGAAGTTTCCCTTAAGTGGATCACCCAAGGTTTATCGAACTCAGGAGGAAGAGGTCAAAGATATCCCTCTCATGCAACCTCTGCAACCACAAAGCAAGAGAAGTCTCTTGTGTCCCCAACACACCTAATAGGTGCACTAGTTCGTGGAAGAGATAGTGAAATACAAGTGGTATGAATGAATATGAGCGGTAGTAACGGCGAAAGAGTGCTTGCTGGCGTGCAGTTGATGGTAGTAATATTGCAGGAAGTAAAGATGCGATAAAACGAGCAAGCAAAACGGCGATAGCGATATTTGGGAACAAGGCCTGGGATCATACTTTCACTAGTGGACACTCTCAACATTGATCACATAACGAATAAATAGATAGATGCTAGACTCTACACCCTCTTGTTGGATGATGAACACCACTTGTGTAGGATTACACGACCCTCAATGCGAGGGTTAACAAGCTCCACAATATTCAATGTTCATATTTAAATAACCTTAGAGTGCATATGGATCAACATAACCAAACCAAGTACTAACATAGCACACTGTCACCTTCACACTACGAAAGGAGGAATAGATCACATCAATACTATCATAGCAATAGTTAACTTCATAATCTACAAGAGATCACAATCATAGCCTAACGAAGTACTACACGATGCACACACTGTCACCATTACAACGTGCAGGAGGAATAAACTACTTTAATAACATCACTAAGTAGCACCCAGATAAATTGTGATACAAAACACATTGCAATCATAAAGATATAAATAAGCACTTCTCTATGCCATTCATATGATGAATATATTCTGTGAAATATAGCCTAAAGAGACCACACGACAGTTGTCACACCTTTACACACGTGGGACAAGGAGTCTCAGGAGATCACATAAGTAAAACCCACTTGGCTAGCATAATGACATCTAGATTACAAGCATCATCATATGAATCTCAATCATGTAAGGCAGCTCATGGATTATTGTATTGAAGCATGAGAGAGATTAACCACATAGCTACCGGTACAGCCCCGAGCCCGATGGAGAACTACTCCCTCCTCATGGAGACAGCAGCGTTGATGAAGATGGCGGTGGTGTCGATGGAGAAGCCCAGGGGCACTTCCCCGTCCAGCGAGCGTGCCGAGAGACTCTGTCCCCCGGATCCAACCCGCGATAGCGGCGCTCTGAAGGTTTCTCTGGTTTCGTCGAACGTGATAGGGTTTTCGCGGAGGCTTTAGAGGCGGAAGGGCAAGGTCGGTGGAATCTGGTGGGACCACACACTAGGCCGGCGCGGCTGGCCAGGCCGCGCCGCCCTACTGTGTCCCCACCTCGTGGCCCATCCGTTTCCCCTTCGAACAGGAAGCTTCGTGGAAAAACAGGACCCCAGGCATTGATTTCGTCCAATTCGATAATATTTCCTTACTAGGATTTAGAAACCAAAAACAGCGACAGGGAGCGGCATCGGCATCTCGTCAATAGGTTAGTTCTAGGAAAATGCATAATAATGACATAAAGTATGCATAAAACATGTAGATATCATCAATAATGTGGCATGGAACATAAGAAATTATCGATACGTCGGAGACGTATCATGACTCTTCGCGATTATTCCCCGCACCTTAGGTTTTCGGGTAGAAGAAGTACGCGAAGGAGAGACGGCCGAAGGGGGTGGCCCCCTCCCCACAAAGCGGCGCGGCCGGACGAGCCCGCGCCGGCTATGGGAGGCCATGGTGACCCTCCTCGGTCCCTCCTTTTGGCTGGCTTCTTCTTCGGGAAAAATAAGAACTTCGGTATAATTTCCACAATTGCTGATCTTCGAAATATTGCATTCGCGGTGCTTTTCCAGCAGAAATCCACGACTCCTCCATTTTCTTATAATCAAGAAACATGGAAAATAGGTGAAATAACATAAGTATCATCTCTAAATATGAAATATATCAATGAATAAGAGTAAATTATGATATAAAATAGTGATGCAAAATGGACGTATCAACTCCCCCCAAGCTTAGACTTCGCTTGTCCCCAAGCGAAACTGAGCTCAATAAACAAGACCACATGTTTATGGAGTGAAAGTCGATAAATAAAATACGGACAAGAAGCATCATATTAATTCACACAAGACATTCTGTTGAACAACTTCCTCATATAATTCAACTTGAAACAAGTAGAAGGAAATCACAAATAAAGGTGCATATGAAATCATAATTGGTGATGTAAACTTTGTTCTTGGTCAAAGAAACAGGTTAACAGTTGTATTATAATCGAAGCGGCCTCTTATATTAAAGCTTATATGGAAAAACTTGCATACTCAATCATAATAATCTCCTCATAATCATTGATAACCTTCAAAGCTATATTCCACTTGCACTAAACAAGGAAGAATAAAAGGCATGATTAAGTAGATCACAATATAAATGGTTTGATCACAACAACTCAATTGATTGCTTAAGATAGAGGAAATAGGTTTACTGACTCAACACAAAGTAAAAGATAAGGCCCTTGGAGAGGACAGGGATTAAATCATGTGCTGAGCTTTTTAAGTTTTGAAATCTATAGAGAGCATAAAAGTAAAGTTTTGAGAGGTGTTTGTTGTTGTCAAGCAATGGTAGTGGGTACTAACCCCTCCCAAATAGACTTCAAAGAGCGGCTCCTGAAGGACGTTATCTCTACCCGGCAAGGTAGATCATCCCTCTTCTCTTTTGTTTACACATGTACTTTAGTTTTATTATGAGTGACACTCCTTTGCTTTCACAAGCCATGGCTAACCGAATCTCCGGGGCCTTCCAACATTCTCATACCATGGAGGTGTCTATTGCAAAATTATGCTTACCGATGAATCAGGGCAAAACATGTGAAGAGAGTTATTAATGAAAGTTAATTATTGGGGCTGGGAACCCCATTGCAGCTCTTTTTGCAAAATTATTGGATAAGAGGATGTGCCACTAGTCCATTAATGAAAGTCTGCCTAACAAGATTGAAAGATAAAACACCACATACTTCCTCATGAGCTATAAAACATTGACACAAATAAGAGGTAATAACTTTTGAATTGTTTAAAGGTAGCACATGAAGTATTTACTTGGAATGGCAGGAAATACCACATAGTAGGTAGTTATGGTGGACACTGGCATAGGTTTGGGTTAAGGTTTGGATGCGAGAAGCATTCCCTCTCAGTACTGGTCTTTGGCTAGCAAGGTTGATTAGCAAGCATAAGAGTTGAGGGAAACAAACAAATACACATGTGATAGAAACAATCATGCATCTTCCTTGTAAGCACAAACAATTTTAACTTCAGAATAATAAGCTAAGAGCTAACAAGAAAGAAAAATAATGAAACAACATATCTACATGTATTTCTCTTTTCTACTTAAACCTCAAAGTGTAGTTGCTATTGACCAATGCTAAGTTTGCCAAAACCAAATAGATTTACTCAATGCTCCCAAAGTGATACCAATACTAATAACAAGATCAATCATATAGTAGAGATTGCAAACTAAAATAAGATGTGCAATGTGTAAATGATAAGACTTCTCATTAATATTCCATAACGATAACTCACACCAAGGGATACATAGACAACCAACTAAAGAGAGATACTTCCACACTCCAACCATCTTATATGATAACTTCCCTACTCATGATATGACACTACTTGATAGTAAAAAGGTAAAAGATAGTGATGATGTGATACCGCGGCACTCCCCAAGCTTGGAACAAACCAAGGGGTGCCAATACCAATGATGAATTACTCCTTCGGCGGTGGTGGCGATGAATTCTTGATAAGCTTCTTAACAAGCCCCTTTAACTCATCAATCTCGTATATGAGGTTGCGGATCATCTCCGAATTGTGCTCGACGCTAAGAAGTATGCCGACGGCGAGTCCCAACTCTTAGAGTTGTTTCCCCACTATTCAGCCGGTTTCATCTTTCCTGTAGTGTTAGAACGATCCATATCCCAATTGCTAGGCAACACTGCCTTGGGAATCCTTTCAATTTGACTATTATGAATTAGAGTGTGGAAGGGGTTGTAGGTGCCTGGAGGAGATGTCTTTGGAGCTAGGAAGTGACGTGGAACTTTTCCTCCGGTGCGAATTCGCGCGCTCTTCTTGGGGTTGAAAGGATTTTCCACCACCTCGATGCTTGCGACGGTGACACGTGGGTATTCCTCCACTTCTTCTTCATCTTCGCTCTCGACTTCTTCTTTGAACTCAGGGTCTTGAATATCTTCCTCCGAAAGCCCCTTGCCCTTGTTGTTGGAGACCATGGTGCTTCTAGATCAAAAAGATCCCACAGAAAAGCATTTCGAAACAAAACATGACGAGAAAATGATATACGGACCTCCGGGAGTCGGGGGGATTATATAGCAAAAATTTTCATGACCGGAAGGAAAGTACCGAGCCAGAACCGAGAGTTGAGAGAGGGACAGAGCCGTCCTCATAGGCGGCGCGGCGGCGAGTGGGGCCGCGCCGGCCTATGGGGGCACGCCCTCGTGCGTCTCCTCCACTCGTTTCGATCTCGTAATTTTTCATATTTTCAAAAATAGCAAAAACATTGTTTGGAAAGTTAAACGCGGACTTTTCCAGTAACTGTTACCTATTCAAAGTCGAACTCTGCAGAACTGTCAATTTGACCTTTGATGAAAGCTTCCTGAGTCACCACTCGAATAACATCAACATCTTCATTATAAGAATCTCCGAAATATAATGCTTGAGTCTTTGTCCATTCACCACTTGTGTGGCATCACCTTTCGAGAACTAATTTTAATTGCCCCTGAACGATACACCTCCACAATGACATATGGTCCTTCCCATTTTGAGAGCAATTTCCCTGCAAAAATCTGAGATGAGACCGATACAATAGGACTTTATCCCAACATTAAATTCTCTTTTGATAATTCTTCTATCATGCCATTTCTTAACTTTCTCCTTAAAAAGTTTAGCATTTTCATAAGCTTCACTTCTCCATTCATCTAAAGAACTCAATTGTAGCAATCTCTTCTTACTCTCAAGTTTAGGATCTTTGTTTAGTTCTCTTACAGCCCAATAAGCTTTGTGCTCTAGTTCTAAAGGTAAATGACAAGCTTTCCCACAAACCATTTTATAAGGTGACATACCCATGGGATTTTTATAAGAAGTTCTATAAGCCCATAGTGCTTCCTTCAATTTACTAGCCCAGTTCTTTCTAGATTTATTAACAGCTTTTGCAAGATAGATTTAATCTCTCTATTGATAATTCTACTTGCCCACTAGTTTGAGGATGATAAGCGGAAGCAATCCTATGATTAATACAATACTTAGCAAGAGTTTTTCTAAAACCACCATGAATAAAATGAGAACCTCCATCAGTCATAAGATATCTAGGAACTCCAAATCTAGGAAAAGTAATATCTAAAAGCATTCTTAAAGAGGTCTCACCATCAGTACTTTTTGTGGGTATGGCTTCCATCCATTTAGTAACATAATCAACAGCGACAAGTATATGAGTGTTACCTTCTGAAGAAGGGAAAGGACCCATGAAGTCAAATCCCCAACAATCGAATGGTTCAATAACAAGAGTATAATTCATAGGCATTTCATTGTGTCTGGAGATATTACCAACCCTTTGACATTCATCACAAGATAAAATAAACTTTCTTGCATCTTTAAAGAGAGTTGGCCAATAGAAACCTGATTGTAGAACCTTTTACGCGGTTCTATCTCCGGCGTGATGTCCTCCATAAACACTACCATGACACTTACTCAATATCTCTTGTTGTTCATATTCGAGAACACATCTTCGCATAATACCATCCACTCATTCTTTATATAAGTGTGGGTCATCCCAAAAATAATGCATGAAGTCATAAAAGAATTTCCTCCTTTGCTGGGCTGAAAAGGTCGGAGGCAAGTACTTGGAAACAATAAAGTTAGCATAATCAGCATACCAAGGACTATCTCATGAGCTCACCTTTATTACAGCCAATTGTTCATTTGGAAAACTATCATTAACAGGAACAGTATCATAAGCAATATTTTCCAATCTAGATAAATTATGAGCAACAGGATTATCAGCACCTTTCCTATTTATAATATGTAAATCAAATTCTTGCAAAAGAAGCACCCATCTAATAAGCCTTGGCTTAGCATCTTTCTTTTCCATTAGGTATCTATTTGCAGCATGATCAGTATGAATTGTAACTTTTGAATCAACAATATAAGGTCTAAACTTGTCACAAGCAAAGACTACAGCTAATAGTTCTTTTTAGATTAGCATAATTTCTTTGAGCAAGATCAAGTTTTACTAGCATAATGAATAACATTTAATTTCTTATCTACTGTTGTCCAAAACAGCACCTCTACGGGAAAATCACTAGCATCACATTTTCAAAAGGTAAATTCCAATCGGGAGGTTCAATAGGAGCGATTGTTAAGGCTTTCTTTAGAGTTTCAAAAGCTTCTACAATCATCATCAAAAACAAAAGGTACATCTTTTGAAGAAGATTAGTAAGAGGCTTTGAAATCTTAGAAAAGTCTTTAATAAATATCCTATAAAACCCAGCATGACCAAGAACACTACGAATACATTTAACATCCCTAGGATAGGGCATCTTCTCAATTGCTTCTTTAGCTCTATCAACTTCAATACCTCTCTCAGAAATTTTTATGTCCCAATACAATTCCTTCATTAACCATAAGTGGCATTTCTCCCAATTAAGAACAAGGTTAGTTTCTTCACATCTCTGCAATACTTTATCAAGGTTTCAAGCAATTATCAAAAGAATTCCACATAAACAGAAAAAATCATCCATGAATACCTCTACAATACTCTCACAAAAGCCATGAAAAATAGCAGACATGCATCTTTGAAAAGTAGCAGGAGCATTACACCAAAAGGCATACGCCTATAAGCATAAGTTCCATAGGGACAAGTGAAAGTGGTTTTCTCTTGATCTTTAGTTTTAACAGCAATTTGTGAAAACCCGAATAACCATCAAGAAAGCAAAAATGAGTATTTTTGATAACCTTTCTAACATTTGATCAATAAAAGGTAAAGGGTAATGATCTTTCTTAGTAACTTTATTAACTTTTCGATAATCAATACATTCTATACCCTACAACTACTCTTTGAGGGATGAGCTCATCATTATCATTAGGCACAACAGTTATTCCTCCTTTCTTAGAACACAATGCACAGGACTAACCCATCAACTATCCAATAGGATATATATACCAGCTTCCAGAAGTTTTAATACCTCATTCCTTACCACATCCTTCATCTTAGGAATTAGACGACGATGAGGTTCAACAACAGGCTTTACATCATCTTCCATGTTGATGGCATGTTGGCAAATAGAGGGAGAAATCCCCTTCAAGTCATCAAGAGTGTAGCCAATAGCTCCTGGTGTTTCTTCAATATCTCCAATAACCTTTCTTCTTCAAACCCTGAAAGCTTATAACTAATAATAACAGGATATATTTTCTTATCATCAATATGAGCATACTTAAGATTATCGGCAACGGTTTTAAATCAAAAGCAGGATCTTCCTTTGGTGGTGGTGTTGTACCTAGATCTTCAACCGGTAAATCATGTTTAAGAATAGGTTGTGTTAGGGAAATTTCATCAAGCTCATTCCTTTCTTCCCTAAAGACTTCACTCTCACTATCCTCCAAATGTTGCTGCAAAGGATTATTAGGAGCAAGAGCAATAGACGCACACTGTTCAACTCTAAAATCATTATTAGGCAAATCAGCTTTATAAGGAACTTTTGCAAATTTAGAGAAATTAAACTCATAAGATTCACCAGCAAATTTAGTTACAATTTTCTCCTTCTTGCAATCTATAACAGCTCCACAAGTATTTGAAAAGGTCTACCAAAAATGATAGGACAAGACTTACTAGCAGCAGAACCAAGTACCAAAAAGTCGGCGGATATTTAATCTTACCATAGAACTTCACATCTCGAACAATACCAATAGAGAGATAGTTTCTCTATTAGCTAGCCGATAACCACATCAATATCTTCAAGTTCACAAGAACCAATTTCATGCATGATTTCCGTGTAGAGCACATAAGGAATGGCACTAATACTTGCACCAATGTCGCATAAACCATAATAACAATGATCACTGATGTCTACGGGTGCTTCTATTCTTGTAGACAGTGTTGGGCCTCCAAGAGCAGAGGTTTGTAGAACAGCAGCAAGTTTCCCTTAAGTGGATCACCCAGGTTTATCGATCTCAAGGAGGAAGAGGTCAAAGATATCCCTCTCATGCAACCCTGCCACAAAGCAAGAAGTCTCTTGTGTCCCCAACACACCTAATAGGTGTACTAGTTCGGCGAAGAGATAGTGAAATACAGGTGGTATGAATATATATGAAGCGGTAGTAACGGCACCCGGAAAAGAGTGCTTTGCAGACGATAAACAAGCGTAGTAACGCAGCAGTGGTAATGCAAAAAACAATAAACAAACAGCGATAGCGTATTTAGGAACAAGGCCAGGGATTAGACTTTCACTAGTGGACACTCTCAACGTTGATCCACATAACGAATAGATAAATGCATACTCTACACTCTTGTTGGATGATGAACACATTGCGTAGGATTACACGAACCCAATGCCGGAGTTAACAGCTCCACAATTCAATGTTCATATTTAAATAACCTTAGAGTGCATGAAAGATCAATAAGACTAAACCAAGTACTAACATAGTATGCACACTGTCACCTTCACACTATGTAGGAGAGAGATGAACCACATAGCTACCGGTACAGCCCCGAGCCTCGATGGAGAACTACTCCCTCTCATGGGAGCAGCCAGTGAAGAGATGGCGGTGGAGATGGCAGCGGTGTCGATGGAGAAGCCTTAAAAAGAGTAGAAGAACTCTGATCCCCGGATCTTGCCTTCGCGATGGCGCGGCTCGGAAGGTTTTCCGTGTCGTGGTTCTTCGCATCGGGGTTTCGCGACAGGCTTTAAGTAGGCGGAAGGAGGCGAGTCGGAGGAGGCTGACGAGGCCCACCCCCATAGGAGCGCGGCCCCTTGGCGCGCGCCGCATGTGTGTGCCTCGTGGCCCCACCGTATGCTCTTTGGTCTTGGAAGGTTCGTGGCAAATAGGCCCTGGGACTTGATTTCGTCCAATTCCGAGAATATTTCGTTGCTAGGATTTACGAAACCAAAAAGCAGGAAAAGACGCACTTCGGCATCTTGTTAATAGGTTAGTTCCGTGAATATGACATAAAGTGTGCATAAAACATGTAGGTATCATCAATAATATGGCATGGAACATAATAAATTATCGATACGTCGGAGACGTATCAAGCATCCCCAAGCTTAGTTCTGCTCGTCCCGAGGGTAAAACGATAACAAAGATAATTTCTGAAGTGACATGCCATCATAACCTTGATCATACTATTTGTAAACATATGTAGTGAATGCAGCGATCAAAACAATGGTAATGACATGAGTAAACAAGTGAATCATAAAGCAAAGACTTTTCATGAATAGTACTTCAAGACAAGCATTAATAAGTCTTGCATAAGAGTTAACTCATAAAGCAATAAATCAAAGTAAAGGTATTGAAGCAACACAAAGGAAGATTAAGTTTCAGCGGTTGCTTTCAACTTGTAACATGTATATCTCATGGATAATTGTCAACATAGAGTAATATAACAAGTACAATATGCAAGTATGTAGGAATCAATGCAGTTCACACAAGTGTTTGCTTCTTGAGGTGGAGAGAAATAGGTGAACTGACTCAACATAAAGAGTAAAAAGAATGGTCCTTCAAAGAGGAAAGCATCGATTGCTATATTTGTGCTAGAGCTTTTATTTTGAAAACATGAAACAATTTTGTCAACGGTAGTAATAAAGCATATGAGTTATGTAAATTATATCTTACAAGTTGCAAGTCTCATGCATAGTATACTAATAGTGCCCGCACCTTGTCCTAATTAGCTTGGACTACCTCTTTGCAATGCACATGTTTTAACCAAGTGTCACAATGGGGTACCTCCATGCCGCCTGTAAAAGGTCTAAGGAGAAAGCTCGCATTTTGGATTTCTCGCTTTTGATTATTCTCAACTTAGACATCCATACTGGGACAACATGGACAACAGATAATGGACTCTCTTTAATGCATAAGCATGTGCAACAATTATTATTCTCATATGAGATTGAGGATATATGTCCAAAAACTGAAACTTCCACCATGGATCATGGCTTTAGTTAGCGGCCCAATGTTCTTCTCTAACAATATGCATGCTCAACCATGAAGGTGGTAGATCTCTCTTACTTCGAGACAAGACGGACATGCATAGCAACTCACATGATATTCAACAAAGAATAGTTGATGGCGTCCCCGGAAAACATGGTTATCGCACAACAAGCAACTTAATAAGAGATAAAGTGCATAAGTACATATTCAATACCACAATAGTTTTAAGCTATTTGTCCCATGAGCTATATATTGCAAAGGTGAATGATGGAATTTTAAAGGTAGCACTCAAGCAATTTACTTTGGAATGGCGGATAAATACCATGTAGTAGGTAGGTATGGTGGACACAAATGGCATAGTGGTTGGCTCAAGGATTTGGATGCATGAGAAGTATTCCCTCTCGATACAAGGTTTAGGCTAGCAGGTTATTTGAAACAAACACAAGGATGAACGGTGCAGCAAAACTCACATAAAAGACATATTGTAAACATTATAAGACTCTACACCGTCTTCCTTGTTGTTCAAAACTCAATACTAGATATTATCTAGACTCTAGAGAAACCAAATATGCAAACCAAATTAGCAAGCTCTAAGTGTTTCTTCATTAATGGGTGCAAAGCATATGATGCAAGAGCTTAAACATGAGCACAACAATTGCCAAGTATCAAATTATCCAAGACATTTTAGAGTTACTACATGTAGCATTTTCCAATTCCAACCATATAACAATTTAACGAAGAAGAAACTTCGCCATGAATACTATGAGTAGAGCCTAAGGACATACTGTCCATATGCACAGCGGAGCGTGTCTCTCCCATAAAGTGAATGCTAGGATCCATTTATTCAAACAAAACAAAAAAACAAAAAACAAACCGACGCTCCAAGCAAAGTGCATAAGATGTGACGAATAAAAATATAGTTTCGGGGAGGAACACGATAATGTTGTCGATGAAGAAGGGGATGCCCAAGGCATCCCCAAGCTTAGGCGCTTGAGTCTTCTTAGAATATGCAGGGGTGAACCACCGGGCATCCCCAAGCTTAGAGCTTTCACTCTCCTTGATCATATTGCATCATACTCCTCTTGATCCTTGAAAACTTCCTCCACACCAAACTCAAACAACTCATTAGAGGTTAGTGGACAATAAAAATTAACATGTTCAGAGGTGACACAATCATTCTTAACACTTCTGGACATTGCATAAAGCTACTGGACATTAATGGATCAAAGAAATTATCCAACATAGCAAAAGAGGCAATGCGAAATAAAAGGCAGAATCTGTCAAAACAGAACAGTCCATAAAGATGGATTTTATTAGGCCACCAGACTTGCTCAAATGAAAATGCTCAAATTGAATGAAAGTTGCGTACATATCTGAGGATCATGCACGTAAATTGGCTTAATTTTCTGAGCTACCTACAGGGAGGTAGACCCAGATTCGTGACAGCAAAGAAATCTGGAACTGCGCAGTAATCCAAATCTAGTACTTACTTTACTATCAAAGACTTTACTTGGCACAACAAAACACAAAACTAAGATAAGGAGAGGTTGCTACAGTAGTAAACTTTCCAAGACTCAAATATAAAACAAAGTACTGTAGCAAAATAACACATGGGTTATCTCCCAAGTTCTTTCTTTATAGCCGTTAAGATGGGCTCAGCAGTTTTAATGATGCACTCGTAAGAAATAGTATTTGAAGCAAAGAGAGCATCAAGAAGCAAATTCAAAACACATTTAAGTCTAACATGCTTCCTATGCATAGAATCTTGTAAATAAACAAGTTCATGAAGAGCAAAGTAACAAGCATAGGAAGATAAAACAAGTGTAGCTTCAAAAATTTCAGCACATAGAGGCATTTTAGTAACATGAAAATTTCTACAACCATATTTTCCTCTCTCATAATAACTTGTAGCAACATGAGCAAACTCAACAATATAACTATCACATAAAGCATTCTTATCATGAGTCTCATGCATAAAATTATTACTCTCCACATAGGCATAATCAATTTTATTAGTTGTAGTGGGAGCAAATTCAACAAAGTAGCTATCATTATTATTCTCATCAAGTGTAGGAGGCATAGTATAATCACAATAAAATTTACTCTCCATAGTAGGTTGTACCAAAAGACCACTATTATAATCATCATAAATAGGAGGCAAAGTATCATCAAAGAAAATTTTCTCCTCAATGCTTGGGGACTAAAAAGATCAAGAAAACTTCCCAAGCTTAGAACTTTCTATATCATTATCAACAATGGTGTTCAAAGCGTTCACACTAATATTACTACCAGCATGCAAATAAGATTTCATAGGTTTTTAATTTTCATCAAACAATCCATGTTTTAAATCAGGAAATAGAATAAGAAGCTCATTGTTGTCCATTATGCCAAACTAGTGTAAACAAGAAACAAAAAGATGCAATTGCGGATCTAAGGAAATAGCTTCGAGCACACACACAAAGAAAAAGTACATTACCGAGGACCGGAGATGAGTGCTTTTTACCTTTCCTCCACAAACAGCAGCGCCGGAAAAACTTGATGTCTACGGTGCTTCTATTCTTGTGACGGTGTTGGGCCTCCAAGAGCAGAGGTTTGTAGAAACAGCAAGTTTCCCTTAAGTGGATCACCCAAGGTTTATCGATCTCGGGGAGGAAGAGGTCAAAGATATCCCTCTCATGCAACCTGCAACCACAAAGCAAGAAGTCTCTCGTGTCCCCAACACACCTAATAGGTGTACTAGTTCGGCGAAGAGATAGTGAAATACAGGTGGTATGAATATATATGAGCGGTAGCAACGGCACCAGAAAAGTGCTTTGCCCGGGACAGTAAAACAAGCGGTAGTAACGGCGTGTAGCAGTAAAACAATAAACAAGCGGCGATAGCGTGTTAGGAACAAGGCCTGGGATTAGACTTTCACTAGTGGACACTCTCAACATTGATCACATAACAGAATAGATAAATGCATACTCTACACTCTTGTTGGATGATGAACACATTGCGTAGGATTACACGAACCCTCAATGCCGGAGTTAACAAGCTCCACAATTCAATGTTCATATTTAAATAACCTTAGAGTGCATGAAAGATCAATAAGACTAAACCAAGTACTAACATAGTATGCACACTGTCACCTTCACACTATGTAGGAGGAATAGATCACATTAATACCATCATAGCAATAGTTAACTTCATAATCTACAAGAGATCATAATCATAGCATAAACCAAGTACTAACACGGATGCACACACTGTCACCATTACACCGTGCAGGAGGAATAAAACTACTTTAATAACATTGCTAGAGTAGCACATAGATAAATTATGATACAAAATACATTGCAATCATAAAGAGATATAAATAAGCACTTCACTACGCCATTCATAAAGTGAATAAGTATTCGTGAAATATAGCCTAAGAGACCCACACGGTGCACACACTGTCACCTTTACACACGTGGGACAAGGAGTCTCCGGAATCACATAAGTAAAACTCACTTGACTAGCATAATGACATCTAGATTACAAGCATCATCATATGAATCTCAATCATGTAAGGGGCTCATGAGATTATTGTATTGAAGCACATAGGAGAGAGATGAACCACATAGCTACGAGTCACAGCCCAGCCTCGATGGAGAACTACTCCCTCCTGGGGAGGCAGCGGCGGTGATGAAGATGGCGGTGGAGATGGCAGCGGTGTGATGGAGAAGCCTTCGGGAGCACTTCCTGCTCGGCAGGGTGCGGGAACGAGACTCCTGTCCCCCGGATCTTGGCTTCGCGATGGCGGCGGCTCTGGAAGGTTTCCGTATCGTGGTTCTTCGCATCGGGGTTTGCGACGGAGGCTTAAGTGGCGGAAGCCGGAGGGCTGACGAGGGCCCACCCATAGGCGGCGGGCCCCCCCTTGGCCGCGCCGCCTTGTGGTGTGTCCACCTCGTGGCCCCACGTATGCTCTTCGGTCTTCCGGAAGGTTCGTGGCAAAATAGGCCCACAGGACTTGATTTCGTCAATTCCGAGAATATTTCGTTACAGTTTCTGAAACCAAAAACAGAGAAAATAGCAATGGCACTTGGCATCTTGTTAATAGGTTAGTTCGAGAAAATGCACGAATATGACATAAAGTGTGCATAAGACATGTAGGTATCATCAATAATATGGCATGGAACATAAGAAATTATCGATACGTCGGAGACGTATCAATCACCAATTCTAACAGAAAGCATAGGAACACTGGTTTTCCTAGACTTAATAGGATGTGAAACAATATTAGAAGCATCTTCACAAAAAATAATATGACCATCTTCTACATTTCAGTCACAGATCTTTAACTGTTGCAATAGCATGTTCAACCTTTATTTGCTCTTCAGGCTCAATAGGTTTCTTTGCACTTTTATTAAGCTGCTAGTTATAACAGAAATACTCCTTCATTTTAGCAGGGAAAGGAGTTTATCAATATAAGCTTCATGAAGAATATGATCAACAGTTTTAATTTCAACACATTTATCTATAGGTGAATCAGTTTTATCTTTGTAAGGTTCATGATACTTATCAAAATTCTTCGTAGGCAATTCAAAATGAGAGGCAAAGCTTTATAAAAATTTGCAACAACTTGAGAGTCAAGACCATAAGTAGCACTCATATTACGAAATTTATCGGTATCCATAAAAGTTTCAATGCATTCATAATCATAATTTATACTGACTCTCTATCTTTGTCGTTCTCCCATCCTTGAGTATTCTCTGAATCCGATCAAGAAGGTCCCTTTTAAACTCTTCTTTGTTGCTAGTAAATGATCCAGAACAAGTAGTATCCAGCCAGGTTTTATCTTGAAAAGAAACTCTTGCATAGAAATTATCAATAATGATATTACCAGAAGCTCATGAATGGGGCATTTGAGCATTAAAGACTTCAATCTCCCCATTCTTGGGCAATACTCTCTCCATCATGAGACCAGAATTATATATACGGTTTGGTCTTTGTGAATTTCACTTGGAGGATAAATTTAGAATAAAATAGAGGCATAATATCCTTCAATCAAGAGAATCCCCATTCTTCAGCAATTTATACCAATGCGCCGCTTTACCAGACAGCGATATAGAGAATAGTTTCTTCCTAACTTCATCCATAGCAATGCCTGCACATTGAATAACCCGCATAATTCATGTAAAAACGGTAAATGATCTCGGATGGACGGTTCCATCCCCTTGTGAGGTTATCCACAACACGTTCAATAATTTTCATAGGTATTTTGTATGGAACCTCTTTCTCACTTTGCGCCTCATCCTACTCGCTAGCAGTAGTAGATTTTCCAAATAAATTCAAGAAGATCTCTCCATAATGAATTATAGCAGAGGCAGAAATAAAATCAACACTTACTGATAAAAGTTTCTCTAACCAATTCCTTACCAATAGCGCTTCACTCCCGAGAACGGCGCCAGAAATATTCTTGATGACCCAAGTATAGGGGGTGTATCGTGTACTTTCGATAAATAAAGTGTCGAACCAACGAGGAAGCGAAGGTGTTGACAAGCAGTTGCAATGAAGGATTCTCTGTAAATGCTCACAGACAAGAATTCAGGGGGTTTTGGTATAGCAGATAAATAAAGTAGAAGTAAGTAAAATGCGAGAGTAATAATTGCAGCGAGTGGTCCAATCCTTCTTAGCACAAAGGACAAGTCGGTTTGTTTACTTATAATGACCAAATGTTCTTGAGGACACACGGGAATTTAGTCTAGTGCTTTCGCTTCATATAGTTGATTAATCTTCATTGTTTTGATAAGTGTTGTGTGGGTGAACCTATGCTAATGCACCGCCCTTCCTAGGACTAATACATACTTGTGATTATACCCCTTGCAAAGCATCGCAAATACAAGAAAGTAATTAAGATAAATCTAACCACAGCCTTAAACTCTGAGATCCTTTTATCCCTCATGCATCGATATACCATGAGGTTCGGTTCTTTGTCACTCCGCAACCCACAATTAGGAAAGCAGATACAAGATGTATTCACCTTGGCCCATAAAGGTGAAGTATCATGTAGTCGACGTTCACATGACGTCACTAGAAGAATAACACCACAACTTAAATATCAAATCATTAAATATTACTCAACATAATTCACTACTAACATTTAGACTTCACCCATGTCCTCAAGAACTAAACGAACTACTCACAAGACATCATATGGAACATGATCAGAGGTGATATGATGATGAATAACAATCTGAACATAAACCTTGGTTCAATGTTTTCACTCAATAGCATCAATAACAAGGAGTAATCAATACCGGGAGAGTTTCCCCTATAAAATAATCAAGATTCAACCCTAGATGTTACAACGGTTGAGGTGCAGCGGTGGAGATGGCAGCGGCGGTGGTGGAGATGATGGTGATGATGATCCAATGAAGTCCAGCTCGATCGCGGTGACGATGGCGTCGATTTCCCCCTCCGGAGAAATTTCCCAGCGGTTCAGCCTGTGGGAGAGCTCTTTCTCTCACGGTGTTTTCCGCCCATGAAAGCTACTGTGATTCTTGTGATTATTCCGCACCTTAGGTTTTCGGGTAGAAGAAGTACGCGAACGAGGCGGCCGAAGGAGGCGTGGGCCCCTCCCCACAAGGCGGCGCGGCCGGGCAGGGCCGCGCCCGCGCTATGGGGGCCATAGCGGCCTCTCCGGTCCTCCCCTTTGGCTGGCTTCTTCTTCGGAAAAATAAGAACTTCGGTATAATTTCCGTCAATTGCGATCTTGAAATATTGCATTGATGGTGCTTTTCGCGAGAATCTGACTCACGATGAGTGATTCTCCAATAATCATGAAACATGCAAAATAGGTGAAATAACATAAGTATCATCTCTAAATATGAAATATATCAATGAATAACAAGAAAATTATGATATAAAATATTGATGCAAAATGGACGATATCACAGCCTGGCGCCTCTCCTCCTCCTCGGCCTGGCCGGCGCGCCGTACGTTCCCCCGGATGGGCAAAGCATGGGTGATACCAGACCTCATCGTGCTCGACAGCGACGAGGAGCAGCAATAGGTTTTTTTTCATGTTTTAGCTATGTAAATTATGTTTCATGTATTAAAAAAATGATTCGGCCAAAAAAAGTGCGTCGTGTCGCTGGAGCCACCCCTCGACGCAAACGGATGCGCGGTCGATTTCGACCATTTCGGCCGACGCAAACGGACGTGCGCGGACGCTAAAATACGTCGCGCCGCTGGAGATGCCCTAACAGCATGACACGAACATACCTAAAATAGGCTATGGGGCTATACCATGTAAACTAACCTAGATGAAGAGAGGAGATGAGGGAAAGCGATAACCTCAAAGGGTCGATCGTCTTGCTTATAGCCAACTATTGTACTTATAGCCAATAAATATAATAGTTGGCTATAAGCATGTACTACTTTCTCAATAGATGATCCATCTTTTATTCACACAACTTGTCTAGAAGCACGTGCTAGAGCTAGCTCTTGCATAAGAGCCCACTTACATTCTCTCTTCTTCTCTCTTCTCCAACTAGACACAAATATATTATTTTAATTCTTATAGCCAACTGACTAGAACTGATTGTACTTGCTCTTAAAGGTGGTGCTGGTCTAGCTTGGAAGCCATAAAAACTTTGCTACACAGGTTTTTGTCCTGGCATAGGCTATGGGGCTATCTTCCTCCATTCCACGCATGTTATATGCATAGTTTAAAATAGCCGGCTATTGGAAATAGCGGTAGCATTTCTGGCAGCTATGAAAGGCTATAGCTAAGCTATAGCGGCTGAATCATTCATTTAGCGGTTTTGCTAATTCATGGGGAAAAAATCAAAATTCATATATGTCTCTATCAACAATTCACAAATTTGATAATTTATTGGCATTAGGCATAACATATTAACACGGTTACATAAAAAGCTATGAATAAGACACAGTTCGGTTCACATATTACAACATTATAAGTAGCAACAATTTCCAGTTTTCTTTTTTCCTTTTCTTTCCCACTATATTTACAGCATTATAGCATTAGCGGCTATTTTTTTACCTATTTTTGGGGCTAATAGCTGATTTTTGAGGCTAATAGCGGATTATCCCGTCTTAGCCTTTGAAGGGCATAGTTTTAGCGGCAGGTATAGCCGGCTATTTTAAACTTTGGTTATATGTGAGCATGGTGTTTCGACCTCCATCAGCTTGGGCAAGTGCGGATGGAAGCACTGAATGAGTTTGGTATCTTATCTTTCAGGGTGAATATCCAATCTTTGATCTTAATTAGTTGTACCTGGCATTGATTGTTAAGCTGATGTTGATCGATAAAGGCTGCACGGATTTACTCCCACCTTGCTTACGAGAGGAGGCCATGACGAGCTTATAAGGAAGAGATTCCCTCCTCCCTTCAGTCCGGGCTTTTGGGATGGAGTGGGCTCTCAGCTAAATGTTGGACCGTGGGTGCAAAAACGTCTAGAATGTGGGTTGAGTGCTAGGCTGACCCAAGTGGGCGCTAACAATAACCTTGTTGGAACTATTGTTTTCACTACCTAAACTTTCTTCAAGGCCAGTCGAAGATCTTTGATCAGGCGACAATGATGAATTGTTAAGGAAGCATTGTTTTTGGAGAATGTGAACTCCGTTCTTGTCTTTGGCGGTGGTTTGCGCTGCAGCTGCAAAGAACTGTATGTATTTGGTACCTCAGGGATACCAGTATATTCCTTTTGTCAAAAAGAAATTAGTATCGATTCCCGATTCCCGATTCTCTTTCCAAGCCCAAGTATCCAAATACCGTCATGCAAGAAACGGCACGATGGAGTCAACTTCATGTGAGCAGCAAATAAGTGAACTAGCGTGTTTAACTTAATACTAAATGATTAGATAAGATGCAACTCCCGTAGATGAGTGCAGCAATTCGATCGTTCCATGCAATCTTCAAGGCCAGTAGAAAACACAAGTGGTAGTTACATTCAGGGCGTCAGCGAAATCTAGACTCTAGAACAAGCGAGCGTGCGCGTTGGGCCGTCGTCGGTCGCGTCATGGCGAGTACGTGCTAGCTGCTGCTAGTAGCTTGCAAGCGAAAGAATGCCACCACAGAATCTCTGCTGCCCGGCGGAGCAGGGCACCCATCCCATCATTCTCCATCAACTGGTGTGTCGACCCGGGGCCATGCACTGAATGTCTGAACCTGCGGCAGGCGACGACATATATGTCTCGGTCGTTCCATGTCACCGTGCTAGACGACTCATGGCCTGAATTCCTGCATCGAATTATCGTGCTTTGAATGGTTGCTCTGGAGTCTGGCCTCTCCGAGAATGATGATTGTCCGTGATGATAGCGGAATAGATCGGAGCCGCTACGAACCAACAATCCATTCTGTTCGAGAACAAGCCACCATTGTCGGGATCACCATACATGAGCGGCAAATATTCCTTCCAAAAGCTTGGGCGATCGGCTCGCCGTTGGTGGCGGTCACTGTTCACCGGTCCCGGACATGAGGCAGGATGAGATGCCCATCGAGCTAAAGAAGATCGATATGGATACAGACAGGACTCCGCATGCTCGCCGGCCGGTTGACCGCCGGTGGAGGCGACCCGTGGCCGAGATGAATAGATGATGATATGCCAAACACAGTGCAAGTTGGGGCCGCCAAACAAAGCACAAAGGGCTCCACTCCAGTGGGCTGGGCGGCGGTGCCCGAGATCGGCGAATCGCCTCCCAAATCCCTCGGAAAAGGAAAGCCGGACGCGCGCGTCTGGAAAAGCCTCGCGCGCGCGTGCCTTTCCCCCGTCGTCGTGGTACGGACGACATGGATGGATGGATGGTACTCTTGTAGTCTTGTGTCTCTTGTGGCTTTCGGTCGAGCCGGGAACGCTTTGCTTGCAAGATCACCGGCCTCGCCGACCTGACATGGTCCATGGAAGCTTCTTCGGCTGGTGCGCTTCTTTCTTTTCCGGCTGAGTACGTACGTGGCTGGCTAGGCTGGAACGACCGCCTCTGTCTCTGCATGCAGTCAGAAATATGGGCGCAAGAAACCATTGTTTTTCCTACGAGAAACAAGATTGTGATTATGATAGTGCGAGCCGCTTTTCATTTCGTGGACCTTGAAAGTTTTTTCCCTTGAGTTCTGTTTTACAATTTTACTGCGTTTCTTTCACACCACAAGCAAACGTCTTTCGTGGATCTTGAAGGTTTTTTTGTCTTTGATATTTTTTTACTCAAATGCATCTGATGGCTCCCAAGGCAGCAGATGGTTTGCTTTTTTTTTTACAGCCGACTGTAGCCTAGCGTTTGCTTTTTAGAATGTGTGAAGATGTAACTTCTTAAGGCAGTATTCAGTCATGCCTGAAAGTGCAAATTAAGGCACTCTTCACATTTCAATAACAATTTAAATCATTATTCAATTCATTTTCCAAAACGATCTAAATGAAAAAAAAAACAGACCAATACAGGGACATAGATCCAATCTACTGCCTCCTTTGTATCACATATGCAACAATTTGGGCCTTCAACTAGAAGTTGAAGCTCTGATACCACTACTCGGCCACGAGGGGTGCAACGCTTGCATCTAAAACCTTTTCCCCCTACACCATTTTATTGTATCTACATGTTGTCGTATGGAAAATTTTATAACATGAAAGTTGTATGAAATTTTCCGCTGATAACCTTTCATATATGATCAAAATCAGATTCCAAATGCGACCGGAATCATCCCGTCGTCGAAGGCCTAAGACTGCAACATGGGACCCCAAAAATGCATGGTGTGATTTACTCTATGTGATGAATTCAACCATAGGTCGATTATATGGACTTGTGGGGACTGATAGAAGACCTTAGAAAGATTATAGAAGTGCACATGGGCCCGTGGATCAAACAGATTTTTGATTCCATAGACAAGATGCAATTCAAATAACCTTGTTTTTCTTTTTCAGTTCATTTTTCTTTTCTATTTCAGTTTTTTTAGAAATTATTTTTCCAGAAGAACAAATATTTAAAAATATTTTTTTGGATCTGAAGTTTTTTAGTTTTGACCTTCTTTTATATTTTTTTTAAAAATTTGAACAAAATATCAAAATCTAAATATTTTAAAATTTTGAATAATATATCAAAATCATGATTTTTTAATTTGAAACAAATAAAAACTGAAATTTTATAAAAAAATGAACAATTTTAATTTTAAGAACTGGCGGCTCCAAACGTCTCACGCACGCACGACGCAATCACGCAAGTCCTATAAGAACCACCGCAGCTGCCGCGAACCACATCGCACCACACACCTCTCCCTTGGCTCTAGCTACGCAGCATCAGCATCAGCATCAAGCAGCAAGCACGGCGAGAGCTGGGCTGCAGCTGGACCGCCGGCGATGCAGGGCGAGGAGAAGAAATGGAAGGTGAAGAAGGGGTGGCTGGCGGTGATGGTCGACGAGGACCAGCGGCGGTTCGTCATCCCCATCGCCTACCTCTACCACCCGCTCTTCCGCCGGCTGCTGGAGGCGGCGCGGGACACCTACGGCTACCACTCGTCCGGTCCGCTGCGCCTCCCTTGCTCCGTCGACGAGTTCCTCCGCCTGCGCGCGCTCGTCGAGCGGGACACGCACTCGTCCTCGTCGTCGCACCGCGTGCACATGGCCCCGTGCACCCGCGCTAAGGTCACGTCGTGATCGATGATCGGCTGTGAGCACGACGACGGTGAGCACCGGAGAGCGTGCGCTGGACTACGCTCATCTGCCGATACGGATACATGCGTGTACCATGGAGAGAGAGGAGAGGATAGGTGATTAGTCTGGGATACTGCTTCTGATTTTGGTTTTGGCCTTCCGTTTCTTCCGATTTTTGCACATGCATGTATACTAGATCGATTTATACCGATGTATATATAATTGACATTTGGATTCACAGTCGTCGTAGCCAGGCTTAACGACAGACATACTTGAATTGCTCAATTCCCCTCTCTTTTGCAAACTTGAAGACCAAACTAAACAAGGTCGAGATCGGAATGAATGGCAAACAGAACATGAAACAAGATCAGGGTCGAATCGACAGGCACCAGGCAGACGTCAAGTTGGACATAGGCCTACGAGGGTGTTTGTTTGGGTTTTTTCTGGCTTTCCAGTAGAAAAGGCAGTCAAATCGAAACAAACGGGGTGATTTAAGAGCATATCTAACAGACCCTCTATTTTCCTGCCCCGTAAAACGCGAGTAGAGGGGTCATGTATCCATTTTCACGGCCGCTTCGTCCGCAGGAGACCGTATCCCCGTAAGCGTGGGATACGGGGTCTCCTGACGGAGTTAACCCCTCAAAATAGGGTTTTAGACAATAATTTCAGACAACTATTTCTGATCAAACATAGCATATCCAAAATATGTGATCCATAATTCATAGTTTTTACATCACAACGCGATCAACGCGATCATAGCCAATGTTCAAGCCACGGAGGTTCCCAAAATGTTGCCACCACCAACACCATCAATCACTAGTAGAAAAAAGGCCTTCCATCCCAATCCATTAGTCCTCAAAATACTTTGACCCGGGACTAATGGGTCTTTGTCCTTCTGCGGTGAGCCGAGACTAATGCTCGGCCGGGATAAAAGGGTACCCTTTAGTCTCGGTTGGTAACACCAACCGGGACTAAAGAGGAACACCAACCGAGACTAAAGGTTTTTTCTGTTTTTTACTCCCCACGCACCCTTCACCGCCCCACCCCGTGGATCGCTTTTTAACACTGCAAAATAGAAAAAAAAATGATGAAAAATTAAAAAAATAAAATCTTTTGAGATTCCTGTATGTTACGCAACCTAATATTAGGGAAAATTAATAAATTGGAATTTTCACTTTTTTGCAAAAAAGGTATGAAAAATTGTAAAACCGCATTAACTTTTGCATACGACGTCGGAAAAAAAAACGTATAATATATCAAAATCATCGTGGGAAAAAGTTACATTCGAATTCACCCGGGTTTACCCTGGTCAGCCAAATTTTAGATTCTCAAAATTCCAAATGAAAACACGAAAGCAGGAAGATTTTAGTTTTTGCTATAAATTACGGATTATATATATATTTTTTAATTTTTTGAAAATTAAAATTAATAATTGCATCTGCATAAAGATTACTATTACTTTTACCCAATTTTTAGATTTTCAAATTTTTAGGTTTTAGGTTTGGCAAGAAAATTAAAAAAATTAAAAATAATACAAATTAAAAAGTTAATATTTATTTATTTATTCAAGATTATTATTACATCATTACTTTTGTTTATTAAAAGAATTATTTGAAATGCAAACAAAAAATAAATGTAACATCGGCCAACATGTTAATAGGATCTATATGATACTAGTATCACATACATGCGCGCGAAGCATTTGGATGCGGGACGGAATGGAACTCGGAAGTTAAGCATACTAGTGCTAGAGTAGTGGGAGGATGGGTGACGAGCGGGAAGTTTGACCACGAGTAAGTAATTTGACTAGAGATAAGTGTAGTTAGAGATAGAGACTAAACTATGCAAATAACTGAAATAATATAAATTCCGAAAAAATAGAAAAAAAATGGAGTGAAAAAAATAAAATTAGAAAATCTGGAGATATTTTCGCCCAGACGCGCGGAACCCACGTGGATGGACCTTTAGTCCCGGTTCGTAAGCAACCGGGACTAAAGCCAGTTATGAACCAGGACTAAAGGGCCTTTTTCTACTAGTGAATGCGATCAACCATCAACGAGTCCATCGCCAGCGCCGCCACCACTCGCTAGAGACTCACCTCGAGGAGTCGACGCACCAACAGTGCTTACAGCACGAGCTTGACGCGCGAGCATCTTCCTCGCTATGATGTCCGCCTTGGTCTCCTTCCACCACGCCAGCTGCTTCTTGGCGCAATTCGCCTGGGCGGTGCTGCGCCAGTTGCTGGGATGTAACTGGAGACCAGCTAACTTTCCACAATTCCACGCTATCCTCTCAGGTTTTGCGGGTTATACTTGCCGCATCCTTTGGGTCTTATTCTTAGCGCAATCCTGGGCTCTTTGGATAATTCGTAATAAACTCACCATCGAAAAGAAAACCATTAACCACCCTCCTCTCTTTATCTATAAAACTATGATTTTTCTGCAGCTTTGGAGGTCCAAGTTCAAGAGACGGGAAAAGGAAGGGCTAAGCTGGATGGAGCGCGAGCTGCGGGAGCTATACGCCTCCATGAAGCCAAGAAACTGAAGCCGTGAAGCGGTGCCGTTCCCTGCTCCGCCACCCCTCATGCTGTGTGCTATCTGTGTTTGGAGCTCGATTTGTGTTATCATCTAGTTGTCTTGTGTTCTTTGGCGAAGCTATATGTCGCAGCATGTATGATCGTTAATCTCTGAACCTTGTGCTACCTAGGCTTTATTAAGTTAAAATCGGGCAATAAAGTTGTCTTTTATCTAAGAAAAGGCTTATCTTAATTCTTAATACAGAAAAATGCATCATCCAATCTAAACTATTATCCTTGTATTCTGTGGGTCATTTCTCTTAAACATTCCGTTAGAATCACAAAACAAAACGAAAGCTTACTTTCACTTTTCTAAGAACTCCATTCACCGAGCGTAGTTAACTTTTGCTTTGTGGCAAGTTCACTTTTATTTTTTTGGTAGTATGTTTTTCCATATTTTCAGGGATATTTAACACAGTATAGCTTGAAAAAATAAAACAGGCGCAAGTGCGAGTTGGTGCCTTTGAACCTCCCGAACTGCCGCTGTCAACCTGACCCATCCAGACGTGGACTTCTGGCCGCCGCGAGTATGCATTTCTCCACCTTCAGTCATATTATGCCACTGTCCTACTTCTGCATCCTCCCCGTGTGCATTGCTGCTGGTGCTAATCCCCTCCTTGCTGTAAGGTGTTGTATTGTAATCCAAATTCATATACTAAAGGGAGGCTAACTTCTGACGAGCGGAGCAAGACCGTCGCCGGAGGCTTGGGCCGCGTAGCGGTCGAGAGTTAGCCCATACGTCGTGCCCTGCAGGGCGCTGCGAAGGGGGTGCGGGGGCGGGCAGCGGCCGCGGATCGTTGGCACCGCCTATATATACATCTTGTAAGCCGCCGACTAGGGTTTATCAGATTATAAGATAATCCACGGCGTTTGTAAAGACTCCCCGATATAGTGAAGTTTTGCTGGCTGGTGCCCGTGGTTTTTTCCCCTTCTGTGTTGGAAGGGGTTTTACACGTTAAATCTTGTGTCTTCGCTGCGTTTTCCTTTATCGTTCTTCGTTATTTGCTTGTCGCTTTTATAACACAAGGTAGCTACAATGTACTAATAAAATAATTTCTTGTAGAGAGATTTCAGTTCTGATGTGAATCTATCAAATTACTTTAGTGTGTATTGTTTGCATGTCTGCCGTAAGTTTAGTTCTGATATGAATATTGGATAAGTGTTTATTGTACAGAAAAAAGAGTAATCTATCTTGACAGCTAAGCAGCATGTTGAGTGCGCGTTCTTAATTTCCTGAACCAGTAGTTCTGAATGTAAACAACCATCGAACCAGTAATTCTCAATGTAAACAACCATCGATGCATATGCGATAAAATTGGTCCAATTTTGAAAGACTCATACTTCCATTTCTTAGTTATTTGAGGGTTGCAAATCGGCCAACAGCAAGAAAGGCCTGGTACCAGTGAACTACGACACCCTTTTCTAGTTTTCTTTGAACTCCCGTTTTGATTCTGTACCTCGACGGCAAGCGCCGTCCTGACAGTTGTTGCAGTTCGTTTGAGCATCATGTAAGTTGCTAATTTTCTGAATTTCCAGATGAAATTATTCTAAACTGGGTGCGTGCCTTTTCTGAACTGAAGCTGGTGCGCATCTCCGTCGTCTGGCACATACCCTGCTCTGTTGGTGTGCCTCGTGCTCTTGTATAGGTTCTACTGCTTGGTGCCACCACCCATGGGTACAGTTCACATTCACTTGTGGTGTAGTTCGTTGTTGTTTGATTTGATGCTCGATGCAATGAATTAACCTATTCACGGTTGAATGTGGTGCAGTTTGCAGTTGGCCTCCATTGACTCATTAGCTGCTGGAGCCTCTCTCTTTTCTGGAGGACTTGAGCCTAGCACCTGTTGCTGTGTGGTTTTTTCCCCGGTTAGCTGCGTGTTCAGGTATTCACCATGTTCTCTTCTCAAGTTCACTATGTTCTTTATGTGAGGTTCACTTTGGTGTTCTCTGTTGGTGAACGTGAGAAGCTCTGAGCAAGAGTTCACTTACTGTCACGAAGGTCACTTGATTACCCTGTATATTTACATCGTTTATACGGGGTAATCCGGCCACCTGGCAGTAAACTTCACTACTTCGGGTAGCTCACAAAATATTTACCAGTATCATACTTGTTTATTTGGTGGAAGATCACTAGTTTGAACCAGGCAGTCCACTCGGTAATAAATAGAACATTCACATTTCACTTGAGTAACGGTATATTATTTGTGTTATCACAATATATGTTACAAAAGAAAGGTATATGCCCAACCCAGAGTCCTTTTTATGACAACCTGACATGGAAGCTTTTTCTTTCCAGTTCTATTATTTTCTTGTAATGTATAATGTCCAGAATACTCTTGACATCAATACCTAAGTTGTCGACTATAATTTTTTTCATTTCCCAAGTACCCTCTCTCTGTGAACTCCTTACATGCTGGTGTCTCTGCTCCTAGGCCAGCTGCGGGATGAGTTCCGATGGCCCCATCCTCCTTTGCCTTGCTGCAATCGGACGCTGTTGAGGTCCCCATGTCCTTCCCAGCGTAGCAGTTCAGGTTCCTGTTCACATCAGTTCATGTTCCCTTCCCTGGGCAGTTAATGTTATGCTAAAACAGGAACTACCGCAGCAGTTAATGTTCCCTTCCCTTGCAGTTCACGTTATACCAAAACAGGAACCGTTGGAGAAGCTCATTCGGATAACTATGGATATGAATATGAGATGTTTGTTCAATATATGTGGTGTTTTTCCCTAATTTCAGAAGTGCACACTTTGTTGTTATAAAAGATGGGAAGTTCATCTTGAATGTGCCAGAGATTCACCTTCTCTTTGTTAGGGAGTTCACCTTCTCTTTTTGAGAAAATAGTAGATGAGATACATTTTATTTGTTATTGATGTGTGGCATATAGGACATGAATAGAAGTTCACTTTTTCCTATTGATAAATTCAATTTTATATTTCCAGAAGTTCAGTGGGCCTAGCATCCAAGGTAATTGAGACCCAGGTCAGACTGCTCCTCTCGATAATAGCCTAGTTATCTTTCAATATTCAAAAATGCTATAGGAAGCTCCCTGCATTTCCTTGATGCGCAGATACATAATAAAGAGTACTGATGTGAACTCGTAATAGCCTTGGACATCAACATAAACTCAGGTTCAGTTTACTTTTCCGTGCAGTTCAATTCTTAGCATTTAAAAGTTCTTTTCATGTGATTTTATCCACACAGAAGTTCCGTGATGTCAATAATTGCAGTTCAGTTCATACAATTGGCTTTTGTTATTCCCTGAGAGACGATTCACTTGGTTGTTATATTTGCTGCACGAACTGCAGAAGTAGCAAAACTATAGGTACAACTTTTATTATGGTGAAGTACAGTTGACTGCTATTTTCAGTTGAAAAAATGGTATCTCTGATGCATCTGTTATTCTGTTTTCTGTTTGGTTCATTACATCGACACCAGAAAAATAATTTAAAAATAAAATAAAATGGCGATGTCTTGTTGTATTAATGAAAATGATGATACGAAAAAAAACACATTAGGAAGTTGAGTTTGTCTTATCGTGAAGGCCACTTTGTCCGTATTTAGAGTCCACTTCCTGACAATCCAGAAACAGTTTGGGACGTTTGAAATTTGTTTTCAAGAAGTACATTTTTTTGGGCGTGAAATACAATTCATCTGGAAATTGCCTTATCTACTGTATGCTACCTTGCAAATACTTGGACATTGCATATGTCACTTCAAATAGGCCTCATACTGCCAGATAGTGATTGCAGGCACCAGCTAAGACTCCTGCGAGCACCGTGCTGGACTCCCTCGAGCACAGCCGTTGCCGTTGCCCCTGCTACTGCCAGCAGCCCAGCGAGACGTTGTCTAATAAACCTCTCTGAACCTCTCTAGACTTGTTTGATTGTCTGTGTTTTAGGCAGCCATTTGAATTGGGTAGCTTTTTCTTCATTACAGTTCATTTTATATATATAAAAAGAATTTCTTATTTCTGTCTTAGCAAGTTTGTCTTATAAAAATAGTTAAGTCCGCTCTGTAAAACACTAAGCAGTCAGTGTGTAAAAAGGGAAACTGAAGTCCATTCTGAAAATCAATTTACTGCGCATCACTTGTTTATTGTTTGGAAGTTCATTGGTTGTTTTTCGGGAATTCAGTTATGGTCCCCGAAGAAGTTTTACTTTCTGCAAGGTAGACGTTATACATTTTGTACCATACAGAGTTCACATAGTCAAGAAGTTCATTTTTTCGTACGAACAGTTTGAGCGTGCAATTTGATTCTGCTGTGTGAAGTTCACTATTTCTATATTGTGAAGTCGAGAAAGAGAGACATTTGAAGTTCAGACGGTGAGAGCTGTGAAGATGAGAGAGAGCCTATGTGAATTTCAGAGCTTTGAAGATCGATTTTATTAGTTATGGAGTTCGGTTCATTCCGCATGGGAAGTCCATTTTTCTTGAAATGAACAAGTTTGATCCATCTGCATGAAAGATTGAAGTTTTTTTTTGTTTTAAAAAGGTTAATTGCATCTATACAGAAAGTTCAATATGTCCACTAATTTCGGCTACAAGAACATGGTAAAAAGTTCATCTTAAAAAGAAATAGCATAAAAAGTTCACTCTCTATATACGAGACATAATTTTACACCATCTGCAAGAGAATTTGTCCAAAGAGTTCACTTTGACCTTGAGTTGTCATTTTTTTGGAAGTTAACTTCTCTTTGTCGCGGAAATCCACATCAGTCTGTTCGGCGAGCTCACTATTTTCGTAGAATAGTTCACTTAGTATGCATCTAAAAGTTCAGTGAAGTTTTTTCTGGCAGTTCATTTAGTATGCATACACTGTTGTTCAAGAATTAAAACATGCACAAATACGCACGAGTATTTGTGCTAGTAAAGATGAAGAAAAGATAAAAAGTGTGTGCGGAACAACATAATAAAGAATACACAGAGACAAGCCTTTTTCGCTTTATAAAGTATATGCTGAGATCAAAGTTCAACCACAAGGACATTACATCGCCTCAAAAAAGGAAAAAAAAAAACTAAGGACAGCACATAAATAGCCAACGAATGTGACCTTAGGTAGAGGACGAGTACATAGTTTGGAAAAGATAGCATGTTTAGTCCTTTTCTTCAGATGGATGACAGGTAGAAAAGTTGTCGGTGATCGAAGAGCATGTTGATTCAGAAAATATATAAAGTTGCCGCGTGGAGTATGTCAAACTCACTACTCGATCTGGGACTATAGGAGGGGTCGACATAGTATGTCAACCCATATAATGCCAAGTTTCATTCCCTCCTTTTCATTAAACTCAATGACGCCTTTGTTATAAGATGTTAACTCAAAATAAATCTTACCACAGACAGCTGTAATGCCTTGACACCTGCCAATGTTCACCATTCGGCCAATACCGCCATTTCGGCGCGTGGTGAGTTTGTAGCGGTGTCTGTCCCACTTGGACGCCCCGATCTTGCACACCCAGATCTCACTTTCATCGAGATCACAGACCACGACAGAGCAGCCTGAAACCGCACCTGGCATGTTGGAGAGCAAGCACTTGCAGTGTTCTGGGAATCCGTGCTCTTTGGGTGGCAGCTGGATCCTCTGGCCATCCTGAGGCCGCCATAGGAACGTCTGCAAGGAGGCAGGGTCGACAACGAGCACCCAGCCCCGTGAGGTCTCTAAGCAGGGGTAGTGTTGCATCTCGTCGATGGCGAGCGTGCTCAGGGCTTGGCTGGCGATGCTGTAGAGCGGCTGCGAATCGGTACGGGTTCCAACAAGTAGCGGCGACGGCGAGACGCCTGGTTCCTGCACAGACTGCATCTCTATCGTCGACAGCAAGAGATATTCTCAATCCTATTATTGACGATCAGGCAGCAGCGCGCGCGCGGTTGTTTGTGGAGATTGTTTGTGCTTGCACTACGGTGCTGAGCCCACCTTATGTAGGCTTCAGGTTGTGCCGGAACCGGACTGCTGATCTGCGACGAGAAGGAGACGGATTCTGTATCGTGCCGGAACCGGACTGCTGCTCTGCGGCGCGCGAGAAGGAGATGGATTGATTACACGTTTTCTTCCCCCGGCCCGCGTGACCTTATCTTCTTCCTCACCTTTCCCCTGCCCGGTTCCCACATCGCGCCGCCCACCTCCGCCCCGCGCCGCCACCTCTGTGCACTTCCTTCTCACGAAGCTCGCCGGCCGCGACGCAGTTCCCCGTCCAGAGCTCGCCCGCCTCGCCGCAGTTCTCCATCTAGAGCTCGCCCACCTCGCCACACAGAGCTCGCCCGAGGCCGATGACGGGGACCAGTCGCTGCTGCTTCTCCTCCTCCGCGGCCGCGTGCTCCATCCCCGGGATCACCAGCTCCCGCGTACAACTCGCGGAGGTCGTCGCCGCCATGAATCTGCTGCAGAGGTCAGCGGTGGGCTGCAGGGGTGGGCATGCTACCAGCGGTGCATGTGTTTGCTCCCAACGAAGGACGTGATTGCTACAAGGGACGGACGTCGTTGCTACAAGGATTGGTCAGCTTTGCTACGAGGGAGCGGCCGGACTTGCTACAATGGTGAGGCGGGGTTGCTGCCAGCAGCCTCCGGCGTTGCTACTAACCCATGCCGAGGCTGCTACCAAGGCGCGGTGGCGTTGCTGCCAGCAGCCTCCGGTGTTGCTACTAGTCCATGTCGAGGCTGCTACCAAGTTGCACCGGAGTTGCTACCATGGCGCTGCGGCGTTTCTGCCCGCGCCCACGGGGGTTCCTACAAGGATACACTGTCGCTGCTACCTTGTACCTTCTTCTTTGTTGCAAGCCGCACCATATAGCTGCTACATCGGCCACGCGGCTCTCCGGCGATGGCCGTGGCCGATGGAGGAGTGACGCCGGCATGCACGGATGCGAGAGAGGCGGAGCGGTGAGCTGGGATGTGGCTGCTGCATCAGCGGCGCCACGGCGAGTTCTTCAGCGACACCACGGCTGGCTTTCTCCGACGAAACAACGGCGTGGTTCTCCAGCGGCACCACGACAAGTTCTCCGGCGATGGCAGGATGTGGTTCTCCGGCGATGCCAGGCCAGGAGGGAAGGACCATGAGCGGTAGTTCTAGCAAAGTGCTGCATGTGTGGGCTACGGGAGTCTGTCTCCGCAAAACAAGGCTGTCAGCCGGAATGAGATCGAGTGCCTTGATGAAGGCGATGCACACATAAACAGTACCATGCCTTGCTCCTCCCTTTCAGCCGTTGGATCAAAAATCATTGGACAGATGACTATGAACAGGACCAGTGTACAGGGCATGCGCTATAGTACGTCGTCCACAGTGCATGTGCTATATAACCATAAACAGTACATATGCTAAATCTATAAGTTAGTGTATTGTTCATCTGTGCCTTGCTTATGTCAAGGCACTGGATCCTGTCAGCCATCCGTTGGGTTTTTTAATGAACGTTGACCGGGAGCTGAACATTACTGATCGACCTCATCGTGTGGCTGGCGACCCGGGGATTGGGAGGTTTGATGCTCAGCACGGCCCTTCGGGAAATAATCACGTTCGAGTCACGCAGATAACGGGAGACGTGCGCGAAGAAAATTGAATAGAAGACGAATACAGAGATTAGAAAGACAACGTTACGGCTGATTACTCAACTCGCCCGATATGAATACCGATTGATGATGCTTCGTCTAGGTCAACCCTCCCCAGCGTTTACGACCGATATGGGTTCCTCTTTCACGCATGTAAGCTGTGCGAAGACTTGGCCGAATTGGGTGAAAACCCCGAATATTTTCCATGTATTCGTCTTCTCCTGGCGTTTGACCACGGACGGGGAAAAATAGACGGGAAATGCACCTTTGCCGTGTATATTATAAGTTATGCATGGCAAAGACACTTCTGCCGTGGTTTGGAAAAAACACACAACAACCAGGAGCGGAGCTAGAAATTTGATGCGATGGTGTCAGCTCTATGTTCACTGGTGTCATCTGGACAAATAATGAGTGCTTAGTGCAGATTTAGTGAGAGATATCAATGAAGCAACAAATAATAAGTGCTTAGTGCAGATTTAGTGAGAGATATCAATGAAGCAGTTCCGTCCCTGACAACGAAGACTAGTTCTGTTTTTGTTTGGGAAAAAAACACACAGACGGCAAATCCACTCTCGCTAGGATTAGCTCTCCTATCCAGTTGGCGTAATACTATTTGGCCTTTTATTTTATCTGTTGACTCGAGACATTTAAACGGCTATGTGCATCCTGGTTATGCAGAGGCTGGATGTAATTGCTTTCTCAAAAGTAATAAAGCATCCTTTATCGAAAAAAGTTGGTGTAATACTTAGAAGTTTGGGATATCTTACAGGTGACTGCCATTGATCCAACGCGTCTGGATTCTATCTCCTGGCGTTTGACCATGGACGGGACTTACAGCGCTAGTTCTGCTTACAAAGCTCAGTTCTTCGGAAGCCATGCCAAGGTTCGACGCCAACAAGATATGGTCAGTCCACGCGGAGTTGAAGTGCAAGTTGTTCATCTAGCTTGCTCTCCCCGAGAAGCTTCTGACCGCGGACATGCTCGCCACCAAGGGATGGCCTCACGACCATGCGTGTCCTCTGTGCCTTCGTGCGCCTGAGATGGTTGAGTATCTTTGCAAAAACTGCTCTTTTATTCCGGAATATGGAGAAATCTTGGGATAACGACGACTCCACGGACAATCACCTCAACTTCTCCATTTCTACGTGGTGGGACAATATGGCCGTCGGAAAGCCGACGAAGGAACAAATACATATTCAATGGCCTAAATAACTAATTAAAACTAATTAACTAAATAAAACTAAAACTAAATACTAATTAACTAACTAAAACTAAATACTAGTTAAACTAAACTAACTAAGATTAAACTAAACTAACTAAAACTAAATACTAATTAAACTAAAAAACTAACTAAAAATGAAAACTAAAACCTAACTAAAAAAACTAAGGGGGCCGGGGGCGCCGGCGGCCGGCGCCGGTGACTACCTGCGGAGGCAGACAGCGGCCCGAGGTGTGGCGCGACGGAGGCAGACGGCGGCCCGAGGCGGCGGCAGACACGGCGGCCCGAGGCGGCGGCGCGACAGAGGGCGCGGCAGAGAGCGTGGCGTGGGGCGTGATGGCGTGTAACTCACACGTTCGTTGGGAACCCCAAGAGGAAGGTATGATGCGCACAGCAGCAAGTTTTCCCTCAGAAAGAAACCAAGGTTTATCGAACCAGGAGGAGCAAGAAGCACGTTGAAGGTTGATGGCGCGGGATGTAGTGCGGCGCAACACCAGAGAGGCGCCAACGTGGAACCTGCACAACAAAAGTACTTTACTTTGCAAAGTGAGGTTGTCAATCTCACCGGCTTGCTGTAACAAAGGATTAACCGTATTGTGTGGAAGATGATTGTTTGCAGAGAAATCAGTAAAACAAGTATTGCAGCAGATTTGTATTTCAGTATAAAAGAATGGACCGGGGTCCACAGTTCACTAGAAGTGTCTCTCCCATAAGATAAAAGCATGTTGGGTGAACAAATTACAGTCGGGCAATTGACAAATAGAGAGAGCATAACAATGCACATACATGTCATGATAAGTATAGTGAGATTTAATTGGGCATTACGACAAAGTACATAGACCGCCATCCAACTGCATCTATGCCTAAAAAGTCCACCTTCAGGTTATCATCCGAACCCCTTCGAGTATTAAGTTGCAAAGCAACAGACAATTGCATTAAGTATGGTGCGTAATGTAATCAACAACTACATCCTTAGACATAGCATCAATGTTTTATCCCTAGTGGCAACATCACAACACAACCTTAGAACTTTATCACTGTCCCAGGTGTCAATGCAGCATGAACCCACTATCGAGCATAAATACTCCCTCTTGGAGTTAAGAGCAAAAACTTGGCCAGAGCCTCTACTAATAACGGAGAGCATGCAAGATCATAAACAACATATATGTAATTGATAATAACATAACATGGTATTCTCTATCCAGGATCCCGACAAACACAACATAGAGTATTGGTAGATGATCTTGATCATGTTAGGCAGCTCACAAGAAAACAATGAAGCACAAGACAACCATCTAGCTATATGGACCCATAGTCAGGGTGAACTACTCACTCATCACTCCGAGGCGACCATGACGGTGTAGAGTCCTCAGATGAATCCCCTCTCCGGAGGGTGCGGGAGATCTCGAATCCCGAGATGGGATTGCGGCGGCGGCGTCTCAAGGTTTTCCGTATCGTGGTTTTTCGCATGGGGGTTTCGCGACGGAGGCTTTAAGTAGGCGGAAGGGCGAGTCGGAGGGGACGAGCCCACACCATAGGGCGGCGCGGGCCCCCTGGGCGCGCGCCCTATGGTGGCGGCGCCTCGTCGCCCCGCCGTATCCCTTTCGGTCTTGGAAGGTTCGTGGCAAAATAGGACCCTGGGTCTTGATTTCGTCAATTCCAAGAATATTTCGTTACTAGGATTTCTGAAACCAAAAACAAAAAATAGCTGGCACTCGGCATCTTGTTAATAGGTTAGTTCCAGAAATGCACGAATATGACATAAAGTGTGCATAAAACATGTAGGTATCATCAATAATATGGCATGGAACATAAGAAATTATCGATACGTCGGAGCGTATCAGCATCCCCAAGCTTAGTTACGCTCGTCCCGAGCGGTAAAACGATAACAAAGATAATTTCTGAAGTGACATGCCATCATAACCTTGATCATACTATTTGTAAACATATGTAATGAATGCAGCGATCAAAACAATGGTAATGACATGAGTAAACAAGTGAATCATAAAGCAAAGACTTTTCATGAATAGTACTTCAAGACAAGCATCAATAAGTCTTGCATAAGAGTTAACTCATAAAGCAATAAATTCATAGTAAAGGTATTGAAGCAACACAAAGGAAGATTAAGTTTCAGCGGTTGCTTTCAACTTGTAACATGTATATCTCATGGATAATTGTCAGCATAGAGTAATATAACAAGTGCAATATGCAAGTATGTAGGAATCAATGCACAGTTCACACAAGTGTTTGCTTCTTGAGGTGGAGAGATAGGTGAACTGACTCAACATAAAAGTAAAAAGAATGGTCCTTCAAAGAGGAAAGCATCGATTGCTATATTTGTGCTAGAGCTTTTATTTTGAAAACATGAAACAATTTTGTCAACGGTAGTAATAAAGCATATGAGTTATGTAAATTATATCTTACAAGTTGCAAGCCTCATGCATAGTATACTAATAGTGCCGCACCTTGTCCTAATTAGCTTGGACTACCGGATCTTTGCAATGCACATGTTTTAACCAAGTGTCACAATGGGGTACCTCCATGCTGTAGGAGAAAGCTCGCATTTTGGATTTCTCGCTTTTGATTATTCTCAACTTAGACTTCCATACCGGGACAACATGGACAACAGATAATGGACTCCTCTTTAATGCATAAGCATGTGGCAACGATTATTATTCTCATATGATATTGAGGATATATGTCCAAAACTGAAACTTCCACCATGAATCATGGCTTTAGTTAGCGGCCCAATGTTCTTCTCTAACAATATGCATGCTCCAACCATTAACGTGGTAGATCTCTCTTACTTCGGACAAGACGGACATGCATAGCAACTCACATGATATTCAACAAAGAATAGTTGATGGCGTCCCCGAAACATGGTTATCGCACAACAAGCAACTTAATAAGAGATAAAGTGCATAAGTACATATTCAATACCACAATAGTTTTTAAGCTATTTGTCCCATGAGCTATATATTGCAAAGGTGAATGATGGAATTTTAAAGGTAGCACTCAAGCAATTTACTTTGGAATGGCGGATAAATACCATGTAGTAGGTAGGTATGGTGGACACAAATGGCATAGTGGTTGGCTCAAGTATTTTGGATGCATGAGAAGTATTCCCTCTCGATACAAGGTTTAGGCTAGCAAGGTTATTTGAAACAAACACAAGGATGAACGGTGCAGCAAAACTCACATAAAAGACATATTGTAAACATTATAAGACTCTACACCGTCTTCCTTGTTGTTCAAAACTCAATACTAGATATTATCTAGACTCTAGAGAAACCAAATATGCAAACCAAATTAGCAAGCTCTAAGTGTTTCTTCATTAATGGGTGCAAAGTATATGATGCAAGAGCTTAAACATGAGCACAACAATTGCCAAGTATCAAATTATCCAAGACATTTTAGAATTACTACATGTAGCATTTTCCAATTCCAACCATATAACAATTTAACGAAGAAGAAACTTTGCCATGAATACTATGAGTAGAGCCTAAGGACATACTTGTCCATATGCTACAGCGGAGCGTGTCTCTCTCCACAAAGTGAATGCTAGGATCCATTTTATTCAAACAAAACAAAAAACAAAAACAAACCGACGCTCCAAGCAAAGTGCATAAGATGTGACGGAATAAAAATATAGTTTCAGGGGAGGAACCTGATAATGTTGTCGAAGAAGAAGGGGATGCCTTGGGCATCCCCAAGCTTAGACGCTTGAGTCTTCTTAGAATATGCAGGGTGAACCACCGGGGCATCCCCAAGCTTAGAGCTTTCACTCTCCTTGATCATATTGTATCATACTCCTCTCTTGATCCTTGAAAACTTCCTCCACACAAACTCGAAACAACTCATTAGAGGGTTAGTGCACAATAAAAATTAACATGTTCAGAGGTGACACAATCATTCTTAACACTTCTGGACATTGCATAAAGCTACTGGACATTAATGGATCAAAGAAATTCATCCAACATAGCAAAAGAGGCAATGCGAAATAAAAGGCAGAATCTGTCAAAACAGAACAGTCCGTAAAGATGGATTTTATTAGGCCACCAGACTTGCTCAAATGAAAATGCCCAAATTGAATGAAAGTTGCGTAAATATCTGAGGATCACTCACGTAAATTGGCTTAATTTTCTGAGTTACCTACAGAGAATTAGGTCCAGATTCGTGACAGCAAAGAAATCTGGAACTGCGCAGTAATCCAAATCTAGTACTTACTTTACTATCAAAGACTTTACTTGGCACAACAAAACATAAAACTAAGATAAGGAGAGGTTGCTACAGTAGTAAACAACTTCCAAGACTCAAATATAAAACAAAAATACTGTAGTAAAAACATGGGTTGTCTCCCATAAGCGCTTTTCTTTAACGCCTTTCAGCTAGGCGCGAAAGTGTAACTCAAGTGTTATCAAAGGGTGGTGCATCTACACGGGGTTTGGAGTTTTCTCAACCATGCATAGTATATTGGATACATAAGTTTCAGCGTCTCCTTTTCATTAGTCTTGGGCTTGCTACTCTCATCGAACAAATTTTCAGGAACAAGCCAAGCATAGTTATTTTCTAGTGCATCATTCATAGCTAGGAGTTTACATGGTATTGGTGCTTTGATCTCCCCACCATCATTAATATTATTAGTGTACCTTATTCTATCCATGTCCATTTTTTCAAGGAGACCAACAAAATTAGTATGAGAACCAAGCATATTAAATTTAGCAAAGACCTTTCTAGCCTCTCTTGCTAGACCACCAAATTCTCTAAGAAGAGTTTCTAAAACAAAATCTTTCTTTTCCCCTCCTCCATATCACCGAGTGTAAGAAACATATGTTGGATTATAGGATTGAGATTAACAAATTTAGTTTCCAACATGCGAACTAAAGCAGCAGCAGCAATTTCATAAGTAGGAGCAAGTTCTACCAAGTGTCTATCTTCAAAATCTTCAACGGTACTAACATGAGTGAAAAATTCTTCTATATTGTTTCTCCCAATTATAGACCCGCGTCCTACCGGTATGTCTTTTGTGGTAAAATTAAAAGGAAACATGATGAATCAAGTAAAGTAAATGCTAGTAACTAATTTTTTGTGTTTTTGATATAGCAAACAAGACAGTAAATAAGGTAAAGCTAGCAACTAATTTTTTTGTGTTTTGATATAATGCAGCAAACAAAGTAGTAAATAAAATAAAGCAAGACAAAAACAAAGTAAAAAGGTTGAGAAGTGGAGACTCCCCTTGCGTGTCTTGATCTCCCGGCAACGGCGCCGAGAAAAAGAGCTTGATGGCGTGTAACTCACACGTTCGTTGGGAACCCCAAAAGGAAGGTATGATGCGCACGGCGGCAAGTTTTCCCTCGGAAAGAAACCAAGGTTTATCGAACCAGGAGGAGCCAAGCACGTTAAAGGTTGATGGCGGCGGGATGTAGTGCGGCGCAACACGAGATTCCGGCGCCAACGTGGAACTGCACAACACAACAAAGTACTTTCCCAATGAGGTTGTCAATCTCACCGGCTTGCTGTAACAAAGGATTAACCGTATTGTGTGGAAGATGATTGTTTGCAGAGAAATCGGTAAAACAAGTATTGCAGCAGATTTGTATTTCATATAAAAGAATGGACCGGGTCCACACTCACTAGAGGTGTCTCTCCCATAAGATAAAAGCATGTTGGGTGAACAAATTACAGTCGGGCAATTGACAAATAGAGAGAGCATAACAATGCACATACATGTCATGATAAGTATAGTGAGATTTAATTGGGCATTACGACAAAGTACATAGACCGCCATCCAACTGCATCTATGCCTAAAAAGTCCACCTTCAGGTTATCATCCGAACCCCTTCCAGTATTAAGTTGCAAAGCAACAGATAATTGCATTAAGTATGGTGCGTAATGTAATCAACAACTACATCCTTAGACATAGCATCAATGTTTTATCCCTAGTGGCAACACAACACAACCTTAGAACTTTCTGTCCTTGTCCCAGGTGTCAATGGCATGAACCCACTATCGAGCATAAATACTCCCTCTTGAAGTTAAGAGCAAAAACTTGGCCAGAGCCTCTACTAATAACGGAGAGCATGCAAGATCATAAACAACACATATGTAATAACTTGATAATTAACATAACATGGTATTCTCTATCCATCGGATCCGACAAACACAACATAGAGTATTACGGATAGATGATCTTGATCATGTTAGGCAGCTCACAAGATCCAACAATGAAGCACAATGAGGAGAAGACAACCATCTAGCTACTTGGACCCATAGTCCGGGGTGAACTACTCACTCATCACTCGGAGCGACCATGGCGGTGTAGAGTCCTCAGGGAGATGAATCCCCTCTCGGCAGGGTGGGAGGATCTCAGAATCCCCCGAGATGGGATTGGCGGCGGCGGCGTCTGGAAGGTTTTCCGTATCATGGTTTTTCGCATCGGGGGTTTCGCGACGGAGGCTTTAAGTAGGCGGAAGAAGCGAGTCGGAGGGCGGCAGGGGCCCACCATGGGGCGGCGCGGGCCCCCTGCGCGCGGCCCTATGGTGGCGGCGCCTCGTCGCCCCACTTCGTATCCCTTTCGGTCTTCTGGAAGGTTCGTGGCAAAATAGGACCCTGGGTCTTGATTTCGTCCAATTCCGAGAATATTTCGTTACTAGGATTTCTGAAACCAAAAACAGAGAAAACGACAATGGCATCGGCATCTTGTTAATAGGTTAGTTCGAGAAAATGCGAATATGACATAAAGTGTGCATAAAACATGTAGGTATCATCAATAATATGGCATGGAACATAAGAAATTATCGATACGTCGGAGCGTATCGGGCGGTGGAGGAAAACGGCGGCCCGGCGCGCGGCTGGCCCAGCGGTCTACAGTGGCTGAGAAAGCGGAAGCGGCAGGGCGGCGGCGGTAGAGGTGTGGCGGCAGATCGAGCAGCGGCGGCGAGAGGGAGCGGTTTCGCAACTGGCGGCGAGCCGGCGGATCTCAGTGCGGGTCGTGCCTCACCCGCGACGGAGCTTTATAAGCAGACCCCTTTTGTCGCGGGTCGTGCCACCACCCGCGCCAAAAGGAGGGGGCCTCTTGTCACGGGTCGTGCCACCACCCGCGAAAAAGGGGGGTGGGGCTGATCCGTGGACTTTCCATCCAACGGCTCGACCGTTTAATCAACGGCCGGAGCCGTTGGATGAAAAGGCCACGGATCAACCCTCTTTTATGTTTCTTTTCTACTGGCCCGCTGCCGCCGTCGTGCCATGTGTCGCTTCCCTATGCCACGTGTTGACGCCACTTCCACGTGCCTCGCCCCGCCGCCGTGCGACGTGTAGCCGCCGCTTCCACGTGCCTCGCCCCGCCGCCGCCGTGCGACGTGTAGCCACTGCTTCCACGTGTCATGCCCCGCCGCTTCCCCGTGCCACGTGTCGCCAAACTTACCGCGTCGCTTCGCGCGCGCGCTATAAATCGCCACATGCGCGCGCAACCAACCGCCATGGAAACTTCACCTGCCGCTTCCCCGCGCCACGCGTCGCCGCCGCCTCCGCTCATTCGCCTCCGGGATGCCGCCGCGCCACCGTAGGTCATCCGGTTTCCGTGGAGTCCGAGCGCGTCCGAACGGTAGGTTCTAAGCCGAGATGCGCGCTGGTGGCTTCCGCCTCACCCTCGGCACGTACAACACGCCGGACGCGGCCGCGATGCGGCCGCGTGCGGCGGCCACGGCGCGACATGAACTTCTGGACGTCAAATCGCTAGAGGAGGCGGAGTTCTCGCGCCGCGCCGTGCCTCGTCAACGACGAGGACCGTCGCCGCCACCGCCAGTGTAGCGCCGGATCGCCATCGCCGAGCACGACGAGGAGTTGATGCGCCGTGGAGGGCGCAGTTCCCCAACGACGTCGACAACACCGACGCGTTCTTCGCTGACCTCGGGGCACATGCAGTCAGAAGGGGGGACATATTGTGTAGAAATACGGAGACCGAATTCTAATCTCTTCAACTAGGTGAACGAGGAGGTGCGTCATAATATTGAAGAAGGATGCTGGAACAACAACTCGAAGCTGACAAGACATTCGACCACATCAACCTATAACCCTGACAAAGTTTCTGGATCCATTACCTTTTTAGAAATTGCGTTGAGGAATGCACATATCTTCACAATGGTTAGTTGAACATTTTCTGGTACAAGTCCCCTCAATGCAACCGGAAGCAATTGTGTCATAAGCACATGGCAGTCATGAGACTTTAGGTTCTGGAATTTTTTTTCTCCTTCATATTTACTATTCCATTTATATTATGATCTTATACCGCAATGCATCGCATATCGGGCATTTATTCAAATTCTCGTACTTCTCACCGCGATAGAGGATAGAGTCATTAATGCATGCATGTATCTTCTGCACATCTAATCCTAGAGGGCAGACAAGCTTCTTTGCTTCATACGTACTGGCGGGCAATTCGTTCTTTCTTGGAAGCAACTTCTTTAATATTATCAGCAATTTTTCAAATCCCGAGTCAGTCACACCGGCCTCTGCCTTCCATTTCAGTAATTCCAATATGCTACCCAGCTTTCTCGGCCCATCTTCATAACCTGGGTACAACAATTTTTGGTGGTCCTCTAACATCTTGTCGAACTACAACATCTCCTTATCTGTGCCACAGTCTCTCCATGCATCAAAAATGGCCCGACGAAGATCATCATCACCAGGCTCATCTGGTGCCCGTTCTTCACCTCCTTCTTCTTCATTGTCTTCCATTGCGGTATCATCGTATTCAGGGAACATAGATCGGTATGTGTCATCGTTATCTTCTTCTTCATCGCCGTCTTCCATCATAACCCCTTCTTCTCCGTGCTTGGTCCAAACATTATAGCCGGACATGAATATGTGCCGAAGCAAGTGGCTATGAATGTCTCTTGAGCAAGAGTAATCTTTCTCATTCTTACATTTCAGACATGGACAACAAATAAAACCTTGATTCGACTTGTTGGCCTCGGCCACAAGCAGGAAAGGTTTCACGCCCTCTCTGAAAGCAGGATCGCATCGGTTACCCTACATTCATGGATGACTCATCTGCACCATAAGTATAATTATGTATCAAATGCAATCATCATGCTAAATTAGTATTGTGCAGAAGTATACGAGAAAATAGTTGCTAACCTTTTAGGACCAAAAAGAGGAGAAATCTTATCAAATAAAATCAAGTGGCATCCTCACAAACATTTCATCAAACACCTCTTGTGCATATGAAGAAACAAAGAGCTAGCATAAACCTCCACCTTTCACCACCAAGGAAAAATAGGGAGGTGGGGGGGGGGGGGCTGGCTGTGTATATATAGGCCTGGACCTTTTGTCCCGGTTTGTGGCTCAAACCGGGACAAAAGGGGTGCCAGCAGGCCGCAGAAAGCCTCATACCCTTTTGTCCCGGCCCGTGGCACGAACCGCGACAAAAGAATCCTCACGGACCGGGACAAAAGGCCCCGTACCTAGAGTCCTGTCTTGGGGAGAATCCTTCCTCATTGCCCTTGGAAATAAAAGAGCTTCAAAACTGGATTGAAAAAGTATCTTTACTGGGAATGGTCTTCCCCTGACTCTTCGATTGGGGTATTGTGATTCAGCTCCTGCTGAATGAACGTAACCCACTCTGGATCCTGCTCGTAAAGGCCCATATAGAAGTTGAGCCCTTCCAAATGAGCCATAGCTGGTTTCGGGACGACATGACCAGGCCATTTGTCTCGGCTCCAGACTGGGCTGGGACAAAAGGCCTGGATGAAAGCCTTGATTTCTACTGGTGTATAGGCGTGATAAAGCCATCCACGACCTCTTCTGCATGGCACTGTAGCTGCACATGCTCACGATCGTTGTGATCGCTGTTCGGAGGCTGATTGACGTGATCAACCACCTCTGCCTGATCATCAAGTAGTTCTAGCCTTGCAGCTCTTCCTTTTCCTACACCATGGTTGGTTAACTAAGAGCAAAGGTGTATTTGCAACATCATCAAATTGATCGGCGTGAAGAAGTGTAGAAGATGTAGATGGAGGAGAATTCGATGATAGTTGTGAAAAAGGAAACACATTCTCATAAAACACGACATCTCGAGAAAGATAGACTTTATTGGTTGGAACACGGAGACACTTGTAACCTTTGTGTAAAGATCTATAACCGAGGAAGACACACTTTTTGGATCGAAACTCAAGTTTACGTTTATTGTATGGGCGAAGGTGCAGCCAACAATCACAACCAAACACTTTGAAGAAGGTATAGTCGGGAACCTCATCAAGGAGGCGTTCTATTGGAGTTTGTATGGAGATAACTCGACTTGGGAGTTTATTGATGAGGAAACATGCAGTCGAGAATGCGTCACTCCAAAAACGGTAGGGGACAGAAGCTTGGGCGAGAAGAGTTAAACCTGTCTCAACTATGTGGCGATGTTTTCGTTCAGCAATACCATTTTGTTGATGCGTATGAAGGCAAGACTGTTGGGTTCGTAGCATAGAAGACAAAAAATTATACCGCAAAGACAAAAAAAAAACCAAGATCCAATCTATGGAAAAGTCAAGATCTAATCTATGATTGTGCAAAGAGATAGATGAGAACTAACACTCGAAGATCCAAAGACTTTACGAGATCTGATCTCGTGGTTGATGAAGACGATCCTTCCGGTGTTGCGATCCGGCAGCACTTCCATACTCGGTCACATGTACGGAGTCGATGAAGACCTTTCTCTCCCCGTTCCAGCGGGCAGCGGAGGTAGTAGATCTCTTCGGAATCACAATAGCACGACGACATGGTGGTGGTGGGCTTCACCAAGCCGGCGCAGGAAGTATGAAGAGGAGGAGAGGTGGCGGCTAGGGTTGGAGGGAAAGGGTGGGCTGCGCCCCTGCCCCCTCCCCTCTTTATATAGGGGGAGGGTCGGCCAGGGCAACCTTGGCCCCTCCTCCAAGCCCAAGGGCTAACGCACAAGGGAGAGGGGGGAACTTGCCTCCCAAGTCTCCCTCCTTTAGGGTTTCCCCTAAACCCTAGGGGTTTTGCCAGCCTGGGCTTTTGAGGCTTGGTGCGCCTGTCCCATTAGGGCTGGGCTGCACCACCTCGGCTTAGGTGGCCCCTCCCGGGGTTGTGGTGGGACCTCCGGAACCTTCTAGAAACCCTCTGGTCTTCCACCGGAAAATTCCCGAACTGTTCCGAACCCCAGAAAATAACTTTCCTTATATGAATCTTATTCTCCGGACCATTCCGGACCTCCTCGTGATGTCCTGGATCCCATCCGAGACTCCGAACAATATTTGGTCTCAATCTCATATTCCATATCTACTTAAACAACATCGAACCTTAAGTGTGTCACCCTACGGTTAGCGAACTATGCAGACATGATCGAGATACCTCTCTGATCAATAACCAATAGCGGGACCTGGAGATCCATAATGGCTCCCACATATTCAACGATGACTTCGTGATCGAAAGAACCATTAACATACGATACCGATTCCCTTTGTCGCGCGATACTTTACTTATCCGAGGATCGATCATCGGTATCTCCAGACCTAGTTCAACCTCGTAGGCAGTAGTGGCGAACAGGATGATGCCCTAGACAGACGCACAGTTGATTGTGACGCAAAACTCCCCTCAAGAGTAGACCAAGCGTCGTAGGCAGTAGTGGCGAACATGATGATGCCCTGGATAGACTCAGTGGAAGTGGATATGATTGCCGAGAGAATTGCAGCGTCTTGTTGGTGCCACGACGTGTACTCGGGATTGTAAATCCTTGGAGGGGCTTTGGCATCAGTAGCAATAGCAGGATTCGCCATAGTATCAGACGGACAAGGGAACGTCCCATCGATGAACCCCGTCAAGAGGTGGCTTCGAAGGACAGGGATGACCTGTGCTTTCCAAAAGAGGTAGTTGTCGGCCGTAAGGAAACACAAGCGGTAGTCAAATTCAGGGCGTCAGCGAAATCTAGAGCAAGCGAGCGCGTTGGGCCGGCGTCGGTCGCGTCATGGCGAGTACGTGCTAGGTGCTCCCATGCAAGCGAAAGAATCTGCCACCACAGAATCTGCTGCCCGGCGGAGCACGGCTGCCGTCCCATCCTTCTCCGTCAAATGAGGTGTGGATCCGGGGCCATGCACTGAATGTCTGAACCTGCATGCGGCAGGCGACGACATGTCTCGGTCACCGTGCTAGACGTAGACGACTCGTGGCCTTATGTAGTGTAGATTGAATTCCTGCATCGAATAATTATCGTGTTCTGAAGGAACCCACGACTTGTTAGTGGTTTCTCTGGGAGAAAGACGCTGCGTGGCCGAGAATGATGATTGTCCGTGATGATAGCTGAATAGATCGGAGCGCTGGCTACGAGAGCGACGGAGCCACGGGGAAGCACGCAACGAACCCCACAATCGATACTGTTCGAGAACAAGCCACCATTGTCCGTATCACCATGATCACCATACATGAGCGGCAAATAATATTCCTTCCAAAAGCTTGGGCGATCGGCTCGCCGTTGGTGGCCGTCGCTGTTCACTGGTCCTAGGCTCCTATGACCAACGAGGCAGGATGAGATGCCCATCGAGCTAAAGAAGATCAGTACAGATATGGACAGGACTCGGCATGCTCGCCGGCCGGTTGGCCGCCGGTGGACGCGGCCCGTGGCCGAGATGAATAGATGATATGCCAAACACAGTGCAAGTTGGGGCCGCCAAACAAAGCACAAGGTGCTCCAGTGGGCTGGGCGGCGGTGCCCGAGATCGGCGAATCGCCTCCCAAATCCCTCGGAAAAGGAAAGCCGGACGCGCGCGTGCCTTTTCCCCGTTGTCGTGGTACGGACATGGATGGATGGATGGACTCTTGTGCTGTGCTGCAGCAGTAGCTTTCGGTCGAGCCGGGCACGCTTTGCTTGCACGGTCGCCGGCCGGCCTCGCCGATCTGTAATGGAAGCTTCTTCAGCTGGTGCGCACGCTTCTTTCTTAGTTTCTTTTCTGGGCTGGGCTATGTACGTGGCTGGCTAGAGGATCGAACGAACGTCTGCCTCGGTGCATTCTGTCAGAAACGGGCGCAAGAAACCATGATTTTTCTACTCCATGATATAGAAGATTGTGATTCCTGATAGTGCGACTCTCTTTTCATTTCCTAGATCTTGTAGATTTTTTTCCCTTAAGTTATGTTTACAATTTTACTACTGCCTTTCTTTTATACCACAAGCGCAAACGCCCTATCGTGGATCTTGAAGGTTTTTGTCGTTGAGATTTGCTCACTTAAATGCATTATGGCTCCTAAGACGGCTGATGGTTCGCTTTTTTTACAACCGGTTGCAGCCTAGCATTTGCCTTTTCAAATTTGTGACAATGTAGTAACATAAGGCAGTATTCACTATTCAGTCATGCCAGAAAGTGCAAATTAAGGCACTCTTTAGATTTCATTGACAATTTTAATCATTGTTCAATTCATTTTCTAAAACGAGCTAAAGAAAAATTACCAAGGTTTAAAATAGCACGCTATTTCTCTGCTAATAGCGCACTATAGCATATCTACAAGGTACACGCTAAATTTTAGTAATTTTGCTCGCAGTGGCGCTATTTGCGAATAGCATGTTATATCGCGCTAAAACTTCATAGCGTTAGCGCTATTTTTTCGGGCAAGTTGCTTTCACTTTTTTGTGGTGATGAAGTACAATCTGTTGGTTCCACTTCTAAATCAGAAAATAATATTGCTAATGCTAATATTTTCTAATAAATAATTTATACTATGTTGTTGCCCTGTGACATGTTGATGTTATCCTTATAAAATATTTGTGATCTATTTTTATGTGTGGTTATGTATGTATGATTTAGTTAGTTTTGGACTATATATCCATTCGTTCTAGTAAAATTATTTATTTTTAGGCTATATTTAGTATTATTTTAAAAACGCTATTTGAAATATACCACGCTATTAGCACGATATAGCGTCCACAACGTTTAAAGGAGGCTGCCGCTATTTTAAACCTTGAAAATTACACACCAATATACATGCACCTAGATCCAATGTACCACCTCCTGCATATCACATAACTTCTTCCCCTACACCTAAGATCCAACTAGACTCGGTGGTTTTTAGAATGAAAGCTAGCTGTAGGAAATTTTCCGCTGATGACTTCTCATATATGATCAAAATCAGATTTTGTATGCGACCACAGGATCCCGGAAGTAGATGGCGTGATTGACTCCATGTAATGGAATCGACCATAGGTCAGTTCTACGTACTTGTGGGTACACAGAGAAGACCTTAGGAAGATTCTATAGGGTCCCAGTAGCCCTTGGATCAAATGTTTTTGATCTCGCAGACAAGATGCGTCACTAAAGTCTATATAAACAAGAAAACCCTATTTTAGAGAGGGCAAAGCCTATGAGTAACGGACCTCGCTTCACTCGTTAGAAGTAAGTATCCCTTTATATTAATTTGAATCACAATATAACACCCCGAGCAACGGCGCTTTCATATTGTTTGGACCTGTTGCGCCACATAGCTCTGCAACTAGGTGCTACCATGCTCATATGCAAGTGCTACCTGAAAGTGTTACTTTTTGAAATAATATTGGCAAAGATTTATTTTTTGAAATAGTTTAGCTAAACGGTTATTTTTTAGGTACTATGGCCACGATGCTGGCATCTTAGGGCTCCTTTGATTCATAAAATAGAAAAGGTATAAGAATAGAAAAATGCATAGAATTGGGATGTCATGCCTATTTAAATCCTATATGAACATGAAGTATGTTTAATTGTAGCAAAGAATTTTTCACGAGGTCTGACCTAATATTTTTTCTATTGATTTTGCACTATAAGATTCCTATAGAATTACTTTCTATAGGACATTTTTCTGTAAATCAAACAGCCTATAAAAGAAAAAATTCATATATCTAAATCTTACACAATTTCTCTACAAATCCTACAAATCAAATTAAGAAGCTCTTAGCATGTTTATTCCCGCTGACTGGCGACCCACAAATCTTCCATCATCTGCCCCACACAAGTCTCAACCCAACCCAACAGGGAAGGCCGAATTGAAGGACAGGCGATGCCGGGTTCCGTAGCATAGGACGTACGTTTGCACACGAGTGCGCGGCGCACTGGCGGCTCCAAACTTCTCAGGCTCTCACGCACGCACGCCGAGACACAAGTCCTATAAGAGCCACCGCAGCTGCCACGAAACATATCGCACCACACACCCCTCGCTTGGCTCTAGCTAGCCCAACTCTGCGGCACCGGGGCGAGAGCAGCATCAAGCAGCAAGCAAAGCACGGCGAGAGCTCGGCTGCAGCTGGACCGCCGGCGATGCAGGGTGAGGAGAAGAAGGGGAAGGTGAAGAAAGGGTGGCTGGCGGTGATGGTCGACGAGGACCAGCGGCGGTTCGTCATCCCCATCGCCTACCTCTACCACCCGCTCTTCCGCCGGCTGCTGGAGGCGGCACGGGACACCTACGGCTACCACTCGTCCGGTCCCCTGCGCCTCCCTTGCTCCGTCGACGAGTTCCTCCGCCTGCGCGCGCTCGTCGAGCGGGACACGCACTCGTCCTCGTCGTCGCACCGCGTGCACATGGCCCCGTGCACCCGCGCTAAGGTCACGTCGTGATCGATGATCGGCTGTGAGCACGACGACGATGAGCACCGGAGGGCGTGCGCTGGACTACGCTCATCTGCCGATACGGATAGTCGGATACATGCGTGTACCATGGAGAGAGAGGAGGGGGTAGGCGATTAGTCTGGGACGATAGTTTTGGCCTTCTTTTCCTTCCGATTTTTGCACATACATGTATACTGATTGATTGACAGACATACCGATGTATATATAAACATTTGGATTCACAGTCGTCATAGCCAGGCTTAACGACAGGCAGATTTGAATTGCTTAATTCCCCTCTCTTTTGCAAAGTTCAAGACCAAACAAAACAAGGTCGAGCTCGGAATGACTGTCAAACAGGCCATGAAACGAGATCAGAGCATCTCCAGTCGCGTTCCCCAAACCGTCCCCAAACGGCGCCAGATCGAGTCGCGTTCCCCAAACCGTCCCCAAACGGCGCCAGATCGAGCATTTGGGGGACGTGTTTTGTTTGTGCCGCTTTTAGGGGACGTCGCTCCCCAATCGCGTCCCCCAAACAAACTTCCCAAATAAATATTAGTGCACGAATTTGATTATATATTACAAAGTTTGAATGAAAACGGCTACATTTCATCTAAACCCTAGCCTACTGACCGTCCGACGGTGCGTTCAACGGGCCTGCCCCGTCGTCGCCTCCCCTCCACCGCAGCTCCTGCTACGCGCGCCGCCTCTCCATGCGTAGGGCGGTGGCCAGACGCCACTGCTCCAGCAGGGCGTCGTCGCCTGCCCTCCCCTGCTGCGCCGTCTGGGAGGAGAGCTCGACGGCGCGGTGAATTTGCGCCTCTTCGCGGGCACGGGCGGCGTCCTGGAGGTTCTTCTCCGACTCGAAGGACTCGACGAGCGTGCGCTGCTGATCGGCCATCTCGTCTAGGTGCGACCCGTCGTTATCGGACCACTCGAAGTCGTCATCCTCCTGCTCCGCCTCCTCCTCCTCTGCCTTGACCTCCGTCTCCTCCTCCTCCGCCTCGGCCTCCATCTCCTCCTCCTCCGCCTCGACCTCCGTCTCCTCCTCCTCCTCCGCCTCGGCCTCCGTCTCCTCCTCCTCCGCCTCGACCTCCGTCTCCTCCCCCTCCTCCTCCATTCGCGCCTTTAGGCGCGCCGCCAACGCGTCGGCCTCCGCCGCCAACGCATCCGCCCGCCTCCCTCAGGCCGCCTCCGTTGCCGCCAGCGCCGCCTCCCGCTGCTGACGCTCTTCCGTCGCCAGCTGCAGCGACCGCTCCATCGACTCCCGCCGTCGACGCTCGATCGCCTCCCGCCGTTCACGGTACTGCACCTCCCGCTCCTCGCGCTGGCGATGGCGGTCATCAGCCCACCGCTGGCCAATCTCCTCCGCCCGGCGCCGCCGCGCCTCTTCTGCCGTGGAGGCGTCCAACGCCGCAATGGTGTCCGCCAGCGCCTCCTCCTGCCACGCTATTGCCGCCGCGCTCTCGTCAGCTGCGGGGTCAGGGGCGTAGAACGCCGCTTCTGCCGCTGCGTGCACCGCCTCACGCTGCTGACGGGCCTGCTGCTCGAGTGCCTCCCGCTGCTGCTGACGATGTGCACGCCAAGCCTCCATCCCTCGCCGCTGCCGCTCTTCCCGGGCGGCGACGTCGATGTCGAACTGCGAATCCGCTGGTGGAGGTGGTGGTGGAGGAGACGGTGGAGGGAACTGGCCATCGCCGGGGCGGTTCATCATTGTGCACTGGTGGTGGAGGAGACGGCGGTGGAGCGACGAGGGCTGTGCTTGTGGCGGAGAAATGGGTGTTGGCGGCTGTGGTGGCTGCCATTGAGCCGGGAGGGCCTTTTATAGACGCCGGCGTCGGGAAGAAAGTGCGGGAAGAGGCGGGAAGAAAGCGCGGGAACGCGCGGTGACGTGCGAACGCCGGCGACGCGTGGAGGCTACGCAGCCGACGAGACGTCTCGCCCATTAAGGCAAAGATAACGTCGTGTGTCACTGCGCGTGAATAACTTCCTTCGCGAGGTAGGCGACGGTTAGAATAAAATTCAATGTGCCGATGATAGGTCGGCCCCGCGTCGCTCCGCCTCACTTTTCATTATGCCCGGCGTGCCCCGAGCGTCCCCTGTGGGCGGGGACGGCCTCGGGGCGCCGGACACCATATCAAGCCGCGCCGGATAAAAAGAGGCTTTGGAGGACGCGGTTGGAAAAAAGGTATGTTCTCAACCCATCGACCGGATGCACAGTGGCTGGTCTGTTCCACACGAACGCATTTCTCGATCAAATTTAGGTGAGCTTTCCGTCAAAGAAATTACTGCTTAGAAATACCCTTCCTCAAACCCCACAATTTGTGGGAGCTTTGAGCACTCAGTTTTGCGTTTATACGGACACTGTCGGTTCTTGTGGCATGCTTGACCTCTCTCTCCTCCATAAATTTAAATTAATGTATGTCCCATGTGCTGCTCACATAAAAAGATTCTACTCCTATCTCCTCCCTAAATTAATGCATGGTCCATACGGCTCTAAGAGCATCTCCAGTCGCGTCCCCCAAACCGTCCCCCAAAGAGATTTGGGGCGCGCCGGACAAAATGTTCCAGTCCCCAAAGCCGTCCGGCGCGCGCCCGATAGGGGCGCCGAGGTCCCCTCACAGGGGGGACGCACCCGACCCAACAACGCGAGTGGCGGGGCCGACCCGTCAGCGGCACAATTAATTTAAACCTAACCGTCGCCTACCTCGCGACGGAAGTTATGGCGCGCAGCGACGATTCCAGGGCGCACGACGCGTCCGTCGCGCCTAGCTGCGTGCCGGCGTTAATGAGCGCCACCGCTCCTCCGCCTCCCTCGGCCTATAAAAAGGGCGCCTCTCATCGTCCCTCTCACACAAACCCTAGCGCCTCTCTCCAAACCCTAGCCGCCACCATCTCTCAACAAGACTCGACGCTATGTCGTAGAGGCGGAGGCCGACCTCGCGGCCGCGGCCGTGGTCGTGGTCGTGGTCGTGGCGGCATAGCTGAACGCTCGCCGTCGCCTCCCACGCCGTCGTCTTCATCGTCGGAGATGGACGTGGAGCCGGACGTCTGTTCGAGTTCGTCCACGTCCTCAAGGGCGACCCGCGCGCATCCGGGCTGCCGGACTCCTTCGCCGAGTACGTCGGCGGCGTACGCCCGCGCAAGATGCATCTGCGGGAGCATTCGTGCGGCTACTGCCGGTGGATCGTCGACGCGATCTACGACGCGCGGCAAGATGTACCTCAACATCGGCTGGGAGAAGTTCGCGCGCCACCACAGCCTCGGCCGGCTTCATCCTCGTGTTCTCCTACTTCGGCAACAGGACATGAGCGTCAAGGTCTTCGACGGAGGCGCTGCCTCCGGACTACCACGCGACAGGGACTCCCACGGCGACGGCAACGAGGAGGACGACTGAGTGTTGTTTCTTCGCAGCGAATACGTGCACGGAGGTTTCTGCCTGTTCACCTCATCGGTAGAACCAACAAGGGCACCATCCTCCCGCTGGATTTTCCAGTTTAGGTGACTGGTGTGCCCTCGAGTGTTCTTTCTTAGCAGCGAACACAGGAAACCTTCGATGCACGGCCTAGTTAGGTTTAGTTTTTTTACAATATTTTATATTTGTGTCCACCATGGTTCAAACTATGTATTAGTTTGTGGAAAACCATGTTCCAAACTATGTCTTCGTGTAAACCACGTTCCCAATTATGTATTAGTTTGTGGAAATTGAAATAAAAATGCCAAGAAAAATTATTTTAAATGTTTGGGGGCGGCGTTTGGGGGACGCGGCTGGGGAGCGACATCCCCCAAACGCGGCACGAACAAAACGTCCCCAAACGCTCAATCCGGCGCGGTTTGGGGGACGCTTTGGGGACGCGACTGGAGATGCTCTAATGTTTGCGGGCAAAAAAGAGCACTGCCGCTAGGGCAGGGAGATGCATACAAACAAGTTGAAAAAGGGCTAATTTTATGTGCACGGTCCGATTCAAACAGACACAAGCCGTGTATGAAATGTGGTGCCTTATTTTGGGTGCAGACACCTGCTCCCCAATTTGGAGAGAGGGTGCATACACCAATGGCCATGATAAGAATCCCAAAAAAAATTAACAAATGAATGTAAATGAACTTCAAAATTTCCTTCAAAGTTAGGTTTATTTATAAAAGTTTAATGAAATCTAACCTAAATTACATAAACCCTAGTCTACTGGTTGTTGGTTGGGGCGCGCAACAGGTCTGCTTCGTCACTGTTCTTCCCCTTCACCGCCACCTCCCGCGCTCGCATCTCCGCCCTTGCTTCGTGCATATGGTGGTGCAGCATCGCTGCATGCATCACCGGAGTTTCTCGGCGACGTTGTGCGCCCACCCCAGGCGAGATCCCTCATTCTGGGCGAGCCATGCTTGCTCGCGGGCGGCCGCCTCGGCCTGGAGCTGAGCGTTGAGCTCAAGCACCCCTTTGTAGCTCGGCCGCCATGAGGAGGCGACATGTCTCCTCCATGTCCGTCCGCTCGCGCGAGATTTGGATGGCATGCTCGAAGTTGCTGATGACGACTCTCGCAGATGTCGCCACCTTAGGACTCCAAGAGCATGGTATCGTAGTTAGAGAAGTTTTTTCTCCCAAGGGTGACTCGAGGGTTTATATCAAACTCTCGGGGAATTGGCTTAGAGGTATCTCATTTTCCTCTTCTTCTAGCAACATGCAAAGCAAAAAAAATTCCTTGTATCCCCAACTCCACCGTGTGGTTATCAAGCATACAAGGTTTTGTATTCGTGATTATAGATGAAAGACGTAATAAAAATAAATTAAAGTAAATAAACTATGTAAACTAGATAAATGCGGTAAAGAGATGGTTGTTTTTGGGTTCTGTGCGTGTTTAAGTAAAGAAATTATTTTTGTATTTTCGGATTAAAATAGTGTTGCAAGTAGAAAGTATGATAAATGTAATGGAAAGGTGAATGTTCTAGGACGTCGCCTAGAGGGGGGGTGAATAGGCGGTGTGGCAAGTTTTAGCCTTTTCCAATTTTAGCGCAACGGAAGGTAAATGTGATAGCTTTAGCAAAGGTGATGTTCCTACAATGATACTAGGACAAGTGCAACAAGCAAAGGAATCAACAAGATAGTAGGAGTAAGGTGCGAGATAACCGGAGGACGCGGAGGCGGGGCGAGGTTTGTTTACCGCAGTTTCTTCCACAACAGGAAGTACGTCTGCGTTGAGGAGGTGCTAGTCTCACACAAGAGACTAGACGGCCACACCACGAAGGAAGGCCTCACCTTCTTCCTCGAGAGAGCTCCACGGAGGTGCTCTCCCTCTTCCACTAAGGCACCGGTCGAGGCGGTGATTCCTTCACAAGGTTGGGGCGAGCTCCACACACAAGGATGCTCCCAACACCCTATGGAGCTAGTACATCACCAAGCTAGCTTCCATAGCTGCACATCTCCAATGTCCCACAATAGGAACTCTTCCAATGCCCCACTAAGGAACCCTTCCAATGCCCCACCAAGGAACCCTTCCAATGCTCCACAAGAGAAACTCTTCTCCAATGCTCCACAAGAGGAACCCTATCACCAAGATCCACTAAGGAAGATCCACTAAGGAGAGAGCACAAACCGATGCACCTAATGCAATGGCTAAGAACACCACTAGGATGCCCAAGTTCTTCTCTCCCAAATTCCAACAAAGCTAGAAGAAGCTATTGGGGGAATAAGGGAGGAAGAACAAAGTGAGGAGAAACACCAAGAAACTCCAAGATCTAGATCTAGCAAGATCCTCTCACTTAGAGAAGGATTCAATTGGTGAAGCTCTAGATCTAGATCTCCTCTCTCCTTTCCCCCAAAAATATGCAACAAATAGTAGGGGGATCAAGAGGAGGAAGAAAGAACCCAAGGTCAACAATGGAGGAGAGAGAGTGGAGGTGCAGGGTTAGTTGGGTCGGAGGTGGAAGAGAGATATATATAGGGGACCCAGAAATATAGCTGTTGGGCTGAGAAAAACGGTCAGATTCGCACCAAACGGTACTACCGCTTGAACCAAAAAGCCAGATCTGGAAAATGGTCCAAAACCGGTAGTACCGCTCTGCGGAGCGGTACTTGTGTCTCTCAAAACAAATCTGGGAAGTGCATGTGTGAGAGAGAGAGAGAGGGAATAGCAGCAGCAGCATGCGGTATGGCAGGTGAGCAATAGCGTGATGAGCGCGCGGCAGCGTGGGCGTGGCGCAGGCGTGCAGCATGCAGGCGAGCGGGAGCGGGCGCGGTGCGCGAGGCGGTCGGGCGTGCGGGGGCGCGCGGGATCGAGCGCCAGCTCTCCCGCGGGTCAACGCCTCGTCGACCGAGGCGGGAGCGAGGCGCGGGCGTAGCGGCCACGTGGGCTGAGCAGCGGCGCGGTGCGGCCTGGTGCGAGGCGAGCGGGGCGATCGGCTCATGCGTGAGGAGAGGAAGCTGTGGGGAAAAAGAAAAAAGAAAAAGAGATGGGTCGAAGTGTCGCACCGGGAGTAAAACTTCTGTACTACCGGCCCGATACGGCAGTGGATGGAGTCCGAAGTAAAAACCGCTCGGGCGGTACTTGGGCCGGTATTGCCAGCGAGTACCCCGGCCCAAAACTTTTCTTTTTCTTTTTCAAATATGATGCACTCTAAAAATCATATCTTGAGCTAGGAAACTCGGAATGACATGAAACCAGTTTTGTTGGAAAGAGGCGACAAGAGCTACCTTCTCACATGATGAAATCATGGAAAAGAGTGAGTGATGATTTTCCCATGGTCATAGAGGTGTAACCTCTCAATATGGTATATCGGGAAAATCATCACTCTCGCATATGCAACATGTGATGCAACCGAAATCCGTTTAATGCATAAGAACCAAGAAGAACCAAGAACACGATGCAATGCATGCAAGGTTTGAGCTCTCTCCGATGATACGACCCACTATCCTATCGAGCACAAACCTAGTCCTTGCGCGTTCTTCTCGAGTCGGCAAGCTCCGTCTTCACCCTCTTCATCATTGTCCATGCCACCGTCTTCATCATTGTCCATGCCACCGTCTTCCTCCAACATACACGCCACCGTCTTCTTTCATCTTCAACGCCGTCTTCTCTCTTCATCTTCTACGCCGGCTTCTCTCTTCATCTTCAACACCGTCTTTGTCTCTCTTCAACACCATCTTCATCATTGTACTCCGTCTTCTCCACCTTACAACCTTGAGCCCAACATGACTATGGACTTGACCTAAGATTGATTCTCAATGCAACCGTTAGTCCATAGGGATTGTCATCAATTACCAAAACCACACATGGGGTAAAGGACATGTTCTTACAATCTCCCCCATTTTGGTAATTGATGACAATCTCTTTGAGAGGGTTTAGATATGGAATTTAGCGAACAACCCAAGTTGAATATTTAGAACAAACTCCCCCATAATATATGCATGTGTGAATGAACTTGAATTTCATTGCATATACCGGCAATTAAAGCCTAGCGGAGTATCCTCTAAATATTCAACCATGCAAAGCAACGAATGCAAGGCATGAAAGGCAAATGCTTAAGAACCAACAAAAGCAATTCCCTTAAACCCTCCAAACTTCTCCCCCATTGGCATCGATTGCCAAAATGGACGAAAGGTTTGAAAGGCCAATATAGTGAGCGTTCCTCCATAAGTTGTGCATTTCTCATAATTGTGAGTGAAATCAAATGCACATATTCAATGACGAATATTCGGAGGAAATCAAACTATATTGAGGATCAAAGATTGCAAGAGGATATGAAGGTGAGACACTATGAAGCAAGCAATCAATGAACCAACACTATGCTCTAAGTAATATGTGGAAGCTCGCCAAAGTTTGTGCACAAGATAAAAAAAATTGCATTGAAGAATAAGATGCACAAGCATGGCATCATTACTCCCACAAAACCACTCAAAGCATGTGCCAAAATCAACTATGAGTGCTTGAAGATGTAAATAGTAAAAAAAAAAACGAGCACTCATAGCCACAATCTTTGTGGAGTCATCAACAAGTCAAATAAGAATGAAGGAATAGACTCCAACAAAGAGGGATATCAAAATATATGCACCATCTCTTATGTATATAAGTTTCTCTAAGTGGACAACATCACGAAGACATTTGTCCACAAAGAAACATGTACACACAAGATAGGTACAAGAGAGATAGAGCAAGATATCCAAAACAAGCATGCTCAAGGACTTATCTCATGTTAAGAATCTAAACCAAATATAAGAAATGAGATAACCCACTCCCAAAGAAAGTAAGGTTCTAAATAAACCAAACCCTCAACACTTTTCATGATGGCACAAATGTACCGAAAAGAAAAGGTTTGTCTTCCAAGGTTAAATTCTTGAAACAAGGGAGTGTTTTAGCAAACATAGGAGAGCTCCCCCAAAATTAGTGCACCATTTAGAATTTTGCATTTGAATACAAAATGCACAAATGCGGGATTTGCTCAATCATGTTCGTCAAAACACCAACAAGGTTCAAGAGAAATAAGGAGATCCAAAAGAAGCAAGGAAGACAAATGGGAGTCTAACCCACAAGGACAAATTCTTGGCAAGAAATGAAGCAATTGAGCACAAGAGCCAAGTGTGAGGATGATCCGGAACAATACTACACAATTTATTACCAATTGTCAAAGGACAAGAGGTGTATAGGAAATATCCATATGGTAGTTTGTGAGTATGTCCAAGATCATCTTTACAACTAAGAAAGCAAATGGCAAAGTGGGATTTGTTTGAGCACACATGTCACATAGGAACAAGATAATCTATAATATCAACTCTATGTGACACAACCTCAAATGTTCACATTTTCTAGGCTTGTAAAATGCACACGGCACAATACTCCCCCATAATGTGACAAAGACATTTTCCGTGCAAGAGGCAAATAAGAACCAAGTGAGATAATTAATGGACATTATAGGACTTTAATTCATCATGTCACACATTTTAGGATTGTGAAATGCACGAAGCATATCACTCCCCCAAAATGGGATAGTCCATTAATTTCTCACATGAGCCAACAACTAAGATATGAACAAGATGCAATAGGCTCAACAAGGAACAATTGTACATGATGTGCCACCCAACATATAAGAAGCAAGATAAGCAAGTAGGAAGCACAACATACAAAATCACATGCAAGGTACAAAACCAACACATGTAAAAGGGGAGCGAGTAACTTTTCAATGTAAAGGAGTTGAGGACTCGTTACCGCAAGGAGGTGCATGGGTAAAGGATAAGAGGAATACAACTTGACTTGAGGAAGTGAGAATGATGAAGATCCCCTAAGTCTTCATGAGCTAGTCAAGCCTCCATGCCCTCCACTTGTACCTATTGATCAAGTTTTGGCTTGTTGGTCCCCAACAAAGTTGGGTCCTAAGAAGTTAGTCACAATAGGCTTGGCAACCCAAATGGTTCTTTTTGAAACCACTTTGAGTGCCAACATATTTGGCAAACACATCGCCAACCTTATCCTTATGTAGAGAGTAAGCACCATGGATCAAGATAGGGTTGGATGAGTTACCACTAGTGCAAAAGGAGGAGATGTGGCCCTTCTCACGGCATATGTAGCATCTTCTTCTTCTCCCCTTCTTCTCACTTGATTTCTCCGCAACGGGAGTCTTGGCTTGATCCTTCTCGGGTAGCGGCCCTTCTTCAAGTTGAGGTAGACCTTGAGCTTGGCCTTGAGGTAGACCATGAGCTCCATCTTGAGGCCGCTTCCCTTGTATCTTCACGCCAAGTGGCTTCTTCTTCAAGGGGCACAATCTAACATGATGTCCTTCAATCTTGCACTTGAAGCACACAATCTTGGCGGGGTCCTTCACATGCCCTTGGCCCTTCTTCCGCTTGTGCGAGGTGGACTTGTTCTTGTTGTTGGAGTTGAATCCAAGTCCACTCTTGTCATTGGGGAATTGCTTCCCCTCATGACCCTTTACCAAGTCCTTCTTCAAGGAAATGACTTGGGCCTCGAGCTCTTCGATTTCCCCTACATGGTTAGTAACAACACAAGTACTAGAGGAGGTGGAAGCTTTATTGTTAGAGCAACAAGGCAAGGTATGTAATTCACCACAAGATATAACGATAGCATGGGTGGGTGAATTACTAGCACTAGCACATGGGATTGTAGAACAAGGCATAGAAGGTAGTTCACCACAAGATAAGTCAATAGCATGAGTAGGTGAACTAAAAGCACTAGCACATGGCAAAATAGCATTTTGAGAGGTAGTGCTAGTACTCACATGAGGCTCACAAGATTTTACCTTTGACATGATAGCCTCATGAGCTAACTTTAGCAAATCATGAGAGACTAAAAGATCATCATGGGAGCTAGAAAGCTTTCCATGACTTTCTTCCAATTTCTCATAATTGCTTGTTAGCAAAGCAAGTTGAGTCCTTATCTCAACATTCTTCTTCAAGATGGAAGCTTCACAAGAGGTAAAGTTAGTAGCACAAGCATTATCAATTATAGCACAAGGAGAAGGCAACTTAGCAAGCTCTATTTGGTTGAGAGCCTTAAATTGCTCAAGTGACTCGGTGAGTTTGATGAGCTCACTCTCCATAGCCCTAGAGCTACTTTTGAGAAGCTCAAAATCCTCAAGGAGTTTATCACGAGCAATTTCTAGCTCAACATTTTTAGTTCGAAATTCTTGTGCCACCTCTAAAGCACTATCACGAGATCCCCTTTCCATAAGTATCCTTATAGCAAAGTTCTCTTCAAGAGTTTCTTCGGTGGCTTTTTGTTTTTTAAGAGCTTCTTTAAGAGTTGCAATCTCAATTGCATCCTCACGCTCATACTCTTCCTTTTTCTCAATAAGTTTTGTGCTCTTAATGGCAAAATTGAAGATTTTCATTAAGCTAGAGCGAGCAAGTTTCTTCTTAGGAAGAGCATGATAAACCGACTCTCCCAACTTGTTTAAGGAAGCAACATTAAGTCCTCCCATATCATCATCCTCATCATCACTAGATAGATAGGGTTCCAAGGAAGGAGATACCTTAGAAGCCTTAGCCATAAGGCAAGTGTAGGGACCGTGCGATGATGAAGAAGATGAACTACTTGAAGCTCCATCCAAGATCTTGTCTTGGCCCATAGTATCTTTGGTTTCCTCTACATTGTTAGTCACACAAATACTAGAGGAAAGCAAAGTATCTTCATTATGGCAACAAGACAAGAGAAGCATATCATCATGGGATGAAGATATGCAAGGACTATCAACACTAGCATGTAAATAATTTATAGTGCTACAAGTGATAAAGTCCAAAGATGAGACATTGCAATGGGATAGAGATGAAGAATCATCAAGAGAGCGCTCACCATCAACAATGCAATGTTCATCACCACTCACCATACCATTACCTTGTGTTTTACCACACGTTGGTGAAGTGGAAGGAGCGTGATCATCCTCAATGGTCTTGGATCCACCATATGTATCTCGAAGCTTTGTCCAAACCTCATGAGCACTCCGGAAAGGCGCAATGGAGGAAATCACTACATGACTCACAACACGGCAAAGGACTTTAGTAGCTTGAGCATCTAGATAAGAGTTTTTCTTCTCCTCAAAAGTTGGATTTTGTGGATCCTTAGGAGGAGAAAAACCCATATCAAGAATTCGCTCCACATGTGGGTGCATGTCCCTAAAATAATCAAGCATGTAGAATTTCCAAGCATCATAATTAGTGCCATCAAATGTATAGGAAGAAATGTGCACTAATCCTCTAGCCGACGTCATACTCTCTAGGCGGTGAAGCCCAACAAGATAAGAGAGCCCTAGCTCTGATACCAATTGAATGTTCTAGGACGTCGCCTAGAGGGGGGTGAATAGGCTGTGGCAAGTTTTAGCCTTTTCCAATTTTAGCGCAACGGAAGGTAAATGTGATAGCTTTAGCAAAGGTGATGTTCCTACAATGATACTAGGACAAGTGCAACAAGCAAAGGAATCAACAAGATAGTAGGAGTAAGGTGCGAGATAACGCGAGGCGAGGCGAGGTTTGTTTACCGCAGTTCCTTCCACAACGGGAAGTACGTGTGTTGAGGAGGTGCTAGTCTCACACAAGAGACTAGACGGCCACACCACGAAGGAAGGCCTCACCTTCTTCCTCGAGAGAGCTCCACGGAGGTGCTCTCCCTCTTCCACTAAGGCACCGGTCGAGGCGGTGATTCCTTCACAAGGTTGGGGCGAGCTCCACACACAAGGATGCTCCCAACACCCTATGGAGCTAGTACATCACCAAGCTAGCTTCCATAGCTGCACATCTCCAATGTCCCACAATAGGAACTCTTCCAATGCTCCACAAAAGGAACCCTTCCAATGCCCCACTAAGGAACCCTTCCAATGCCCCACCAAGGAACCCTTCCAATGCTCCACAAGAGGAACTCTTCTCCAATGCTCCACAAGAGGAACCCTGTCACCAAGATCCACTAAGGAAGATCCACTAAGGAGAGAGCACAAACCGATGCACCTAATGCAATGGCTAAGAACACCACTAGGATGCCCAAGTTCTTCTCTCCCAAATTCCAACAAAGCTAGAAGAAGCTATTGGGGGAATAAGGGAGGAAGAACAAAGTGAGGAGAAACACCAAGAAACTCCAAGATCTAGATCTAGCAAGATCCTCTCACTTAGAGAAGGATTCAATTGGTGAAGCTCTAGATCTAGATCTCCTCTCTCCTTTCCCCCAAAAATATGCAACAAATAGTGGGGGGATCAAGAGGAGGAAGAAAGAACCCAAGGTCAACAATGGAGGAGAGAGAGTGGAGGTGCAGGGTTAGTTGGGTCGGAGGTGGAAGAGAGATATATATAGGGGACCCAGAAATATAGCTGTTGGGCTGAGAAAAACGGTCAGATTCGCACCAAGCGGTACTACCGCTGTGCGAAGCGGTACTACCGCTTGAACCAAAAAGCCAGATCTGAAAAATGGTCCAAAACCGGTAGTACCGCTCTGCGGAGCGGTACTACCGCGTGTGTCTCTCAAAACAAAGTGCATGTGAGAGAGAGAGAGAGGGAATAGCAGCAGCATGCGGTATGGCAGGTGAGCAGAAGCAGCAGCAGCGCAGTGAGCGGCGCGGCAGCGTGGGCGTGGCGGCGCATCGACGCGGCGCGCGGTCGTGAGCGGTCGGGCGTGCGGGGCGCGCGGGTCAACGCCTCGTCGATCGAGGCGGGAGCGAGGCGCGGGCGTAGCGGCCACGCGGGCTGAGCAGCGGCGGCGCGGTGCGGCCTGGTGCGAGGCGAGCGGGGCCAGAGTGCGGCGGCTCATGCGTGAGGAGAGGTGGGGAAAAAGAAAAAGAAAGAGATGGGCGTAGTACCGGCCCGGTGTCGGGTACAGTAACGATTCTGTACTACGGCCCGGCCAGGTACCGGATGGAGTCCAGTAAGTAAAAACCGCTCGGGCGGTACTTTCGGCCAAAACGCTTTTCTTTTTCTTTTTCAAATATGATGCACTCTAAAAATCATATCTTGAGCTAGGAAACTCCGAATGACATGAAACCAGTTTTGTTGGAAAGAGGGCGACAAGAGCTACCTTCTCACATGATGAAATCATGGAAAAGAGTGAGTGATGATTTTCCCATGGTCATAGAGGTGTAACCTCTCAATATGGTATATCGGGAAAATCATCACTCTCGCATATGCAACATGTGATGCAACCGAAATCCGTTTCATGCATAAGAACCAAGAAGAACCAAGAACACGATGCAATGCATGCAAGGTTTGAGCTCTCTCCGATGATACGACCCACTATCCTATCGAGCACAAACCTAGTCCTTGCGCGTTCTTCTCGAGTCGGCAAGATCCGTCTTCACCCTCTTCATCATTGTCCATGCCACCGTCTTCCTCCAACATACACGCCACCGTCTTCTTTCATCTTCAACGTCGTCTTCTCTCTTCATCTTCTACGTCGTCTTCTCTCTTCATCTTCAACACCGTCTTTGTCTCTCTTCAACACCATCTTCATCATTGTACTCCGTCTTCTCCATCTTACAACCTTGAGTCCAACATGAATATGGACTTGACCTAAGATTGATTCTCAATGCAACCGTTAGTCCATAGGGACTGTCATCAATTACCAAAACCACACATGGGGTAAAGGACATGTTCTTACAAAAGGTGCTTCTTATGATTGAAATTGGGTCGGGTTCATGGGTTCACTTGTCTACTCTCTTTTTAAGTTGTAGTGAAATCTAACAATTCATCAATGAGATAATATAGGTGAAACTTCAATGTGTGTTTGATAAGCATTGATATGGGCATCACGTCCTAACATAAAGATGATGCAACACATCTCTCTTATACTCCACAAGAAAGGAAAAACGTCAAGCAATCTTCTATTAAAAATTAACAGAGCATAGCATTAAATACTTTAACATGATGTTTGAATATAAAATATGCTACCTTGAACAAACAAATTATCACTATTGTCACATGATAAACAAATGCTCTCAACGAGACAAAAAAAAAGGAGGAAAACCTTCTGAATTCACTACATGTGCAAAGTTGGCCTACATTTGACGAAAAAACAAATGCTCTCAACAGATGCACTATCCACGAACACAAAGGAAAAAATCACTACATTTCATAAAACATAACTTTGGACATTACCATGCAGAACTTCTTGCAACTGACCAGGCCTAGGTTGTCCTCATTGTTGGCACATTCACAAAACCTTCTACCTTATATGTAACTGCCAGGACTCCCAAAACTATGACATCATCCAAAAAAACAGAACTACAAATGTGCCAACAATGTGGTAGATGCATGACATTGGATAGAGCCATGTGGTCTTTTTGACTAGTGGCATGTCATCATTTTGGCTACTCAAAACTACCCTTGCTACATCCATCCCACCCTGTGTGGTTCACGCATCCGAGAAAAACGTTGTGGGTAAAAAATGTGCTACATCCCACATACATTGAACACTAGTATGCAAAACCTTCACACCTATCTAGGCTACCTGGCTACATTTTATGGAAAATCCACTATATCCATTGCACAAACAACCATGATATGGGATGTACCTTCCACATAACCTGCAGACAAAGCAGATCTGGCTCTAGAACAAGCGCAGAGGCACATCCCCCACCCCCACCTTCACACCTATCTGGGCTGCCTAGCTACATTTTATGGAAAATCCACTACATCCACTACAAAAACAATCAGATCATGGGATGTACCTTCCAAATAACCTGCAGACAGAGCAGTTCTGGCTCGAGAACAAGTACATAGGCATACAAAATGAACACTATCATGCAAAGCCTTCGCATCTGACTGGGCTACTAGCTACATACCACGGGTAAAAACGTACTACATGCACTACAAAATCTACCATCTGGAGGCTATCTAGAAAAGAATTTACCTTCTAGAGAGCCTTCATATGGTAGATGTCGGAGCAAATCTGGGGCTAGAAAAAGGTTCACCGGGCAAGCGCACCAGCGGCAATGTAGATGGTCCCGGTGGAAAAATAGCAACATGCGTCACATGCGTCTTGATGTAGCACCTGGCGATGTAGGCAAATAGGATGTATTAGATGGCCCCCGCCTGAGTTGGCAGCGAGGATGAAGCATGATGGAAACATCTCTGCCAAGCCACCCCGCTCTCGCCGCTCCACCGGCCCAGAATGGCCAATCGTTTGGTGGCTTCGGTTGCATCAGTCAGTACCCAAGTGCTAGTTTATTTGGATGCTTGGAAAAAGTGTGACATCTATAATCCGCCAAAGCACATGCGTTTGGTTGCTATTTTAGACATACAACTTTTGCTTCTCCTCGCCACATTCAAATATGGTAGCCGTAACATCACACAATGGCACACAACAGCACAAAAACGATCATAAGCACACAGTACTTAATCCTAACGTTAGAGTGGTAAAACGCCTACTTAAACCTGGAGGCAGACTAGCTAGGTCCAAAAGCAATATTCAGCAGCCTGTAGAGGCCAACATTACAGGCACGCACAAGTAGGGAAAGGTTCTTCAGTGACCCACCAAATCTGTATGTTGTAGCGCATGGGCAGTGCACCACAGAATTCACGCCACTAAAATGTTAAGTTTGTGGCGCACCAGCCCATGCGCCATAGAAACCATATTTAGTGGCGCATGCGCCACAAAAATAGGTGCGCAAAAATTGTCTTGTAGTTGCGCCACAGAATTTGTTACATGTATATACGATTTTTTTACTACCCGCTATACAAATACAGGTTTTATACAAGTATAATACAAACAGGAATTATACATGTATAATATAAACAGCAATTATACATACGCATTACTATATCATCACATTACTTACACCCCGAGATACATATAGTGCCAAGTGTCAAATTTTTACACAAGTTTTACTTGATACAAAGTTCATCATCCCTTTACAAATAGACGAGAATCACTACGAGCATCATCGCGACGAAAGTGGTCTTCATCCGGTTCCTCCTCCGCTCCCTCCTCTCTTCCGCCAGGCTCGCTTGCACCGCCCCCGAGTGTAGTGACTAAAATGGAAGAAAGACCAAAGTAAGCAAAGAATCCGAACTTGATCAAATACGAGCCAAGTAGTATCAACTAGATAGCATGCCTCATACTTTGTTGGTCGAAACAAATATTAACATTCAGGGACGATGTCAGTGAGGCCAGGTAGGATGCACAAGAGATTGATATGTGTGCCATCACACCAGGCTCACTGGCACCGTAATCGAGTGTAGTGACAAAAAAATTTAATCATCAGCACTAAAATGGAAGAAAGACCAAAGTAAACGAAGAATACCAACTCAAATACGAGCAAAGTAGTATCAACTAAATAGCATGCCTCATAGGTCGAAACAAATATTAACATTCAGGGATGGGGTAAGTGAAGCCAAGTAGGATGCACAAGAGATTGATATTTGTGCCATCACACCAGGTTCACTCGCCCCACCCAGAGTGTACGGGTGATCAAACATTCTAATCATCGGTGGACTCCAATACGAGCCAAGTAGTATAAGCTAGATAGCATGCCTCATACTTTATTGGTCGAAACAAATATTAACATTCAGAGACGATGTTAGCCAAGCCAGGTAGGATGCACAAGAGATTGATATTTGTGCAATCACACCAGGTTTGCTAGCACCGCCCCCGAGTGTAGTGACCAAACATTTTAATCATCAGCACTAAAATGGAAGAAAAACTAAAGTAAACGAAGAATGCCAACTCAAATACGAGCCAAGTAGTATCAACTAAATAGCATGCCTCATACTTTGCTGGTCGAAACAAATATTAACATCCAGGGATAGGGTAAGCGAAGCCAAGTAGGATGCACAAGAGATCGATATTTGTGTCATCACACCAGGTTCACTCACCCCACCCCAGAGTGTTGTGACCAAACATTCTAATCATCGGCAAGTGCAAATAAAATTAAAGACAAAATCCTTATGAACTTGCACCCAATTCCTTATGAACTCCTAAGTTGAGCACCAATGGATTTACAAGTAATATTGAAAAACTATAGTAAAAAAACAGCTACTTTAGTACCAAAATCACTGAAACCTTTAGTGCAAAAATTAAGGAATCCATCATTCCACCTCGTGTAACTAGCAAGCATAATGAGAAACATAGCTGCTCTCACTGAAACATTTAGTAGAAAAATCACCGTTGGCAAACATCATAAACCATGAGGCAAACATATGAAATTCATGTCATTTGAATCTGTTGCTAGGAAAAATAAAACAATATCGTTATTTAGAATGCAACACTTTTTTTCTTGGAACACATATAAGAGAAACCACGGGTTATCATTTCTTCATGCTTAAAACATAATAAGGTCTGCAGCTATCATGCTTAATGTAGTGAAAAAATCTAGATTGTTAATTCTAGGACATTGTTTGTTACAACACACACACCCAATAACCACTCATTTTCCTGGCTATCTGTCTTGCTACTCCACACTTTGTGATACCATCATCAGGACTAGCGATGGATTAGTTAGGATAAAATATAGCTTGCAATAATCTCTTGTTTCAATTGCTTAGCAGAATCACATGTGTTCATCAGAACCAATGGACCAATAGATTTTATATTGACTGCTCTTCATTCTTCATACTATCATAAACTTCATCTTTCCATAGTTACAGTGATGATTCTTCATGAAATCACGGCGTGTGATGATAAGATGCTATATGTCATATAACTAGCCAAAAATTGTATTTCATTGCAGATATGTATTAAGCTACTTCAAGTTTTCTCCACCACCATTCCAAAGTCTTTACAAAGGTGTTCCATCAATGATTCTCTACAATGGAACAACGGGGGAAGGATCGAGGAGACCTGATCGCGCGCAGGGAGGGGTGGCGAGGGCTGGGGAGGTTCTCGTCGAGGGAGGCTGTGGGAGGCCGCGGAGTTGGGCGTCGCGGCGTTGGGAACCACGTCGCGGTGCCGCCCGGGCATGATGTCGAACGCGTCGAGGGTGGCGGCGTGGTTCCCGGCGCCGGCGTGGAGGCAGATGGCGTGGGAGGGGGCAGGGGGAGGGCACCGACGTGGAGGCATATGGCGAGGGAGGGGGATGGGAGGGAACTGGGTGGGAGGAGAGATATACGGACAGCCGTCGGAGGACCAATAATTGGGTCTATTTCTGTGGCGCACCAAGCAAGGTGCGCCACAGAATATCTTCTTTCTATGGTGCACGTGGTTCTGTGCGCCACAGAAATAGTGAAACCAATTATTAGGGGTGGGACCCACCTTATTTTTGTTGCGCATGTGACTGCGGTGAGCCACAAAAGCATGCTATTTCAGTGGCGCGTCTGGTGTGGTGCGTCACAAAAATAATTTCGGTGGCACATACAAAACAGGTGCATCACAGAATAGCCTCTCACCTATAAGTAGTTTCGTACTAGTGACGTATGCACAAAAGCAAGTGTTCAACAACCTCCTAAGGCCAGCACAACAACTACAACTTCACAAAAGCTTAGAAAGAGAACAAGCAGACAACCTTAACGGCGAGGATTAGCATAAGGGCCGTGGTGATGATTATTGCAGCTCCAGATGCTCGAATAGGAAGTCTCCTTCCTATACACCTCGACCTGGAAGTCGTTGTCGGTAGGGGTGAAGACGATCGTGTCATCAACATCAAGCTGAGCCTTACCGACGAACTTGCTCCAGGACTTAATGAAGTGGACGCGCTCGGCTTTGAGTTGCACCTTGTGCTCGCAGTGCTCGTCCATGTACAAGATCACCTTCACCGGCGGCCCATTGTTTTTGTGCTTGTACTTTGGTGAGGGCACAGAGGTCCTGGCTCTCCAGCTGCATGAAGAACTGTGGCACCGTGCCCCAGGTTAGCTGGACGTCCCGCGAGAACCCTAGGCTCGGTGACCTGTTGGTGCGTTTCTCCACGCATACAACCGTTGCACGCCCGCATGCAAAATTGGACGACAACTGGATAGGCCAGCTGAAAACGCACGATTTTGGTGTTCCTCCTGGGACTGTCTGAGGGGCACTTCGAGAACCAGTTGGCCCAACACAAAGATCTTCCAGACAACCAAATTGTTGGCCCGATGCGAGCCAAGGGGTCTAGACTACCAAACATGCCCCTACTGCCCGGCGAAGCACGGTTGTCGTCCCATCCTTCCTGATCACTGATTTCTTCGGAATGGTCCTAATCAATTGGCTGAACAAACCGTGTCGATCCGATCAACCTACGACAAGTGATGGGACTCTCCGTGTCACCATCGTCTATCTCTTAACCAAGAATATTGCAGACCGGTTTGATCATTACGAATTCGGACTTCGGAATCGCATGGAACAAGTGTACGTTTATACTGGTGGCCTCAGAGCATCTCCAGCCGTCTCTCCGACGAGGCCCCCGGCAGCCCTTTTTTTACATTCGGACGGCGTTATTCGGTCCAGCCGCGCCCCCGGCTCCTCGTTTCCCCCGGATTTTGCCTTTAATCCATCTGGAGAGCCCAGGCCATCCTCGACCCCCCGGGGTGCGCTCGGGGACTCCGGACGAGAGAAAAGCGGGGATGGGCCTGCTCTGTCGGCAAGAGAACACATGAACCCCACCACTTTGTCGACGCAAATCCCCCCTCCCCTCTCGTTGCTCTGTCGCCGCCGGCGCCACCCCTCACCAATCCGCCGGCCGGTTGCCTGAACTCCGCCGTTCCTCCACCCAGCAGCCTATATTCCGCCGTCCATCGTGCCCTCTTTCTATATTCCACCGCCGGGCAGCTCCCTCGCGTTGCTCCTCGTCGACACGGCCGGCAGGTGTTCGTCCAATTGCCTGGCCGTACATGGACTCCGATGAGGAGGAGGAGCAGATGTTCGCCGAGCTTTTTGAAGAAAAAATGGCAGCCGCTGCCCAAGACGAGGAGCACATGCTGATCTTAGCTTGTCTGTTCGGCATGTATGCTGTAACATCCCAAAAAAATTTAAATAAATAAGAAATACAAATTTCCTTTTTCCAAATTTTGGAGCCAACAAAAATTTTAATTAAATTATTGCATGTGCATAGTGCTCATGCAAGTAGGTGGTGATCTTTGCCATGTTTGTTTGTTGAAGTGTTTGGAAATGATCTTAAACCCTAAACCCTGCTTTTAGGAGTCAAAAATAAATAAAGCAAAAGAAAAATAAAATGAAAGAAAAAGGCATATGAGAGCAAATAGCCATAATGGCAAATCTTGACCTATGCCCTTGTTACTTTACCGAAATGGTTGTGAACCATTACTAAACCCAATCTAACCCTAAATGAACCCTAAACCTTGCATAAGTGAATCAAGTGAAACAAAATGAAAAGAAAAGAAAATTGGAATATCTACCCATATGAGCTTATGGCCATTTTTGTAAATCTTTAACCTAGGCCATTTTAACTTGTGCCAATGGTTTGTAAACATAACTAAACTCAAAAGAATACCTTTTGAATCAAAGAAACCCAAATCAAATCAAAGGAAAATTCAAAACCTTGCAACATGTGATAATAGTCAAATCTGACTTTTATCTCAGGGTACCCACTTTGAGCCCATGTATTAAGAGATTCTTAAACCAAACTCTCCAAAATCTTTGCACCTCATCCAAGACCTCATCAAGTTGAACACTTTTTCTGTTGACCACTTTGACTGGTTCCTTTTCTATTGCTTAATATAAGGAGGCAAAGTGACAACTTTAAAACAGAAACTAGATCCCACCCAATTTGGATTTTTCCAAATCAACTCCCCTTGACCAACCAAGACCATCAAAGTGTGCCAAATATTATTTGACTCACACCCATGCAAAAGTTTGCCAAAATTCAAATTCAATTCTCTTGCGGCCATATCACCAAACACCTTGTGTGCATTAATCTACCAACTCCCAACACTCTTTTATCCAGCATGTTTGAGCCTCAGCCATCAAGCCTAGGTCATCACCAGCTCCTCCTTACACCCAGTGAACATTACCAAGCATCAGAGACCAATGATCATGCATGAAATCTTCCAGGACATCACCATGCCGTGAGCTCATGCTCACCACCATGCCACTCTCTTCTCCATCCCTCTCCGGTCCCTCTCACCTTGTCAACTAAGCCTACCTCACTCCCCTGGTCACGCTCGTACTCTCCAAGGACAGAGGAGAGCACCACACCGACCTGGCCAGCCCGCGCCCATGCCTCCCAGAACGCGCCAGAGCGCGCCAGACACGTCCCTGGACGCGACGGTGCACCACCTCGCCTCGTCGCTGTCGTCCTTCCCTCGCCCTCTCCTCTCGCACGAGCACTCACCACACCACCAGCTAATCCCTAGACAAGCTCACATGCCCGCGCGTGCACTGTCGCCGACGCCATCGTCGACGTCTGCCGCCACGGTGTTGCGAGGACGACGACGTCGCCTCCACGCTGATATGTCTCAAACGTATCTATAATTTCTTATGTTCCATGCTAGTTTTATGACAATACTCACATGTTTTACATACACTTTATATCATTTTGATGCATTTTCCGGCACTAACCTATTAACAAGATGCCGAAGCGCCTTGTTTTTTTGTTGTTTGGTTTCAGAAATCTTACACATGAAATATTCTCGGAATTGGACGAAACAAAAGCCCACGGTCTTACTTTGCACGGAGCCTTCTAGAAGTCCGAGGAGGAGACGAAGAGGGGCCGCGAGGCGCCCACACCCTAGGGCGGCGCGGTGGGGCCCCTGGCCGCGCCGGCCTGTGGGGTGGGCCCCTCGGCCGCCTCCCGACTCAGCCCCTTCGCCTATTTATTCTCTCCGTCGCGAAAACCCTAGTACCGAGAGCCACGATATGAGAAAACATACTGTGACGCCGTGGCCGCCAATCCCATCTCGGGGATTCATGAGATCGCCTCCGGCACCGGAGAGGGGAATCATCACGGAGGACTCTACATCATCATGCCCGCCTCCGGATTGATGTGTGAGTAGTTCATCCTTGGACTATGGGTCCATAGCAGTAGCTAGATGGTTGTCTTCTCCTCTTGTGCTATCATGCTTAGATCTTGTGAGGTGCCTATCATGATCAAGATCGTCTATTTGTAATGCTACATGTTGTGTTTGTTGGGATCCGATGAATATGGAATACTATGTCAAGTTGATTATTGATCTATCATATATGTGTTGTTTATGATCTTGCATGCTCTCCATTGCTAGTAGAGGCTCGGCCAAGTTGATACTTGTAACTCCAAGAGGGAGTATTTATGCTCGATAGTGGGTTCATGCCTCCATTGAATGGGGACAGTGACAGAAAGTTCTAAGGTTATGGATGTGTTGTTGCCACTAGGGATAAAACATCGATGCTTTGTCTAAGGATATTTGTGTTGATTACATTACGCACCATACTTAATGCAATTGTCTGTTGTTTGCAACTTAATACTGGAAGGGGTGCGGATGCTAAAGGTGGACTTTTTAGGCATATATGCATGCTGGATAGCGGTCTATGTTCTTTGTCGTAAGGCCCTAAGTAAATCTCATAGTAGTCATCATGATATGTATGTGCATTATTATGCCCTCTATTTGTCAATTGCCCAACTGTAATTTGTTCACCCAACATGCTATTTATCTTATTGGAGAGACACCACTAGTGAACTGTGGACCCCGGTCCATTCTTTTACATCTGAAATACAATCAACTGCAATCTCTGTTCTCTGTTGTTCTTCACAAGCAAACATCATTCTCCACACCATACATTTAATCATTTGTTTACAGCAAGCCGGTGAGATTGACAACCTCACTGTTAAGTTGGGGCAAAGTATTTTGATTGTGTTGTGCAGGTTCCACGTTGGCGCCGGAATCCCTGGTGTTGCGCCGCACTACACTCCTTCACCAACAACCTTCATGTGGCCTTCATCTCCTAATGGTTCGATAAACCTTGGTTTCTTACTGAGGGAAACTTGCTGCTGTACGCATCACACCTTCCTCTTGGGGTTCCCAACGGACGTGTGCTTCACGCGTCATCAAGCTAATTTCTGGCGACGTTGCCGGGGAGATCAAGACACGCTGCAAGGGAGTCTCTCACACCCAATCTCTTTACTTTGTTTATTGTCTTGCTTTACTTTATTTTATTTTCTGTTTTGTTTGCTTTCTCTATATCAAAAACACACAAAAAATAGTTACTAGTTTTACTTTATTTAACTCTGTTCTGCTTAGTTTATCTTTATTACTGTTAAAATGAATACTCCTGAGAACACTAAGTTGTGTGATTTCACTAGCACCAATAATAATGATTTTATATGCACTCCTATTGCTCCACCTGCTACTACAGCAGAATTTTATGAAATTAAACCTGCTTTACTAAATCTCGTTATGAGAGAGCAATTTTCTGGTGTTAGTTCTGATGATGCTGCTGCCCACCTTAATAATTTTGTTGAACTTTGTGAAATGCAAAAGTATAAGGATGTAGATGGGGACATTATAAAACGGAAATTGTTTCCTTTCTCCATAAGAGGAAGAGCTAAAGATTGGTTGCTATCTTTGCCTAAGAATAGTATTGATTCATGGACTAAATGTAAAGATGCTTTCATTGGTAGATATTATCCTCCTGCTAAAATTATATCTTTGAGAAGTAGCATAATGAATTTTAAGCAATTGGATAATGAACATGTTGCTCAAGCATGGGAAAGAATGAAATCTTTGGTAAAGAATTGCCCTACCCATGGACTAACTACTTGGATGATCATCCAAACCTTCTATGCAGGATTAATTTTTCTTCGCGGAACCTATTGGATTCAGCTGCTGGAGGTACTTTTATGTCCATTACTTGGGGGCGGCAACAAAGCTTCTTGATGATATGATGATCAATTACTCTGAATGGCACACTGAAAGGACTCCGCAAGGTAAGAAGGTAAATTTTGTTGAAGAAACCTCCTCCTTGAATGATAAGATTGATGTGATTATGTCTATGCTTGTTAATGGTAGATCTAATGTTGATCCTAATAATGTTCCTTTAGCTTCATTGGTTGCTCAAGAAGGGCATGTTGATGTGAACTTCATTAAAAATAGTAATTTCAACAACAATGCTTATAGGAATAATTTGGGTAACAACAACTATATGCCATATCCTTCTAATAGTAGTAATTCTTATGGAAGATCTGTTTTGCCTAGTGAGGAAAAGATGCTAGAAATTGAAAGAGCTACCAAGAGCTTTATGCAATCACAATATGAGCAAAATCAATTGTTTACTAAAACTATGAATGAACAATCTGTCTTGTTGAAAAATATAGGGAATCAACTTGAAAATTTGAATATGAAAATTTCTGGTTTGCTAACTAAGCTTTCAAATGCTGAAAACCGAATCTCATACATGTCTGAGTCACAAGCTTCTTTAATTAATAAAATGGCTGCTAAACCTGAGGATAATGATAACAAAATTCTTACTACAGCAAACGCTATACAAGTTCGAATTAATGACAATATTAGATTGATGGTTGAATTGCATGCTAGGTGGGAAAGAGAAGAAAACTAGCTAAAGAGAATAATGTAGCTAAAGTTTGGACTATTACCACCACTAGTAATTATGATGCTTCACATGTTTCTAAACCTCCTACTATCAATGGTAAAATAATTGGTGTTGGCAATGTTTCTACTCCTAGTGCAAAGCGTAAAATTGCTGAAACTGCTTTGATAAAGTGCTGAAAAAATAATATTGGGGACTGATACGTCTCAAACGTATCTATAATTTCTTATGTTCCATGCTACTTTTATGATGATACTCACATGTTTTATACACATTATATGTCATATTTATGCATTTTCCGGCACTAACCTATTGACGAGATGCCGAAGAGCCAGTTCTGTTTCTGTTTGTTTTTGGTTTCGAAATCCTAGTAAGGAAATATTCTCGAATTGGACGAAATCAACGCCCGGGTCTTATTTTTCCACGAAGCTTCCAAGACCGAGGAGGAGGAGAAGTGGGGCCACGGGCGCCGCCACACTAGGGCGGCGCGGCCTAGGGGGCCACGCGGCCCTAGCGTGTGGGGCCCCCGTGCCTCCTCCGACTCGCCCTTCCGCCTACTTAAAGCCTTCGTCGCGAATACCCCAGCCGAGAGCCACGATACGGAAAACCATCGAGACGCCGCCGCCAATCCCATCTCGGGGATTCAGGAGATCGCCTCCGCACCGCCGGAGAGGGGAATCATCTCCCGGAGGTCTCTTCATCGCCATGATCGCCTCCGGATCGATGTGTGAGTAGTTCACCCCTGGACTATGGGTCCATAGCAGTAGCTAGATGGTTGTCTTCTCCTCATTGTGCTATCATGTTAGATCTTGTGAGCTGCCTATCATGATCAAGATCATCTATTTGTAATGCTACATGTTGTGTTTGTTGGGATCCGATGAATATTGAATACTATGTCAAGTTGATTATCAATCTATCATATATGTTGTTTATGTTCTTGCATGCTCTCCGTTGCTAGTAGAGGCTCTGGCCAAGTTGATACTTGTAACTCCAAGAGGGAGTATTTATTCTCGATAGTGGGTTCATGCCTCCATTGAATCGGGACAGTGGAGAAAGTTCTAAGGTTGTGGATGTCTTGTTGCCACTAGGGATAAAACATCAATGCTTTGTCTAAGGATATTTGTGTTGATTACATTACGCACCATACTTAATGCAATTGTGTTGTTGCAACTTAATACTGGAAGGGGTTCGGATGATAACCTGAAGGTGGACTTTTTAGGCATAGATGCATGCTGGATAGCGGTCTATGTACTTTGTCGTAATGCCCGATTAAATCTCATAGTACTCATCATGATATATGTATGTGCATTGTTATGCCTTCTTTATTTGTCAATTGCCCAACTGTAATTTGTTCACCCAACATGCTATTTATCTTATGGGAGAGACACCACTAGTGAACTGTGGACCCCGGTCCATTCTTTATCTGAAATACAATCTGCAATTGTTCTTTCTTGTTCTTCGCAAACAAACATCATCTTCCACACAATACGTTTAATCCTTTGTTTAGCAAGCCGGTGAGATTGACAACCTCAGTTACGTTGGGGCAAAGTACTTTGATTGTGTTGTGCAGGTTCCACGTTGGCGCCGGAATCTCGGTGTTGCGCCGCACTACACTCCGCCACCAACAACCTTCACGTGTTCCTTGACTCCTACTGGTTCGATAACCTTGGTTTCTTACTGAGGGAAAACTTGCTGCTGTACGCATCACATCTTCCTCTTGGGGTTCCCAACGGACGTGTGTCTTGCACGCTATCAGACACCGATCCCATTGCTTTAGATCATAATGGTTTAGATTTTGATGATTGTCATATCTCTGAAGTTATTAAGTTCTTGCAAAAACTTGCTAGAAGTCCTAATGCTAGTGCTATAAATTTGGCCTTTACAAAACATATTACAAATGCTCTCATTAAAGCTAGAGAAGAGAAATTAAAACTTGAAACTTCTATTCCTAGGAAGTTGGAAGATGGTTGGGAGCCCATCATTAAAATGAGGGTCAATGATTTTGATTGTAATGCTTTATGTGATCTTGGTGCAAGTATTTCTTTTATGCCTAAGAAACTCTATGATATGCTTGACTTGCCACCATTGAAAATTGTTATTTGGATGTTAATCTAGCTGATAATTCTATAAAGAAACCTTTGGGGAGGATTAATAATGTTCACATTACGGTTAATAATAACCTTGTCCCCGTTGATTTTGTTGTCTTGGATATTGAATGCAATGCATCTTGTCCCATTATTTTGGGAAGACCCTTTCTTCGAACTGTTGGTGCTATTATTGATATGAAGGAAGGAAATATTAAATATCAATTCCCGCTCAAGAAAGGTATGGAACACTTCCCTAGAAAAAGAATGAGGTTACCTTTTGATTCTATTATTAGAACCAATTATGATGTTGAGATATTGAATGCAATGCATCTTGTCCCATTATTTTGGGAAGACCCTTTCTTCGAACTGTTGGTGCTATTATTGATATGAAGGAAGGAAATATTAAATATCAATTCCCGCTCAAGAAAGGTATGGAACACTTCCCTAGAAAAAGAATGAGGTTACCTTTTGATTCTATTATTAGAACCAATTATGATGTTGATGCTTCATCTCTTGATAATACTTGAGTTACACTTTCTGCGCCTAAAAGGCGTTAAAGAAAAGCGCTTATGGGAGACAACCCATCATTTTATTTCTGTAATTTTTGTTTTATATTTGTGTCGTGGAAGTTTTTACTACTGTAGCAACCTCTCCTTATCTTTACTTTATTGCATTGTTGTGCCAAGTAAAGTCTTTGATAGTAAGGATGATACTAGATTTGGATTTCTACGCAGAAACAGATTTCTTGTTGTCACGAATTTGAGTAGAACTCTCTGTAGGAAACTCAGAAAAAGAAGCGAAAATTCATGAGTGATCCTCAGATATGTACGCAACTTTCATTAAATTTGAGCTTCTTCATCTGAGCACGTTAAGTGCCTCTAAAAAATCCGTCTTTACGGACTGTTCTGTTTTGACAGATTCTTTTATTTCACATTGCCTCTTTTACTGTTGGATGGATTTCTTTGTTCCATTAACTTTCAGTAGCTTTGGGTGATGTCCAGAAGTGTTAGGAATGATTGTGTCCTCTCTGAACATGTGAATTTTTGATTATGCACTAACCCTCTAATGAGTTTGTTTTAAGTTTGGTGTGGAGGAAGTTTTCAAGGATCAAGAGAGGAGGATGATATAATATGATCAAGAAGAGTGAAGAGTCTAAGCTTGTGGATGCCCCCGTGGTTCATCCCTGCATATTTCAAGAGGACTCAAGCATCTAAGCTTGGGGATGCCCAAGGCATCCCTTTCTTCATCGACAACTTATCACGTCACCTCTAGTGAAACTATATTTTTATTCCGTCACATCTTATGTGCTTTACTTGGAGCATCTGTATGCTTTTATTTTTGTTTTTGTTTGAATAAACTCAGATCCTAGCATTCCTTGTGTGTGAGAAAAACACGCTCCGCTGTTTCATATGAACACTGGTGTTCTTAGCTTTACTTTTAATGTTCATGGCGAAGGTTGAAAACTGCTTCGTTCATTGCTATTTGGTTGGAAACAGAAAATGCTCCATGTGGTAATTGGTATATTGTCTTGAATAATTTGATACTTGGCAATTGTTTTGAGCTCTCAAATAGATCATGTTTAAGCTCTTGCATCATGTAGTGTTGAACCTAGTAGTGGAGAACTATCATAGAGCTTATTGAAATTTGGTTTGCATGATTGGTCTCTCTAAAAGTCTAGATATTTTCTGGTAAAGGTGTTTGAACAACAAGGAGACAGTGTAGAGTCTTATAATGCTTGCAATATGTTCTTATGTAAGTTTTGTTGTACCGGTTCATACTTGAGTTTGCTTCAAACAACCTTGCTAGCCAAAAGCCTTGTACTGAGAGGGAATGCTTCTCGTGCATCCAAAACCTTGAGCCAAAACCTATGCCATTTGTGTCCACCATAACTACCTACTACATGGTATTTCTCTGCCATTCCAAGTAAATTGCTTGCGTGCTACCTTTAAAATTTCATTCCTTGTCTTTGCAATACATAGCTCATGGGAAAATAGCTTAAAAAACTATTGTGGTATTGAATATGTTGCTTATGTATCTTATTTCTTATAAGTTGCTTGTTGAGCGGTAACCATGTTTCTGGGGACGCCATCAACTATTACACCTTTGTTGAATATCATGTGAGTTGCTATGCATGTTCGTCTTGTCTGAAGTAAGGGTGATTTATCATGATTAAATGGTTTGAGTATGCATATTGTTAGAGAAGAACATTGGGCCGCCAACTAAAGCCATGTATCATGGTGGAAGTTTCAGTTTGGACATTAATCCTCAATCTCTTATGAGAATATTATCTGTTGTTGAATGCTTAAGCATTAAAGAGGAGTCCATTATTTGTTTTCTATGTTGTCCCGGTATGGATGTCCTCAAGTTGAGATCTATCAAAAACGAGAAATTAAATGCGATCTATCTCCTTGGACCTTTGTACAGGTGACATAGAGGTACCCCTTTGTGACACTTGGTTGAAACATATGTAATGCAATGATAATCCATGGAAATCCGAGCTAATTAGGACAAGGTGCGAGCACTATTGGTATTCTATGCAAGAGGATTGCAACTTATAGGATGTTTTATGCATAACACATATGAATTATTACTACCGTTGACAAAATTATTTCTATGTCTTCAAAATAAAAAGCTCTAGCACAAGAGTAATCCCTGCTTCCCTCTGCGAAGGGCCCTTTCTTTTACTTTATGTTGAGTCAGTTTACCTACTTCTTTCTATCCTAGAAGCAATCACTTGCGTCAACTGTGTGCATTGATTCTTACATACTTTCTTATTTGCATTCATCATATTACTTTGTGTTGACAATTATCCATGAGATAAACATGTTGAAGTTGAAAGCAACTGCTGAAACTTATATCTTCCTTTGTGTTGCTTCAAAACCTTCTACTAAGAATTTATTGCTTTATGAGTTAACTCCTATGCAAGACTTATTGATGCTTGTCTTGAAAGTACTATTCATGAAAAGTCTTTGCTATATGATCAGTTGTTTAGTCATTATCTTTACCATTGCTTTGAATCACTTCATTTATCTCATATGCTTTACAATAGTATTGATCAAGATTATGATAGTCATGTCAGAAATTATCCTTGTTATCGTTTACCTACTCGAGGGCGAGTAGGAACTAAGCTTGGGGATGCTTGATACGTCTCAAACGTATCTATAATTTCTTATGTTCCATGCTAGTTTTATGACAATACTCACATGTTTTACATACACTTTATATCATTTTGAGGCATTTTCCAGCACTAACCTATTAACAAGATGCCGAAGCGCCAGTTCCTGTTTTTTGCTGTTTTTGGTTTCAGAAATCTTACACAGGAAATATTCTCGGAATTGGACGAAACAAAAGCCCACGGTCTTATTTTGCACGGAGCCTTCCAGAAGTCCGAGGAGGAGACGAAGAGGGGTCGCGAGGCGCCCACACCCTAGGGCGGCGTGGTGGGGCCCCTGGTCACGCCGGCCTGTGGGGTGGGCCCCTCGGTCGCCTCCCGACTCTGCCCCTTCGCCTATTTATTCTCTCCGTCGCGAAAACCCTAGTACCGAGAGCCACGATACGAGAAAACATGTCCACGCCGTCGCCAATCCCATCTCGGGGGATTCAGGAGATCGCCTCCGACACCATGCCGGAGAGGAAATCATCACCGGAGGACTCTACATCATCATGCCCGCCTCCGGATTGATGCGTGAGTAGTTCATCCTTGGATTGATGCTATCATGTTTAGATCTTGTGAGCTGCCTATCATGATCAAGATCGTCTATTTGTAATGCTACATGTTGTGTTTGTTGGGATCCGATGAATATGGAATACTATGTCAAGTTGATTATTGATCTATCATATATGTGTTGTTTATGATCTTGCATGCTCTCTATTGCTAGTAGAGGCTCTGGTTGATACTTGTAACTCCAAGAGGGAGTATTTATGCTCGATAGTGGGTTCATGCCTCCATTGAATGGGGACAGTGACAGAAAGTTCTAAGGTTATGGATGTGTTGTTGCCACTAGGGATAAAACATCGATGCTTTGTCTAAGGATATTTGTATTGATTACATTACGCACCATACTTAATGCAATTGTCTGTTGTTTGCAACTTAATACTGGAAGGGGTGCGGATGCTAACCCGAAGGTGGACTTTTTAGGCATATATGCATGCTGGATAGCGGTCTATGTTCTTTGTCGTAATGCCCTAAGTAAATCTCATAGTAGTCATCATGATATGTATGTGCATTATTATGCTCTCTCTATTTGTCAATTGCCCAACTGTAATTTGTTCACCCAACATGCTATTTATCTTATTGGAGAGACACCACTAGTGAACTGTGGATCCCGGTCTATTCTTTTACATCTGAAATACAATCAACTGTAATCTCTGTTCTTTGTTGTTCTTCACAAGCAAACATCATTCTCCACACCATATGTTTAATCATTTGTTTACAGCAAGTCGGTGAGATTGACAACCTCACTGTTAAGTTGGGGCAAAGTATTTTGATTGTGTTGTGCAGGTTCCACATGCGCCGGAATCCCTGGTGTTGCGCCGCACTACACTCCTTCACCAACAACCTTCACGTGGCCTTCATCTCCTACTGGTTCGATAAACTTTGGTTTCTTACTGAGGGAAACTTGCTGCTGTACGCATCACACCTTCCTCTTGGGGTTCCCAACGGACGTGTGCTTCACGCGTCATCACACGCCTCCGTCCATCCCCTGCTGCGCCATGACGCGCGTCGTGATCGCCGTGACACCGTGAACAGCACCACACCCTCGCCCACGCTCTTCCACCTCTGTAGCACCGTCGCCATAGTCAACTTGTCGGTGCCCTCCGCCCTCGCTCGCCCGCTATAAAAGGGGGCCTCCCCCTTCCTGTAGCTCGCCGAAATTTCATCGGAGATCGCCGCTACCGTGGCCAGATCGAGGCGACGACTCCGACCACCTCCGCCTCTCCCTCGACCCTCCTTCGACTCGCCGTCGACTCCTCGATCGTCTGCCCGCGTCACCAACCCCCGCCGAGCCTCCGGTAAGCCGCCGTCGACCCCCTCTGCCGCGCCCAGGGTCAGCTCGCCGTCGCGGAAGGTGACGATCGTGCACCGTCCGATCTTCCTTTAATCCAACGGCTCCTGCTGCGTACCGCTTCGGGCGTGTTAAGACTCGCTGACAGATGGGGCCCTCCCTGTCAGGCAGCCCACTGCGCACTGGCGCATAGCTGGGCCGGCCCATGTTCGTTTCCCGCGCAAGCTCAAGTTTTCAAATTCGAATTAATTCGTTTAACTGAAATTTAATACTGGTGTTTGATTCAAAATACAATAAAACAAAATCTACTGAGCCAAATTTCATGAATTTTATATCTCTGGAAAGCTTATGAAATTCTCTGTCTAACCCAATTAGTCTCAACCCTTGAAACATTGTGGATCACTTGCAACAAAAATAACAAGGCAGTAACGTTTCAGAATTCAAACAATTTTAGAAAATCAACCATGATGAATTTGGAGGTGATTCCACCTCTCATAATTCACATTTCAAATACCCTAATTCTTTACGTAAAAACATAGCATAGTTGTTTACATGATCATGGGCTAGAGCAAAATAATGGCTATGTGGCCATTTCTAGTCCATTTAAATTACCCAAATTTATTTATTAAATACTATGAGAGGTTTTCTCTCATTTAAATCATTGTATCAAGTAGTTCAAGATGAGGAAATAACTTTGGTATAAAGAACCTCATATTTGATTACTTGATGATATTAAATTGTTCCATAGTAGTGTTTAAATTACATGAGGTGTAATACCTCATTTAAATCATTTTCCCAAATGATAAATGTGAAGTGTTGACCTTGGTCAACATAATCTCACACTTATTAATTGAGGAGATTACATCTTAATAAGATTCAATGAGAGGAAATTATTTCTCAAAAGGAAGTAAATAGAAACCCTAATGAATATTTCAATAAAAGGAAATTATTTTCCAAACACTAAAGAAGAAAACCCTAGTGTTATGTAAGTGATATTTGGGATGATACTAGATCATCTAGAGTGGGCCATTAGGGCTAACTAGTCTACTTAAGTATTGATTTGGTGTTTGTTACCTCGTATCCGTTTATAGACGCTAGTCCCGGAGACTACAAAAAAGAAGAGGTCATCTACGAAGAAGAAGAAGAAGAAGAAGAAGAAGAAGAAGAAGAAGACCACTTTGACAATTGTACCAACCAAGGCAAGCTATACTCTTGCAAGTTACCCAAGTGCAAGCTCTACTTGAGCAAGGCACCAATACCATACTACTTTGTGTTTTACTTTCCAAGTCCCAGTTTTTATCTTACAAAGCTTTTACTTTGATTATCAAGGTTTACTTTTATAGTTAACTTGAGTCTAGATATGGAGTAGGACAAGAACATCAAAGTTAGCCTAGAAAGCTACAAGCTAGTTAGCACCCCTCATGACTAGTTGCTAGTGCTAAAACTAAAATTGACTACTCTAGATGGGAACATGTGAATCTTTTTTACTTTGAAAACCTTGGAATGATGAGTCATTCTATTGAAAAAAAATTGAAGGTGAAGGTGACTTGAATGACATGGTGATTTTGGTAAAAAATGATGATTGGGTTCGGATGCGATACCATTCCAATTTCTGAGTACCCCCACAATACCTGATTATGGGTAAGGCTTTAGCTGGAAATTTATGTGTCTTAGTATGGGTTCTCTCTGAACAAGCGTCATAGAGGTTATGCCGAGGCTGCCTCCATTGAAAGTGAAATGACGTGAAAAGAGTTGAATATCCTACCCAAGCCCTGTGCAGTTCCCAGGATAGCAGATTGTTATCACTGGGAGGCCAAGCTCATAGGGGAGGTGCCTATACTAGGGTATGTAAGTGAAAGGTTAACGGTTGATGATCCGCATACTGAGTATGACTATTCAGGGCTATCCCTGACGGATGTAATCAAATGTTGTGGCACAAGTGTGCAACCTCTGCAGAGTGTAAAACTATTCGAATAGCCGCGTCCGCGGTCATGGACAGTTGGAAAGGCCATACTGTTCCGTCATCAGAACCTTTCAAAATGTGGCATGTGACTAGTGACTTGAGACTTGAACTTGATTTATGAATTTGACTTGATCACAACAGAGTTGTGGGAATGACACTAATGTTCCCACTTGAGTTAAGTTAGTCAAATGAAGAATCTTTGATTTACCAAATGCTTATGAAATAAAACTGGCTTTATGCAAATGAACCTAGAGCTTAGAACTCCATTGATATAGTTGATAGTGCTTACACTAGTATTGGTTTGCGAGTACTTTAAAGTACTCACGGCTTTGTCCTTGGCTATTCAAATGGCCAGACTATGAAGAGGAGCACCACTACCAGGAAGATGGACAGCAGAACGTCTATGATAACTAGGACTACTCCTGACGTCAAGCGTTGCCTGTGGAACAGATGGACCGCTACTATGTTTCTTCCGCTGTGTATGTTTTGTAATTGATCCTTAGATCAACTGTTGTATTAAGACTGGATCATGTGATCCCTTGATGTACGACAATTTTGGTTTGTAATGAATGATGTTCTGTGATATCAATCTATTATGTCTCGTAAAAACAATATTCCTGGGATTGATAGGCATCTGGACTTAAAAATCCGGGTGTTGACATACGCAGAGTCGGCCATTGGTCGCCGTGGTGGGCGGCACCAGATCGCCGGAAGTGCAAGTCGAGGCAGCAAATGGAGGGCTACTGCATGCTCTACGCCGACTACTTCGCCGACGATCCATTGCACGGTGAGGCTGTTTGTATGCGTCGTTCAGGATGAGCCGGAAGCTATCCTGAGAATTGTGTATGCCCTTTGAGAGTACGACTCCTATTTCAGATGCAAGTTGGATTGCACCAGCATGGCAGGGTTTTCCGGCCTCCAAAAGTGCACGGTGGCTATGCGGATGCTGGCATATGGAGCTCCTGGTGATTCTGTCGATGACTATCTTTGGATGGCGGAGTCCACCGCCTTGTTTGTTTCTACCGGTTCTGCAGGGCGGTGATAGCAGTGTTCGGGGATATCTACTTTAGATCACCTACTGTCGAAGACACTGCTAAGATCCTCGTTGTCAATGAAGCTCGAGGATTTCCAGGGATGCTTGGAAGCATTGACTGCATGCATTGGAAATGGAAGAACTGTCTGTTTGCCTGACAGTGAATTTTTAAGGGTCACACAAAAAAGTTGCACTGTGATACTTGAGGCAGTGGCTACCCATGATCTCTGGATTTGGCACTCCTTCTTTGATATGCCGGGATCCAACAACGACATCAACGCCTTGCAGTGCTCGCCGATCTTCTCCAAGCTTGTTGAGGGTCATGCTCCCCCGGTTAACTTTGTGATCAATGGCTGGCAGTACAACAAGGGATACTATCTTGCAGGGTATCTACCCAAAGTGGGCAACGTTTGTGAAGACTATCTTAAGCCTAGCCCTCCCGAAGGAGGTGGAGTTTGTCAAGGAACAAGAAGGTTGCCGAAAGGACGTTGAGCGTGCATTTGGTGTCCTCCAGCAGATATTTGTCGTAGTCCGGTTCCCCGCTTTGACTTGATCCAAAGATCAGATGTGGGATGTGGGAGGGACACATGATTATCGGGAATGAACGAAAGTATTTGGTTCCTCTACGTGAACAAGCTGCACCATATGAAAGAGAGGGTCCTCTTGCACAGCCTAACCACCAGGTGCCGGCATCGTGGGCTGCGTTCATCGCTATGCGTCAGGAGATTCGAGACTCCACAATGCATCAACAGCTACAGGGTGATCTGGTGGAGCACATATGGACGCTTCGAGGCAACATCAACCAGTTTCCATTTAATTTGTTTGAAAACTTGTCTTGTTTATTTGTAAAAATAAACCAAATATTGGTAAAACTAGTCAAACTCGCCGAACTATACTAGATATTTGATTTTGGACGTTTCCAGAACAACGGGTATCTACCCGGGAGACGGCTGAAACTTCGGTGCTCCCCGGTTGAAAATTTTGTCCAATCCAACGCTATTTAGCGCCGGATTTACCGTGGGAAACGTCAACGGCTGGAGATGCTCTGATGTATAGGCCCGACATGCCCGGCGGAGTACGGCTGCCGTCCCATCCGTCTCAGCGATTAGCCGATTGAACAAGGGACCGTGTCGATCCGGTCATCTCTAGTACTGAACCTACGACAAGCGATTGGACTCTCCATGTCGCCATCGTTTATCTCTTAACCAAGAATATTGCAGACCGGTTTGATCATTACGCGCTCGGAATCGTGTACGTTCATACTGGTAGAATGACTGGTGGCCTCATATAAGGCACGACATGATCGGCCATTTTACCCACGAAACATGAACAGCTCAGCTCGGAAAGAACTACCGCGTTCAAAAAGATGCCACAAGAACTCAGTGCGCGTTGCTCTCGTGCTAGTAGTGCGTCGAAAGGTGCTGCGTGGCCGCGAAACGAATGATCGGCTAGCAATGCTGGTGCCGGTGGTGTAACTATAGATGATCAATGGGATCGAATCGGCGGTGCTATCCGGCGTGCTCCCTGAGAGCGACGGAGCACGGGAAGCAGCCAGCCGACGTGACCCCGTCGATCGAAAGCCACCACAATCATCATCGCTATCGTCGTCATCGGCATCGTTCAACACCTGCAAGGGAAATATTCCTTCCAAAAGCTTCGGCGGGGCGGACCATTGGTGGCCGTCCCTGGTCACCGGTCCCGGAGATAGAAATGCCGATGGAGAAGATCGATACAGAGACATATACATCCATAAGACGAGAGAGATGCCAAACGAACACGGCGAGAGCAGTTTTGGGGCCGGCCAGGCCGCACGTACGTACGTGCCGCCAACAAGAGCCGAAGGAGAGGCTCGCATGGCCTTTGGCGGCGGCGCCCCGGATCCGGCGAATCGCCTACCAAATCTGCCAGGAAAAGAAAATCTCGGGCGCGTCTGGAAAAGTCTCCGGCGATATGTCATGATAAGGTAGTGGGGATGATGAGCGATCTGCGCTTGCCTTCTACCCGTCGTCGTGGTACGGAGGGAGATGGATGACGGTACTGCGTGTGTTTTGGGCAAATCCTATATGCCGACCCGCACACTCCCACGCGCGCGGTATGGGCCGGTTTAGTCGGCCCGTTCGCGTTTTTTCCTTTATTCTTGTTTTCTATTTTTTTTTCTATTTCTTTTTTCTTTCCTGTTTTTTTATTTCTTAAGTTTCTTTTTGAAAATGTGCATTTTTAAGAATTTAATTTTGAAAAATAAGATCTAACTTTTCAATCTCAAAAATGTTCAAATTCGAAAAATATTCAATTTTAGGAAAAAACAAATCCTCAAAAAAATGTTCAATATAAAAAAAATGTTCAAGTTCCAAAAATGTTCCAATATTTAAAATTGTCCAATTTTAAGATTTATTCAATTTTGAAAATTGTTCATTTTCAAAAATGAACATGTTCAACTTTAAATTTGTTTATATTTTCAAATTTCTCCAGATTCATATTTTTAGAATATTTTCAAACTTCGCAAAACTTTGAAAAAAAGGAAAGCTAAGTAATACACTAGACGAAAGAAAAAAAAAAACGAAAAAAGTACCTGTTTTGGGCCCAGCCCAACAATGCTCCTACGGCGAGGGGTGTGCAATACTTTTAGAATTTTGTTACATAATTTTTGAAATATATAAATATAATTTTTAATTTTTTTAATACAATAAGTACTGATGCCCATGATCCAAAAGAACTTTTCGCAGTTATTTAAAAATACTCCAAACACATACTACCTCTACTCAAAAATAAATGTATTAGTTTTATCTAGATACGGATGTATATAAACATATTTTAGTTGTAGACCTATCCATATCTAGAAAAAACTCGAGACACTTACATTTAGACGGAATTTTTAGACGGAGGGAGTATATGCCCAAAGAGCATGTGACCCTGTCGAATCAGGAGACACCTATTGGATCCGTTACAAAATAACTGTTGCTAGACAAAGTACAATACAATGCACACATCCATATCTAAATTCTAAACAAAATTGCAACACTTACTTTAGAACAAAAGTAGTACACGTGAAGGTGAAGCATCGGAATATCAAGTACACCCTATGAACAGCATGCAGGACCTAAGTTGCCAGGTCTACCTCAACCCAATCACGGTAGCCCAATGCAACAGCACAAACACAGAACGCGATTGTCGCCCAAGACTTGAATCAATGCTAGATTGTCATCCCTAGCTTCCACAAGATGCTTTGGAAGAGAGATTACACGCCAATCGCCACATCAATGTCTACTCTATGAATAAAATGACAGGATGCACCCAAGCCCATTTCCGCCTGGACAGAGCAGGCACGACCCATCAAGGTTCAAGCACAACCAATGCAACAAAAAGGTTCAAGCACAACCAATGCAGAAAAAAAATTACCATTACAAAATGAACAGCTGTTCTACATTGCCAGTATAGCTTTGAACACCACCGACCACAATTGAGCACAGTTACAAATCTGGACGGCAAGCAGAAAACACCAGTCTCAGACCAAAAAATCTGGATCCAACATGCAAGTTAACATCTGAGTATCTGACAAACACGCCAGACTTGCTAGTTAACTTCCCCTTTGCTGTTGTCTTGACAGCATAAATCAAGTTAACCCTAGGAACATGTTTTAAAACCTACTGGTTTCATCTAATCACCCAGTACCAACCAACATAGAAAAGAATAATCTTGATCAGTGCCTCTCACTGGTACCTGGCTGCTCAACAGTGGTAGCTGATCCAGTCTATTCAACTGCTTTCACTGTCTCCATCCCTACAAATAACATGAATCAGACCTTGTTAGATACTGCGTCTTCCCAATCATATGAAGGAACGTCACCACTTCAGTCATCCCAAGTTCCCTTCTTTTCTTCTACAACCAAAAAGCAATGGTAATTCTCACTATTTTTTTGCATAACTACACTGTGCATTTGTAAAGGTAGGAATGTACAAAGAAAATTTACAAAAGCTGTACTCTAAACGACAAATCTATATACACAGGTGAGAGGCATCTTTGTATAACCCCTGGTGGGGTGAAATGCACCTATGTTTGCATTGATCCAAGTGACCAGGCATTCTAGTCATGATCCCACACCGAACAAATCCACAATAGCACGGTTTGCATCATTCTACAGCTTGGTTCCGATGGTATCGTTTTTTGCTGGTAATCCTCACGAGAAAAGCACAGGACAGAACTGCTTGATGCTTGTGCTTTCCAGATGAGAACACTAAGCATGCAAACATTTTGCGGGTTTCCATCAGAGAAAATAACCATCTTGATCTCAAATGTGCCTATCCACCAGGCTCATGTGGTTCATGGGTTTGTGTATTCCGTTTCCATGGTTTCTCTTTAGAAAGAGAATCACGGGGAACATATACATATCCTTTTGGAAGGCGTTGGTTCTGCGTTGATGCTTGATCAGATGTCATAATAAGCTCCTTTTGAAAGGTTTCTATCTGCTGCAAAATCATGTGTTGTACATTAGCTTGGTGTCAGAAATAATCAGACAACTGGCAAGAACAGTACAAACCTTATCTTTTATTTTCTGTTCTCCATCTTCCAATTTCTGTAGGGCACTCACTGATCTTTGTGGAAGTTGCTTGCCAGCAAGTGGTCCCCTCTCACTCAACTTCCGTTTGAAAGATATCAGTGTCCTTGAGCTATCAGCTGTGTTTCTCTCAGCATCTCCGTTATTAAGAGAAAACCTGACGGTTTTCTTCCCAGAAATACTGCTATCCACCGTGACATCGTCAGATCTTTGCACGGTTCCACTGTATGATTTATTATTAACTGAAGTAGTGGCAGATTCCGAACTAGCTCCAGGTGCAAGGTAGGAGAAAACAACAGTATCCTTCGTTTTGGCGAGTATGTCATGGTCACACAGAACTGTCTCTCTCTGGCAAAATAATAACACAGTAAATAAGATTATGTTATGAATTGAAAATCATCAGGGCAAACTGTTCTCAACAGAAGATAAAATATTTGAGTAAGCTTTAGAGTGTGACGAATAAAAACAAAACTGGAAGGGGTATTCACATGCACAAAACCTAATACTCTCTTCAGTCTTGAATACACGGCCACTATCAAAAATGCAATTTGCATCGACACAAGGCCACTATCTCATCCCGAGAAGAATTGATTAGATTACTACCTCGTACAATGATGCTCATTAATGTAAACGATACATGCATCCATAGAGAAACGTTACATGCAAACTTTGTTTTCTTGGTATCTAGAAATTTAGATAGTGGGCTTGTATATAAAACTGGAGGGACAATAGGCGATGAAGCCATGACCAAGGGTGATTGTGACTGGACTTTTCCTTTCCCTAATGTACTTATGATTTTTTTAGCAGTTACAAGGCTGGCTGACTATGCCAAATAGTATAATCGAATCTGATCAACAAATCTTCTAACAATTAAAGGTAAGATTTTAAAACCAGTTGAAATGGAGTAAACGGCCACCAAAATATAATCAATTCAATTCAACCAATCCTGCTGCTAACAATTAAAGGTCAGATCTAAAACGCAAACAACAAAACACAACACCCCACCCCCTTTTTCTGGGCACCAACCCAACCACATGCATGACTGCAGAACTGAAATTTATGGAGGTAACAACAGATGCTGCATGTCTACCAAAACCTCATAGGGTCAAGCAGCTGGGTACATGTTTGACATAAATTGGAAACAGTACATGATAACATTTTTCTAAAAAATAGAAGAAAAAAGAATCGGTTAGGGAGAAAAGATGAGTTAACTGATTTGGCAAAGAGTGAGAAGTAGCACAAGAAGAGGACAGATGGGAAGGCAGAAGGGGCGATGTGCTGGGAGTGGATGAGACAAAAGAGACAAGGTTCTTGGCTGATACAGGCTTTGGTTACTTTTTCCAGTTAGCTCCTTCTCCGAAGTGACAAATTGCGAATCGGAATCGGAGGAAGAAATAAACAACATATTTTCTCACTACGCAGATCATCAAACCGTTCATGAGACTGGCATCTTGGGGAATGGAGGTGGTTGCTGTGGATGTAGCAGGGGTGGCAACGGATGGGGTGGGAACGCATTTGGTGGTGGAAGGGGATGTGCTTTGTTGTCCTCCAGAACAGAGTTGTTCACCGATAAGGACTTAATCCGGTAACAGGTCCTGATGTGGGTTTCTAACGTCGAAGAAAGGTTCCGAAACTTAGAACTTTGTTTATTTCATTCCTTGATTCAAAGTGTTGCACCATGGCTCTTCATATAGGTAGCCCTGAGACTTAGATAACTTTTGTTTATTTCATTGCTTGATTCAAAGAGTTGCACTATCACTTTTCATATAGGTGGCTTGACTTTTCGCACAAGATACAAACTCTATCTATCTTTCTCACTTGAAAAATCTTGTCTACTATGACAACTCTCTCCGTAACTTATTTCCATATCCTAAGGTTATGTGATTCCTGCCTATTAAGACATGCTAAACATGGCCCATAACAATATCGTTCTGAAAATTCCAACACAACGCCACCATCAAAGAAAACACCACAGATAAGGTTGTGAACTTTTAGATAGAAGTACAACAAAGCGAATTCTAACAAAACGCATATACAGTAGATAGATAAGGTTGTGAACTTTCAAATAAAAGTACGACAAAACGAATTCTAAGACGACGCATATGATGTCTCATAAATTCGTATTGAGGTATTATTTCCAACTATTCTAGTAAAGAAAAAAAGAAAGGATTCCTCATCCATAATAAAAATAAAAGATCTAGCCTCAAGATGTATTTCAATTTTCAAGGCACCAAACAAGAAGTAGAATTGACGGCCGGACATACCTTCACCTTCTCTCTCTTAATTACCCTCTCACACAAGAGGCGTAACTTTTCCAACTCAACCTGCAAATGATATAATAATGGCTCAATTGTTATTTAATCAATGTTCACTTAAAAGTAATGGCATTCCCTAGACACATCTTTTATCATAACATAAATATTGCACAAGCAAGGCTAGTACATCAGTTTGGAAGAATCATGTAGAACACAAAACACAGATGGTGCAGCACCATAAATTGAACTAGCAGGTGCATCTCACCGACACAACTTAATATGTTTCAGTTATCTTTCAAAAGCACTCCATGATAAGAGAGAAACAATGAGAAGGGGTGGTGGGCGTGCTTTCGTGCTTGACATGACATTAACCACAATTAGTAGGGTTGATTTTTCAGCTTAGCTGTCATTACTACATAGAAATAAAGGAAGATCTAAACAATAATAATCTAGTTACGTATCCAGCTCATTAACATGTTGCAGTAATAGAGCGCCACGCTGATATGATGTTATGTATCAAGCAGATACAACAAATCATTTCCAAAATAGTTTTTACTTGGTTCCTAATTGATAGTTTTTAGTGTTAACCGAAATGCAGTTAAGAATAAGTAAATATGTATCAGGTAAACTAACCCTCATCCTTTTCAAGCTATTGAGTTCCTCAGGTCCATACTGCCAGGCATCAGTCTGCGTGAATTTCAAAGAGCAAAATAAGATACTGAAAATAGCTGTACCACGCGCAGGATTACTATAAATAACAAATATGCCCCTGGTGGTTAATGTTAGCAGGAAAATATGCATAAATAATCAAAGAAATCAAGCCTGCAAATTGGATACATAATTCTACTAACCCTTGCACACGCACATTGTTTGACCTCATTATGGTAAAACCGTAACGCCATGTTTAAGCTAATAATTTGCTATACATGTGCTGCAGGGGACCAAGTTCACTTCCTATTTCTTATATATAGTAACATGTTTATTTGCACGATATAATGTTAATAATTAACCTAGTTGTAAGTACAAAAGAAAGAAATGGATTGCTCCAAAATAGTCTTGATGCTGCACTTACCTCTTTCTGCTCTGTGCTGTGTTTCGCACAGTATGCTTTGTGCTGCAACGTAGTCCCAAATCCTTTAATGTTCATGTAGAAACCAGCATCTCTAGCACAAGAAGGATGAAAAGTGGTCTGGCAGCCCTCACTATTGCACTGCATAGCAGAAAAAGAAACTTATCAGAACTAAGTGGTCTCTTCATGCTCTAACTTACATAAACAGGCACAGGTGATACCTTGAGGCACACACCAACTTTGCTGATGCAGACACAACAAGTATCTTTTTCCCTTAGAAGGGTTTCCTGATAGATACATTAAATAGCCAAATATCAAGATGATGCAGTATAATGTGAAATGAGAACACTGATGGATAACAACTGATTCTGATAATATAGACAGTAAAATCAAAGAGGAAGTTCTATTTATTTCTTAAAATGAACATCGTATTTATGTGAACAACAAAACAACAGAGGAAATTTGATCTAGTCTTGATAATGAAAACTGGAAGGAATTGCAATGCTTAAAGGAGACGAGTGTACCATTCCGCTCACTGGATTATCTTGCCCTCTCATGTACTTGGTCTCCAACAACCACTAACAAAATATTAGGAAAAAAAAAGTTAAAACTGAAACTCATATGAAAACAGAAGATGAAAAAGATTGAAGTACCTCAGCACAGAAGGCATGAATCCACTGGTCATCTATAGTCTTTCTAAAAGCACCAGATGTTCCATGGCACAGAGCACATCGTACCATGGATACGTATTTGTCATTGCAGTCAGCTTCACCACTAGAGCTAACAGCTTCTGATGAAATATCTTCGCAGAGTTCACATTTCCACGGGCCAATAGATATCCCTAGATTTCTATAGCAATCTATGTGGACAGCAGCCTGTTCAACAGGTCAAAGTTAATAACACAATGGAGCATAATACCTCAAATACCTCAAAACTCAACAGAATCCAACGCACCTTGCATCTGGAGCAGACAAATATTCTATTCAACACAGATTCACTCCGCAAGCAGACATCACAGTAGAGTGCATTTTCTTTTGATAAAATTGGCATATGGAAAGTGCCAAAGTTGGTAACTGGTGAAACTTTGCTGTTGGATGGCTTTGATGAATCCTTGGACCGTGGTAGTGAAGGAGTCCGCTGGGCAACTCTTGAAGATCCAGCACCAAATTTTGGAGAAATCTATACAGGGTAACAGGAAATAAGATACATATCCTCGCAACAGAAATCATTTGTTAATTGACCAATAAAAATACAACAAGAAACTTCGTGAATAGCATGCAGTACATCATCATTTGCATCTTTTCTCACAGTGGAGTTACGTGAGGAGGCTGCAACAGCAGCTGCAGCTTCAGCTAGTACCGCCTGAGCTTCTTTATGTCTCTTCTCCTTTCTGCCACGTTTCTTAGCTTCTCTAACATCACGAAGAAAATGATTGACAAGGATGAAGTCCCATTTTCTTTTACTGAAAACATTCAACTCGCGAGAAAGATTCTGAACAACCTTCACTATTAAATCTTCTGCAAGAGTCAAACTTATAGTGATTCAGAAAAAGAAATACACAATAACTTCATTATATAGGGACAGTTTCATTGACAGTGTTGACACGAAGGCCATTGACGTAAAACGAGCAACACAAGAATTGACAAGGTTTAATTATTCTAAAAACCACAGCAGAAGAGTAAAGGATACAAAGACTACATAAACCGAGGAAAAACTTACCATATCTATGCTTCAGAACCATAGCATTGTCAAGCAGCCTAGCTTGTAAGAACACCATTTCTCCTTCTACTTCATCATCAGGTGAATGATCAAGAATTCCCAAAGATTTTGCCTTAGAAATTTGATCTGCCACATCAATTTCTGTTGTTTCCATTAGTTCTATTGAGGAATCCACGTGCCTTTTCTCACTGGAAGAACATAATTGTCCTTCTAGAAACATTTGACCCAAGAAAACAGATTCAGATAAAGCATGACAAGTAAAATTTCATTAAGAAAATTAAAGGTGCGAACAATATAGCTTAAAACTAGGTAATTATTTGGAGAAAGTATTAATAACTTACCAGAGTGATACTGTGCCTGCTTATTCTGCTTAAAAGTATGGTCCCAAAGATAAGCAATCTTTTCCTTGATAAATGGATGGATGTAAGAATGAGAATCATCAAAGCTGCATGACGCAAAAAAAAGGGGTCAACAACAACCCGGCAAAATAGGAAGACCTTTGTTCATGCAAAAAAGAAAATGTGGTTTGAGACTAAATAAAGAATAGCAGACTAGGACAATAGGACAATACACAATTAGCTGGATTATTTACCTGAAAAAGGGTTGTCCATTAACATGATCCATATTACAATCACGATGATTGCATACGCCATTTTCATCTGAATTCGACCCATGTTTAACATTATCACCCAATGAAGAGGTTTTATCCAATGAAGATACGCACCCCTCCAGTTCCGAGCCAAGTTCAGGCTCTGTCAAGTCATTATTTTTCCTTCCAAGTGATGTAGCTGTTCATAATATACTGTCAGAACTAGAACAATACCAAACATTTACATGAATAATTCGGTAACATAATTGTTAGCTAAAACATATCTACTATAAGAAAATACTGTAATGTATATACGACAATCTGTTATGTGTGAATAAGAGTTAACTCTCCCATCCAGGTCCATAAAACTAAGCAATATTTAAGAATTTCTATACAAAATTCCTTTCTGCGCAAGATGAGCTCTGTTGATTCGAGAATGTCTATGGCTTTGCGGTATGCTTCATTTCACCTTTCTTATTATAAATAATGATATGGAAAAATGGCATATGCGGAAATGGCAACTTTTAGTTGGTATAGCTATTTTTTCTTGAACCAATAAAATTTACAACAAACTGTAGCCCCTGAATGGCAAGTAACAACAGGGAAGAACTGGTCTTGTCCAATAGAAAACAAATAAAGAACCAAACATAGCCTTAAATGCCCACATATATAAATGTAGAACGGCGCTGTCATGACCAGCATTGCAAGGCAATTTAAGTTGTTTTAAACTAGTAATATCTAATATAATCCAAATTATAACACAAAGAGAATGAGAAATGCATACTTGAAAAATTGCAACCACCAAGACGTCATTTGCACAGAAAATAAGGACATCAGGCAAGCTTGCAACTTTCGCAAAGTTGGCAACCACTTCATTACAATACAAGCAGGCAAGCTAGAGCAGATCATTCAGAGCTGGTGCAGTACTATAGAGAAAATGTTGTGAAGTTCTTTTCAGGCTGGCATATCAGACTGGGTCACACTATAAATAAGGATGTCTAACTGTAGGTTTTGCTGAAATGTTGTGTGGCAATTTGTCTCATTTGGTTTTGTGAATGAACAATTAACCAAAAGAAAACTGAGCTTCCAGTGGTGGCCAATACAAAAGATCACAGAACGATAAGACAGCAAACGATTAAAATGCTCTCTAGAGTAATAGAGATCGTGGAAAAGGCAGCGAGAACTCAGGAGAAGTGGTTCAACAAAAGATTTTTACCTTCGAGTTGATTTGGTATCTCCATGGAAGCACCGAATACTTTATTGCCAGGGATGCTGTTTGGTATCTGTCAAAAGGATGGGAATCAAAACTGCATCCATAACTAAAGGTCGTTTCCTTAAGACCATAAATAATGACAGTACAGCCACCTATTAAACCAAGGTAACCTGGAGCTCACAACTTAGCAGAACAGGGAGACACAAACAATGATAACAGAACAAGATATCTGTTAGCTCTCTGTTAACAAGTATTTGCAGTAAAAAATAAGAAGACACCTAAAAGCTGATGCAGCAGGGAGAGACAGAGGAAAGCTAAAGATTTCATTCACTTGCTAGTGAGTGGCAAAATTGTAGAGAACATGTACATTTAAGGGCCAATCCATTTGTGAACAGTAATAGAAAATTCATCTACCATTTTACTGTTGAATTTCAGATAATATACTTGTCATTTAGCACGAAGTAGGTCCCTGCAACACTACACAATCAGTCACAGCAAACAGCATACATATATATCACCTTAGGCCTTGGCCACTTGGCCTTGTGGAGTTTGAAAGAAATCCCATCAGAGCTACTAAGGATATATCTACCCTCAAAGAACACAGCCGATAAAATCTCTCTTATTCCAATTTACTATACTTAAAGTTAGCAGGTACGTAGATATGCGTGCAGAAACATAGTCAATGAAGATGTTTGCTAAGTTATGGTGACAGCCACCAGTTATTCAGGGAAAAAATCAGAGGAAACTATCTACACACTGATATTTAATGCTTCAAACCAGTTCAGAGGCAAGAAACAAGTAAAGCTTCACAAAATATTGAAAAGTGTGTTTTTTCATACCAACTTTTCATGCACTGCCTTTGAAGTATCTTTGTTTCCAACTGGGGACAGATTTCTAATAAAATCTTTTGAAAAATCATCAGCACTTCCTTTAGCCATATCTTTTTTTCCATTTTCCAAAGTAGCTCCAGTTGCACATATTGCCTTCTCTTCTTTCAGAACTTTGGCATTAGACCTTGGTGGTGAGAGTTTTGGTACAGTAGAAACCGACATCTCAACTGCTGCTTCTTTGTCCACTGGGACCAATGAACTATTCACATTGACACTATTTGTACCCTCAGACCCATCTAGTTTGTCCTCTTGTACCACCTCTGAGCTCTCTTTAAGAGGGATTGTTTCAACAGCTGGTATATGTGCAGACTTTTGAAGCCACTTGATGATTTTCAACTTCAAACCATGGGAAAATGTTGTAGTTTCACCCTGAAAATCAGAGAATTAACAAAACTAGCTCGGAAATTAATTTTTAATGCTAGATATAAGCTATGCCCAAAGTACCACGAGAGCAGCTTCGAAGGACGCTGAAGAAATACCCACTTCAGATGCTATATCACTCACACTAACATCCCCTCTGTCAATTAGCTGCAAATACAGTAGGTATTAATATTTTTTCTTGACAAAGGTTAAGCAGTAAATGCCTGAGTAACAACTTGGTTCTGAATCAGCAGTTACCTTTTTGAGAACCATAGCAATATCACCAGAGTTTCTCATAAGATTACTAACTGAGGGATTATCAGTATCCATTTCCATATTTCGGGTTGCTTGAGTATCTGAACTTCTAACAGTACGGGGCAAAGCACCATGCTCCATCGTCTCCACTTTGATAAGGCTGTCAGGGTTAAAGCTACCGGTTTCATAGTTCATGGATCTGTCCTTGTTCTTCCGTGTGAATCTCAGCTTTGGAATCTTTCCAATGCTGAGATTTGCATCTTTTGTCCTCACTTCTCTAGCACCCTGCTCAGATGCATTATTGCTTTTCTCTAGAGAGTTGACATACCCAACTGAAGAATGCTTTGAGCAAAACGCTTTCAGCTCAACCTGAAAAACGAACATGAAAAATGAACAACAAGAACTTAGATAAGGCTGTGGCAACTGCTTGAAGATAATGATCTCACATTAGGATGTCCAAATTTTCCCCATATCTCCATTTGGTGCTTCGAATCTCGTGCACATATAGGATGGAAGGCAGCCCGGCATGACCCTGAAAACCACATGGAGCTTAGCGTTAACAACCTACAGAAGTGGGCAAAACTCTGCACAATGGATATTAGCCGAAAGACTAATGCTACCTCCATTCCTAAATATAACCCTTCTTACATAGCTAAGTTAGCTTTCTAAAAGAGCTTATATTTTGGAACAGAGGTAATATTTCTTTGTCATGGCTATATATAATGTAGGTGGTACTATTTATAACTGGAACAAAGTTGAGGAAAAATGTCAAAGATAACTGAACATGTTTCTTTTCATATAATACATCATATATAAACAGCTTTTAGGAGACACTTTTGACTTTTAGTATATATACAATTCAATGCTTAATCTATCTTGCGCAGCTATATCGAAAAACGAAATATATCAAACAGAGTTCAGGGCATTGCGATATCAAAAAGAATGGTAAGTTTGGTTGGCCATAAGAAAATAACACAGAAAACGTCGTCTGTTACTTAGGCAAGCAAGTCAATCAACACAAGACAATAACAAGTATCACAGGGAAATAATGGCCAATCGCCTAGCCAAGGAAATCAATCAACATAAAAACAGGATTCCTTTTGTTTGGCCATGAGAAAACAACACAGAAAACATCATCGGTTACTTAGGGCACCACTGATGTCAAGGGAAATCTTACTAAAAGGCTGCATCTACTCGACCATCGTGGGTTACTTGGGCATGACTTTTTGTTGGAATGTGAGTGTAAATTATGTTCGATACCTTCCACTAAAGAAGTAACACTTGAAGCTGAAAGAATGAAGTACATGCTGAGTATCAGAAAAGGCAAAGCTCAATACCAAAACTGAGGTGGGTTGTGTTGTCTACTTGTCTGTTAAAAAAAGGTAGGTTTTTGGTGTACTGTAAGTTTCAAAAAGGAAAAATAAGCCCGGTCAAAAAAAGAAGGAAAAATAGGTAGGAAGAACTACCTATTTTGATTTATAAATTGTATGCACAGGAAGTTAATACAACGCTTAATATAATGACATAACATGGGGCTGCACTGCTGCAGTTGTCAAGCAATATTTTCTGCAATATTAAGGTCTGGTAACCTTCAATATTATATGAAGTGAAACAAAGCTCAAATTGTGATAATAGAGACGGGGAGTAGAAGTATATACCATGGCTACATCGGACGCATGCACCCCGCTTAACCTTGCAAATAGTGCAGACCATTTTGATTGGATTCTCTTGTACAGATCCAATATTAGTAACAGGCTCCATTGAGTCCATGTCCTCCACAAGAACCTCTGGTCTCCAAAGACTACAGAACAAGTGCGCAAATTGCAGGCTGCCTCCATCTGCAGTTCGATTAGGCTCTGTTTTTGCAGGTTTTAGAGCCCCTTTCCCCTTTGGGCATAGCACACAAGGCATTGACAGGGAGCTGGCTGCCTCTTTCTTGGATGACACCCCTGCGGACTCCACATACTTGCACCAAGCGCAGAGCCACTTGCCCTTTGGCACGGCATGCACACCATAACACTTCTGGTGCACGGAGGCCTTGCAGTTGCCACAGCGAAGAATCCTATTGGAGGCCACGCCACTCTGTCCCAAGCAGCAAACATCGCACGTCGACCCAGCCCGAGCTCCCAAGCGTGGAAGCAGCACAAGCTTGTCTAGCCCAGCGTCGACACCTAGGAGCTTCCTCTTCTTGTTTGGGCGCTCGGTAGTGAGCACGACTCGCTGCCTCGCTCCTAGTAGCCAATTCAGTGATGTCCCTGCCTCCTCCTGTTCCTCCTCGTCCTCGCATACTGGTGACACGGTGCCACCGCTGCTACTACCTTGCTCCACCTCCTGTGGCCACTCCTCGCGCTGCGGCTGCGCAACCACCTCATGCATACGCTGCTCAATGCTCTGCTCGCTGCGGTCCCTGGGGCAATCCAGCTGCTGCACGACGACGTCATGTATGCCCTGCTCGGTGCTGACGTTGCTGACGAAGTCCGCACTCTGCGCGCTGCGCTCCTTGTTGCAGACGACCTCCTCGCCGCCCACGCCCAGGTAGGAGCTCGTCTCGGCGACGGCCACATCATACGTCTCCTCCTCCTCCTCGCCGCTGCTGCTGATGCTGCCGGGCAAGGGCACGAGGACGCACGGGTCGAGCTCCCCGCGGCAGAAGGGGAACCTGGCGGGCATCATGAGCATTTGGACGTCGTTGAGGGTGACGGGGCGGAAGTAGGCCTCGAAGTGGTCCCAGGCGCCCTTCTTCCCGGAGGGCGCGGCGGGCATCTTGGGCGGGTGCTCCTCGGCGGCCGCGTCGGGGGGCTCCAGCTTCTTGTGCTTCTTCCGGCGGTCGCTGGGCCCCGCCCAGCTGACGAGCCGCGCGGGCAGCGTGGGCACCCGGGGCGCCGCCTCCTCCTCGAACGGCGTGCGCAGGGACAGCGCCTTCCGGGCCTGCTCGTACGGGTCGAAGCCGAGGCCGAGGGCCGCCGCCGGCCCCTCCGGCGAGCCGGAGGCCTCGGCGCCGGCCATGGCGGGCCCCGCGCTCATGACGGCTCGGCGGGGGAGGGGCGCATCGCCCGCGGAGGATACGGCCGCGCCGGGGGAGGGCCTCCGGCGAGGGGCGCGGCGGGGCGGAGCTAGGGTTAGGGTTTCGTTCCGACCGGGAGTTCAGTCCGTCTGTTGTGTGCCCCTGTGCTCGGAAGTTTTTTTTTTTTTGCTCCGGCCCGTTTTTTTCGCTTGTGTTTCGGATCCGATGGGAGGGAGAAGAGGGAGGAGGCCGCCGCGTGAGGACACGCGGTTCGGTTTTGTATACGCCAAGGATACGCGTAGGATACGCCTGGTTTTACCTGCTTTTTTGGTTAAATACGCCAACTTTACTCCGGGCTAAGCGAGGAAAAGGTGTAAACTGAACGAGCAAAAATTGGAAACTTGTTCGGTCCAGCTAAGCTTCCAGCTGGTGCCAATTCACAATCCTCATCAACAACAGCAAACTAGTGCCAATTCGCGGTGTAGGATGCAACAGCATAAACAAGAACTCAACCAACTCACCATCAAACAAATTTAGAAACAAAACCAATCGAAATCGCCCTTGCGTGGAATTAGCGGCTGTGAAGAGGTTGGTAAGAAAAAGGTATTGTGTGATTTGCATCGCTCTCACATGGAGTTAACGAATTACACGTTCACAACTCACATGCTCTCATCTACCCGGGATGCCAAACCGTCGGTTGTGATGACCTTATCGGCATTTTTGCCCAAACCTAGCGTTGTCAGTGGGATATGGACAGTTGATGCGGTGAACTCACTTGTGGTCGGAGGGGGAGCAAGAAAATTTAGATCCATAGAGAATCACGGATGGTAAGAAAATTGAGATCCATAAGGACTAAGCAATGGGTGTTCTTTGACGGCGGAAACGCTTATCGTAGAAGAAACCGGAAAGAGGGATGATATATGTGAAGAGGGTCATGGTGAATAAGAAAATTCACCATAAGATGGGAGGAGAGATTGTTGGCAGTCTGCGGAAGCGCTTATCATAGAAAGGGCAGGAAAATCAATAAGAACTGGGAGGGGAGCGAAGAGGGTCACCGAGAATTAGATCTAAATTCATGAAGAAGGGAGGCGGAAGGCCTTCGGTTGCTTGTGTGCTTGTCGTAGAAAGGAAAAATGATAAGGATGGGGAGGGGTGACGAGAGTCATCGAGAACAACATAATACATAACCACAAAGATGGGGTGATGGATGGCCTTCGGCTACGGGGGCGGGGGTACTTATCGTCAGAGGGGCGGTAAAGTAGGGGAGGGGCGGGGAGGCGTGGAAGACGTGTATGCTACGAAGGCGTATACTCCAAATGTAGAGTGGGAGTCCATGTCATTCTTCAGCTACATATGGCGCAACACGATAGAGCATGTAATGTGCTTATTTCCGCCAAGCTAGATGGCTAAGCGTAATTAAAACAGTTTTGGGGTGCTTAACGGCGGAGAAAAAGTGTGTCCTAGAAAATATTTTCGCAATGCTTTGGCTACCTCAGTCGGTGACAAAGGATTAATTTGTCAATGCCTACAGATTGTAGACTAGGGTTTTGCTAGAAGTAGAGGGCAAGTAGATCTCGAAGGTTTAGGCGAAAAGTACTCGGCGATTATGAAAACTAGGTTATGTTGACAGAATTCGATCCTTTCTTTGTCCCTCGACTCCCTTATGTAGGAGGTGGAGCCGAGGGTTTCGTATCGTACAAGTTGAGTCCGGACGGTTTCTAACTCGTCCCGCCGATTACAAAATATACTTTCTATTACAATTCTAGCTTTCCTTAATACATCTTGGGCTCCCGAATCTTCTTATTCTTCGGATAGTGGGCCTTCAGAAATCCCGGGTACCATCTATGGCAGGCCCATTTGGGGTGCCTATGTCAGTAGCCCCTTGAATCGCAGAGTCGGGAAAATCTCTCCCGTTTATTTTTGTTCGAGAACTGTTATTTATACTCCACATAAAATTCTATGTTGTACAGGGATAATGGTAGTTGGGGCTAGTTCATCTGACGGATCAGGTACTAGTTAACTGCTCTAGTGGCAATCCGCAAAACCTACTTCAAGATCACGTCCCCGGACATGATCTCGGGATACGTGTAAACTTCGACAGGTGCCGCTTAAGGTCTTACCATTCTCAAGTCCCAGGTCAAGTTTATCGGTACCTAACGCGTCCGTTAGGATTTTTCTTCGTATCTTGATACGGATAAAAGTGACGTCTTTGGCGATGCCACGCCAGAAACGGATCTGGGGTCTTACCTTCGCAAATTTGCGCATTCAAATTGATCGCAACTTTGGCGTTCGAGAATATATTGTCGAGTGCTTTTCGCCTTTGGAATAGCACATTTTATTGAGTCATATTTGATGACTTTATTTTGTCTTCCCGATGGGAGTATATGTAGAGTTATTTGTGTAACTCGAAATATACTCACTTCTTTCTCTATTTCTGATCAAGTTCATCGGGCACGCGAACAGCGTTCCCGATGGGAGTAGCCCCCGAGGCTACAGCCAAGAACTTGTGCTTGGGTGTAGGCTCCACAGATTAGCATTCTTTGCCGCTATATTTATAATCCTTCTCGATATTTTTATATTTATCGGGTGCGCGACCAGCGTCCCGATGGGAGTAGCCCCGAGGCTATGAACAAATTCTTGGATTTGGTCATAGGCTCTCGCCATTTCTATATTGTCATATTCGAAATTTTCTATTTTTCCAGTAGCCCCCGAGCATTTGGGCAAAAACTTGTATTTGATCAAAAGCTCCAAGAGTATTCGAATATTTAACCCTGTCGCCATTCTCTTTTTATTTTTCTTGTCGACATATTTTCCCTTGTCGAATTCTCTTCATCTCTGTCAATAATTGGGATTTTATTTCTGCCTTGTGGGTCCACTATTCCCACCATGTTGACACGTCGTGCAAGTGGGGGACACACGTCCTCCGCTTTTCCTGGCGCACGTTAACCTCGTCAATGTTGAAATACTAATTTGCCCTCGTTGCCACGTGGTAATCATCTCCCGCATTCTTTCTTCATCCAACGGTTCCGTCGCTTCACCGCACCTCTATATAAGATCTCCTTCTTCTTCCTCGAGCACTTCCGCTCGCGCCGTTCTCTGCTCCTCTGCAAAATCTTCCCTTGCGCTCCACAAAGCTCTTCTCTTCACTGCTGCTCGCCATTGCCGTTGTTGATGCCACCGCGTCGCTTAACCGGCACGCACTCTGATTCTTCCATGGCCGCCGCAGATCTAGGAACTGCGGAGTGGGAGAGGTCCAAGATCACAAACCAAGACTGAACCTCCTGAAGAAATGGGAATCACCGCGAAGCCCAAAGCGGTTTGCTTCCCAGTGAAGAAAGCTACCCACCAATGGGGTACCGGGTAAGTTTTGTCGACCATCTCATCCGTGGTTTATCCACCCCCATCCATCCTTTCCTCCGTGGATTACTCTATGTCTACGGTCTCCAGCTTCACCACCTCACGCCAAACTCAATCCTCCACATTTCTATTTTCATCACGCTTTGTGAAGCCTTCCTTGGCGTCTCACCCAATTGGGCGCTTTGAAGCGCATTTTCTTCTGTCGCCGCAATGGCTCTCCCAATGTCGCCTATAATATAGGCGGCGTTGTTATTTCTATTCGCTCCACTGCTGATTACTTCGACGTCAAGCTCCCCGACTCCGTTCAAGGTTGGCGCAAGAGGTGGCTATACATTCGCGAAGAAAACGATGGCTGCCTCGAGGATAATATTCCTCCTTTTGACGGTGCCGAGAAAATTCTTCGTCGCCGTTCCGGGATGCGCTACCGAGGAAGAAAGAACTTCGACTGAATCCCTGATGGCTCGCATCCATGAGTTGCAAAATACTCGCGGCAAAGAATTGTCGGGTATCCAGATTATAGTGTATTTCCTTAAGAGTAGAGTTCAGCCTCTTCAAGCTCGCAAATTCCCTCTCTGGAAATATACGGCAACGAAGACGTGGACCGCTGGTGGATTTGGAAGTCAAGGACCTGGAGAGGCTTGTCCGAAAAATCACGTCCTCAGCAAAAAGGATGCCATCCCTTCTTCTCGTGTAAAACCATACCACCCATGCGCTTCCTAAGGTAATCATTGTCGCGCAATTTTTTACTGCTTTGCTTTTTGCATTGTTTGCTCCGTTCTGATATCCTTCCCTCTTTTTGGACAGAATCATCCAAATCTTGTTTCACTTCCTCCTCTTCAAGGTGGGGAAGTCGAAGAAAGGACCGTTATCTTTAATGATAACCAAGAGGCCTCCTCTTTTGTGAATGAACCCGCAGATTCTCGCAACTGCGGGATGCTGAAAAACTGCTTCAAGACACTACATCGGCCCAATCTCCTCCTCCCCGATTCTCCAAAGAACAAAAGGAAGAGGGGTGATGTCGAAGATTCCGGGACTTCTAAACCCGAAGAAGGCTCCTTTACCGCAAAGGCAGCTTACGACCCATATCTTGCGAGTATCATCAGTTCGTAAGTTCCCTCTTTTATTTTCCTATTCGAAGAATTTTTGCTTGCCTTGCTTTTTATACTGCCCCCCTTTTGCAATAGTGATGATGACGAGGAAACGCCACTTTTGTGTGGCTGCTCGAACGAGTATGTCACATACCCTAGTTATTTCAGAGCCACGAGTTGAAGGAGAGGAATCCTCGCCTCCTCAACAAAACATCGGCGCTTCTACTCCTCCTTCGAGCCCCCGAGCCCCTTCACCGAAAAGGGCAAGGACGGAGATTGTCTCGGAGCCTACTCTTCAATTGAGTAGCTCTTCGAACCTTCTCATGGAAGATGTAAGTTCTTTACTTTTTTGTTAGTGTCTATGTTTTCTCTGTTTGCTTCTGTGCATCACCATATTTTACTCATACCCCCATTTTCTCTTTGTTTTCTCTTTTTGGTTACCTGTGATCAAGGATCTTCTTCGCATCGGTGCCCAATTTGTTGGGTACCGTGAATATGCGAATAAAGGAAGGTAATGATCTGCTCCTTCTTTTTGCCTCTGTTCTTTTGTTCCTTCTTTGTTGTCGAGATTTGTAACTATATTTATCTTCCATTGTAGAAAAACTGGCGGAAGCCAATGATCGTGCCAATACACTTGCTCAGCAATTAGAGCAAAGTGAAAAGGCTCGCAAAAAGGCTGAGTCGGATGCTATTGATGCACGAGCAGAGGCTGATAAAGCCAAGGTCGGCTGGTGTCGAAGACCTTAGAAAGAGGCTTCACACCGCTGAAACTTCCCTGAGCGATCACATAGCCCAATCGCTCGCGAGGAGGCGATCCGTAAGCGTTTAACGACGCAGAGTCGCCGCTTCGTAGGTAAGTACCACTCATTATTCCCTTGTATTTTCTTCTCTGCACTCGTTTATTGCTCAATTTTTCTTTCTTGACAGCTAGAACAGCTCAAGAATTTCAACTTGATGAACCCGCCAATGATTCTCTTGACGCCCTTTCACTCCTTGAAGTTCATGGATCGAGGCACGCGGAGGCATTGATCAAGCTAAAGCGGGGTTGTCGCGGCTTTTCCTTACTTCTTCCCAAAGAAAGAGGAAAACTTTCCTTGATCTCGCCAAGTGTTTCAATCCATCCGAAGATCTTGGGTTAAGGGTGCGCCATGAGAATATGAAGATTGCCGTGGAAAATACTGTCGCCTTGGTTGCGATAGCCAACAATCTATCGATGTCGAAAGTTGGCGACACCGATCAGATAGAACAGTCAAGGTGGAGGTCTTTGATCAAGGCACTAAGCCCAACACGAGGAAAATCCTGGCTTATATCGGGATCAAGCCATCTTCGACTCCTAGCTCATCAAACCGGAGGTCTAGTTGAATGCCTCCTTTTTCTTTTTAGCATTCCTCTTTCTTTTGGCTTTGTCGCCGTAGTGTTATTGGCGAGAACTATTTCAGTATCCCTCTAGAAGGTCCTTCTTTTGTAATAGACATGTATATATTATGGAGATGAATGAAAATCTATCTTTTGCTCGTGATTGATGTCGAAATATTTCTTTTTCCAGTTAATTTTTGACAATTATACGCCAGCTCCTGGTTCTTCCAATATTTTGCCTTCTCCCCAAGGAGCTCGATGCTTCGTCGAGGATTCCTTGTCGCAAAATTGACGAACTTCGACACCAACTTCAGTTCGTGAAGAAGCAATCACTTGTGCTAATGGAGAAGGCTCGTAAGTCATCGAAGCCGTGGAAATTGCACTCCAACAAGCACAAACGCCATTGAAAGGACTCTGCTGTTGAAGCGGCCGCATCTCGAGAAAATTCTATCTTGCAACAGATGCTAGTTTGGATATGGCGGGTAAGTTTCATTGTCCTTATCTCGCTTCTTCGTTTTCCTTTGCGCTTGCCTCCTCATTGAATTGTTTTATGAAACCATAGGTGCTTTTTGGATCCTATAAGATGAACGTGTCGAGGCTCGTTCCAATGTTCTCCTTCGGCTTGCACATGAGCACGGATCGACTTTTTGGGGTACACCTGAGCGGACCCGCCAAATCGTGAGATTTCAAGATCGTGCACTTCAGGTTCGCGAATATCTTGACTTCTGTACAAGAACTTTGTCTCTGGTGTATGGTACCATGTTTCCTCGCAATAAGATGCCGAAACCCTTCCGCATTGATGGACAAATTTCGAGATGCTCCTCGCATCCACGGCTTTGTACGAGCCCAACTAGCTGCTGGTGCAAGGTTTGCGATGATTATGATAAAGATTTGCTACCCGAAGTTAGATGTAGGGCAAATTGTCCCAAAGTGCCTGGAGAAGATGTCGAAGAGGAAGAGGAACTTCGGCAAATATGATGACATAGTTACTCCTTGCTGAAGATATGATGGATGAACTTCTTCGGATGGATTCCGAATTCTTCGTGGTAGCTAAAGCATAGTACTCGCTGTAAATAACGAGCGCTTAACCATAGATAATATATTGGGAAATCCTTGACATGTATTCCGAACTTTGTATCCTGTATAGACGAGCTATATTGTAAAGTCATTGTATTTTATTTTTATCGCCAAGCCCCCGGGCGTTTTGATTGCAATAACTTGTGTATTATAATGCGAGGTTGTCCCAAAGCAAGATAATATACATTGTGTACTATTTTGTACGGGTGTAAGCCCCGAGCTTTTGTTTGATCACTATTTTGTCGATATCTCTTTTTTTTTTTTTTTGGCACGGCCGAGTGCTTCTTTTTGCATTTGTCGATACTGTGTTTATATATATATTGTATCATGTAGGGGAAAACCCCTGATCTTGTGGAGAAAAAGATATATAATTCCACTATCTTTATTATATTGCAGCACCACGAGCCCGCCTCATTAAAAACCTTTCGGCCCCACTCGGTGCCCGAAAAAGGAAAAGAGTGCGTCTGAAAACTCGTGGGCGTTTCGGTACATTGAAGCTTTACAAAGGACTATATTTTCGACACCTAGGCGTAGAAACGCTGAGCTGTGCCACATTCCAGGATTTGGCTCGTCAATCCCTCTTGTCTTTGATTCCGTATGCTCCTCCTTCGATTACTTCGTGACGATGTAGGGTCCAAGCCATGGTGATTCAAGTTTTTCGTGACTTTTTTGGTTGAGCCGCGAACTAGGTCACCAACTTGAAAAGACCTTGGCCGCAATCGTCGACTGTGATAGTTTTTCAGGTCCTGCCGATATTTGGCGACTCTTGACAGGACTTCGTCTCGAGCTTCATCGAGTGCATCGACATCATCCTCCAAAGCTTTTCTCGATGTTTCTTCGTCATATTCTGACTCTTGGAGAATCGTGCTCTATTTCTATCGGAGCCCGGCGCCATGAACCGAAAGAACGGTGTTTCGTGTCGCCGTATTTGGTGTTGTTTGGATACTCCACAACACACTTTGTAACTCCTCCGCCAAGTATGCCGGGCTTTTTCCAATGGTCCTAGCAGGCGTTTCTTGATGCCATTGCAGATGATGCCATTGGCCTTCTCGACTTGTCCATTGGTCGAGGGTGTGCAACGGACGCAAAACTTAATTTAATGCCCACTTCTGCGATATGCTTTGAACTCCTTGGACGTGAAATTGCTGCCGTTGTCTGTCACAATACCGTGAGGAACTCCAAATCTGAAGACAATGCTTTTCACGAACCGACGCGCCGTCCGTGAATTTATCGGCTTTGCTTCGATCCATTTTGTAAACTTGTCGACAGCAACAAGCATATACTCATAACCTCTGGCGAAGCTTTGTGTAATTTACCTACCATGTCGAGACCCCATTGAGCGAAAGGCCAAGACAGTGGAATTGGCATAAGTTCTGCGGGAGAGTGAGGTCTTGCCGCAAATCTTTGGCACGCATCGCAAGTTCGCACTATTTCCTTCGCATCCTCGATTGCTGTTAGCCAATAAAATCTGCTCTGAAAACCTTAGCCGCGATAGCTCTGCTACTCGCGTGGTGCCCACATATTCCTTCATGCACGTCCTTTAGGATGATCCTTCCTTCTTCGGGTGTAACACATCGTTGTAGCACATAACGTTTGTAGCTCCCCTTTTACCACAGTGAAAGCTTTTGATCGCCTAATTATTCGCCTTGCTTCGACCGGATCGTCGGGTATGACTTTCCTTAGGATGTATGATATGTAGGCTCCATCCATGGAACTTGTACCATCATGATTAGTTCTTGCTCTTCTTCTTCTTCTTCTGTGCCCTTGGTGTCAGTCGATGTTTTCTCTTTCTTCTCCTTTTTTGTTTTTGCCGGCTTTGTTGATCTCTCGCTGATCTCTTCCCACACGGAGGGATTGCGAGGCATTGTGACCCGATGTTTGCGAGAACGTCGGCTTCATCGTTGCTCATCCTGCGATGTGGTTTACTTCACATCCATCGAATAGCTTCTCTAGCTCATTGTACACCTCCTTGTATGCTATCATACTTTCGTTGACATCGCATTGGTTCATGACTTGTGCTACCAACGTGAGTCGCCGAAAATTTTCGTCGGGTTGCACCGCAAGCTTTTGCCATCTTCATCCCATGTATGAGAGCTTCATATTCTGCTTCATTGTTAGATGCGTTTGGGAACGTCATCCGAGAACATACTTCAACTTGTCGCCTTCATGAAACTAATATCACGCTGCTCCGCACCTTCCAATCTCTTGGACCCGTCGAAGTTCATAGTCCAAGTCCTCGATAAATCTGGGGTCCCGTGTTTTGTAGCTCCATCCACTCAATGAAATCTGGTAAGACCTGCGACTTTATTGCTTTTCTTTTTCATACGTGATGTCCCAGGGGAAAGTTCTATTCCCCAAAGGGAGACACGACCCGTAGCCTCTGGATTGTTCAATATATTTGATAAGGAGCTTCATTGACCACTATTATCGGGTGAGCGAAAAATAATGCCGCAATTTTCTTGCTGTCGTGAATACTCCATATGCTAGCTTTTGATATTGCGGGTACCGCTGTTTTGACGACAATACTTCGCTGATGAAATATACGGCCTTTGAACTCCATGAAGCTTACCTTCTTCTTCCCTTTCCACCACTAAGGCCGTGCTGACCACCTGAGGTGTAGCTGCAATGTACAAGAGGAGAGGTTCTTTCTCTTTGGCGCCACCAATATTGGCGGTGTCGAAATTGCTCGCTTGAGATTCTCGAAAGCTGTCCGCTTCCTCGTTCCATTGAAATTTTTCTCCTTGCTTGATCAACGCATAAAAAAGTGCCTTTTCTCCTAGCGCGACGAATCTGCGACTCGCCCGTTAATCGTTGTATTTCCTTCAACTTTGTTGGCTTTCTCATAGTGACGATGGCCTGTATTTTTCGGGATTAGCTTCAATCCCCTTGCCGATACTAAGAACCCGAGAAGTTCTCCGCGGGTACTCCAAAAGAGCACTTTGTCGGGTTCAGCTTGAGGCAGAACTTGTCGAGGTTGTCGAAGGTTTCCTTCAAATCTTCAATCAGCGTTGACCCTTTCTTTGATGTTATTACGACATCGTCGATGTAGACTGTACATTTTTCCCGATCTGTGTTGCTAGGCACTTGCATCATCCGCCGATATGTTGCTCCCGCGTTTTTCGACCAAAGGGCATTGTTTTGTAACAAAACACGCCATAAGGTGTGATGAACTGCCTTGCTTCATCTTCTTCTTTTAATCTGATCTGGTTATAACCGAAATGCGTCCGGAAGGAAAGACGTTCACATCCTGCCGTGGAGTCGATGATTTGATCGATCCTTGGGAGGAAAGTGATCCTTGGGACAATGTTTATTGAGACACGTAAAGTCGACGCACATGCGAAGGACTATTGTGTGTTTCTTCGGCACCATCACTGGGTTAGCTACCCATGTGGCTTCGTAGATATTTCTCGATGAACCCGCATCTTTGAGTCGATCTATTTCGATAACATAGCTTTGCGGCTAGGCTCGCCGCAAAGGTTGCTTTATCGTGCAAGAGGATCCAAATTGAGGTGGTGCTCGGCAAGTTCCCTGGGTACTCGGCATGTCGGTGGACACCATGCGAAGATTTTCCAGTGCTCACGGAGGAACTCGACGAGCGCGCTTTCTATGCGACATCCATGTTTGCAGCAATGGACGTCGTTTTCTTTGGATCGTCGGGTGGATCTGTACCTCTTTTGAATCTTTATTTATATTGAAAGTTGGCTCCTTAGATCTTCCTACCTCTGCAGCACATCATAATCAGTGAGCCTAGGTGCCGCATATTCTTGCATCCCGAAAGTTTCGACATTCGATGGAAATCTTTGTCGCATTTATCGGCCAAAGCTTCCTTTGATTGTGATAGGTCCCTTAGGCCCGTGCAACCTCCACAACAGATATGTATAATGCGGGCCATGAACCTGGCGTAAGCTGTCGTCCCAACAAAGCGTGATATTGCGACGGGAAATCCACAACTTCGAACTCCGGGTTCTCTATTCATAGTTTTCTCGGGTTCCAAACCGAACGTCGAGGTTGATCTTGCCCAATGGGTAACTTGGCTTCTCTGGTGTGATCCCATGAAAGCGTGTGTCAGTTGGTTTCAAGTTTGCCAGGATATGTTCATCTTCCTCAATGTGTCGCATACATGAGGTTTAGACTGGCCGCCATCTATGAAAACTCGCGACACGTCGAACCCAATTACTGCGGGTAGAATAAGTGCCGATTGTCCTGGTCGAGGAACTTGCTGCGGATGATCCGCAATTGTGAAGCCTATGTCTTGCCCCGACCAATTTAGATACTCGATCGTTGGTGGAGGCATCTTCTCGCCATAAACACTTGTCGAGATATGACCTTCTGCGCCCGTTGGACGGCCTAGCTTTCGAATCATCAAAACTGCGCCATTGGAATTGGGATCGACATATGGGGGTGGTTGTGGTGCTGCCGCTATTCGGCGGTGTCGATTTTCTTCGGTTATTGGGAGGAGGTGGAAGGTGAATCTCGCTTCTTGGCTCCCGAGGATTTCTTATTTGCTTGGGCATTTGCGATTCCCGCGGCTCGCAACATTGCTGAAAATTGCGCGATCTTCGGAGATGTCTTTGTCTCTTTCCATTGTTGTCGAGGTAAAAGTGCATTTGACACGGACCGTTCATCATCTCCTCGGGAGACACGTAAGGTCTTTGAATCCTTGGTCCATTATTTTGTCTGTTGCCAAATCACCTCTATTGTCGCCTTGTTGCTCGTTGCTCCTTTGATAATCATCTCGACTATTTCCACCAGTTTCCGAAAACCAGCCGATATATGGCCAGGAGCATCGTTGTTGTAGAACCGGCGAGAAAATCGCCTTCTATTTTGGTAATTTCGACTACGATCCTCTTCGGCGACTGTGTCGTTTGTTGTATATTGCGTCTTCTCCATCTGCCCACTTGTTAGCGATTTCCATCAACGCTGAGATTGTCTTGGGATTAGTTCTTCCCAAGTCCTCGACGAAGTCGCTCGTCGGATGCCACGAACGCATCTATTGCCCTCTCGTCGGATATATCTTCTGCCGAGTTTTTGATAATGTTCCACCGCTGTATATATTTTCTCATCGACTCGTCATGTTTTTGTCGACACGCTCGTAATTCTTCCAACGACGCGGGTTTTTGGTGGATCGGAAGTTCTTCACGAAGATGTCCTCAAAGGTTTCCCAGCTGTCGATGGAGTTCAGGGAGTTTCTTTATCCAAGATCTTGCGGCACCACTCGGTGAACTTGGATACTTTGCATAGCTGTTGCTCTGGTTCCTCCTACCAGCTTTACCATCTCGAGATAATCCACGAGCCAATCCTCGGGATCTTGCCGTCGAACTTCTTGAAATTCTCGGGTAACTTGAACCCTTTTGGGACTCGAGTTTTTCGCACTCTTCTCGTAAAGCATGGGAGCCCACACATATCTTCGTCGGCAAGCTCTGGAGTACTGACGGTCCCTCCTTTCTTGTCGCGCTCTGTCCACCCTTACTTGGACTGTTGTGTCTCTTGCTCCACTTGCTCGTGGTGGGTCTTGAACTGCTGCGGTGTGTCGTGGACTATTTTGTCTGGATTTTCTTCGGGAGGCGTTGTTGCAAACGCTGTTCCCATAACTCCTACTCCACCATCGCCATATTGAACAATGGTTCTCTCGGGTCTCCAGCGGTGGTCTGGATGCCAAGATGTATGCTTGTGTTGCCATGTAACCCTCTGGCGTTTCGGGATGATATTTCCTCTTTCGTCGATCGACATAAAGGACATGTCGAGATTTTGGATTATGTTTCCTCTTTCTGGGTATGTTTTGCTCGAGACATTGCTCTCCTCCGAGCTTCTGTGACTATCTCCGTATTTCTGAAAGGCGACTTAAATCTGCCGCGTCGCAGATGCGAAGGCCTTCTTTCTCCTATTCAAGGATGCTGTCTGTTTTTCCAACTCTCTGCTTACTCGAGCAAGTCTATATTGATATGCTTGAAGTTCTGTGCAGTAGCGGTGTTGGTCATGGGTTCGAACCATCCATGGCTTTGCGGCCCTATCCCACGCGCTTTGCGGGAGTTGTACTCTTGCGCGAGTTGTGGATCCAGATATTTGGTGCCTAGACCATGTCTCGAGATCGGCGGGATCGACGTATGGATTTCCCAATTCGTCGAAAGCCTCGATGTTGGCGGGTCGATGTGCCTTCTACCACATAGATCGATGATATTTTGTGCATTGATTTTTGTCGGGACGGTGACACCATCATAGAGTGGTGAAGACCTTTCCGATGGCGACAGACTTGTCGATGAAGTTGAAGTCTGTTGGCCGAGTCGGCTTATAAAGGAGTCCAGATGACTCGAAGGATGTGTTGTGAAGATCTTGGCGAGCTTTCTTGCCTTGTTGTCGACGAAGTATGTCGACGAAAACTCCTCGTCGACACGAAAAGTTGAGTCGATCTGAAAATTCCGACGAGATCGGAACTTCGAGACGGTAGGATCCTTCCTTGACGCCAAATCGGAATTCTCCGAACGTCATGACGATGGGCTCCTCCAGATAGGCACATGCATCCATACGGGAGGGCGGGTGAGGAATAAAATTGAATAGATCGTTTTTCCCTTGTTACCTCGATCCACGCGTTGCTTGTCGATGAAGTCGAAGATCTTGAACGTGCCATCGAGATCAGATCCTTGCAGCCTCTAATCCCCACAGACGGCGCCAATTGACAAAGGATTAATTTGTCAATGCCTACAGATTGTAGACTAGGGTTTTTGCTAGAAGTAGAGGGCAAGTAGATCTCGAAGGTTTAGGCGAAAACTCGCGATTATGAAAACTAGGTTATGTTGACAAAATTCGATCCTTTGTCCCTCGACTCCCTTATATAGGTGGAGCCGAGGGTTTCGTATCGTACAAGTTACAGAGTCCGGACGGTTTCTAACTCGTCCCGATTACAAAATATACTTTCTATTACAATTCTAGCTTTCCTTAATACATCTTGGGCTCCCGAATCTTCTTATTCTTCGGATAGTGGGCCTTCAGAAATCCCGGGTACCATCTATGGCAGGCCCATTTGGGGTGCCTATGTCACGGCCACCAAATATATACCATCACACTTAAGCTATGCATCAGCAACATGGATGTGTAGTGTCACGGAAACTTGAGTCGTGGTACACACAATCTAACGTGGAACATACAACGTGAAAGGAAATTTGATATGTCTGCTTATGTAAATAAGGGTTTTTAGGAAAATTAGATCTCTCTCTGCACAGAGGGCATGGCGGTGAGGCGATTTTTGATGAGCAACTTGCTTGATGTCATGTACCATTGAAGTGTGAGTTTCCACAAACGTGGCGTTGATAACATGGCGAAGAACCTCGTTGAAAGAGCATGGAGACTCCACGTGTGATTTTGTAACTCATGACAATCCCTATCAACTAATGTTTGCATTGTGTTTTACTTGAAGGATTTGTTCACATGCAATGCTTGAACCATATGTTGGATTCGAGGTTGAAAGAAGAAGAACAAAGTGAAGAAGATCAAGTGTCGACCGAGGTGTTATTCAAGGATTGATCCAAAAAAAATTCATGAGATAGTTGATCCCATGGCGAACATGTATTTAGAAGGAAAAGGTGGCGTGAGAATTTCGATGATAGCTCCAAATTTCGATGCTTTTCACTACAGATTTTCCACCACTTATCCCTTGGTTTCATTGGGTATTCGATTTTATGTTTCAACTAATGCTAATATCGCAATCAAGGTGAAACCTTGCTTTTGAAATATGTATTTTAGGAAACCATCATTTCTAGAGGATCCGAGGACATTTATGGGTTAATTGCAAAGAAATAAAGACATTTCCTTTTGAGGCCGAATCCATCCTGACGATCCAGGGGCTTTAGCGGGTATCGGTACGGGCGGAGGTGACTGTACCGCCCACCCGTACTGGGCGGCTCCGCCTTCCGCTTATCAAACCAAACCCTTTTCATAAAGGAGACGAGAAACACAACGCAGCAGCCACCATTCGCCCTAGAACATAAGAGATCAGATCTGAAGAAGGAGATGACCATTCTCGACTCTATCGAAGATCAATCTCATCAAGATCACCACCTCATCCATTACACCCCACTTGTACGGAGAGATAGAGAGAGAGAGATTCATACTTGTAAGATTATGGATTGAAACCTCTATTCCATCTTGGTTTGTATTTCATTTGATCTTCAACTATTGTGGCTTTCTACGGTAATATCAAAATGAACTCCATTTACTTTGCTATGATATCATTATGCTATTCTCCTCTTATGTGTGAGTAGATCCCATTGGCGCAGGGAGAGGGAAGAAGCAGTTGTTGATGGCTTGAACCAGCTTGGTGAGTGCCATGTGTACACACATATCCTCCCACTTCCAAAATCCAGACATAAACCTAATCCCAAAAAGAAAAGGGTTTTTGAGAGGCATTAGTCGAGGGAAGGAGGACCCATAGAGCTGCTGCCCTACTATGTGCCACCAAATCTTCAAGAAAAGGTTAAAGTTGGGGTTATCTTGTGCTGGCTAAAGAAGGGCACGAAGAAGGTCAAAGAGGCAGTGACTGGTAAAGGCAAGGGCAAGGTTGATGAATGGTAGTCATGTGTTGTAGTTTGATCTAGTTTCAGTGTCCTAGTTTGATCTAGTTTTAGTGTCCTAGTTTGTCCTAGTTTGATCTAGTTTCAGTGTCCTAGTTTCTCTGAATAAAGATATAATGTAATGTTATATTATGAATTTTGGTTTACATACCTTCTGCCTGTCACTCATGATTGTGAAAGGGCATGTGTTTGTAATTCCCAAATTAACCCTTAGTGTTGCCAAGAACCATTCCCATGAGCTAGTGCACTCAACTTCTAATAGTCCCATTGCAATAGGATAGATGCAGTCATTTGGATCAATGCTAACAGTAGTCAACAGATTTTCTTTGGATCTTTTTTTAATGTGACATACATCTATGCATATCAGAGGCCTGCAACCTTCCAAGAAATCCCTCTTACATGCATCATATGACCAATATAATGTGGCCAGATGCTCTTTGGGAACAGGATCAGCAGCTTCGTTAATTTGGTTGGTGCTTAGGAAAAATCTCGACCCAGGGTTTGATCTCCTCAACTCCTGACCATAGTCACGTAATAGGGCAAACTGCTCCGTTTTATCCCCATGAATTATGCTAAGTGCTGCCTTCCTTCCCTTCCTAATTTAAATATGTTTGGGCACATATTGAATTTCCTTTGAACTTTGGCTACAAATGCTTGCAATCCTAGTTTTTGGTTATCTCTAAATTCATCAATGAAGATTTGAGTGAGGAAAGGAGCTGTAAGTGACTTCAACTCCCAGTACCTCTCATAATGAGCCTCAAGCCTAGTTGCTTCATTCCTTGACTTCATAATCTTAACTCTCTCATTCACACCATAAGTTGTCAAAGCCTTCCTAAATTCAGTCATGCTAGAAAATAACATGCCTACTTTGAAGACATGGATTGCCATGTCAACTACATGGTTGAATTCTTTGAACTTGTATTCCAGAAGCTTCTGTTGCTCATTTGTCAGTTTCAAATTATCATGATCAAGGCTAGCATCATCCTCACACTCAACTATCTCTGTGCACTCATTGATGTCATTAAAATCATTGTCAATTTTATCTAGAAACAGATCATCATCAGCAGCTTCTGCATCACAATCACTGTCATAGAAATCACTGTCAGTGTCACCATCATCCTCATCCTCACTATATAACTTTGTTGATGAAAGACATGCGGAGGAGACAATTCTTCATCAATCTCTTTCCATTTCTCTTTCTCTTGCTCTGTAGCATCTCCGACTCATGTGTATTTGCTAGGAATTGGCACAATGACATCTGTCTTGAGCCCCTGAAAAAAATTGTTATGATCCACCATAATTGACAGTGTCTTCACATCTCTCAGAGCAGCCATCATTGGAACAATGTCACCATCATTCTGAATGAGACACAATTCATCTCTCATGTCACTCCTAGGAACACGCCAGTAGAACTTTGTTTTATCTATCATCTCATTTCCTCCTTGCTTAACAAAATCCTCAAGCCACTGAAGTGAGAAAGTATCAGTGTTGCAATTGTCAAAATAATCCACACTCCCACAAACATACTCCAAATGCTCCTTGAGACCACAGAAAAACTCATTGTAATCCATCTCAATTGTAAACCTGTCTTAGCACTGCAACTATCAAAATTCAGTTAAAAGTGCAAACTTGATATTCAGTTAACTTGTGCAGCTTCAATTTGGACCTTAACTGTGTAAAAATACATGAATTACTACTACATTGTTATAAACACAATACCAGCAATGGAGTAGATGCATTCATCGGATCTAAATCGACTTGTTCATCTGAAAAAATCGAAGCTTTCCCGATCAACTTTATTTGCCACCAAAAAAAATTCAACCATATCGGTTAAAACCTTTCCCAAACCAATCCTTAAGCACTACAACGACGATTTCAACTAATTTTGCGCCTCAAATCATTCACATATGACCAACATCTTCGTGGCGACATCCATGTTCGTCGCGCAGCTCCACGGAGAAGAAGACGAGAAACAGAGAAGAGGACAAGGCTTACCGTAGTGCGGAGGTTCCTCGCACCACTGTCACCGGCGAGGATCATCGGCCATCTCCGCCGCCGCCTACGAAATCGCCTCCGTCGTCGCCAACTTCGCACCACGACGAGAAAGGAAACCACATTACGTCCTGCGTGATCTGTGCGTTGTCATACAGAGAGAGACCTCGAGGACCTGTTCGCAATTATCAGATTTCTTCAATGCTGTATCGGAAACACTCATCCCCCGCCGGGAAACGGCCGCGTGTCGCCACTAGATTGAATTGTTATACTAGTGGTGCAATTACCTCTTATCTTTTTTAGCTCTCTAAATGTTGATTGAGTGTTTTTTTTAGTTGTAGATACAGTCCATAAGTATGTTGCACAATTTTATCCCATTTTTTTGATCTCACCTTAACCTAACGAGAAGATCCTACACATGTCAGGAGTAGATTTTCTGTCTAAAACAAAACCGACATGAACAGTACAGTTGCTCTGGTCTGCCTCTTCTGGTCTGGCCAACCCGAGCACTGGACAACCCACTAGGCCACGACGCGCACGCCAAAGCCCACACCCACGCCACGCCCGCGCCGTTGCCATCCATCCCGAGCGCCATGGAAGCCGACGGCCGGAGCGCCTCCTCCTCCCCCTCCCCTCCCGGCTCGACGATGCGCTCCTCCCGCCCCAGGTTCCGCCTGGACGACCGCCGCCCGGAGCCCAGCCCGAGCCCCCGCAAGAGCGAGCGCAAGCGCAGGCGCCGCGCGGGCCCCGAGTCCGCCGCGGTGACCGCGCGCCGGCCGCGCGCGCTCCAGGACTCGGCGTCGCCCTCCGCCGCGCGCAGGCCCCGCGCGTTCCAGGAGGCGGCGGCGCTGGCCGTGCTGGCCGCGGGCGCGCCCCGCGCGGCGCTGGGCTCCAGATCTTACGGCGCGGTGCAGCGGCTCTGGAGCGACGCGGACGAGGTGGCGCTCCTGACCGGCGCCGCCGCCTTCCGCGCGCGCAACGGGCACGTCCCGCGGCTCCCGGACATGGGCGCGCTCTTCGGGTACCTCAGGGGCTCCCTCTCCCCGCACATCGACCAGGACAAGGTGTACTACAAGCTCAAGCGGCTCAAGAGCAAGTACGAGCACGCGGCGCCGTCCGCGGCCGCGGGCAAGCACGAGCTCCGCGTGCGCGACCTCTGCGGCAAGGTCTGGGGCGCCCGCGTCGGCCTGTCTGACGGGGACGACTCGCCGGCACCGGAGGAAGAACAGGCCAGGGACAGGGAGCGCCGCACTGTCCCGGACGCGGCAGCCATGCTCCCGGTAGCGACCGAGGTGCTCGACGCGTACTGGAAGACGAATGGTCTGGCGCTGTCCGGGGTGTCCCTCGAGAAGGGGCTGTCGCTGCTAGCAACAGAAGACGCGAGGTCGATCGAAGCCAGGTGGAGGCAGCAGCTTGATGCAGAAGTGCGCTCGCAGATGAGGCGGCACGATCTGGCCAAGGACGTCTATGGCTTGCTCCTCGACGCCATTAAGGGCCTCGGCCCCTAGCTCGGGTATGACTCTCAACCGTCATGTACTCATGTTGCATCTGATCTGCAGCCTGCAGGGAAGCTATGCTGTTTGTTAGTTTAACTTCTTGCTGGTTAATTATAGTTCATTACAGTTGCTGCACATTCTGTTGTTTAGTGTCTGCTAGGGTCAATTGCGGTAAAGTTGATTGGATATTAAGTTTTCTTGCTGGTAATTGGAATATTTTGTCAAAAATGATTACATTATTGTGCCGTATAACTTCTTTTCACAAAATTAGCACATCAACTGTTCCTTCCCGATATGTGAATATACTGTAAAATTCTGCATTATGCTCCCTTTCACTGCAAGAAAGTAACATCTTGTCCGAAAAACTGCGAGATAGCTAAGCTTAAGCGAGATAAAATAGTTTGGTTTCGGTTTGTTTGCTTGACTAAGTCTAGAGCATTTCATAGCTCAGATCTCTGGTTCAAATACAATGCATCCTGCTTGGGTATAAGAGCCTGCCAGCTGATTTAGATACACTGACATTACCTAGTAGTAAGGTACAGCCAACGCAGGAACACTTTATTTCGCAATCATGTGGTACAATCTATGTGGTGCTGTCTGGAATTCTTGATCCATGCAAAATCGTAGAAGGATATTCTATCTATATATGGGTAATGTTGGTTTCATGCTCCTGAGAGCACCTGAATCATCTCAAAGCCCCAATTGAAATATCTCCTGACTATCTCTACACTGCTGAGTCAATAATTATAGGAATTCCATCTCTTTTGTGACCGGCTGCAGGTTTACAATGAAGTTCATAACATCATAGTGAGCTTTCTTGTATTACCTGAGCTGCTGAGCAGTCAGCACCATTTGAATTTACCATCTCATCGTAGTCTTTGGTCACTGATCCGAGTGCTTGTGCTACTTGGGATATGTAGGTCCTTGTTTCAACTCCATTTATAGCAGTATTTCCGCTTTTCCTAAAGCAATGATCCTTGATTTTTGTTACCCTCGTTGTTTACTGAAGTTTTCATTAGCTTTCGTTGACATCGCGGAAGATATTACACCTACTCACCAGAGCTTACTCGGTTCAATGCCCGTTGCTGGTTAGGTTGTCCATGCCTGCCACACAACTCTTAGAAAGTATCTGAGCATACTTTGTGTGAGATATCTTGTTCCCTTGTTTGCATCTACTCATGTTGTCCCAACAGTCCTGCAGGTAGAAGCTGATGAGGTGTGCCGAGCCAGCTAGGTGCGCTGCCGTTCTTATAGGCTGATCTACTAGATCTGTACTCAGTTGCTGACTGGCAAGACCCTACCAAGTACTGATCAGCGTCGGACATGCTGTAGCTGTACAATCTGCATGACTGTCTCTTGCGTGGAGTGACTATCACTTACTTTAGGGTTCCTACGTGCTACTTTTGCTCTTTCTTTAGATATGAATCATGAAAATGATTGAGATGCTCAACCGATTTGTAAATTGTTTGTAACCTCTGTCTGTGATGTTAGCTCTGCATTTTTCAATAGGAAAAATCCAGTAGATTTAATTTTCTTTGCTGGATGGTGTGGTAAAGATAATTAGATCCATGTGTGGCACTGAATTCTCAGTTAATAGTTGCTTCCTTCACATATGCCATTAAGGTAGGCACTCCGTGAGTCCATGGCAGGTGCATTTTCATCCTTTTGTTTCGTTGCTGACCGGCAATAACCAGAATGTGTTGCTGTAGTAATTTCGCATCCCTGTCTTGTTATTTTTTACCTGAAATTATTTCATCCTTGGTTTTCTTTCTGCTCCAAGCTATGTTTTGCATTAGTTACTGATGAAAGGACATGACTAATTGCAAGTACCAGTGAGTTGATAGTGCAAATTGCAAATTATTTCATTCTTGGTTTTCTTTCTGCTCCAAGCTATGTATTGCATGAGCTACTGATGCAAGGACAGGACTGATTGCAAGTACCAGTGAGTTAATAGTGCAAATTGCAAGCTTCTTCAGCGAGGATAATAAAAAATTGCACAAACAGCAGCAATGCAAAAGCACAGAGCATAGCACAAGACATTACATGCTTCAGTAAAGCTTCTTCAGGAGTACATTCTCCTGTTCCATCCGTGGGATCTTTGCCCTGGTGGCTGCTGAGTGCATGCTGCCCGTTCTCTACTTGCGGTTTTAGTCCACCCCCTTTATTTTCTCGCACATTACATGTTTTCTTCTTCCCAACTGCAATCCCTCGCAAACTAAACCCAGCCAGAATCAATATGAAGCTATATCAAACGACAAAAATACAGTTTTGTCAATCTTTCCTCATGTTCATCTTAGATTCTTGTGGATCAGCTCCTTTCCATGTCCCATGTGACAGGTACAGAACAGGCACCAATACCTGAGATCAATACCATCATCAGTTCCGAAGGACTCTGTAGAGCTGAGTTCCTAGTGCCGTCAGTGTGATAGGTTTCAGGATCAGACCGTTTATCCCTGATCGACGGCACATCTCACGGACGCTGTCGTCTATGCTCACGGCGAGAGCTGCGACTATGAGAAGCCAGCACCTATTCCTGAGCTCCCTGATCCGGAGGGCCACCTCAAACGCATCCATGTCGAGGTCAAGAAAGAGGAGCTGGAAGGAAGAGTCGGTGCTCCCCACTAAGGTCAGGCAATGGGCTCCTGACGAAATTGATGTGACCTGGCAGCCAAGCTTCTCGAGGAGCTTCTGCGTCACCGCCTGGCTCATGCCATCGCCGTCCGCCAGCAGGATCCTCAGGCCATCGAAGCGAGGAATGGACAATGGGGTTCTTCGGCACACGCCTGATTGTTGCAGCTGGAACTGTAGGATGAGGGTGATGGTTTCTCCATCCAATGCCGACCGCATGCTACCACTCATCATCTGAAGAAATGAAGCATTCAGGTCATGTGTTAGCTAGCTGAGCAAATTAAAAACCCTTAGCTACACAATTTCTTCTGGTATTACCAAGTTACCAACCTGCACAATCTTCTTGCACATGCTGATCTCAGAGCTGCCCGGTCTACCGGGAGATCGGCTGCACCCAACTGATCTTTCCATCGCAGCCTGAAACTTGCACATGCTGATCTGAGAGCCGACCGGTCTGCTTGGAGATTGGCTGCAACTAGTTGATCTTTCCATCGTAACCTGAAACTTGACACATATGCTGCAACCTGCAGACAGATTTGGCTGCGCCGGGATGCAATCCTCTTGGCCCGCAGTGCAAGTACTGACGGAGAACAAGAGACGCCCTGTGTCGCTGCGCTGCTGGCCTAGTAGAGCACCCACCATTTGCAGCAGGAGATGGAAGACTCGCGTCTCATCGCCGACGACCCACGCAGGCAATGAATTCTCCAGCTGGTAGGAGAAACCAACTCCTTCACAGCCGGCCAGGCATCCCGCGACGCTCATCGCCTCCCTGATCAGCGAGTGGAGGCCGAATGGCCTGCGATCCACCGTCAACGTCTCCGTGGCGACATCGTTCATCAGTGCCAAGGAGAGGGTGCTTGTCCTGGCAATGGCATCGGCCACGAGCCTCTGCTCGGGGCTCATGTTCTCCACCTGAGACACCATGGAGAGCAGCCCGATGATGGAGTACATCGGCTTTCGCATGCCGTGGCACATGGCGCTCTGGATGTTGTTGATACCATTGGTCGCCATCATGGCTTCGTGCTTGGCGTGCAGCAGGGCCCTGTGCTGCTCGGCGAGCTTTTCGCGCATGGCCTGCCACTCCTCCAGGACGGCCGCGTGGGAGAGCGCCACAGCGACCTGATCGGCGACCACCTGCACAACCTCCAGGTCTTGGCTGCCCCATTCTCTGCTAGTGCTGTAACCTTCCTGCTTGTTGCGGAGAACCAGCACCAAGATGGCATATGAGCTTGCCACAGGTGCCTTTCTCCCGTCGAAATTGGAAACCTTGAGCATGGGAATCCTTATGCCAGCCACGGCTCCTGGTGGCTGGAGGCCGCCGCTGCTTGCCATGGCGAGTGCCGAGCCTGGCATGAGCACCTTGGCAGCCTCGCTCGCCATTACATCAGCCACGTCGGGGTCATCTGGGGAGATAGGAGGCTGCGAGCCCAGTACAACGCTGACGGGGCCCTTGCCCCTGAGGCTGAGCTGGTGCACCAGGTGGAGATCGGCGCCGGCATCGTGGCCGGGCATCCAGACGGCGCAGCTGTGGAGCGCGAGGGCGTCGGCGAGGTGGAGCATGGTGGTATGGAGGATGGTGTGTGCATCGAGCGGCGGGGAGCTCCGGATGTGGTGGGTGAGCATGCGGACGACGCGGGAGGTGGCCTCGACGCGGCGGCGGACGATGCCGAGGTCGCGGTCGAGCTGGCGGGCCTTGGCGCGGAGGAGCGCCTCCCGGAGCTTTGCGCGGATGAGGCGGGGGATGAAGATGACGAGGGAGACGGCGGTGGCGAAGGAGACGAGGGCCGCGAGGAGCTTGGTGGCTGTGGAGGCGAGCAGGAGGCCGGATGAGTGCGGGTGGACGTGGGAGAAGACGGCGAGCAGGTGGGTGGCGCCGCCGAGGACGGCAAAGGAGGCGAGCTGCAGCAGGAGCCACTTGAGCGGGGCGATGTCGGAGCAGGAGGCGAAGTATATGAGCTCGAGCGGGATGGAGAGGTAGGCGGCGGCGATGAGGAAGTCGCTCACCCGCTGGCACTGCAGCATGGCCTGCACCGCGCCATCTTCCCGGCCGTCGCACGCGCCGCCGCAGTAGTATCTCTGCACCACCCCCGCCGCCGAGAAGTGCCGCGCCATTGCTTCACTCTATTGTGCAGCTTGAGATGAACTGAGCAGTCAACTGAATGCAGTGTGCATGCGCGCAATGATTTGGTCGGGAGATCCCCAAAAGGGGTGGAGAGAAGGAGAAAGGTGGAGGATTCCGGTGCGGTGGAGAGCCTGGAGCAGGACACGTGTGTACCGGTTACCGGACCCTGCCATGCCCATGAGCGGCCGGCCATGCTACCATACCATGCGACTGACACAGCCCTGACTATCTAAACAGCCCAAGCCCAGCCCAGCCCAGCTCAGCCCTTCAGAGTTATGGCATCTACCAATGGAAACAGAGGCCAGAGGTATGGCCATGATATGCATCGACAAATTTCTGAAAACGAGGAGGAATGAGACTCAACTACGTTTTGCCAGACCATTTTTCCAATTTCCCAGGCAAATAATGCATCCTGACAAAGAACATTAGGTTTGGTTTCCTTCTGAAAAACTTCTCGGAAATTCCTTATTCACTCAATCAGATTATTCCTGTTACAAGCAGCAGGTTCGCAAAGAGTTTTTACCAGATGATGAAAGAAGCAATGCATATATCACATAAAAACAGCATGCTGAAAGAATGGATATGTTGGCTGCTCATGGACCTAGGTCTTAGGCTAGTGAGAGCTCTCCAGCAGGAATCTTCCTCTTCACCAATTTCTCCCATGATTCATTGGTTTCTTCAATGACCTTCAGGGCATATGCCTAGTCGTGGCAAAGAAGGATGCCATCAGAATGCAAAAATATCTGCTGCGTTTCAGGATATAAATGAACAAGCTAAGATCAAACTTACCTTGCTTGTGGGCTTGTTGCCGAGGCCAAATCTGTTGGCAGGCTTACCATCTGGTATCTTGTAGTCTCTGAACCAGTCTCTGATAGCAGTCAATGTTCCCTGAATAGCAAAGTGCAGGTCAAAACAAATGTAAAATACTGAGGCGGTAAAACAGACTGAAATTCGTTTTAATGCTAAAAATGGAGCTGGTCTCAAGTCTGAAGTTGCAAACCTAACAACCACAGACAGGAAAAGGCTTCATAGAAATCCACAAGTGGTTGCTAGAAAAGCATGTGGGAGGTACTAGGGTTGATTAATTATACCAGGAGTACCATTCTGTTTTTTATTCAAGGCTATGAATGCAACACTAAATTTGCTTTGCTTACCAGCTACTTAGCCGAGATCAAAACTAGAAACAGAAAACGGTGCTCATGTGACATGTACATATCCTACTTTGCATCAAGGGAAAATAGGCAGCAGATACCAAAGGAGAACAAGGACAAGGATATCAGTCATACCGGAAAATGCTGCTCAACATCATCCACATCATTCACAAGAGCTGCTTTGGGATCATCCAAAGAAATGGCCACAATTTTCCAGTCAAGCTCTCCCTCGTCAATCATTGCCAAAGCTGCCAATGGTTTCACCCTAAGAACATCCCCGATGTTAGCTCGTCTTTCACCAATCTCAACAACATCAACTGATAAAAGAAGTCAAGAGAAAGGCTTATTAGAGAGGCTAGAGCTAACATAAAATCATGCTTAGCAAAGATGGTGAACAGAAAAAGTTAACTACCAGGATCATTGTCTCCAAGTGCTCCTTCAACATCAGCGTTTGCAGCAGTTGGGTCCTCCCATGTCTGGGGAAGTAATCCATAGTTCCAGTTGATGTTGTACCTGATGTAAGCGAGAATATCAGGAATCTCCATGCACAGGTCTATAATAGGGGTACTAGCAGCATAATCTCAATGTCTCAATTGCCTCGCCAAGAACGCAAGTTTCACAGTTGAAGCTTATACCAAGTTGAAAGATCGATAAGAAAAAAATATCACTTCAAAAAGACTCAAACAAGGCATAACATAGCAGCTTAAGATCTCCTTTGTGAAGAAAATGATCAAGCGTGATAAATACTCAACAGGAAGACACTTTAACTCTTGAATCAGTTCAACCTAACTATTGTCAGTTGGCTTTGGTGGCAAAACAAACATAGCTATGCAGCTAACAGTCTAACACACCATCTAAATGTAGAGATTTTTCAAGAGCAGCCTGATTCAAGCGTGTGTAGACCAAAGGAGCAGGGGGGTTTGGGGATTTTAAATCTGGAAATAATGAATATGGCTTTCCTTGCTAAATGGTTGTGGAAATTATTTAACGAAAAAGGTGAGTGGCAAACGCTTCTCACAAATAAGTACCTGAAAGAATCTACTCTAAGTCAGGTTGCCCCAAAAAATGGAGATTCCCACTTTTGGCAAGGCCTGATGGAAGTGAGGGATATTTTTTTCTCTTGCTGTAAGTTTCAAGTTGGGAATGGGAGAAAAACATGCTTCTGGAAAGACAATTGGCTCACTGGCCAAAGCTTTAAATTTGCTTTTCCTAGATTGTTTGAGATATCTCTTAATCAAAATGCCACTGTTAAGGAGTTTTTTTTACAAAGGAGTCTCCCACTTGCAATTTAGGAGGGCCCTTGTGGGTGAGAAACTCTCTGAGTGGCATATCCTGCTTCAGACATGCAGAGAAGTCTCTCTGTCGGACTCTGAAGATAGGCTGCTTTGGTTACTAACTACATCACAAGAATTTAGTGTGAAATCTTTCTATACTGCGATGCAGGACGTTGGGAAGATTCCATACAATTTTTTGTGGAAAGTTAAGTTACCTTTGAGAATATTTTTTTTTATATGGTTAATGCTTAGGAAAAGCATTTTAACAAGAGATGTTTTGATTCGTAGAGGGGGTAAGTGCGAGAAAAGTTGTCTTTTCTGCGGAAAAGATGAGTCTATTTTCGAGAAAACGCAAAGGACCTTTGCGCTTCATTTCATTGAAAAGGTAGAATAAGGTTTACAACCTCCTAGTACAAATTGCCAGTTCTACTGACCAGGTATTTGTCCATCTTTTTTCCGCTTGTCCCCTGGCCAGGTATTTGTGGACCATAGTTAGCTGTGCTACTGGTACAAATTGCCAGTTCAAAAATGCTAACGAATGTTTTACCATTTGGCTTAAAATTTTCAGCAAGTCAAAAAAGAAATTAGTCTCTGTAGGTATAGCAGCTGTTGTATGGGGGATTTGGAAAGCAAGAAATCTAGCTTGCTTTCAGGGGATATGGCCGGCTGAACCTATTGAGGTTCTCTTTCGCATTTCTTATTGGATTAAATGGTGGAGTAATATGCAGGTGAGGGACAGCGCAAAGGTGGAACTACTACGGGGCGCAAAGGTTCTGGAACAGGGCGCGGTTGAAATATTTCAAGCTAGGAAAAGGTGTGTCTCATGGACACCAAGGCTGACAGGATAGAGGAAGGAAAAGTCGCTACTGGAGATCTCTTCGAAGTTTTTGTTAGAATTCTCCTTTTCTGTTCATCCCAACGTTTGTTGTAGTTTTTTAGCTTATGCTATCTACAGTCCAAAATGCTGTAAGCCTTTCAGGGCATTCTGTAGGGGTCGGTTACTCTCTGGGTGGAGGTGTGTTTTGGTGGTAAAAACTTTGTAGAATGCTGGTTTCTTTTAATGAAATCGGAGGCGTTGCCTCTTTTATAAAAAAAAAAAAACCCTGACAGTATGTCCGCTGGAAATCTGCTACTCTGAGATTTGCATACTAGGACAGGGAACCAAACTAGACTTAAAAGTGATCCCACTGCCAAACATGGGAGAATATAAAACCTTGAAGAAATCCCTAAAATAAAGCATATGACAGCCACTAAAACTTTCTGCATTGAAGTAAAGCTCTCCCATTGCGACTAATGTAAGAATACCGTGTCCTACCATTTCCCCACTATAGCACAACAGAAAAGCATTAAAGGAACTACCATTCTCCCAGTTTTTCTTCCAAAGTTACATTTTTTATAAAACCATTAACTAAAGTTTCCTACAAAAACCATAAAGGTGCCAATATTTTTTATTTACCAAATGCAAATTATGAGGATGGCAACCGACCTCTCTGTGTAAGGCACTCGGTATTTATTTTGACTTAAGGGCCTAAAACCATAAAGAAAATAGAATTTCTGGTGGCACAGCAGGAAGAAAGAATTGTTACTGAAAAATATAATCCACTTTATTCTTTGTTCTGAAGATGCGAGTGAAAAGCTTGAAAGTGGTACTCCTTCTGATCGATAAAAAGTGTTGAGCATTTGGCTCTTGGTAGAACTGCATGGAAACGAGCAATCCGTAACCACAATCTTAATTTACATTCTTGTACATATTTCTCTCTTTCAGTTTTTGGTTTCCATATGTTTCGGTTGGTTTTCATGTCTAGGGTATGCCAACTTGCTTGGGACAAAATGCTTTGTTGTTGAAAAGGACCTCAAGGCCCCAAATTTCATCATGATGAAATGGAATTTCAGAACAACTATCTAAATTTCATCATGAAATTGAAGTTCAGAACGACCATCTCAATTTCATCATGATGAAATTGGAGTTCAGAACGACCACCTGGCCTGTACTACTAATTAATCACAGTCAATTGGTTCACTATTACAGCATCAACTTAAATGTATACATGCTTCCAATTTTAACATGAAAAACACGATATTTTCAGGATGATTTGGGGACGAATTTCCGGCGGTTGGGAGTCCTTACGGGTAGTAACGGAGGTTGCCCTTCTTGGTGTCCTGCTTGATGGGCGTGAAGGCCTCGTCGGTGGCGACCTCCATCTTGGCACTGCTCTCCTTGGGGATCTCCACGATGAAGTGGAACACCCCGTCCCCGGCGCGCAGGGGCACGTCGTGCCAGGGGGAGAACTTGCGGCCGGCGCCGTCGACGAGGAATACGCGGTAGTCGAGCGTCTCGGGCTGGCCCAGGTCCTTGGGCTTGAGCTCGGTGGGCCGGAGGAGCGCGGTGGTGGTGAGACCGGGGCGCTGGAAGCGGACGGCGGTGCGGAGGCGGCAGCTGCCGTGCCGGAGGCCGACGCCCGCCAGGCGCGTGAAGCGGGTCGCCGCCGTCGCGGACGCTGTGACCGCCGTCGCCATTCGCGGTGGCGCTGGGGGTTGGTGGGAGAGAGGGATGAGGAGGCGGCGGCGGCGGCGGTCACTGAAGACTGGAAAGTGGAGCTGAGGATGACGAGGCGATGAATTTTTGCGGCTTTCGTGGTGGCTACTGGCTGTGCTAGGTGGGCCCTCGTACTGACAGATCTCGAGAATGTTTGCATGGGCCACGTGCTGGGCTTATTCGAAGGGAAGGCCTAGGCCCATTTGGATGTGTTGGGCTGAGAAACTGGGCTGCCTGTCCAATGCATGCTTCCGTAGGAAATCCATTTTCTCAAAGGCAAAAAAGATGGTAAGAAAAGGTATCCCTCCGTCCCACAAAAAATGTGTCAACTTTATCAAAATTTAGATTTAGATGTATCTACCAACTATATAGTGTATAGATACATATAAATTTTAAAAAATCTGAGAAACTTTTGGTGGGACGGAGGGAGTAACTCATATTGTCATCGTTCTAACAACACATAATAGAATCATGCACGTGAACACACATACCCACTTTGGTAATTAAAGAAGAAATTGTAGAGTTTCAAGATCGACTAAGTCATCGACTCACCATGGACGACTCATAATAGACAAAAAATTCATGATCATCTCTCGTTAAGAGAGTAATGCATATCAAGCAAATAAACAAGACATTAATTCTAGGTTGAATCCTTAGTAGTAAGAAATTTTAAAAGGTGCCTTTTGTGAATAGTAAACATGATAGGTGAATTTCAAAGAATTGAAGAGAGTGGGTATAGAAGTAGACGGAAAATGCATTGGACTTATCAAAGAAAAGGTAAAGACCCCATTTGAAATAAAGAAAAACAGGGAAAATTTTAAGAATATAAGTCATATTGAAAAACTCATATGGTACATCGAAAACAAAAGAATATGAATTCTAGATTCCTTTGCAATTCTGAAGGACAACAAACATGAGGTCTGACCTCATGTTTTCATCTCTTTGTGTCTACAATTCTAGATTACTGTGCAGTTGGTGTTTTGATCATAGGTTAAAATGTTTATGCCGAGCCATGTTCTCTTTTGTTTTTATATATTTGATACATGTACAATCATGTGTGACCCATGATGTAATATCTTGTAAGAGCTAAACTTTAATAAGGCAATAAAAGGCTCCATGCATCAATAGATGCATAGACCGGAGCTATGTCTCCATTTCAAGGAAAAAATAAAAAAAATCTTGAGTTTTTAATGCATGGCAGCCAAACTGGCACTTGTGAAATTTTCTATGGTTTTGGTTCCCGAAGAAATCAAGGATACATGACATCTAAATTTTCTCGTTTAGGATGGAGGACATGGCCCACACATAGGAAGCTGCCACACAGCCGAGATCTCGTAAAGAAAAAATTAGCAGTAAAAGAATGAATGATGAATAGATTCATCCATTGTACAATTTTTTTGGACGAAATGCCTAATCCAATTTTGCTATATGTTGTCTTTAGTTGCAATGCTATTATGCCAAATGAGCCGTAACCAACCAAATTAATGGTTAAGGATACAACAACCACCGCACTCAACTAATATTTGGTTCTCGTAGTGCTGCCTATCTATATGTGTAAACAAAATGCTAATGTCAACACATAACAGTTTATTTCCGCATACGTTGCCATGAGTCTTCTTACTGGGTAGATAGTATGTTGATATTTTTTCTCGATAATACTTGTGTATGCTCATAATACACCTAAGGCCTCGTTTGGTGAAGGTGTATTGACGTGGTTTGCTGAGTATTATTCAAGCCTAACCTAATTGAAAGCACTAGAAAACACATCTGGTATCGTTTGGCACGTGAGTATGATGTGCTCAGCCCGGCAACCCCCCAAAAAAACACGTCCAGATACGTCGGGTTGAAGTGAAATAAGGAGCGATCTGGGGTGTGGGTGATGGTCCCAAAATTAATATATGGGAGGATTGTTGGATCCCTAGTAGCCCATCCAGGAAGGTGATAACAAGAAGAGGCAATATTGTTGTGACAAAAGTCTCTGAGCTTATTGATGCAAAAAGCTGAACCTGGGATGAAGAGATGCTCAATGATTTGTTTCGGCCAGTGAATGTGCAAAGGATTCTTAATATCCTGCTATCAAATAGCATGATGGAAGACTTTGTTTCATGGCACTATAATAAAAGTGGCGTATTCACACTTAAATCATCTTATCATATCGAGTGGGGTCATCAGCATTGGCGTAAGATTAGAAGAACAAATGTATTTGGGTCTTCTTCTGCTTCGCCGGTTTGGAAGACCATATGGTCAATGAGAGTGCCGAATAAAATCAAAATCCACCGTTGGCGATTGATGTTGGGTGCTATACCCTGCCTTGGTGTTTTAGCAAATAGACATATGCGAAAAAATTCCTAGTGTCCTTTATGCATGTTGGACTGTGAAAGCATCTTCCATGCTTATTTTCAGTGCCCGTGGGTGAAGGAGGTGTGGGATCATCTCGGAATGGCAACGATTATCCAAGATGCATGTAATAATCATAGAGATGTTTCTTCGGTACTCTGAAGCCTGCTCTTGGACAAGACGTCGACATCACCGATGTTACCGGAGGTAACATGTGCGGAGCTCATATCAACAACTATTTGGTATGTGTGGTGGGAGCGCCGTCAAGTGACACATGTTGAATCTATTCGATAGCCAGTACGAACAACCCAGTCCATTTCAGTGCTAGTCATCAACTATGCAAGGGCTAAGAAGAAGGAATACCGGGGCATTGTGCGCCATGGATGTGTCAAGCTAAAGGAGGGATATGTGAAGCTTAATGTTGACGCGTCTTTAGAGGTACGAGGGCGACATGTGCAATTATTAGAGATGATCAAGGCTTATTTGTTGCAAGGCGTAATTGCATGCTACCTTTTGTTGAGGATGCATATACTGCTAAAGCATCGCCCTTCGCAATGGTATGTCTTTGGCGGAAGCGATGTGATGTAATAGGCTGATAGTGCACTCAGACTGCACAGAAGTCATTGAAGTTATGAAAAGTGGCAGCAACACTTACGGACCAATGATGTCTACGGGTGCTTCTATTCTTGTAGACAGTGTTGGGCCTCCAAGAGCAGAGGTTTGTAGAACAGCAGCAAGTTTCCCTTAAGTGGATTACCCAAGGTTTATCGAACTCAGGGAGGAAGAGGTCAAAGATATCCCTCTCATGCAACCCCAACCACAAAGCAAGAAGTCTCTTGTGTCCCCAACACACCAAATAGGTGCACTAGTTCGGCGAAGAGATAGTGAAATACAAGTGGTATGAATGAATATGAGAGAGGCGCGAAAAATAGCTTTGGCGTGCGGTTGATGGTAGTAATATTGTAGGAAGTAAACATGCGGTAGTAACGCAGCGGTAAGTGATAAACATAAACAAGCAGCGATAGCGATTTAGGAACAAGGCCTAGGGATTAGACTTTCGCTAGTGGACACTCTCAACATTGATCACATAACAGAATAGATAAATGCATACTCTACACTCTCTTGTTGGATGATGAACACATTGCGTAGGATTACACGAACCCTCAATGCCGGAGTTAACAAGCTCCACAATTAATGTTCATATTTTAGTAACCTTATAGTGTAAGATAGATCAAAAGACTAAACCAAGTACTAACATAGCATGCACACTGTCACCTTCATGCATATGTAGGAGGAATAGATCACATCAATATTATCATAGCAATAGTTAACTTCGCAATCTACAAGAGATCATGATCATAGCATAAACCAAGTACTAACATGGTGCACACACTGTCACCTTTACACACGTGCAGGAGGAATAAAACTACTTTAATAACATCACTAGAGTAGCACATAGATGAATAGTGATACAAAACTCATATGAATCTCAATCATGTAAAGCAGCTCATGAGATCATTGTATTGAATTACATAGGAGAGAGATGAACCACATAGCTACCGGTACAGCCCCGAGCCTCGATGGAGAACTACTCCCTCCTCATGGGAGCAGCGGTGATGAAGATGGCGGTGGAGATGGCAGCGGTTTCGATGGAGAAGCCTTCGGGCACTTCCCCGTCCGGCGGTGCCGAACGAGACTCTGTCCCCGATCTTGGCTTCGCGATGGCGGCGGCTCGGAAGGTTTCGCGTACGTGGCTTCCTTCGTAAGGGTTTTCGATGCGGGGGCATATAGGCGAAAGGGCGGCGTCGGAGGGCGAAGGGCGACGACACCATAGGGCGCGGCCGGGGCCGCGCCACCTATCATCTGGGCCCACCCTCTCGGGTCTGTTGGATGCTTCCGGGCAAAATAGGAACCAGGGCGTTGATTTCGTCCAATTCCGAGAATATTTCGTTACTAGGATTTACGAAACCAAAAACAGAACGGCACTTGGCATCTTGTTAATAGGTTAGTTCAGAAAATGCATGAATATGACATAAAGTGTGCATAAAACATGTAGGTATCATCAATAAAGTAGCATGGAACATAAGAAATTATCGATACGTTGGAGACGTATCGGCATCCCCAAGCTTAGTTCCTCGTCAGAAGGTAAAACGATAACAAAGATAATTTCTGAAGTGACATGCCATCATAACCTTGATCATACTATTTGTAAACATATGTAATGAATGCAACGATCAAAACAATGGTAATGACATGAGTAAACAAATGAATCATAAAGCAAAGACTTTTCATGAATAGTACTTCAAGACAAGCATCAATAAGTCTTGCATAAGAAGTTAACTCATAAAGCAATAAATCAAAGTAAAGGTGTTGAAGCAACACAAAGGAAGATTAAGTTTCAGCGGTTGCTTTCAACTTATAACATGTATATCTCATGGATATTGTCAACATAAAGTAATATAACAAGTGCAATATGCAAGTATGTAGGAATCAATGCATAGTTCACACAAGTGTTTGCTTCTTAAGGTGGAGAGAGATAGGTAAACTGACTCAACAATAAAAGTAAAAGAAAGGTCCTTCAAAGAGGAAAGCATCGATTGTTGTATTTGTGCTAGAGCTTTTATTTTGAAAAAATGAAACAATTTTGTCAACGGTAGTAATAAAGCATATGAGTTATGTAAATTATATCTTACAAGTTGCAAGCCTCATGCATAGTATACTAATAGTGCCCGCACCTTGTCCTACTTAGCTTGGACTACCGGATCTTTGCATGCCATGTTTCAACCAAGTGTCACAAAGGGGTACCTCCATGCCGCTGTACAAGGTCTAAGGAGAATGCTCGCATTTTGGATTTCTCGCTTTTGATTATTCTCAACTTAGACATCCATACCGGGACAACATGGACAACAGATAATGGACTCCTCTTAAATGCATAAGCATGTAGCAACAATTATTATTCTCATTTGAGGATATATGTCCAAAACTGAAACTTCAACCATGATTCATGGCTTTAGTTAGCGGCCCAATGTTCTTCTCTAACAATATGCATGCTCCAATCATTAAGGTGATAGATCCTTCAGACAAGACGGACATGCATAGCAACTCACATGATATTCAACAAAGAATAGTTGATGGCGTTCCCCAGAAGCATGGTTATCGCACAACAAGCAACTTAATAAAAGATAAAGTGCATAAGTTCATATTCAATACTACGATAACTTTTAAGGCTATTTTGTCCCATGAGCTATATATTGCCAAGGTGAATGATGGAATTTTAAAGGTAGCACTCAAGCAATTTTGTTGGAGATATGCCCAAGAGGCAATAATAAATGGTTATTATATATCTTTGTGTTTATGATAATGTTTACATACCATGCTATAATTGTATTAACCGAAACATTGGTACATGTGTGATATGTAGACAAACAAGAAGTCCCTAGTATGCCTCTTAAACTAGCTTGTTGATTAATGGATGATTAGTTTCATAATCATGAACATTGGATGTTATTAATAACAAGGTTATGTCATTGTATGAATGATGTAATGGACACACCCAAATAAGCGTAGCATAAGATCTCGTCATTAAGTTATTTGCTATAAGCTTTCGATACATAGTTACCTAGTCCTTATGACCATGAGATCATGTAAATCACTTATACCGGAAAGGTACTTCTATTACACCAAACACCACTGCGTAAATGGGTGGCTATAAAGGTGGGATTAAGTATCCGGAAAGTATGAGTTGAGGCATATGGATCAACAGGGGATTTGTCCATCCCGATGACGGATAGATATACTCTGGGCCTCTCGGTGGAATGTCGTCTAATGTCTTGCAAGCATATGAATAAGTTCATAAGAGACCACATACCACGGTACGAGTAAAGAGTACTTGTCGAGACGAGGTTGAACAAGGTACAGTGATACCGAAGATCAAACCTCGGACAAGTAAAATATCGCGAGACAAAGGGAATTGGTTTTGTATGTGAATGGTTCATTCGATCACTAAAGTCATCGTTGAATATGTGGGAGCCATTATGGATCTCCAGATCCCGCTATTGGTTATTGGTCGGAGTGAGTACTCAACCATGTCCGCATAGTTCACGAACCGTAGGGTGACACACTTAAAGTTGGATGTTGAAATGGTAGTACTTGAATATGGAATGGAGTTCGAATATTTGTTCGGAGTCCCGGATGAGATCCCGGACATCACGAGGAGTTCCGGAATGGTCCGGAGAATAAGATTCATATATAGGAAGTCATATTCCAAGTTTGGAAATGATCCGGTGCATTTATGGCAGGTTCTAGAAGGTTCTAGAAAAGTCCGGAAGCACTATGGAAGGTGGAGTCCCGAAGGGACTCCACAAGCTTGGCCAGCCAAACCCTAGAGGGGAAAATCCAAGGTGGACTTCCCCCAAGGTGGCCGGCCACCCTCCCAAGGGAAAGTGGGAATCCCACCTCTAGTGGGAGTCCTAGCTTGGGTAGGTTTCATGTCATATGGAAGGTTTTGGTTTGGGGTCTTATTCGAAGACTTGTAGACCAACTCTTGGGTGTTCCACCTATATAATGAGGGCCAAGGGGAGGGGGCCGGCCACCACAACAAGCCACAAGCTGGCCGCACCCTTTGAGGCCGGCCACCCCCTCTCCCCAAACCCTAGCGCCCGCTCCTCCACCATATCCCGCACGCTTAGCGAAGCTCCGGATTTCTCCACCGCCACCGACACCACGCCGTCGTGCTGTCGGATTCAAGAGGAGCTACTACTTCCGCTGCCCGCTGGAAGGGGAGGTGGACGTCGTCTTCATCAACAACCGAACGTGTGACCGAGTACGGAGGTGCTGCCCGTTCGTGGCGCCGGCCGATCGTGATCAAGATCTTCTACGCGCAAGCGGCAAGTGATCGTCTACCGCAGCAATAAGAGCCTACTCTTATAGGCTTTGGAATCTCTTCAAGGGTTAGTCTTGATCATCCCCTCGTTGCTACCGTCTTCTAGATTGCATCTTGGCTTGGATTGCGTGTTCGCGATAGGAAAATTTTTGTTTTCTATGCTACGTTATCCTACAGTGGTATCAGAGCCGTGTCTATGCATAGATGGTTGCACGAGTAGAACACAATGGTTTGTGGGCGTTGATGCTCTTGTTATCTTTAGTTGAGTACTTTGCATCTTTGTGGCATAGTGGGATGAAGCGGCTCGGGCTAACTTTACATGACCGCGTTCATGAGATTTGCTCCACGCTTGACATGCAACTTGTATTGCATAAGTGGCTTTGCGGGTGTCTGTCTCTCCTACTATAGTGAAGATTCAATTTACTCTTCTATTGACAACACTAGTATCACCGTTGTGGTTCATGTTCGTAGGTAGATTGGATCTTGCTCGAAAACCTAAACCACGTAAAATATGCAAACCAAATTAGAGAACGTCTAACTTGTTTTTGCAGGGTTTGGTGATGTGATATGGCTATAATGTGATGATGAATATGTATGAGATGATCATTATTGTATTGTGGCAACCGGCAGGAGCCTTATTTGTCTTTAAATTTCATGTTGAGTAGTATTTCAAAGTAGTTGTAATAGTTGCTACATGGAGGACGATCATGAAGACGGCGCCATTGACCTTGGTGCTTCGCCGACGATGATGGAGATCATGCCCGTTGATGATAGGAGATCATGTCCGTGCTTTGGAGATGAAGATCAAAGGCGCAAAGACAAAAGGCCATATCATATCACATATGAACGCATGTGATGTTAATCCTTTTATGCATCTTATTTTGCTTAGATCGCGACGGTAGCATTATAAGATGATCCCTCTCACTAAAATCTCAAGATAATAAAGTGTTCATCCTTAGTAGCACCGTTATCAAGTCTTGTCGTTTCGAAGCATCTCGTGATGATCGGGTGTGATAGATTCAATAAGTACATACAACGGGTGCAAGACAGTTTTGCACATGCGGATACTAAGGTGGCCTTGACGAGCCTAGCATGTAGACATGGTCTCGGAACACGTGATACCGAAAGGTAGAGCATGAATCATATGATTGATATGATGAACACTTTGAGTGTTCGCCATTGAAATCACACCTTTTCTCGTGATGATCGGGTTTAGGTGCGGTAGATTTGGTTCGTGTGATCACTAAGACAATGCGAGGGATATTGTTTTGAGTGGGAGTTCACCTAGTGTTTTAATTATATTGAATTAAAATTTTGAACTCAATTTATCATAAACATAGTCTGAGTAGTATTTTGAATTAATTTTGTAGTATTGGCATCCGTTTAGTACTATGCGCTAGTCTTGTTATTGAGATAGAAATCTGTTAAAATCTGATAAGAAACTTTACGGATTAGTACCGTATTGTTAAAGAATCAAGAATTGATTAAGTCCTATTGCAAACTTTTAGTGAAACTCACTTTGTTGATTCAGAGAGCTATGGTTTCAATTAGTACCTAAAGTTATCTTGTCTCCGTGAAACTTGAAGTTCAAATCTGTTTGAAAAGTAAGGAGCTGAAAATTTAGTTTTCAGAAATAATCAAGGTATGAGATATATGTGATATCTAAGACCTTATTGCAAGATGATAGAATATAATTTGGTGAGACTACATAAACTCATAAGTTTTATGGGAATGTATGAAGGTTGAAGACGCCAGGCGTCACAATCCTCCAACTATTGGAGCACTAACGATATTCGCATATCCATGAAGTTATCATCCTTAGTATGCACCGTTGCTAAGACTCGTCGTATCGAAGCATCACGTGATGATCGGGTGTTATAGATTCTACGTGTGCTTACAATGGGTGCAAGCCAGATTTGCACATGCGAATACTAAGGTTAAACTTTATGAGCCTAGCATGTACAGACATGGTCTCAAAAGTCGTCATGATATGATGGATAAAATTATGAGTGAAATTGTTCATCATATTAAAAGGTTACTAATAGTGAAATCCGGAACACTTGTCATATGATGATCAACTTCAAAGAACCTCAAGGTTATTGGTATTTGATCAACAAACCTAGAAGTTATTGATATTGAAGTGTTTTTCTGAATAATGAGGAAAGCTAAAAGAGAAACTACAAAAGATTATTGGCAGAAAGAAAGAAAGAAAAGACTAGAAAGTCTAGCTCAGGTGTATATAAATGATATACATGTTATGGATGTATTCCTCATTTGGTCACACAATAAAATTCTTGGGTATTTGTACCACATTGGTTGGTATGAAGTGTCATACAAAACAACGCAATACAAGAGTACAATGGCCTAAGTGACTAACAAGGAATATGATAGGTATGCACGTCTGGAACAAAAATAAAGTGTTATTATGTTCATCGTTGGCATTCTATCTAGCCCTTAGAATTTATAATAAAGAACTTAATAATTGTTATTTTGCTCTGGTCAAATGAAAACAATGAGTTGTTCAAATTATGACATTACTCCATGAACGATGGATAAGTTATTATAAATCTTAATGGTGAAACACACATACATAACACTGACGCTAAAATGCCATAAGGCAAGTGATTTGAATTCCACTCATTTGTGGAACCGCCATTTAGGTCATGTTAGGAAGGAACGCATGAAGGAACTCCATGCAAATGGATTTTTGGAGTCACTTGATTTTTGAATCATTTGACGCTTGCAAATCTTTTCTAAAGAGAATGATTAAAATACCGTTCATAGGCCAAAAGTTGAACGGGCAACTAACTTAGTGGAAAAATACATGATGATGTATGTGGTTCACTGGGCATAGTTGTGTGCGGGAGATTCTTCTACTTCATGAAAACTTTCAACAATGAATTGAGTATATATATGTTGATATATTCAATAAGGAAGAAGTTTGAAACATTTGAATGGATTCAAATAAATTTCAGCATGAAGTGGAAATCATCGTAATAGAAAAGTCAAATATCTATGATTGGATCATGGTAGAAATATTTGAATTACGAGTTTTAGCGAACATCTAAGAGAGTTATGAAATTGTTCTACAACTCACATTTCTTGGAGTATCATAATGATGATATAGTATCCAAGATATGTATCCAAACCTTGTTGGATTAATGATGAGATAAAATATTATGACGCCATTATATTTTTGTGGATTATGCTTTAGTGACTACCGCTTTTACACTGAATAGAGCATCATCATGATCCGTTGAAATGACACCATACGAGTTATGGTATGGGTATAAACCCTAATAGTCTTTCTTTAAATTTTGGTCTAAGAGTTTACAACCAAAATCGGATGAATGTCTTTGTTGGTTATCCCAGAGAATTAATTGGGAATTCTTCCCACGAGACAAAGACAAAAGTGTTTGTCAATGTTTCTTATTTCCGAGAAATTGTTTCTAGTGAAGTATTTGAGTGGGAGGACAATATAATTTGATAAGGTTTATGAACCTGAGCATAATGATCAGAGTAGCGCAGCATCGGAATTTGTTTCGGAAGCAGCCACGACGATCATGGCTCCCATGACTACAAAGTGTTTTAGCCATGGAGATCGAAGTACATATTGAACCTTGTAGGTATGGTTTACTTTGTGATCAAATAAATGATTTGTGAACAAAGGATTGATTTTGAATAATGATAAACCAACTACAAACAAAGAAGTTATGATGGGCCCTGACTCCGTTAAAATGGCTATACGCCATGAAATCCAAGATAGATAAATACTTTTTGAAAGTAAATGGATCTATAAAATTGATGGACTTGGATGGAATATCCTTAAAGAAGCTCGACTTGTCGAAAAATTGTTTACGACAAAGTTCAAAGAGTTGACTACGATAAGATTAGATCTTCCGTAGCAATGCTTATAGTCTATGTGGATTATTCTAGTAATCACTACATATTTCTTTTATGAGATATGCTAGTAGGATGGCAAAATACACTACTTAACAGAAGTGTATATTAAAGGTGTATACAAGATACAACCAAGAGTTTTGCTGGTCCGTGGAATACTAGATAGGTATACGAACTTCAATTGGATGAAGTAAGTATCACGGAGTTAGAATCTTCACCAGATGAAATAGTCAAAGAGTTTTTGATTTCATCAGAGACGATGAAGAGGCTTGCATTTGCAAGAAATTAAGTGGGAGCGCTAAGACACATTTATAATACTTTATGTAGGTGACATATAGTTGGTTATAAATGATGTAATTATATACTTGATTAAAAGGTTTCATTGAGAATTAACTTCAATGAAAGGATATGGACTGAAACAAATTTAGTGTCAAGATCTATGAAGATAGATTGAAACACATAAATAAGTTTAAGTCAAAGTACATATGATGGATATTGAAGTAGTTCAATATAGAAATATTAAGAAAATGTTCTTGTCATGTGAAGGTTTAACAAGACTTGAGTGTATCTGACACTCAATGAGTAAAAACACATGAATGATTATAGATCACGAATAACATGTACACAATCAGATATCATGTGCTATAAAGTGTTATGAGCATATACCAGAATGATTCATATGATGATCATTAAACGACAGTAAGAATATCCTTGAGTACTTTAGAAGAACTAAGGATATATATATATATTTTTGTATGAAGAAATGACAAACAAATCGCTGTAAGGTGTTACACCGATATTGGTTTTGTCACATATAAAATATAATTTCAAATCTCAAATTAGACTAAGTGTTGTTTAAAAGGTAGCACAATGAGCTAGAAGTTGTCTATGCTAGATTTAGAAGAGTTCTAAATATTGTGATGGATTCTACAAAAGAAGGCAGAATATGTCATTGTTTTGACAATGACAAAGGATGTTAAGTCAGGAGGTTCTTTGAGAACTTGGTGTAGTTCCGACAAAGTCAGAACTTTGAAGCTATATTGTGTGTGACAATATTAGTGACATATTTCAGACCGCGGAATTAAGGTTCCACCAGAGGACTAAGCATATATGCCAACTCATTTGGAAAATGAGTGATGCGTTGAGACGCATATGAATTGCAAAATACATACGTTTTGAGCATGTCGAACCGTTGACTAAAACCTCTCCCGTGAGCAAAACATGATAAAACACCAGAAGGCCAAGGTGTTATATCTTTACATATGTAAACTAGATTATTGACTCTAGTGCAAGTGGGAGACTGTTGGAGATATGCCCAAGAGGCAATAATAAATGGTTATTATATATCTTTGTGTTTATGATAATGTTTACATACCATGCTATAATTGTATTAACCGAAACATTGGTACATGTGTGATATGTAGACAAACAAGAAGTCCCTAGTATGCCTCTTAAACTAGCTTGTTGATTAATGGATGATTAGTTTCATAATCATGAACATTGGATGTTATTAATAACAAGGTTATGTCATTGTATGAATGATGTAATGGACACACCCAAATAAGCGTAGCATAAGATCTCGTCATTAAGTTATTTGCTATAAGCTTTCGATACATAGTTACCTAGTCCTTATGACCATGAGATCATGTAAATCACTTATACCGGAAAGGTACTTTGATTACACCAAACACCACTGCGTAAATGGGTGGCTATAAAGGTGGGATTAAGTATCCGGAAGTATGAGTTGAGGCATATGGATCAACAGTGGGATTTGTCCATCCCGATGACGGATAGATATACTCGGGCCCTCTCGGTGGAATGTCGTCTAATGTCTTGCAAGCATATGAATAAGTTCATAAGAGACCACATACCACGGTAAAAGTACTTGTCAGGAGACGAGGTTGAACAAGGTGAGTGATACCGAAGATCAAACCTCGGACAAGTAAAATATCGCGAGACAAAGGGAATTGGTTTTGTATGTGAATGGTTCATTCGATCACTAAAGTCATCGTTGAATATGTGGGAGCCATTATGGATCTCTCCCGCTATTGGTTATTGGTTGGAGTGAGTACTCAACCATGTCCGCATAGTTCACGAACCGTAGGGTGACACACTTAAAGTTGGATGTTGAAATGGTAGTACTTGAATATGGAATGGAGTTCGAATATTTGTTCGGAGTCCCGGATGAGGACATCACGAGGAGTTCCGGAATGGTCCGGAGAATAAGATTCATATATAGGAAGTCATATTCCAAGTTTGGAAATGATCGGTGCATTTATGGCAGGTTCTAGAAGGTTCTAGAAAAGTCCGGAAGAAAACGCACTATGGAAGGTGGAGTCCCGGAAGGACTCCACAAGCTTGGCCAGCCAAACCCTAGAGGGGAAAATCCAAGGTGGACTTCCCCCTAAGGTGGCCCCCCTCCCAAGGGAAAGTGGGAATCCACCTCTAGTGGGAGTCCTAGCTTGGGTAGGTTTCATGTCATATGGAAGGTTTTGGTTTGGGGTCTTATTCGAAGACTTGTAGACCAACTCTTGGGTGTTCCACCTATATAATGAGGGCCAAGGGGAGGGGGCCGGCCACCACAACAAGCCACAAGCTGGCCGCACCCTTTGGGGCCGGCCACCCCCTCTCCCCAAACCCTAGCGCCCCGCTCCTCCACCATATCCCGCACGCTTAGCGAAGCTCCGCCGGATTTCTCCACCGCCACCGACACCACGCCGTCGTGCTGTCGGATTCAAGAGGAGCTACTACTTCCGCTGCCCGCTGGAACGGGGAGGTGGACGTCGTCTTCATCAACAACCGAACGTGTGACCGAGTACGGAGGTGCTGCCCGTTCGTGGCGCCGGAACCGATCGTGATCAAGATCTTCTACACGCTTTTGCAAGCGGCAAGTGATCGTCTACCGCAGCAATAAGAGCCTACTCTTATAGGCTTTGGAATCTCTTCAAGGGTTAGTCTTGATCATCCCCTCGTTGCTACCGTCTTCTAGATTGCATCTTGGCTTGGATTGCGTGTTCGCGATAGGAAAATTTTTGTTTTCTATGCTACGTTATCCTACAAATTTACTTTGGAATGGCGGAGAAATACCATGTAGTAGGTAGGTATAGTGGACACAAATGGCATAGTAGTTGGCTCAAGGATTTTGGATGCATGAGAAGTATTCCCTCTCGATACAAGGTTTAGGCTAGCAAGGTTATTTGAAGCAAACTCAAGGATGAACCGGTGCAGCAAAACTCACATAAAAGACATATTGTAAACATTATAAGACTCTACACCGTCTTCCTTGTTGTTCAAAACTCAATACTAGATATTATCTAGACCTTAGAGAGACCAAATATGCAAATCAGATTTTAGCAAGCTCTATGTATTTCTTCATTAATGGGTGCAAAGCATATGATGCAAGAGCTTAAACATGAGCACAACAATTGCCAAGTATCACATTATCCAAGACATTTTAGAATTACTACATGTAGCATTTTCCAATTCCAACCATATAACAATTTAACGAAGAGAAACTTCGCCATGAATATTATGAGCTAAGAACACATGTGTTCATACGAACCAGCGGAGCGTGTCTCTCTCCCACACAAGGATGATCTTATTCAGAGAACTAAGATAACAAAACAAAAACAAAAATAAAACACAGACGCTCCAAGTAAAGTGCATAAGATGTGACCGAATAAAAATATAGTTTCAAGAGGAAGGATGATACTTTGTCGATGAAGAAGGGGATGCCTTGGGCATCCCCAAGCTTAGACGCTTGAGTCTTCTTAGAATATGCAGGGGTGAACCACGGGGCATCCCCAAGCTTAGAGCTTTCACTCCGCTTGATCATAGTATATCATACTCCTCTCTTGACCCTTGAAAACTTCCTTCACCAAACTTCAAGCAAACTCATTAGAGGGTTAGTGCACAATTAATAATTCACATGTTCAGAGGTGGCACAATCATTCTTTACACTTCTGGACATTGCATAAAGCTACTGGACATTAATGGATCAAAGAAATGAATCCAACATAGCAAAAGAGGCAATGCGAAATAAAAGGCAGAATCTGTCAAAAACAGAACAGTCCGTAAAGACGAATTTTAAGATGGCACCAGACTTGCTCAAATGGAAAAACTCAAAACTAATGAAAGTTGCGTACATATCTGAGGATCACGCTCGTAAATTGGCAGATTTTTTCGAATTTTCTACAGAGGACTGTGCCCAGATTCGTGACAGACAGCAATGCTGTTTCTGCGCAGCGATCCCAAATATAACATCAACTTTGACATAGAAACTTTACTTGGCACAAAAACATGATAAGGAGAGGTTGCTACAGTAGTAAACAACTTCCAAGACTCAAATATAAAACAAAGTACTGTAGTAAAAAAACACATGGGTTATCTCCCAAGAAGTTCTTTCTTTATAGCCATTAAGATGGGCTCAGCAGTTTTAATGATGCACTCGCAAGTAGAAGTTGAAGCAAAAGAGAGCATCAAGAGGCAAATTCAAAACACATTTAAGTCTAACATGCTTCCTATGCATAGGAATCTTGTAAATAAACAAGTTCATGAAGAGCAAAGTAACAAGCATAGGAAGATAAAACAAGTGTAGCTTCAAAAATTTCAGCACATAGAGAGGTGTTTTAGTAACATGAAAATTTTTACAACCATATTTTCCTCTCTCATAATAACTTTCAGTAGCATCATGAGCAAACTCAACAATATAACTATCACATAAAGCATTCTTATCATGAGTCTCATGCATAAAATTATTACTCTCCACATAAGCATAGTCATTCTTATTAATTGTAGTGGGAGCAAATTCAACAAAGTAGCTATCAAATATAGGAGGTATATTGTAATCATAATCAAATTTATCCTCCATAACAGGTGGTAACAAAAGACTACTATCATTATAATCATCATAAATGGGAGGCAAAGTATCATCAAAGTAAATTTTCTCCTCAATGCTTGGGGGACTAAAAATATCATGCTCATCAAAACCAGCTTCCCCAAGCTTAGAATTTTCCATATCATTAACAACAATAGTGTTCAAAGCATTCATATTAATATGTTCCATGGGTTTTTTAATTTTCGCATCAAACCATCCATGTCTTAAATCAGGAAATAGAATAAAAAGGTCATTGTTGTCCATTATTCCTAACTAGTGAAAATAAAAACAAGAAACAAAAAGATGCAATTGCAGAGTCTAAAGGAAATAGCTTCGAGCACACACAATGGCGCGAAAGTAATGTTACCTGGAACCGAAGTATGAGTGCCTTTTACCTTTCCTCCCGGCAACGGCGCCAGAAAAGTGCTTGCGCGTAGTTGACGAGGGAGGAAAAGTGCTTAGTTGCCGGGCTTGCCAATGTGTGAGTGCCGTTTACCTTCCCTCCCCGGCAACGGCGCCGAAAAAGTGCTTGATGTCTACGGGTGCTTCTATTCTTGTAGACAGTGTTGGGCCTCCAAGAGAGAGTTTGTAGAACAGCAGCAAGTTTCCCTTAAGTGGATTACCCAAGGTTTATCGAACTCGGGGAGGAAGAGGTCAAAGATATCCCTCTCATGCAACCCTGCAACCACAAAGCAAGAAGTCTCTTGTGTCCCCAACACACCAAATAGGTGCACTAGTTCGGCGAAGAGATAGTGAAATACAAGTGGTATGAATGAATATGAGCAGTAGTACGGCGCCAGAAAATAGCGCGTGCGGTTGATGGTAGTAATATTGTAGGAAGTAAACATGCAGTAATAACGCAGAGTAATGCAAAAAACAGTAAACAAGCGCGATAGCGATATTTAGGAACAAGGCCTAGGGATTAGACTTTCGCTAGTGGACACTCTCAACATTGATCACATAACAGAATAGATAAATGCATACTCTACACTCTCTTGTTGGATGATGAACACATTGCGTAGGATTACACGAACCCTCAATGCCGGAGTTAACAAGCTCCACAATTAATGTTCATATTTTAGTAACCTTATAGTGTAAGATAGATCAAAAGACTAAACCAAGTACTAACATAGCATGCACACTGTCACCTTCATGCATATGTAGGAGGAATAGATCACATCAATATTATCATAGCAATAGTTAACTTCGCAATCTACAAGAGATCATGATCATAGCATAAACCAAGTACTAACACGGTGCACACACAGTCACCTTTACACACGTGCGGAGGAATAAAACTACTTTAATAACATCACTAGAGTAAGATAGATCAAAAGACTAAACCAAGTACTAACATAGCATGCACACTGTCACCTTCATGCATATGTAGGAGGAATAGATCACATCAATATTATCATAGCAATAGTTAACTTTGCAATCTACAAGAGATCATGATCATAGCATAAACCAAGTACTAACACGGTGCACACACTGTCACCTTTACACACGTGAAGGAGGAATAAAACTACTTTAATAACATCACTAGAGTAGCACATAGATGAATAGTGATACAAAACTCATATGAATCTCAATCATGTAAAGCAGCTCATGAGATCATTGTATTGAATTACATAGGAGAGAGATGAACCACATAGCTACCGGTACAGCCCCGAGCCTCGATGGAGAACTACTCCTCCTCATGGGAGCAGCAGCGGTGATGAAGATGGCGGTGGAGATGGCAGCGGTGTCGATGGAGAAGCCTTCCGGGGCACTTTCCCGTCCGCGGGTGCCGGAACAGAGACTCCTGTCCCCCGGATCTTGGCTTCGCGATGGCGGCGGCTCTGGAAGGTTTCGCGTCCGTGGCTTCCTTCGTAAGGGTTTTGAGGGGGGCTTTATAAGGCGAAAGGGCGGAGGAGGCGAAGGGCGACGACACCATGGCTGCGCGGCCAGGGCCCAGGCCGCGCCACCCTATCATCTGGGCCCACAGGGCCCTCCTCGCGCTCTCGGGTGTTCGGATGCTTCCGGGCAAAATAGGAATCTGGGCGTTGATTTCGTCCAATTCCGAGAATATTTCGTTACTAGGATTTCTGAAACCAAAACAGCAGCAGGCACTTCGGCATCTTGTTAATAGGTTAGTTCCAGAAAATGCACGAATATGACATAAAGTGTGCATAAAACATGTAGGTATCATCAATAAAGTAGCATGGAATATAAGAAATTATCGATACGTTGGAGACCTATCAACCAACAACATCTATCTTTGGAGATTGCACTTTATTTTGCCGAGAGTTTGTAGATGTGATCTTCCAGCATTGCCCTAGGGAGGCGAATATGGCGGCCGATAGGTTAGCTAGTAGAGCGGTTGGACCTCTTCCATCTATTTGGAAAGAGGACCCTCCTGATTTTTTAGTTGATGTCATTTTGAAATAATGTACCCTATTACCCACACCGTACCCCTATGAGCACCTCCGGAAGACTGAGCCGGCGGACTGGAACTTGAAATTGACGAAGTCACGATAAGCGTCTCGATGTCGACGGGAACGTCGCCTCCCACTGATTGAATATTCCGTCTTTATGAAACACACAGATATCAAACCTGAGATTTGAACTCTGGTGAACTGGGCTACAACCTCCCTCCTAACCATCTATCCTGTCTAGCAGGTATCTATGCTGAGGGATTTGACCCCGATGGAAACTAAAAAGGCCTCAGGCCTGGCGCGGATGGAGTAGAGGAATTGCACGCGTCTCGTATAGAAATTGACACCGCTCGTCTCAGGCTACCGCAACCTGTTGAATGAAGTATTTTCACCATATGCCTTCAAGATAATACTCAGAAAAAGGCTTCAAAACGCTCTTGCCAAACAAGGCCTAATGAATCGATCACAACTACAGCAAGAACATCATGATGAGACTTCCGAACATATGTTGATCCTGATCCTGAAGACGACAACATGGACTAGGAACAAGGAAGCAGATAGCACAGTCCCGTGTTCAGGGAACAGAGAAGAACAAAGAGGGCGCAAAATGACGTTTATGCGTAGACAAGTCTAATATATGCGGTGATCATTATTCAATTGAGTTAGGCATCAATTGTATATATGAATCAGGAGAGATGCTGCCCGCACTTCTTCTGGTATGCTCGGCTGCATCTGCATGCCAGGTCCAGTTTCCATTTGCAGGAACATGCTCCATGACTCCGTTCAGAAAAGGAGAGAAAATTCTACTTTGCTACAATTGCTCCCGAAAGAATGTTTGGCCAAGTGCACCAGACTCTGTTGGTTGGCTAATTAGCTCAGGAGGAACCGAGCAACACGTTTGTCTAAAATAAAGCCAATAGTTGAGTTACAACTTTCTAGTGAAAGATAAATTAGGCAGAGAGTACATTAGATGGAAAACGCAAGAACAGCAAAATGATCCGTGATAAAATAAAAGTGAATTAATTTTACTTATGGTACACCAATAGCCAATTCCGGTGCATCGAGGAATGTAAAAAGTCAATGCTTTATACATACTCCGCCCGGCCCAAAATATGATGTTTACATTTTTTCGGTCAAGTCTAACTTTGTAAAATTTGATCACACTACGGGAAAACAGGGCTTTGCCGTGCGCCACTTTGCACGGCAAAGACCCCTATATGCACGGTAAAGGCTTTGCCGTGCGCGCACGCACGGCAAAGTCTGCCCAGCAAAGAGTGTGCCGGCAAAGCCAACGTTGTCGTGCGCATGGTCGTTTTGCACGGCAAAGGCCTTTGCCGTGCGCACTCGTCTTTGCCGTGCGCCATCGTCTGTGCCGTGCGGCAGTGCGTTGCCGTGCGCTGAGGGCTTTGCCGTGCGCGCAGACGTTGCCGTGCGGCCAACCCTTTGCCGTGCGCGCAGACGTGCCGTGCGGCTGCTCTGTGCCGTGCGCCACCTCGCACGGCAAAGTGCTTTGCAGCACACCCCCAGGACCTCCCAGGAGCACAGGTGAGCGGCACGTGGCGCCTTTGCCGTGCGTGTGCACACGGCAAAGAGACCAAATGTCCTTTGCCGTGTGCACACGCATGGCAAAGGGGCCTGATTTTTTCATTTTTTTCCTACTCTGTTCAAAAGAGACAAATGTCCTTTGCCGTGCGCCACTCTAAGACTTTGCCGTGCTTTTCTTCTTTGCCGTGCGGCCATCCTGCTGCGCACGGCAAAGATTTCTTTGCCGTGCAGCGCCTCACGGCAATGATTTGGTGCACGGCAACGCCTGTTTTTCCCGTAGTGTCAAGTATACTATTAAATATATCAACATCTACAATACCAGGTATTATTGGAACATGGAATATATTTTTATATTATATGCATTTGATATTGTAGATGTTTATATTTTTCTATATACGCACTCAAACTTCACAAAGTTTGGCTTTGTCAAATAATTATAGGCCACACATTTTGGACAAGAGGGAGTAGATGGAGGGAATTTAGATAGTACCCCATCCATTTATTTCAGATTACTCTGTGTGTTAGTTTTGACTAACAATTACTCTATTGCAATATGCTGTATTTTATATGATGTGAAATTAACATCTTTAAATTGGTATTCCAAAATACTTGTTTGTGTGTTATGATTATAAGTTACATGTTATTTACCATAAAATTATACCATTTTTTAAATACAAATTGAATGTTTTAGTTTCATGGCACATAACCTATATTTGTTTCTTAGTAAAAAAAATCATGATCAAAGTTCAATCTCAAAATTCATGTGTGTCATGTAAATATTGACGTAGTAAGTAATACAGTAATATTGTTCAAACGCTTCTCATAATGCAAGCTAATATGCATACTAATTAGAAACAAAGGGTCAAATTTTGTCCTTATGATAGCTAATATGCAAAGTGATAAGAAAAAAAGGAAGTCTGGATAAGTAGAAGTAATAAATATTCTTTGAACTGAATTCAATTTATCAACATTTTTTTATCAATTCTTCATCTATCCTTTTGAACAGAGTAGGAAATTAAATTTCAGCCAAGCATGCACTACTGGAAAAATGAAGTTTGCCGAGTGTGCAAAATACTCGGCAAAGAATCCTCGGAACACATCAAGGGCTCTTTTGAAGTCTTTACACTCGACAAAGATGACTCGGCAGAAATTCCCTTGGCAATCAGATTTTGCCGTGTGTTTTTGCCCCGAAGCTCGACAAAGTCTTTGCTGGTGTTTTCTTCCCTCTGCCGGCAAAAAAGGTAATTGATAGTTAGCCCACATTAACTAAGGGGGCACGTGTTTCCTAGTGTATTCTTTGCCGTGTGGTTTTTCGGAGTTTGTCGAGTTTGTTTCTTCGCCGTGTGTTTTTCCCAGATTTTGACCGTGGCAATTAATATTTGTTTGAATTGAATTCAATTGATTAGCATTTTTGATCAATTCTTCATCTATCCTTTTGAGCAGAATATGAAATTAATTTTCAGCCAAGCATGCATGCCAAACTTGTGTGCACTTGTCATGCATGAACTAATGGATAAGGAGTGAGTATGCCAGAACGGATAAGATGGAACAAAAAACTATAGGATCCATTTTCATTCCAACAAAAGATTATATGGTTCCTTCCTGCAAAAGTAAAAGAAAAGCAGATGATATCCCAGAGATCCGCACTCGCATGATAGGCCGGGGTGGCCCTCGAACTCCAGCCACAGATAGTTTAGGCTGACAGCGCATGCATCTGGAATCAAAAGCCTCAAATCATTGTTCCAAATGACGTCCATCGGTCGCGCGCGGCTGCTCTCTGGCTCTGCATGCGAGCACTGCTTGAGATTGAATATTATATGATTGATATCCATCGCATGTGTCATCATCTTGTAATGACATGGTTAGCATTACCATTTAGTTAATCTAAAGCTGCAAAACTGCAGCCAGAAGCGGCTGGGATTAATCATTCTGATCGACGTCTCTGTTGCTGTCGTCGGTTGTTGCTCATCCAATGACCGATTGATCCGTGTATTGTGTTAGGGAAATATGCTTGTTGTATTAAAGTGAAAGTATGATATAGTACTATACAGGTGAAATATCAGGAAACATTAACATATGGGAAACTACAATATCAGATATATACTCTAACACCCCTCCTCATGGTGGATCCACAACACTGAGTTTGGAGAGAAAAAGTCATGCTGTGCTCGAGTTTGTGCTTTGTAAAGAAATCCGCAGTGCAAATCCGAAGGCACATAATGAAAACAACCTCATCCTGAGCACGTGTATAAAAAGCATCAACACCAATATGCTTGGTCAGCTTGACCGGATCACGTGCAATACTGATAGCACACTGTCGGACAAAAGTGGAGTGGGTGTCGTAACAGAGACCCCAAAATCTGCAAGCAACCACCGCAACGGTCACCTCGGCAATCAACAAGGCCATAGCCCGCAGCTCAGCCTCAACACTCGAACGAGAAACCGCTGTTTCTTCGTCTTCCAAGCAACAAGCGAACCACCAAGAAACACACAAGCGAAAGCGAACGACGATCCGTAGGATCACTCGCCCACGTAGCATCCGAGTAGCAGTGGAGAGCCAGAACGAGGAAAGAAAAGGCGACGAGTGATCGTGCCACGAAGGTAACGAAGAACACGGAGGAGATGACGTAGTGAACGGTGGTAGGAGTGAGACAAACGACTCAGAATATGAACAGGATAAGAAATATCGGGACGAGTGACAACAAGATAAACAAGACTCCCAACAAGATGACGATAACGTGTGGGATCGGGAAGAGGATCACCATCAGTGGGACGAAGCTTAACATTAAGCTCCATAGGAGTATCAACCGTGCGCTCATCCCCAAGAGCAGCACGAGCAAGAAGATCCTGAATGTACTTCTCTGAGAGATAGAAAAGCCATCGAAGTGGAGGAAACCTCAATCCCAAGAAAATAGCGAAGAGACCAAGATCGATCATGAGAAACTGTCACGAAGACGAGCCTTTACAAAGGCAATATACTCAGGATCATCACTAATGATCATATCATCAACATAGAGAAGAAGAAGGTGCGTCCACGAGGAGAAGTGTGAACGAAAAGTGCTGGATCATGAAGACTAGGAGAGAAACCAGCGGTCACCACGGAGGCAAAGCGCTCAAACCGGAGCACGAGGGCCTGTTTGAGACCATAGAGAGAACGAAGACGACAAACCATCCATCGAAACAGAATACCAGGAGGAGGCTGCATGTAAACCTCCTCACTCAGCTCGCCATTAAGAAAAGCATTACGAACATCAAGGTGGAGACAGGACCGGCGAACGGAGGCAACAGAAGCGCACGGTAGTCATATGAGCCACGGGGCAAAGTCTCATCATAGTCACGGCCGTGCTCTGCTGAAACCACGAGCCACAAGACGCGCTTTATAGCGCTCAAGAGATCCATCAGAGCGAGTCTTAATTTTATAGACCCACTTACACGTGATGGGACGAACACCAGAAGGGGAGAAACAAGATCCCAAGTGCCGGTGCGCTCAAGCGCAGCGATCTCCTCAGCCATGGCAAGCTGCCATTCGGGATGACGCTCGGCATCCCGATAAGAAATCGGCTCGGAAGCGACAGAGAGACCATGCGACTAGGAGCGGCTGGAGCACGACGCGACGAACGAGGCCGAGAAGGGAAGGTCATCTGCAGAGGACAAGTCATCGGAAGAAGAGGAAGAAGGGACGATCGGAACCGAAGCCGGAGAACGAGGAGTACTAGGTGGACTAGACGAACGAGAGGATGGCGTCAAAGGGGGCGCAGAAGTAGGAGGGAGAGGAGGAGGGACAAGGGGGGTGCATCCGGAAAAGAAGAAAAGAGATATCATCCACCGGGTAAGTACCAGAGGTGGGGCGAGGAAAGGACGCGTCTCATCAAATGTTACGTCACGAGAGATGCGCATCCGACGACCAACGGGGTCCCAACAGCGATAGCCCTTATGCTCATCACTGTATCCGAGAAAAACACACTCAACAGACTGAGCGGTCGGTTTGGTGCGTTCGCGAGGAGGGAAGGACATAGCAGACGCAACCAAATGAACGGAGAGTCGAGTAGTCTGGAGAAACACCAGAGAGACGCTCGAGAGGAATGCCACCGTGGGAGCAGCGGAAGGCTGAATGTTAATGAGGTGGGCCGACGTAGCGACAGCCTCAGCCCAGAAATGTGGCGGAAGAGAAGAGGCAATCATCATAGCACGGGTGGTCTCAAGAAGATGACGATGCTTACGCTCGGCGCGCCATTTTGAGCATGCGCGCCGGGACAAGAAAGGCGAGGTGCCCTCCTCAGCAAGGACACCACGAAGGTCTGAGAGATATACTCACCGGCGAAATCGCACAGAACACGCGAATAGGTGAGGAATAGAGTGCGAACCATGGCCGCAAACGCTGATAAATAGAGAGCACCTCATGCGAGTGCATAAAAACACCCAGGTGTACCGTGAAAATCATCAATGAATAAGATATAGTATCGATGGCCCCCTTTCGAAGCGAAGGCGGGACCCCAAACATCCGAATGGACTAAATCGAACGGTCGCTGAGAGAGGACACACTAGTAGGATAGGAAGGCTGAATCTGTTTGCCCTACAACCTGACCGTGTAACGACCCATCTCCAGAGACAGACCGGAAGGCCACGATGAACCAAAGACGACAGGCGAGAGTCACAAAGGTGACCAAGACGATGATGCCACTGCTGAAAAGAGCGGTGGGGCAACAACAGGGAGGAGCGGCAGATGAAGTGGCAGCGGAAGGAACACGAAGCGGTCTAACTCCCAAAGCCCGGAGGCGCGGCTACGAGGCCGGCTCAACGGGGCTGTGTGCGACGATCATGAACCGCACAAGACTCGCGTCAAGAATGACGCGACAACCGGAATCGGTGAGCTGGCTGGGAAAAGGTTCATCTGAAGGCGAGGAACATGAGAAACATCGGGGACAGAGAAAGAGGGAGTAGAAAGGGTGCTGTACTAGAAACAGGAATAGAGGTACCATCGGCCGTGACAACACGGACAGGAGAAATAAGAGACCGAAGAGCAGACAGGATAGAAGACTCGGAGGTCATATGAAAAGCTCGAATCCGGATACCACGGGGACGTACGTGTGTAGAAAGTGGTGGTCGCGCGGTGCGAAGATAAGACGCCGGCGAGGAAAGAGTGCAGGTAGCGAGCAGACCACGAAGACCCCGAGAATGTCCTGATCGAGAGAGTGCAAGCTGAAGATCTGAAGAACCACCCGACGATCCAAGCTGGCGTGGCCCGGGATCCCGCGTCCAGCGGGTGGAGGAAGGTGGCCAACCTTGCCGGAGGTGAATGAGGACGAGGCGGAGACTCGGCAGCGAGGCTGCCGACGTAAACTGGTCCTCCATCGCAGGTGGAAGCGCGCTATCTCTTGCGAAGGCGCGGCTGGAGGGTGACGTACAATCGAGTGCGACGAGGAGCTATCATCCACACGCAGAGCCACCAAGGGGCGACGGAGAGCTCACGCCGATGAAGACGAGTCGGCAAAGCGCGGTCATAACCACGTGAAGAGGCCACGAAAGTCGATGTAGAGCGGCATGCCGACGCAGACGGAGTCGACGAAGCGCAGCCATAACCGCGGGAAGAGGCCGCAAAAGTCGATGTAGAGCGGCGGGCCGACGTGACGGTCGGCGAAGCGCGAGCGAGCGCATGAAGAGGCAAAGTCGATGTAGGCGGCGGCCGACATAGGCGGAATCGGCGACGCGGGCAGAGCCGCGTGAAGAGACCGCAAAAGTCGATGTAGGCGGCCCCGGCCGCAAACGAAGTCGTGGCGGCGACCGCGTGAAGAGGTAAACGGCGACGAAGAGTAGCTAGCAGATCATGCACGGAGGCAAATACCAAGTACCGAAGGTGGGCCCAAAGAAGGGCAGGATCAGCGGAAGACATAGCTCTTTTTTTCTTTTTTTTTTTTTTTTTGCTTTTTTTTTTTTTTTGCTTTTTTTTTTTTTTTTTTTTTTTTTTTTTGCTTTTGCTTTTGCTTCAGACGGAAGTCAAATCGGAGGAAGAACTGAAGAAGCCACACGCGGCCAGCAGCAGGGAGATGAGATAGCGCAGGCCACACGCGGCCAGCAGCAGGGATGAGCGCGGATCGCAGCAAGACTGCAGGGGAGAGGCCACGCGCGGATGGCAGCAACACGCAGATCGATCCAGACGCAGAAATCGCCTGACGGGCGGATCGGAGCAGAGCAGGGCCACGCGCGGGCCGATTCAATCGACAGAGATCGGCCGGGGCGAAAGTAGAAATCGGCCGGGGCGGGCGGAAGCAGAAATCGGCCGGCGGCAGGATCGATCTCCAGCGCCGAGCGGAGCGGAAGAGGAGGTCCACGTCGGGCTCTGGGAGGGCGGCGACCCGGCGGGAGATGGCAGGGCGGCGGGGAAGAGACGGCCGGCGGCGAGGAAGAGATGGCCGGCGACGAGGAAGAGACGGCCGGCGGCAGGTGAACAAGCCAAGACGCACGGACTAGAAAAATAGGACCAAAATTTGCTCTGATACCATGTTAGGGAAATATGCTTGTTGTATTACCAGGGGGCCAAAGGCCACAATATATAGTACATGTACAGGTGCAAATATGCAGGAAACCCCCTAACATATGGGGAAACTACAATATACAGATATATACTCTAACATATTGTACGTAGTTGTGTAGGAAGAGGAGAAGCTACGCATGCATACGACTGATTTGCTTGGTGGGACGGCCGGTAGTGGTGGTGTTGTTCTAGCAGGGAGCATCGCGGATTGGAGGCGAGTTGGCCATTGGAACGGCTAAACTACTCGCTGAGCCAATTGGTCTACGGGTTTTGTTTTCCATAGCCTTTCTCTTAGACGACTTGACCATTGAGAACGAAAACATTCTTCGGTGAGTGCGTGCATGGGAAAATCAGATGTGGAACTCAGTCAGGCGGCGTGGAATGTGTGGTGTACCATGGCTGGATTACCTGCCGGTGTATACCACCGTACCTGCCTTCTTCCAAGATACGTCCATCTCTGTTTTCCCTTTTCAGGCGACGCGACGCCGACAGGGTCCAAATCGAAAGCGAAATGGTCCTGGGTGCTGCCAGAGACAATATCACCATCTTCGATATATTGCATAATCCGATGTGGCAGAGAGTCACACTATGCTATATGCCAATATCGTTCTGATTTCTCAGCCAGATTGCGGCAGTTTCATGAACTTTTTTTTTTGCGGGTAAGTTTCATGAACTTTTACCCTTAAGAAAAGGGCACTTTTCTTTCATGTGTACAGCACCGAACAACAGATATGGTACCCTTTTGTTGGTTATAAGGTGCAGTGCTGCACATTGTATAATATGGGTGTACGAGTCCTTCTTGACATGTGCATGCATGCCTACCATCCAGCTTATCCTCCCTGCCATGAAACGGGATGGCACAGAGAAAGCAAGAACCGCAGCCGCGAGAGATGGTATCATGGTATAGCTAGTGGAGAGGCCACTTCGGCCGTCGTCGTGTACCTTCGTGTCAAACCACACTCGCCTGGTAGTATAGGTACCGATCCGGTACACATCTCCTATATCCTTACCCCCAAACCAGAGGCGGTTTCCCGGTACGACCATGGTGATGCATGCAGCCGGGTTAACTTTCCAAGGATGCATGCGTTGGAAGGATCGAGCTGAAGCTGCAGCGAAAAGTAAACTGAAGTGTTTTCTGTGGGGAGGAGATCGATCCTATGGATGGACGGATGCGGGGATTGTGCATCCTCACCGGAGCGCACCATGGCGCACTAGGTAGATAGCTAGATGGCATTGCAGCTGGGCGCCGGACGTCGTACACCCTGATTAATTGCCTCCATTAGCATTAGGTGGACGCCCCTCTCGCGCCTCGTTTGTGCCAAAAATACAGAAAAGAGACTCTCCGCACCAATCGATCATATCTTAGTTCTGTAGAGGAGAGGAGGAGGAAGAAGAGAAGATGTCTCAGAACGTGGGAGAAGATCGAAGGGACCGGTCGAAAAAGGGAGGAGAGGAACGGGGAGACCGGATGGGCTAGAAATGTGCCTTTTCTCCGACCTTAGATACCCAGGTTGCACTTGTTGAAACAACGATTTGATGTAGTGGTTTTTATCTCTCGAGCTATGCCTTCTTATTAAGAAGAATTTATATTCTCAAAAAAAAATCAAGAAGAATTTATTTCTCTAGTATTTCCATCTCCAAATGGTTGGAGATGAGGGAGCATTTGGTGTTCATTAGGGGCGCGTTTGGTAGCCTGCATGCCTCTTGGCTCGCATCGGGCCAACAATTTTTGGCCCGTTTGGTTATCTGGGCTGAACCGCGTTCTTGCACGAACCGCTTCTCAAAGCAGCGTCGGGCCAGGCCCTAGAGGAACGCCCGGTTCGATAGTTTCCAGCGATGCAGGCAAAAATCTCCACGTCGGCCGATGCAAAAGGGAATCTTCGGCGCACGAGACGGAGATGGCGGGAGGTGCGCGCGCATCGGCGAAAAGTGAAATGGGGGCGGGAAGGATTCCATCACCTCCCGCGAGCCCCATGGCCTATTTCTACCCCCTCCTCCACTGTCCCCTCAAATTTCGAGCTCCTCCTCCCGTCGGCAAGCAGGTAAGAGGCGCACGCATTTCCGATCGGCGACGGTTGCAGCGGCGGCGGCGAGTACATCTGGGCTGCTTCATCTACTTCCTGGTGCAATGCATCTTCACCTCCGGCCATGACTGTAAGGCATCCCTTATCTCGGTACCGCGATAATGTTTAGATCTAGGTTAGGAGTAGTCAGATCTTGTCTAGGGTTTGGTATTGTAGCAGGGGTTAGTTCGGATTGTGATGAGCTATCATGATCTTGCTAGGGTTCGACATTTCCGGTTTCTACTTTGTCCCAAATGTGCTCACCTACCATGATCTTGCAAGAGTTTCTGCTATTCATAGTTGCAATGAACTGCTTGTTTGATTTAGGATGATTGTTGGTATGGTTTGTGTTATTCACATGTCTTTGCTTCCAAGTAGATTCACGTTATATGTACGACAATGTGTGTAGGACTTTTGTGATGACTTTAGCCACGCTTGTCTGTGTTGGGGACTCTCAGATCCCTTCGCAAGTTTCGTAGCCCGCCTATGACTCCAAGGTGGCGGTCACCCCTAGCCTGTGTCTGGTTTGCTAGCGGCAGAGGTCGCGGTGTTACCCTCCAAAACCCACCGACGGGCGTTGGTTAAGCAACACGAAGAGCGGGAAGCTCCGGCCGCTTAGTGGACCCTGGCACCTCGCGTCGTCCCGCAAATCTTCGGCCACGTCCTGGCGGTTGCTAGGCGTGCCACGACCTAGACCCGATCGGGAAGGTGTTAGAGTGCTTCGATTGTTCCTGCATGGTAGACACGAAACATTAAATACGAGCCCTATCGGTTCTCGGGTTTCCCTGTGGATCGGCTCAAGGAGCCGATCGCCCCATGTTTCACGTTGGATTTACAATGGCATGGGGATCTGCTTGATCGGGACAAAGCTAAAGCGATCCACGACAGTTTAGGGTTTTCACCGCATAACCGGAACGTCCTACGTGTGATCGGGCCTAGCAGCTACGGAAGATGATGCAAACTACCCCTACGAGAGGCCTAAAAACCAACATAACGTTGATTCCGGAACATCCCTCGCAGGGACGGTGAACAACACCTAACGCACTACCCGATCCTCCGACCCCAGCATAAGTCCTAACTATGCAGATATTAAACTAATCTCTGCAGAGCAAGGAGCAACTATAACGGATCGGATCTACTAATTAACGAACAAGCAAGATGTTGCCCTTACGTCGGATAGACGTAAGGCAGCTAGGTCGGGGACGGCATTGCCACGCAGATATGCACGTGAAAGCACCAATGCAAGCCCCTAAACACCTAAGGATAAATAGTCCTGCTCGCCATCAACAAGGCTTCAGCACGAGCAGTACAAGGTTAACGAATAAACGTATACTGCCTAGATCGCTAGATGCGATCTAGGCAGCATGGTTACCCGGGAGAAACCCTCGAAGAAAGGGGTGGCGATGCGCCCGATTTGTGTTGGTTGAACGATGATTGTCCTCCTTTTCCGATAACCCTAGATACATATTTATAGTCCAAGGGACTTTCTAATTGAGGCGTGCACCTAACCGTGCACGGGCCAGACTCTATCTTTTAATCTAAATTACAATGCGGTCTACTATATTACAGATACACGGGCAATTTAGCCCAAACTCTTAGCGCAAGGCCGCTTTGAAGATGCTCCACATGTACGTCCTTCAAGCCCATCTTCACTTACGGCCCATCTCTGATTTGGCCAAAATCGGGTGGTAACACATGCCCTCCTGGTTTTGATAATGATAATTGCAAAACCATCTGCCTCTTCGAAGGGTCATGTCATGGCAGAACCGTCGTTTTCTTCATGATGACATCTTGCCTCCCACTTTTCCGCACGATCTAACAGCTTGGCAACTCCCGAGTAATCGGCTCTTCTTTTTCTTTGAGCTGACGGCCAAAAGTCAAACAACCCCAAAAGAGCCGATGGCGTCGCATCGGCCTCTACCATAAAACGAGCAAGGGCAAACCTAATTGTCCCTCCAAACGGTAACTAGCAACCTCCGTCTGAGAAAGCAAATTCAGATCCCCAAAATCCGCCGCCCGCACAGCTTCACGAGCTTCAGATCTCAGCCGCGCCGCCCCAACTCTGCAGCGCATCAAATGGCGGAGTCTTCCAACACCAACGCCATGGTCTCCGGTCTGAAGGTAATACTCCACTGCTCCTTCGCCATTAGGATCAATCTCAAGATTGAACAGGGAACACCTGAATTAATGTTCTATTCCGTTATTAATTTTAGGCCTCCGACATCCTGTTGCCGCATCCTTCTCTCCCAAATTCCATGTGTCTTGGCCCCCGTTCTTCCGAGAGTCCTGCCCACTTAATCTCCTGTGAGGCCAACAGAATCCCCTTCGTGAACCAGAATCTAGATCTGACTTCCGGGCCGACTTGCCTGCGAGCCTGGCCTAATCCTCCGAAGGTTGGGTGACATGGTACACTAGAGTGTCCAAAACCCATTATGCCACCTAGGAAACGACAGGGATAGCCGATGCATTGTCATTATCATTGTCTCCTCTTGAAAAGAATGAGAACATTCGAAGACCATCGGCTACTTTTGATCCGACGCCTGGCTGTTTCATGTTTGGTCATGGCCCCATGACGCCAACTCGCTGGATGTAGCCATGATCACAAGGCCTTGACATTGCATCCCCGGCCCCTCTGCCTTTAAGCTGCCAAAAGTCCCCTTCACCCTCTCTTCTAAAACAGAGTGTACAAGGGGCGCCTACCTCGAGCGTTATATGAAAACCAAAGGCCATGTAACGAGAGGGAACACACGGCCTTCTTGAACTTCTGGTTGGAGCACTTCATGTTCTGTGGCCCTTCACTCGCTCCAACCAAGAATTACCTTTCCCTAGCCTATGAACTCGCCAAAGGCACTCAACTCGGACTTGGTAAGTGTTCCTTGGAGAGGTCTATCGATCTCTTCAGTGACATCGGTTAAACTGTTCTCTCATAGGACGCTTAAGACAGAGGCCCCTGGTGGTTCATTCAACTATGGGCTCGGTGTACTTCGAACTGATCCCGATTTTCCATCTTTGGCCTGTACCTTTCCGGATGCCAATGGGAAGGAGATACGGTGCACTAGCTACGGTCAAGCTCGTATAGCCTCCCGAGCGTGGTGATCCCTAAGGAAGCCGCAGGTGGTTCAAGATTTTCTACCAAGGAGGACCCCCTGTTCTTCCCCTACAGAATCGGAGAACTTCGAGAATCCGGCTCTCCTTCCGATTAGACAGCTTGCCAATGACGCCCAGGCCACTTGTACTCCATCATGATCCGTCCTTGCTTCCTCCCAGTTGGCATGAGTACCTCCAACCGGATCATCAAGCCTGGTTACGAGTCTTACCAACCAGTGGTAGTAGCTCGCCAACTCGGTCTTGGGCAAGTGCCTCCATACTTCTTTCTTCATCACCGACGACAAGCAGTGAACTGACATCCTTACGGCCAAGGTGCTACACCTTCTTTGGCCTCTGGCCATTCCAATTCCCCATAACCTCTGTTTCACTACCACTACCGATGGATTTGATACCTGGTGGTCCATGTGGAAGACCCATGCCTTCGAGCTCTAGGACCGTTGCTGAGGCAACTCGACGCCGAATATGGCATTCCTGCACATTAGGTACCATTACATTGAGATTTCTTACAATTGCCCATGAGAATTGTCTAAAAACCTGGTTCTATTTCTGGAGGAATAAGACGGCCCAGAGCCACAGGATCGACGGCTCTCCTTCACATTCCTTCCGCCAGCCCCGGTGGTTCTCTTCGTCAGAACTGCGGCCCGAAGAAGGTCATAATGCAAGGCCAGCCGATTTCACCAAAATCGGCTCCCAAAGATAAAGCATCTTCGGGGCCCGTTGCCCCCGAGCTTCAACCCAAGCGAGGAAGGCGGTGAGGAAAGTAGCTGCCGGAAGACCCTGAAGCGCAAAGCTCCTATCCAGAAAACTTGCATGTAAGTGACCCAAGCCTGATTGCTATCTGTCCTCCCGAGTCTTTTTCCGACGTGCATCCACTTCCTTTTGCAGACTTCCACCGAAGAAAACTCTAGCGAGGAGGCACATTCTAGTCGAAGGGACTCAAACCCGGTAATTCTGGGAGATCCACCACGCAAAGCCATACGGACTCGCCAGCGTCGGTTTCAGGAAAAGATCGACTCCCGAGCCTGTCGCCCCTCAAGCTCCAATCCAATCAAGGTCCCGTGTGAAGCGTCGATGCATCAAAAGGGCTCGCAAAGATTCGCACGTTTCCTCCTCAAGCCAAGAGGTTTCGAATGTAACCACTTCATCAATTCATATCCCCTGTCGCCTCGATATTACTTGGATCGGCTCACCATTCCTTTTGCAGATTAATGAGATATCTAGCGGGGACGATGAGGAGGTCCAGATGCCCTCGGCCACACTAGGTCTGGCCGCCTCGACAAGTGTGGCTGGCCCAGTTGCTAACTTGGCCAAGCCCACGGCTCAGCCGATTGTCCCTACACGGCCGCTCCCCCTTCTTTGGGAGAGGTATACTCTATTTCCTTGGCTCTACGCTTTCATGTGTTGTATGCTCATGTTGCTCTTGTCTGTCTGTCAGGGATGTGATCCTTCGAGCTTACTGACGTTCGATCCGGAATCTATCGAGCCAGCTGCACCTAAAGCAAGTGAAGAGCCGAGCTTTGACCTGGTTCACGGTCCCCTTCAGCGCCTGAAGGCTTTGCTTTCCTCCTCAGTTGAGATCTTGGTTGAGAATCCCGAAGCAGTCAAGGGTATCCTTGATGAAATCCAGCCTCATCTCCCTATGACACTGCAGGTGAAGCTTTGGCCAGCTGCGACCCTGTCGGCTTTCAAGTCAGGAGTGCAATCGGCTCGCCAAAGAATTACCCTTCGTCGCGCTCAGCTCCGTTGAGAGCCGATATTGCGAGAAATGTCAGCGGCTTAACGAGAAAAGACGCTATAGACGCCAAGACTGATACTTCTGCCATAATGCTGAACTCGAAACCTGCGCAAGGAACTGGAGAGCCTCGAAGAGAAGGTGAGGATGACCAAGCAGCTCATCCAAGAGAAGGAGACCTTCATTGCCCGCTCTCGAGAGGAAGCCCAAGGCCTCACGGCCGATCTGAAAAGCGATCTGGCGGCGCTCAAGCGGCAGTTGGTGCAGAGCAAAACGGAGGCGCGAGGCTGAGATTGCCGAAGTGGATCGTATCCGTGCTGACGCCTTCGCGCTCTTGATGAATTTCTTCGTAAGAATCTCTCTGTGTAAGCTGCGAATGTTGTCTTTTTGCACTTTGATTGCGGATGTCGGTTTGTGCCTCTTGCGTCGAAATTTGCATTTTTTATTATCAGCCGATCGATCTCATGAATCGGCTCCTTTGGGTACAAACTCCGTGGCCTTAACCCTTCTCTGTGTGTATGCCCCCCTAAGCCGAATCCTTCAAATGATTGAAGATGTCGGCTTTTCAGCCAATTCAAGATTATCTCACAACTCACCATGACACACAGTACAACTGTGGATCCACATAGTGGGAATAATTTCAGCCGATCGCTGGAATCGGCTTCCCTTGCAGTTGTCGATCCGACTATTCATTCGGTAGAGTAGTGCCGTTGAGGTTCCGGACATCTATAGCGACGCGCCATCGGCCATCCTTTTTTTCGTAGGTACAACATTGGAAATCCATTCCGTGTACCTGACTGCCTGAACCCGGCGTCCAACATCTGCTCGATATCCTTCTTGACTTCCTCAATCTCTTCTAGCTTGTCCGCTGATGTAAACCCATAACCCAGCTTTCCATCGCTTGCCAGATCAATGTTGAATACCGGCAAAGCGTATGTTGAGGATAATGCTGGCCGATTGCTAAAATCGGCCTCCTTTTCCATCATGATGCTTGATGAGGGTTTACAACTTCTCGGTCTCTTATTATGGTAACGCGACTCGACGGGGGCATGTTCACCATGTCTTGGGTCATAAATCTCGACGAGATCCTAAATACCGTGTTCGTACCAGCCGATGTCTCTGATCGCATCGATACGTGCATCGGCTTTACTTCTGTTTTGGGCGCCATACTCTTTGGCGGGCGCGCCGTCTCCAATGTTTGCTGAATTTTCACGGCCAGATCGGGCCGTGCTCTTCTCAACGTGTACGAATCGTGCCTCGGCTTCTTCCAGGTTCCATCAGCCGTGACTCCGCTTCTGAATGGTGAGTCCATCGGGCACCACCTTGGTCGGTGATACCTATCTTCTCCGACTCCTCGAAGTCCTCTTCTTGAGATGACTCAGCTCGCTTGCTATGAGGTGGGAGAGGCTCGGCGCTGAATGAAACTTCATTTGTCCTTCCCCTTCGCTGTTTGCATTCTGGGCTTCTCGATTGTTGGCAACGGCTCATTCCCGAGTCCCAGCAATGTTTGAAGAAGGGATCCAGTGCTTATCCATGTCGTATTGCTCCCTTGGCTCCCTCTAGCGCGGCGTTCGTACCGTCGTTGTTCTGTCATGCGACGATACCTCTGTTTCCGCATCGGACCGACGGTATTTTTTCGTCTTCGTCGTTCGCCGACTCGGTCGTCGCTGCTCATATTTGTTGAGGAGATGCACGGAGAGTGGGCGTTGATACCGTATACTTCTCACCTCCTCCTCGGCTAGGTACCGTCTATCATTATCTTGGGGCCGGTCGCGTGGAATGGCCTCCTCTTTATCTTTGCCACGAGAGTGGCCTCGCTTTGTCCGCGATGGCTTCACCAGCCTGGCCATGTTGACACTAAAGGAGAACCCCGGCTCCCCTATGGAGTGGCTGAGATCGTGTTGACGCCATGCGACGTACGCGTGTCTCCTTTGAGCTTGATCTGTGAGACGGGTCGTCTCAAAGGGGCCGATGAACTCGGCACGAGATGGCCTTCGGCCTCATCTTACTTCTTGTGCTCCGCGAGATCCTTGTAAGTGATCTGTTCCTCTGCCATCTCTGTCGTGTTGACGTGGATGTTGCGAAGATGTCCCACCGGGCGTGCGAAATGTGTTACCCTCCAAAACCCACCGACGGCGTTGGTTAAGCAACACGAAGAGCCGGGAAGCTCCCAGGGCCGCTTAGTGGACCCTGGCACTCGCGTTGTCCCGCAAATCTTCCGGCCACGTCCTGGCGGTTGCTAGGGCGTGCCACGACCTAGACCCGATCAGGAAGGTGTTAGAGTGCTTCGATTGTTCCCGCATGGTAGACACGTAAACATTAAATACGAGCCCTATCGGCTCTCAGGTTTCCCTGTGGATCGGCTCAAGGAGCCGATCGCCCATGTTTCACGTTGGTTTACAATGGCATGGGGATCTGCTTGATCAGGACAAAGCTAAAGCGATCCACGACAGTTTAGGGTTTTCACCGCATAACCGGAACGTCCTACGTGTGATCGGGCCTAGCAGCTACGGAAGATGATGCAAACTACCCCTAGAGAGGCCTAAAAACCAACATAACGTTGATTCCCGGAACATCCCAGGGGACGGTGAACAGCACTAACGCACTACCGGATCCTCCGACCCACATAAGGCCTAACTATGCAGATATTAAACTAATCCATGGAGCAAGGAGCAACTATAATGGATCGGATCTACTAAGTAACGAACAAGCAAGATGCTGCCCTTACGTCTGGATAGACGTAAGGGCAGCTAGGTGTCGAGGGACGGCATTGCCACGCAGATATGCGTGAAAGCACCAATGCAAGCCCCTAAACACCTAAGGATAAATAGTACTCGCCATCAACAAGGCTTCAGCACGAGCAGTACAAGGTTAACGATAACGTACGCTGCCTAGATCGCTAGATGCGATCTAGGCAAGATGGTGCTTACGGGAGAAACCCTCGAAGAAAGGGGTGGCGATGCGCCTGATTTGTGTTGGTTGAACGATGATTGTCCTCCTTTTCCGATAACCCTAGATACATATTTATAGTCCAGGGACTTTCTAATTGAGGCGTGCACCTAACGTGCACGGGCCAGACGCTATCTTTTAATCTAAATTACAATGCGGTCTACTATATTACAGATACACGGGCAACTTAGCCCAAACTCTTAGCGCAAGGCCGCTTTGAAGATGCTCCACGTGTACGTCCTTCAAGCCCATCTTCACTTACGGCCCATCTCCTGATTTGGCCAAAATCGGGTGGTAACAGCGGCTAGGTTGGCCACTGATACGTCTCAAACGTATCTATAATTTCTTATGTTCCATGCTACTTTTATGACAATACTTGAATGTTTTATACATACTTTACAACATTATTATACATTTTCCGGCACTAACCTATTAACAAGATGCCAAGTACCTGTTCCTGTTGCTGTTTTTGGTTTCAGAAATACTAGTAAGGAAATATTCTCGGAATTGGACAAAATCAACGCCCGGGTCCTATTTTTACACGAAGCTTCCAGAAGACCGAAGGGAACAAGTGGCCACGAGCGCCGACACAAGCAGCGGCGCGGCGCGGCCCTGGCCGCGCGACCCTGGTGTGTGGGGCCTCGTGTGGCCCCGACCTACCCTCCGCCTACAAAACCTCTGTCAGAAAACTGTACCGAGAGCCACGATACGGAAAACCTTCCAGAGACGCCGCGCGAATCCCATCTCGGGGATTCAGGAGATCGCCAAGCTGCCGGAGAGGGGAATCATCACCGGAGGGGCTCTACATCATCATGCCCGCCTCCGTATTGATGCGTGAGTAGTTCATCCTTGGACTATGGGTCCATAGCAGTAGCTAGAAGTTATAAATTTAGTCTTGGATATCGAATGCAATGCATCTTGTCCTATTGTGATGGGAAGACCTTTTCTTCGAACCGTTGGTGCTGTTATTGATATGAGGGAAGGTAATATTAAATATCAATTTCCTCTCAAGAAAGGTATGGAACACTTCCCTATAAAGAGAATGAAGTTGCCTTTTGATTCTATTATTAGAACAAGCTATGATGTTGATGCTTCTTCTCTTGATGTTACTTGATTTGCACTTTCGCGCCTAGCCGAAGGCGTTAAAAAAGCACTTCTTGGGAGATAACCCAAGTTTCATTTTATTTACTGTATTGTTAAGTCTTGGAAGTTGTTTACTACAGCAGCCTCTCCTTATCATGTTTTTGTGCCAAGTAAAGTTTCTATGCTAAAAGTTGATACTATATTTGGGATTGCCGCGCAGAAACAACATTGCTGTCTGTCACGAATTCTCGTAGAGCTACTGTAAAAAAATCTAAAAAATCTGCAAATTTATGAGCGTGATCCTCATATATGTACGCAACTTTCATTAGTTTTGAGTTTTTCCATTTGAGCAAGTTAAGTGCCCCTGCCAGATTCATCTTTACGGACTGTTCTGTTTTTGATAGATTCTGCCTTTATTTCGCATTGTCGCTTTTGCTATGTTGAATGAGTTTCTTTGTTCCATTAACTTTCGAAGCTTTGTGCAATGTCAGAAGTGTTAAGAATGATTGTGTCACCTCTGAATATGTGAATTTTGATTATGCACTAACCTCTAATGAGTTTGCTTGAAGTTTGTGTGGAGGAAGTTTTCAAGGGTCAAGAGAAGAGGATGATATACTATGATCAAGAAGAGTGAAAGGTCTAAGCTTGGGGATGCCCCGTGGTTCATCCTCGCATATTTTAAGAAGACTCAAGCATCTAAGCTTGGGGATGCCCAAGGCATCCCCTTCTTCATCGACAACTTATCAGGTCACTTCTAGTGAAACTATATTTTTATTCCATCACATCTTATGTTCTTTACTTGGAGCGTCGGTTTGCTTTTATTTTTGTTTTGGTTTGAATAAAGTTGGATCCCACCATCCTTATATTGTAGATATTACGCTCCGCTTTTCATATATAGAACACTTGTGTTCTTAATTGTGCTTTAATGTTCATGGCGAAGGCTAAATTGCTTCGTTAAATTGCTATTTGGTTGGAATCGAAAATGCTGCATATGGTTTGGAAACTTGGCAATTGTTTGAGCTCTCATAGATCATGTTTAAGATCTTGCATCATGTAGTTTAATCTATTAATGAAGAACTACCGTAGAGCTTGTTTAATTTGGTTTGCATGATTGGTCTCTCTAAGTCTAGATATTTTCGGGTAAAGTGTTTGAACAACAAGGAAGACAGTGTAGAGTCTTATAATGCTTGCAATATGTTCTTGTATGTTTTGCTGTACCTGCTCATACTTGTGTTTGCTTCAAACAACCTTGCTAGCCCAAACCTTGTACTGAGAGGAAATGCTTCTCGTGCATCCAAACACCTTGAGCCAAAACCCATGCCATTTGTGTCCACCATATCTACCTACTATGTGGTATTTTTCCTGCCATTCCAAAGTAAATTACTTGAGTGCTACCTTTAAAATTTCATTCCTTTATCTTTGCAATATATATCTCATGGGACAAATAGCTTAAAAACTATTGTGGTGATGAATATGTAGTTATGTGTCTTAATTCTTATAAGTTGCTTGTTGAGCGGTAACCATGTTTCTGGGGACGCCATCAACTTTACCTTTGTTGGATATCATGTGAGATGCTATGCATGTTCGTCTTGTCTGAAGTAAGTGCGATTTCATGATCAAATGGTTTGAGTATGCATATGTTAGAGAAGAACATTGGGCGCTAACTAAAGCCATGATCATGGTGGAAGTTACAGTTTGGACATACTCCTAATCTCTTATGAGAATATTAACGTTGTTGAATGCATTAAAAGAGAGTCCATTATCTTGTTGTCTATGTTGTCCGTATGGATGTCTAAGTTGAGAATAATCAAAAGCGAGAAATCCAATGCGTGCTTTCTCCTTAGACACTTGTACAGGCGGCATGGAGGTACCTTTGTGACACTTGGTTGAAACATATGTTATGCGATGATAATCCGTGTTTTAGAGCAAGTAGGACAAGGTGAGCACTATTAGTACTATGCATGAGACATGCAACTTGTAGGAAGTATTATGCATAGCACATATGAATTATTACTACCGTTGACAAAATTGTTTCTATGTTTTCAAAACAAAGCTCTAGCACAAAAATAGTAATCCATGCTTCCTCTGCGAAGGGCCATTCTTTTACTTTATGTTGAGTCAGTTTACCCACTTCCTTCTATCTTAGAAGCAAACACTTGTGTTAAATGTGTGCATTGATTCTTACATATTTACTTATTGCACTTGTTATATTACTCTATGTTGACAAATATCCATGGATATACATGTTACAAGTTGAAAGCAATGCTGAAACTTCATCATCCTTTGTGTTGCTTCAATGCATTCTACTTTGAATTTATTGCTTATGAGTTAGCTCTTATGCAACTCTTATTAATACTTGTTTGAAAGTACTATTCATGAAAAGTTTTGCTATATGATTCATTTGTTTAGTCATTATCTTTGTTAGCAATCTTTTGTTCATCACTCCATTCATCTCATATGCTTTACAATAATGTTGATCAAGATTATGTTGGTAGCATGTCACTTCAAGAAATTATTTGTGTTATCGTTTACCTACTCGAGGACGAGTAGGAACTAAGCTTGGGGATGTTGATACGTCTCAAACGTATCTATAATTTCTTATGTTCCATGCTACTTATGACAATACTTGAATGTTTTATACATACTTTACAACATTATTATACATTTTCCGAAACTAACCTATTAACAAGATGCGAAGTGCCGGTTCTGCTGCTGTTTTTGGTTTCAAGAAATCCTAGTAAGGAAATATTCTCTAATTGGACGAAATCAACGTGGTCCTATTTTTACACGAAGCTTCCGTAAGACCGAAAGGGAAACGAAGTGGGCCACGAGGCGCCGACACAAAGAGGGCGGCGCGGCCTGGCCCGGCTGCCCGGTGTGTGGGCCCTCGTGGCCCCCGACCTACCCTTCCGCCTACAAATAGCCTTCGTCGCAACCCCGACCGAGAGCCACGATACGAAAACCTGAGAGACGCCGGTCGCGAATCCCATCTCGGGGGATTCAGGAGATCGCCTCAGGCACCTGTGGGAGGGGAATCATCACCGGAGGGGCTCTACATCATCATGCCCGCCTCGGATTGATGCGTGAGTAGTTCATCCTTGGACTATGGGTCCATAGCGGTAGCTAGATGGTTGTCTTCTCCGCTTGTGCTATCATTGTTTAGATCTTGTGAGCTGCTAACATGATCAAGATCATCTATTTGTAATGCTACATGTTGTGTTTGGCGGATCCGATGAATATAGAATACTATGTTAAGTTGATTATCAATCCATCATATATGTGTTGTTTATGTTCTTGCATGCTCTCCGTTGCTAGTAGAGGCTCTGGCCAAGTTGATACTTGTAACTCCAAGAGGGAGTAATTATGCTCGATAGTGGGTTCATGCCTCCATTGAATCTGGGATCGTGACAATAGGTTCTAAGGTTGTGGATGTGTTGCTACTAGGGATAAAACATCGATGCTTTGTCTAAGGATATTTGTGTTGATTACATTACGCGCCATACTTAATGCAATTATCTTGTTGTTTACAACTTAATACTGAAGGGGTTCGGATGATAACTCGAAGGTGGATTATTTAGGCATAGATGCATGTCGGATAGCGGTCTATGTACTTTATTATAATGCCCGATTAAATCATAGTATCATCATTGATATGTATTGAATCTTTATTTGTCAATTGCCCTTTGTAATTTGTTCACCCAAAGATGTTAGTTATCTTATTGGAGAGACACCTCTCTGTGGACCCCTGTCCATTCTTTTACATCTGAATACATTCTACTTTTCTTACTGTTTTTTCTTTGCAAACAAACACCATTTTCCACTCGAATACGCTTAATCCTTTGTTTCAAGAAGCGGGTGAGATTGACAACCCCACTTATTACGTTGGGGCAAAGTACTTTGATTGTGTTGTGCAGGTTCCACGTTGGCGCCGGTTTCACGGGTGTTGCGCCGCACTACATTCCTCCACCAACAACCTTCACGTGCTTCTTGGCTCCTACTAGTTCGATAACCTTGGTTTCATACTGAGGGAAACTTGCTGCTGTGCGCATCATACCTTCCTCTTGGGGTTCCCAACGGACGTGTACATCTACGCGCAACAAGCAGCCACCACAAAGAAGAACAAGAACCGCAGGGAAGCGGAGAGGGCCTTAAAGACCGGGCAGAAAGGGACTACCACCATGAAATGGATTCCATTCATGTCCACCTTCGTGTTGGAGAAGATGTGCAACTTGATCCAGAGCAGAGTGAGAACTGACAAAGGATTCAAGGAAGTCCATCTGAATGTTGTGGCGAAGGGCCTTTTTGACCACTTTGGTGTCTCCATGTGCTCCACTCAGGTGTACAACCGCCTGAGGAAGTGGAGGCAGAGGTGGCTCACCATTAGCAGGCTCCACGATCTAAGTGGGGCTCAGTGGTGCGAGGATACCAAATGCATCATCCTGTAGGATGATCACTATTGTAGGCTGATGGCGTGTAACTCACACGTTCGTTGGGAACCCCAAGAGGAAGGTATGATGCGCACAGTAGCAAGTTTTCCCTCAGAAAGAAACCAAGGTTTAATCGAACCAGGAGGAGCCAAGAAGCACGTTGAAGGTTGATGGTCGCGAAATGTGATGCGGCGCAACACCAGGGATTCCGCGCCAACTAGGAACCTGCACAACACAACCCAAGTACTTTGTCCCAACGAAACAGTGAGGTTGTCAATCTCACCGGCTTGCTGTAACAAAGGATTAAACGTATCGAGTGGAAGATGTTTGCAAAGAAAACAAACACAATTGCAGATTGTATGCTATGTAAAGAATAGGACCGGGGTCCACAGTTCACTAGAGGTGTCTCCCATAAGATAAAGCATGTTGGGTGAACAAATTACAGTCGGGCAATTGACAAATAGAGAAAGGCATAACAATGCATATACATGACATGATAAATATAGTGAGATTTAATCCGGGCATTACGACAAAGAACATAGACCGCCATCCAACTGCATCTATGCCTAAAAAGTCCACCTTCAGTTATCGTCCGAACCCCTCCAGTATTAAGTTGCAAAGCAATGACAATTGCATTAAGTATGGTGCGTAATGTAATCAACAACTACATCCTTAGACATAGCATCAATGTTTTATCCCTAGTGGCAACATCCACAACCTTAGAACTTTCTGTCCTGTCCCGATTCAATGGAGGCATGAACCCACTATCGAGCATAAATACTCCCTCTTGGAGTTAAGAGTAAAAACTTGGCCAGCCTCTACTAATAACGGAGAGCATGCAAGATCATAAACAACACATGAACAATAGATTGATAATCACCATAATCATAGTACTCTCTATCCATCGGATCCCGACAAACACAACATATAGAATTACATATAGATGATCTTGATCATGTTAGGCAGCTCACAAGATCCAACAATGAAGCACAACAAGGAGAAGACGACCATCTAGCTAACTGCTATGGACCCATGGTCCTGGGGTGAACTACTCACTCATCACTCCTGAGGCGACCATGCGATCCTCGGGTCCTCAGGGAGATGAGCTCTCGGCGGGGTGCCGGCGTCTCCCAGGCTCCCAGGATGGGAGGGCGTCGGCGCCTCTGCAGGGGCTTTCCGTATCGTGGCCTCAATCCTCGAGTTCGCGACTATGAGCTTAGCCAGGCGAGGGTCACGCGAGGGCCACCTGTCACGAGGGACAGGAATCGAGTCGGCGGCCCGGGGCACAATACGCGGCAACTAGCATCTGGCCACCATGTGTTGTTGGTCAGTCTTCGGTCTTACGGGGCTTCGTGCAAAATAGGACAATAGTCATAAGAAGCAATCTACTGAGAAATCACTTTGTTAGTAACCAAAAACAGCATCATACATGATGGGTTCATAATGATCTATGTTAATGTGTTCCAGAAACCCATAAAATGATATACCTTGAGACAAGACGGACATGCATAGCAACTCACATGATATTCAACAATAGTTGATGGCGTTCCCCAGAAGCATGGTTATCGCACAACAGGCAACTTAATAAAATATAAAGTGCATAAGTACATATTCAATACTACATAGTTTTTAAGGCTATTTTGTCCCATGAGCTATATATTGCAAAGGTGAATGATGGAATTTTAAAGGTAGCACTCAAGCAATTTACTTTGGAATGGCGGAGAAATACCATGTAGTAGGTAGGTATGGTGGACACAAATGGCATAGTAGTTGGCTCAAGGATTTTGGATTCATGAGAAGTATTCCCTCTGATACAAGGTTTAGGCTAGCAAGGTTATTTGAAGCAAACTCAAGGATGAACAAGTGCAGCAAACTCACATAAAAGACATATTGTAAACATTATAAGACTCTACATCTTCCTTGTTGTTCAAAACTCAATACTAGATATTATCTAGACCTTAGAGAAACCATATGCAAATCAATTTTAGCAAGCTCTATGTATTTCTTCATTAATGGGTGCAAAGCATATGATGCAAGAGCTAAACATGAGCACAACAATTGCAAGTATCCCCATTATCCAAGACATTTTTAGAATTACTACATGTAGCATTTTCCAATTCCAACCATATAACAATTTAACGAAGAAGAAACTTCTTTCGCCATTATAAGTAAAGCCTAAGGACACATGTGTCCATATGCAACAGCGGAGCGTGTCTCTCTCCCACAAAGTGAATGCTAGGATCCATCTTATTCAAACAAAACAAAACGAAAACAAACCGGCGCTCCAAGCAAAGAACACAAGATGTGATTGAATAAAAATATAGTTTCAGGAGAACCTGATGATGTTGTCGATGAAGAGGGGATGCCTTGGGCATCCCAACGACGCTTAGTCTTCTTAAAATATGCAGGGGTGAACCACGGGGCATCCCCAAGCTTAGAGCTTTCTCCTCTTGATCATAGTATATCATTCTCCTCTTTGACCCTTGAAAACTTCCTTCACACCAAACTTCAAGCAAACTCATTAGAGGGTTAGTGCACAATTAATAATTCACTCATTCAGAGGTGACACAATCATTATTTTCACTTCTGGACATTGCATAATGCTACTGGACATTAGTGGATCAAAGAAATAAATCCAACATAGCAAAAGAGGCAATGCGAAATAAAAGGCAGAATCTGTCAAAAACAGAACAGTCCGTAAAGACGAATTTAGAAATGGCACCAGACTTGCTCAAATGGAAAAACTCAAAACTAATGAAAGTGTACATATCTGAGGATCACGCTCGTAAATTGGCAGATTTTTTCGAATTTTCTACAGAGAATTGTGCCCAGATTCGTGACAGACAGCAATGCTGTTTCTGCGCAGCGATCCCAAATATAACATCAACTTTGACATAGAAACTTTACTTGGCACAAAAACTTGATAAGGAGAGGTTGCTACAGTAGTAAACAACTTCCAAGACTCAATAAAACAAAAAATTGCTGTAGGTAAAAACATGGGTTGTCTCCCATAAGCGCTTTTTTAACGCCTTTCGCTAGGCGAAAGTGCAAATCAAGTAACATCGAGAGTAGAAGCATCAACATCATTACCAGGGTGTTGGGAGTTTTCTCAACAATGCATTGTATCTGGTCTATATAAGTAACCTCTCTCATTGCTCCTAGGCTTACTATTCTCATCAAACAAATTTTCAGAACAAGCCAAGTATAGTTATTTTCCAAAGCTTCATGCATCCCTAGTAGTTTACTAGGTATTGGCGCTTTAATTTCCCTAACATCATTAACATTATTAGTATACTTAATTCTATCCATATCCATCTTTTCAAGTATTTGTTTAAAATTAGGAAAGAAACCAAGCCTCTTATGCTTAATAAAAACTTTTCTAGCTTCTTTAACTATATCCTCAAATTCTCTAACAAGGATTTTTAAAACAAAATTTCTCTTTTCCCCCATCTCCATATCCGAAAGTGTAAGAAACATATGCTGTATTATTGGATTGAGATTGACAAATCTAGTTTCTAACATGTGTATCAAACAGGCAGAAGCACTTTCATAAGTAGGAGCAGTTTTTAATAATGGTATGTCTTCAAAATCTTCATCCATACTAACATGAGTGAAAAATTCTTCTATATTATCTCTTCCAATGATACACCCTCGTCCTACTGGTATTTCTTCCAAAGTGAACTTAGGATTAAGCATGATGAAAATAAGCAAAAAGTAAACTAGGCAAATAAAGTAAAGACAAGTAACTAATTTTTGTGTTTTCGATATAGAGAGCAAGACAATAAATAAAGTAAAACTAGCAACTAATTTTTTTGTGTTTTGATTTAGTGACAGCAAACAAAGTAGTAAATAAAATAAAGCAAGACAAAAACAAAGTAAAGAGATTGAGAAGTGGAGACTCCCCTTGCAGCGTGTCTTGATCTCCCAGCCAACGGCGCCAGAAAAGAGCTTGATGGCGTGTAACTCACACGTTCGTTGGGAACCCCAGAGGAAGGTATGATGCGCACAGTAGTTTTCCCTCATAAAGAAACCAAGGTTTAATCGAACCAGGAGGAGCCAAGAAGCACGTTGAAGGTTGATGGTCGCTAAATGTGATGCGGCGCAACACCAGGGATTCAGCGCCAACTAGGAACCTGCACAACACAACCCAAGTACTTTGTCCCAACGAAACAATGAGGTTGTCAATCTCACCGGCTTGCTGTAACAAAGGATTAAACGTACGTAGTGGAAGATGTTTGCAACAGTAAACACAATTGCAGATTGTAATATGTAAAGAATAGGACCGGGGTCCACAGTTCACTAGAGGTGTTCTCCCATAAGATAAAGCATGTTGGGTGAACAAATTACAGTCGGACAATTGACAAATAGAAAGGCATAACAATGCATATACATGACATGATAAATATAGTGAGATTAATGCGGGCATTACGACAAAGAACATAGACCGCCATCCAACTGCATCTATGCCTAAAAAGTCCACCTTCAGGTTATCATCCGAACCCTCCAGTATTAAGTTGCAAAGCAACAGACAATTGCATTAAGTATGGTGCGTAATGTAATCAACTACATCCTTAGACATAGCATCAATGTTTTATCCCTAGTGGCAACACACATCCACAACCTTAGAACTTTCTCCCATTTCCGGATTCAATGGAGGCATGAACCACTATCGAGCATAAATACTCCCTCTTGGAGTTAAGAGTAAAAACTTGGCCAGAGCCTCTACTAATAACGGAGAGCATGCAAGATCATAAACAACACATGAACAATAGATTGATAATCACCATAATCATAGTACTCTCTATCCATGGGATCCCCAAACACAACATATAGAATTACATATAGATGATCTTGATCATGTTAGGAAATCACAAGATCCAACAATGAAGCACAACAAGGAGACGACCATCTAGTTACTGCTATGGACCCATGGTCCAGGGGTGAACTACTCACTCATCACTCCGGAGGCGACCATGGCGGTAGAGTCCTCAGGAGATGAATCCCCTCTCCGGCGTGGTGCCGGAGGCGATCTCCGAATCCCCGAGATGGGATTCGCGGCGGACGTCTCTTGGTTTTCCGTCGTGGCTCTCGGTACCGGGGTTGCGACGGAAGCTTTAAGTAGGCGGAGGAGGGTCAACGCGAGGGCCACGAGGGGCCCAGATAGGTCGGCGCGCCAGGGCTCCGGGCCGCGCCGGCCTAGCCTCACCGCCACCTCGTGGCCCCACCGTTAGGTCTTGATCGGAAGCTTCGTGCAAAATAGACCCGGGCGAAAGTTTCAGTCCAATTGAAGATATTTCTTTACTAGGATTTGAAACCAAAAACAGCAGAAAACAAAATCGGTTCTTCGGCATCTTGTTAATAGGTTAGTTCCAGAAAATGCATAAATATGACATATAATGTGCATAAAACATGTAGGTATCATCAATAAAGTAGCATGGAACATAAGAAATTATCGATACGTTGGAGACGTATCATAGGCATGTCGCGGTGAGCACCTCACTAAACTCAGTCCACCTCACTAACTCTTTTGATCAGCCACTAGGAGAACTAACATCATTGTCCCTTCGTATCGTAGGATCACCCAAACGACGCGGAGTTCCTGAATGTGCCCATTGCCAACTACGACGAGATGCATACCATCTTCTCTTTCGGCCTCGCCACCGGCAAGTACGCGCCATGGGATCCAGTGAGCCCCTAGGCTCGGCTGCCGCAAATCCTGCACCTAAGGATGCTGAAACCCAGGAGTCCGACACGGTCAACCTCGATGCTGAGAAGGCTACCAACGTGCCTGAGAAGGTGGCCACCGGCAAGAGGAAGAGAGGCGCCTTCGCCAACGACTGGTGACCTCACCAACATGATTGTTGTTGTGAAGGACGTCGCACGTTAGGGACAACAAGCCCACGGACATGCACCCCGACAGGTACAATGCGGTCATGGACATGCTTGGATTCCCGAGATGATCTCATGGCGGCTGGGCTACCTCTCGACCACAAGGCCTGTGGTTCCACTTTGGGCATGATCGAGCCACACCGCGTCCTCTGTCTAAGGAACTACCTGAGGAGTATCCTCACGAGGGGGAAGAAGTAGTGGGCCATAGGGGGGTGGTTTGGATGCATCACGGGAGTTACCGGCCCGGAACACACGATGATGGGGCCCACCGCCGCTTGTCCGGAATTATCCGGCGCTTGCGCGTTGTTACAATGGTTGTGGTTATCTCCTTTCTAGCTCGAGATCTCCCTCAGGGCTCCGGGATCCGGCCAGGCGCCGGATCTAGGGTTTCTACGGAGAGTCCTACCCGGAATACAAGTTGCCTAACTACGGGCAATGTCTTGCCGTGTACGTCAAGGATCCACCTATTCTAACTTGTCGTCATGGATCCGGCTTCCTTCATGGGCCTTCACGGATATGACTCCTGGCATAGACCTCGGATCCCGGTACCTTCGTAGGGCATTCGGATCCGGCTACCTTCGTAGGGCGGTTCGGATCCGGCTACCTCAGGTCGGTTGGGATCCGACTCTTGTTCGGGTTGACATCTTCCATCTTGATCAACAACAATTGGGCTGCCCCGTGGGCCATATGCCATCACCACCATCTGTGGGTCACCGGGCTTGCCGGAATCGGACCATGTCGATGGTATACCTATGAAGTATATCCACAACAGTAGCCCCCGGAGTTCTCCATGATGCACCGTTCTTCCATCCGGCACTTGCGCATGTATCTTCATCCTTTGGCTAGAACGAATAATAGAGAATCTTGAGGGACTCCAAACTTCATATCTCCAACCAATATTGGTCGGAAACTTCATGATCCAATGGTCAGATTCTTCGAAGACACCATCCAACGTAATCTTCGGTATGGATCCGACTAGCCAAATGTAGGTTCAGATCTGACTAGCCAAATCTTAGGTGTGGATCCGACTACCCAAAATATAGGTGCGGATCCGGCTACCAAAATTAGGTGCGGATCCGGCTACCAAAAATTAGGTGCGGATCCGGCTACCAAAATTAGGTGCGGATCCGTACCAAAAAATTAGGTGCGGATCCGATTAGTTGCTCCAAAGAGAACTTCATCGATGTAGCCCCCAGCGCCAAGGTGAATTTACTTGAAAATCCGCTTGGAGCTCTTAAAGTAGCTTTATCTTTATATGTGACTTAGGAATAGCGTAAATCCCAAGCATCTAGGCGGAAATTTCCAGCACCGATACCCGAAAGGAAACACACTTTTCACCTAAGATCAAAATCGCAGCCCCCGAGGGTTGGTTCCGGCTAAGCATAGCGGAATCAGACTCAAGTTGCTTTTCCAGCTGTGCACGCCATGGATCCGCCTAACCTTCTCTCATTGGATCCGCTAGCTTCCCCTGGGGCTTCGCGCGGTGCTAGATCTGCTTGAAAACACCTTAAATCGAGGACTATTGTACGTCCAAGTGTCATGTACCTGATACATAAACATAAAAACATATTTGTATTAAATTGTTTCTTTGATCATGTTCAACGAACAAATGTAAGGCAGAACAAAAACGGCCTTTGAACAAATGTTTTAAAGCTGAAACTATGCAGCAGTTGAACAACATAAAACTGTCAAGGCGGAAAAAACTCGACTATCTTGAACAACTAATATAATTTATATGTTTTAAGCAAGTGCTGGTTTATCCGTTCTTCTGGTTTATATGCTTGACTTTTCGCGAGACGGCAACTTTAAACACAGAACATCTGCTGAGGCGATAGCGCTTAATAGCGAAACAATCAAGAACCTCAGAAACAGAGGCCGGTTTTAAGTACCGAAATGTCACTACTAAGGAATCCACATATAAACAACATAAAACGTGTAGGCCAGAAAACTCAAGCTAACGCCCGAATACGGAAATTTTGTAGCGTACTGGAGCCTTAGGCGGCAAAAATAGTACAAATTTCTTCACGAGCGCGAGGCAAATCATGGAAAAGATATGACCAACAGCGAAAGCGGTAAAAGACTCAGGATATGAGTGAACCAATCTTAATCTCATGATCATAAAATTTTAAAATATTAAATATAAATAGGGACTTAGTGATACGTCTCAAACGTATCTATAATTTCTGATGTTCCATGCTTGTTTTATGACAATACCTACATGTTTTGTTCACACTTTATATCGTTTTGATGCATTTTCCGGAACTAACCTATTGACGAGATGCCGAAGTGCCGCTTGTTTTCGCTGTTTTGTTTGAAATCCTAGTAAGGAAATATTCTTAATTGGACGAAATCAACGCCCAGCATCTTAGAATTCCACGAAACTTCCAGAACACCCGAAAGCCACCAGAGGAGAGCCACGGGGGCACACATGGTGGCGCGGCCCGGGGGCGCCCCGTTGTGTGGCGGCTCCGTACCCCTTCCGACTCCGCCTCTTCGCGTATAAGCCCCCGACCTAAATCTTCGATACGGAAGCCACGGTACGAGAAACCTTCCGTAGCCGCCGCCATCGCGGGCCAAGATCCTGGACAGAGTCCCGTTTCGGCACGCCGCCGGACGGGAAGTGCCCCCGAAGGCTTCTCCATCGACACCACCGCCATCTTCACCGTCGCCGTCTCCATGATGAGGAGGGAGTAGTTCTCCCTCGAGGCTAAGGGCTGTAGCTATGTGGTTAATCTCTCTCTCGTACTCCAATACAATGATCTCGTGAATTGCTTTGCATGATTGAGATCTATATGATGAGCTTTGTATCGCTACTAGTCTATGTGCTACTCATGTGATGTTATTAAAGTAGTCTATTCCTCCTTGTAAAGGTGCCAGTGCATCATGTGGTTCTTGTCGTAGGTTATGATCATAATCTCTGTAGGTTATGGAGTTAATCATCATTATGATAGTATTGATGTGATCTATTCCTCCTTTCATAGTGTAATGTGGATGTATGTATGCTATGTTAGTTCTCGGTTTATTTTGCAAAGATCTATTATGCTCTAAGGTTACTTAAATATGAATGTGAATGTTGTGGTGCTTGTTAACTCCGGCTTGAGGGAGCTCTTGTAGCCCTATGATGGCATGTAACTCACACGTTCGTTGGGAACCCCAAGAGGAAGGTATGATGCGCACGTAGCAAGTTTTCCCTCGAAAGAAACCAAGGTTTAATCGAACCAGGAGGAGCCAAGAAGCACGTTGAAGGTTGATGGTGGCGAAATGTGATGCGGCGCAACAACAGGGATTCCGGCGCCAACGTGGAACCTGCACAACACAACAGTGAGGTTGTCAATCTCACCGGCTTGCTGTAACAAAGGATTAAGCGTATCGAGTGGAAGATGATTGTTTGCAAGAAAACAAGTAAACACAATTGCAGATTGTATGCTATGTAAAGAATAGGACCAGGGTCCACAGTTCACTAGAGGTGTCTCTCCCATAAGATAAAAGCATGTTGGGTGAACAAATTACAAGTGGGCAATTGACAAATAGAGAAGGGCATAACAATGCATATACATGATATGATAAATATAGTGAGATTTAATCCGGCATTACGACAAAGTACATAGACCGCCATCCAACTGCATCTATGCCTAAAAGTCCACCTTCAAGTTATCATCCGAACCCCATTCAGTATTAAGTTGCAAAGCAATGACAATTGCATTAAGTATGGTGCGTAATGTAATCGACAACTACATCCTTAAACATAGAATCAATGTTTTATCCCTAGTGGCAACACACATCACAACCTTAGAACTTTCTGTCCCAGGTGTAATGAAGGCATGAACCCACTATCGAGCATAAATACTCCCTCTTGGAGTTAAGAGTAAAAACTTGGCCAGAGCCTCTACTAATAACGGAGAGCATGCAAGATCATAAACAACACATAAACAATAGATTGATAATCACCATAAGATAGTATTCTCTATCCATCGGATCCCGACAAACACAACATATAGAATTACATATAGATGATCTTGATCATGTTAGGCAGCTCACAAGATCCAACAATGAAGCACAATTAGGAGAAGACGACCATCTAGCTACCGCTATGGACCCATAGTCCAGGGTGAACTACTCACTCATCACTCCGGGCGATCATGGCGATGTAGAGTCCTCCGGAGATGAATCCCCTCTCCGGCAGGGTGCCGGAGCGATCTCCCGAATCCCCGAGATGGGACGCGGCGGCGCGTCTCGGAAGGTTTTCCGTATCGTGGCTCTCGGTACTGGGGGTTTCGCGACGGGGGCTTTAAGTAGGCGAAAGGGCAGGTCAAGAGGCGGCGCGAGGAATTGTTTCCAATACTGCAAACACCGCTTACTTACTGTTCTACTGCATGTTTACTCGCTGCCATATTTATTTCAGATTGTTATTACCACTCATATTCATCTATACCACCTGTGTTTTACTATCTCTTCGCGAACTAGTGCACCTATACATCGACAAGTGTATTAGGTGTGTTGGGGACACAAGAGACTTCTTGTATCTTAATTGCAGGGTTGCTTGAGAGGGATATCTTTGACCTCTTCCTCCCCGAGTTCGATAAACCTTGGGTGATCCACTTAAGGGAAAACTTGCTGCCGTTCTACAAACCTCTGCTCTTGGAGGCCCAACACTATCTACAGAAAAGAAGTGTGAGTAGACATCAAGCTATTTTCTCGCGCCGTTGCCGGGGAGGAAAGGTAAAGGCACTCATACTCCGGTCCTGGGTAACTAAGTTATTTTCTGCCGTTGTAAGTGCTCGAAGCTATTTCCTTTAGATCCCAATTGCATCTTTTGGTTTCTTGTTTACACTAGTTTGGCATAATGGAAAGCAACAGTGAGCTTCTTATTCTATTTCCTGAGTTAAGACATGGATTGTTTGCTGCGAAAATTAAAAACCTATGGAATCTTATTTGCATGCTAGTAGCAATAATATTAGTATGAACGCTTTGAACACCATTGTTGCTAATGATATGGAAAATTCTAAGCTTGGGGAAGCTGGTTTTGATGAGCATGATATTTTTAGTCCCCCAAGCATTGAGGAGAAAATTTTCTTTGATGATACTTTGCCTCCTATTTATGATGATTATAACGATAGTGGTCTTTTGGTGCCACCTACTATGGAGAGTAAATTTTATTATGATTATACTATGCCTCGTACACTTGATGAGAATAATAATGATAGCTACTTTGTTGAATTTGCTCCCACTACAACTAATAAAATTGATTATGCTTATGTGGAGAGTAATAATTTTATGCATGTGGCTCATGACAAGAATGTTTTATGTGATAGTTATATTGTTGAGTTTGTTCATGATGCTACTGAAAGTTATTATGAGAGAGGGAACCATGGTTATATGCATCTTAATAATATTAAGTTTCCCCTCTTTATGTTGAGAATCTTGAAATTGCGCTTGTGTTGCTTTTCTATGCTTGCCACTTTGTTCTTCATGAATTTATTTGTGTATAAGATTCCTTTTCATAGGAAGTGGGTTAGGCTTAAATGAGTTTTGAATTTGCTTCTTGATGCTCTCTTTTGATTCAACTCTTATTTTCATGAGAGCATCATTAAAATTGCTGAGCCCATCTTAATGGCTATAAAGAAAGAACTTCTTGGGAGATAACCCATGTGTTTATTTTGCTACTGTTTTGTTGTGTCTTGGAAGTTGTTACTACTGTAGCAACCTCTCCTTATCATGTTTTAGTGCCAAGTAAAGTCTCTATGGTAAAGTTGATGCTAGATTTGGATTATGAGAAACAGATTTGTTGTTGTCACGAATTCGCGCAGAATCGTAGGTAACTCGAAAAATCTGCAAATTTACGTGCGTGATCCTCAGATATGTACGCAACTTTCATTAGTTTTGAGTTTTTCCATCTGAGCAAGTTAAGTGCCCCTGCAAAATTCGTCTTTACGGACTGTTCTGTTTTGAAAGATTCTGCCTTTTATTTCGCATTGCCGCTTTTGCTATGTTGAATGAGTTTCTTTGTTCCATTAACCTTCAGAAGCTTTGTGCAGTGTCCAGAAGTGTTAAGAATGATTGTGTCACCTCTGAACATGTGAATTTTTATTATGCACTAACCTCTAATGAGTTTGCTTGAAGTTTGGTGGAGGAGTTTTCAAGGGTCATAGAAGAGGATGATATACTATGATCAAGAAGAGTGAAAGGTCTAAGCTTGGGATGCCCCGGTGGTTCATCCCTGCATATTTTAAGAAGACTCAAGCATCTAAGCTTGGGGATGCCCAAGGCATCCCCTTCTTCATCGACAACTTATCGTGTCACTTCTAGTGAAACTATATTTTTATTCCGCCACATCTTATGTACTTTACTTGGAGCGTCTGTGTGCTTTTATTTTTGTTTTGTTATCTTAGTTTTCTGAATAAATTCATGCTTGTGTGGAGAGAGACACGCTCCGCTTTTTCATATGAACACTAGTGTTCTTCATTTTTGCTTTTAATGTTCAAGGGCGAAAGTTGATCGCTTCACTTGTTGCTATTTGGTTGGAATCAGAAAATGCTTCATATGGTTTTGAATAACTTGATACTTGGCAATTGTTTTGAGCTCTCATAAATAATGTTTAAGCTCTTGCATCATGTTGTTTAAATCTAGTAGGGGAGAACTACTGTAGAGCTTGTTGAAATTTGGTTTGCATGATTGGTATCTCTAAGGTATAGATATTTTCTGGTAAAAGTGTTTGAGCAACAAGGAAGACAGGTAGAGTCTTATAATGCTTGCAATATGTTCTTATGTAAGTTTTGTGTACCGGTTTATACTTGTGTTTGCTTCAAACAACCTTGCTAGCCAAAGCCTTGTACCGAGAGGAAATGCTTCGTGCATCCAAAACCTTGAGCCAAAACCTATGCCATTTGTGTCCGCCATATCTACCTACTATGTGGTATTTCCTGCCATTCCAAGTAAATACTTCATGTTCTACCTTTAAATAATTCAAAAGTTATTATCTCTTATTTGTGTCAATGTTTTATAGCTCATGAGGAAGTATGTGGTGTTTTATGTTTCGATCTTGTCATTTACTTCTGACAGACTTTCACAATGGACTAGTGGCTCATCCGTTTATCCAATAATTTTGCAAAAGGAGCTGGCAATGGGGTTCTGATGGCGTGTAACTCACACGTTCGTTGGGAACCCCAAGAGGAAGGTATGATGCGCACAACAGCAAGTTTTCCCTCAGAAAGAAACCAAGGTTTATCGAACCAGGAGGAGCCAAGAAACACGTTGAAGGTTGATGGTGGCGAAATGTAGTGCGGCGCAACACCAGGGATTCCGGCGCCCACGTGGAACCTGCACAACACAACCAAAGTACTTTGCCCCAACGAAACAGTGAGGTTGTCAATCTCACCGGCTTGCTGTAACAAAGGATTAAACGTATTGTGTGGAAGATGATTGTTTGCAAGAAAACAGTAAAACAAGTATTGCAGTAGATTGTATGCGATGTAAAGAATAGGACCAGGGTCCACAGTTCACTAGAGGTGTCTCTCCCATAAGATAAAAGCATGTTGGGTAAACAAATTACAGTCGGGCAATTGACAAAATAGAGAAGGGCATAACAATGCATATACATGATATGATAAATATAGTGAGATTTAATTGGGCATTACGACAAAGTACATAGACCGCCATCCAACCGCATCTATGCCTAAAAAGTCCACCTTCAGGTTATCATCCGAACCCCTTTCAGTATTAAGTTGCAAAGCAACAGACAATTGCATTAAGTATGGTGCGTAATGTAATCGACAACTACATCCTTAGACATAGAATCAATGTTTTATCCCTAGTGGCAACACACATCACAACCTTAGAACTTTCTGTCACTGTCCCAGGTGTCAATGAAGGCATGAACCCACTATCGAGCATAAACTCCCTCTTGGAGTTAAGAGTAAAAACTTGGCCAGAGCCTCTACTAATAACGGAGAGCATGCAAGATCATAAACAACACATAAGTAATAGATTGATAATCACCATAACATAGTATTCTCTATCCATCGGATCCCGACAAACACAACATATAGAATTACAGATAGATGATCTTGATCATGTTAGGCAGCTCACAAGATCCAACAATGAAGCACAATTAGGAGAAGACGACCATCTAGCTACGCTGGACCCATAGTCCAGGGGTGAACTACTCACTCATCACTCCGGAGGCGATCATGGCGATGAAGAGTCCTCCGGGAGATGAATCCTCTCCGTAGGGCGGAGGCGATCTCCGAATCCCCCGAGATGGGACGCGGCGGCGGCGTCTCTGGAAGGTTTTCCGTATCGTGGCTCTCGCACCGGGGGTTTCCGACGGAGGCTTTAGGCGAAAGGGCAGCCTCGGAGGGGGTCTGGTGGGACTAGACACTAGGGCGGCGCGGCCGGGGCCTCGCGCGCCGCCACCATGTGTGGGCCCCACGTGGCCCCTCTCACGCCTCTCGTGTTCTGGATGCTTCCGGGCAAATAGGAACCCGGGCGTTGATTTCGTCCAATTCCGAGAATATTTCCTTACTAGGATTTCGAAACCAAAAACAGCAGAAACCTGGCTCTTCGCATCTTGTTAATAGGTTAGTTCCAAAAATGCGTAAATACGACATATAATGTGCATAAAACATGTAGATATCATCAATAATGTAGCATGGAACATAAGAAATTATCGATACGTTGGAGACGTATCGGCATCCCCAAGCTTAGTTCTGCTCGTCCCGAGCAGGTAAAACGATAACAAAGATAATTTCAAGTGACATGCCATCATAATCTTGATCATACTATTTGTAAACATATGTAATGAATGCAGCGATCAAAAACAATGGTAATGACATGAGTAAACAACTGAATCATAAAGCAAAGACTTTTCATGAATAGTACTTCAAGACAAGCATCAATAAGTCTTGCATAAGAGTTAACTCATAAAGCAATAAATCAAAGTAAAGGTATTGAAGCAACATAAATGAAGATTAAGTTTCAGCGGTTGCTTTCAACTTATAACATGTATATCTCATGGATAGTGTCAACATAGAGTAATATAACAAGTGCAATATGCAAGTATGTAGGAATCAATGCACAGTTCACACAAGTGTTTGCTTCTTGAGGTGGAGAGAGATAAGTAAACTGACTCAACAATAAAAGTAAAAGAAAGGTCCTTCAAAGAGGAAAGCATCGATTGCTGCATTTGTGCTAGAGCTTTTATTTTGAAAACATGAAACAATTTTGTCAACGGTAGTAATAAAGCATATGAGTTATGTAAATTATATCTTACAAGTTGCAAGCCTCATGCATAGTATACTAATAGTGCCCGCACTTGTCCTACTTAGCTTGGACTACCGGATCTTTGCAATGCACATGTTTCAACCAAGTGTCACAAAGGGGTACCTCCATGCCGCCTGTACAAAGGTCTAAGGAGAAAGCTCGCATTTTGGATTTCTCGCTTTTGATTATTCTCAACTTAGACATCCATACCGGGACAACATGGACAACAGATAATGGACTCCTCTTTAATGCATAAGCATGTGCCAACAATTATTATTCTCATATGAGATTGAGGATATATGTCCAAACTGAAACTTCCACCATGATTCATGGCTTTAGTTAGCGGCCCAATGTTCTTCTCTAACAATATGCATGCTCCAACCATTAAGGTGGTAGATCTCTCTTACTTCAGACAAGACGGACATGCATAGCAACTCACATGATATTCAACAAAGAATAGTTGATGGCGTCCCCAGAAGCATGGTTATCGCACAACAAGCAACTTAATAAAAGATAAAGTGCATAAGTACATATTCAATACTACAATAGTTTTTAAGGCTATTTTGTCCCATGAGATATATATTGCAAAGGTGAATGATGGAATTTTAAAGGTAGCACTCAAGCAATTTACTTTGGAATGGCGGAGAAATACCATGTAGTAGGTAGGTATGGTGGACACAAATGGCATAGTGGTTGGCTCAAGGATTTTGGATGCATGAGAAGTATTCCCTCTCGATACAAGGTTTAGGCTAGCAAGGTTATTTGAAGCAAACTCAAGGATGAACCGGTGCAGCAAAACTCACATAAAAGACATATTGTAAACATTATAAGACTCTACACCGTCTTCCTTGTTGTTCAAAACTCAATACTAGAATTATCTAGACCTTAGAGAGACCAAATATGCAAATCAGATTTTAGCAAGCTCTATGTATTTCTTCATTAATGGGTGCAAAGTATATGATGCAAGAGCTTAAACATGAGCACAACAATTGCCAAGTATCACATTATCCAAGACATTTTAGAATTACTACATGTAGCATTTTCCAATTCCAACCATATAACAATTTAACGAAGAAGAAACTTCGCCATGAACATTATGAGTAAAACCTAAGGACATATTTGTCCATATGCAACAGCGGAGCGTGTCTCTCTCCCACAAAGTGAATGCTAGGATCCATTTTATTCAAACAAAACAAAAACAAAAACAAAACGACGCTCCAAGCAAAGAACACAAGATGTGACTGAATAAAAATATAGTTTCAGGGGAGGAACCTGATGATGTTGTCGATGAAGAAGGGGATGCCTTGGGCATCCCCAAGCTTAGACGCTTGAGTCTTCTTAAAATATGCAGGGGTGAACCACGGGGGCATCCCCAAGCTTAGAGCTTTCACTCCTCTTGATCATAGTATATCATACTCCTCTCTTGACCCTTGAAAACTTCCTTCACACCAAACTTCAAGCAAACTCATTAGAGGGTTAGTGCACAATTAATAATTCACATATTCAGAGGTGACACAAACATTCTTAACACTTCTGGACATTGCACAAAGCTACTGGACATTAATGGATCAAAGAAATTCATCCGACATAGCAAATATGGCAATGCGAAATAAAAGGCAGAATCTGTCAAAAACAGAACAGTCCGTAAAGATGAATTTTAAAATGGCACCAGACTTGCTCAAATGGAAAAACTCAAAACTAATGAAAGTTGCGTACATATCTGAGGATCACGCTCGTAATTTTGCAGATTTTTTCGAATTTTCTACGGAGACTTATGCCAGAATTCGTGACAGACAGCAATGCTGTTTCTGCGCAGCGATCCCAAATATAACATCAACTTTAACATAGAAACTTTACTTGGCACAAAAACATGATAAGGAGAGGTTGCTACAGTAGTAAACAACTTCCAAGACTCAAATATAAAACAAAGTACTGTAGTAAAAACATGGGTTGTCTCCCATAAGCGCTTTTCTTTAACGCCTTTCAGCTAGGCGCAGAAAGTGCAATTCAAGTAACATCGAGAGTAGAAGCATCAACATCATAACTTGTTCTAATAATAGAATCAAAAGGCAAATTCATTCTCTTTATAGGAAGTGTTCCATACCTTTCTTGAGAGGAAATTGATATTTAATATTACCTTCCCTCATATCAATAACAGCACCAACGGTTCGAAGAAAAGGTCTTCCCAACACAATAGGACAAGATGCATTGCATTCGATATCCAAGACAACAAAATCAACGGGGACAAGGTTATTGTTAACCGTAATGCGCACATTATCAATCCTCCCCAAAGGTTTCTTTTTAACATTATCGGCAAGATTAACATCTAAATAACAATTCTTCAATGGTGGCAAGTCAAGCATATCATAAATCTTTTTAGGCATAACAGAAATACTTGCACCAAGATCACATAAAGCATTACATTCAAAGTCATTGAATTTAATTTTAATGATGGGCTCCCAACCATCTTCTAACTTTCTAGGAATAGAAGTTTCAAGTTTTAGTTTCTCTTCTCTAGCTTTTATGAGAGCATTTGTAATATGTTTTGTAAAGGCTAAATTTATAGCACTAGCATTAGGACTTTTAGCAAGTTTTTGTAAGAACTTTATAACTTCAGAGATGTGGCAATCATAAAAATCTAAATCATTATGAGCTACAGCAATGAGATCATTGTTCCCAAGGTTGGAAAAAATTTCAGCAGTTTTAGCAGTTTCAGCAGTTTTAGCAATTTCAGGCAGTTTTGTACGCTTTGCACTAGGAGTAGAAACATTGCCAACACCAATTATTTTACCATTGATAGTAGGAGGTGCAGCAACATGTGAAGAATTAACATTACTAGTGGTGGTAATAGTCCAAACTTTAGCTACATTATTCTCTTTAGCTAGTTTTTCATTTTCTTCTCTATCCCACCTAGCACGCAATTCAGCCATTAATTTTATATTCTCATTAATTATAACTTGGATGGCATTTGCTGTAGTAGTAATCTTATTATCAATATCATTATTAGGCATAACTTTCAATTTTAATAGATTAACGTCAGAGGCAAGTCTATCAACTCTAGAAGCAATAATATCAATTTTATCAAGCTTTTCCTCAACAGATTTGTTAAAAGCAGTTTGTGTACTAATAAATTCTTTAAGCATAGCTTCAAGACCAGAGGGTACACTCCTATTATTGTTGTAAGAATTCCCATAAGAATTACCATAACCATTACCATTAGCAGAAGGATATGGCCTATAGTTATTACCAGAGTTGTTCCTATAAGCATTGTTGTTGAAATTATTATTTTTAATGAAATTCACATCAACATTTTCTTCTTGAGCAACCAATGAAGCTAAAGGAACATTATTTGGATCAACATTAGATCTACCATTCACAAGCATAGACATAATCACATCAATCTTATCACTCAAGGAAGAGGTTTTTCAACAGAATTTACCTTCTTACCTTGTGGAGCTCTTTCCGTGTGCCATTCAGAGTAATTTATCATCATATCATCAAGAAGCTTTGTAGCCGCCCCCAAAGTGATGGACATAAAGGTACCTCCAGCAGCTGAATCCAATAAATTCCGCGAAGAAAAATTTAGTCCTGCATAGAAGGTTTGGATGATCATCCAAGTAGTCAGTCCATGGGTTGGGCAATTCTTTACCAAAGTTTTCATTCTCTCCCATGCTTGAGCAACATGTTCAGTATCTAATTGCTTAAAATTCATTATGCTACTTCTCAAAGATATAATTTTAGCGGGAGGATAATATCTACCAATAAAAGCATCTTTACACTTAGTCCATGAATCAATACTATTCTTAGGCAAAGATAGCAACCAATCTTTAGCTCTTCCTCTTAATGAGAAAGGAAACACTTTCAATTTAATAATATCACCATCTACATCCTTATACTTTTGCATTTCACAAAGTTCAACAAAATTATTAAGATGGGCAGCAGCATCATCAGAACTAATACCAGAAAATTGATCTCTCATGACAAGATTTAGTAAAGCAGGTTTAATTTCAAAGAATTCTGCTGTAGTAGCAGGTGGAGCAATAGGTGTGCATAGGAAATCATTATTATTTGCGTTTGTGAAGACACACAACTTAGTATTTTCAGGGGTATTCATTTTAGCAAATGCAAGTAACTAATTTTTTTGTGTTTTTGATATAGAGAGCAAGACAGTAAATAAAGTAAAACTAGCAACTAATTTTTTGTGTGTTTTGTTTAGGTGCAGCAAACAAAGTAGTAAATAAAATAAAGCAAGACAAAAACAAAGTAAAGAGATTGAGAAGTGGAGACTCCCCTTGCAGCGTGTCTTGATCTCCCCGGCAACGGCGCCAGAAAAAGAGCTTGATGGCGTGTAACTCTCACGTTCGTTGGGAACCCCAAGAGGAAGGTATGATGCGCACGGCAAGTTTTCCCTCAGAAAGAAACCAAGGTTTATCGAACCAGGAGGAGCCAAGAAGCACATTGAAGGTTGATGGTGGCGAAATGTAGTGCGGCGCAACACCAGGGATTCCGGCGCCAACGTGGAACCTGCACAACACAACCAAAGTACTTTGCCCCAACGAAACAGTGAGGTTGTCAATCTCACCGGCTTGCTGTAACAAAGGATTAACCGTATTGTGTGGAAGATGATTGTTTGCAAGAAAACAGTAAAACAAGTATTGCAGTAGATTGTATGCGATGTAAAGAATAGGACCGGGGTCCACAGTTCACTAGAGGTGTCTCTCCCATAAGATAAAAGCATGTTGGGTAAACAAATTACAGTCGGGCAATTGACAAAATAGAGAAGGGCATAACAATGCATATACATGATATGATAAATATAGTGAGATTTAATTGGGCATTACGACAAAGTACATAGACCGCCATCCAACTGCATCTATGCCTAAAAAGTCCACCTTCAGGTTATCATCCGAACCCCTTTCGTATTAAGTTGCAAAGCAACAGACAATTGCATTAAGTATGGTGCGTAATGTAATCGACAACTACATCCTTAGACATAGAATCAATGTTTTATCCCTAGTGGCAACAGCACATCACAACCTTAGAACTTTCTGTCACTGTCCCAGGTGTCAATGAAGGCATGAACCCACTATCGAGCATAAATACTCCCTCTTGGAGTTAAGAGTAAAAACTTGGCCAGAGCCTCTACTAATAACGGAGAGCATGCAAGATCATAAATAACACATAAGTAATAGATTGATAATCACCATAACATAGTATTCTCTATCCATCGGATCCCGACAAACACAACATATAGAATTACAGATAGATGATCTTGATCATGTTAGGCAGCTCACAAGATCCAACAATGAAGCACAATTAGGAGAAGACGACCATCTAGCTACTGCTATGGACCCATAGTCCAGGGGTGAACTACTCACTCATCACTCCGGAGGCGATCATGGCGATGAAGAGTCCTCCGGGAGATGAATCCCCTCTCCGGCAGGGTGCCGGAGGCGATCTCCTGAATCCCCCGAGATGGGATTCGCGGCGGCGGCGTCTCTGGAAGGTTTTCCGTATCGTGGCTCTCGGTACTGGGGGTTTCGCGACGGAGGCTTTAAGTAGGCGAAAGGGCAGCCTCGGAGGGGGTCTGGTGGGACCAGACACTAGGGCGGCGCGGCCAGGGCCAGGGCCACGCCGCCACCATGTGTGGGCCCCACGTGGCCCCTCTCGGCGGCTCTCGGGTTCTGGATGCTTCCGGGCAAAATAGGAACCTGGCGTTGATTTCGTCCAATTCCGAGAATATTTCCTTACTAGGATTTCTGAAACCAAAAACAGCAGAAAACAGCAACTGGCTCTTCGGCATCTTGTTAATAGGTTAGTTCCAGAAAATGCGTAAATACGACATATAATGTGCATAAAACATGTAGATATCATCAATAATGTAGTATGGAACATAAGAAATTATCGATACGTTGGAGACGTATCAGGTTCCCAAGAATTAACTTGCACTAATAATTCTCTTCACATGTTTTGCCCTGATCTATCAGTAAGCAACTTAAATTTGCAAATAGACACTCCTCCATGGTATGTGAATGTTGGAAGGCACCCGAGGATTCGGTTAGCCATGGCTTGTGTAAGCAAAGGTTGGGGGAGTGTCACCTAATAAATAAAACTAAAGTACATGTGTAAACAAAAGAGAAGAGGGATGATCTACCTTGCTGGTAGAGATAACGTCCTTCATGGGAGCCGCTCTTGAAAGTCTGGTTGATAAGGTAGTTAGAGTACCCATTACCATTCGTTGACAACAACAAACACCTCTCAAAACTTTACTTTTATGCTCTCTATATGATTTCAAAACTTGAAAAGCTCTAGCACATGATTTAATCCCTGCTTCCCTCTGCGAAGGGCTGATGTCTACGGGTGCTTCTATTCTTGTAGACAGTGTTGGGCCCCCAAGAGGAGAGGTTTGTAGAACAGCAGCAAGTTTCCCTTAAGTGGATCACCCAAGGTTTATCGAACTCAGGAGAGGTCAAAGATATCCCTCTCAAGCAACCCTGCAATCACAAAGCAAGAAGTCTCTTGTGTCCCCAACACACCAAATACACTTGTCAGGTGTATAGGTGCACTAGTTCGGCGAAGAGATAGTGAAATACAAGTAATATGGATGTATATGAGTGGTAATAGCAATCTGAATAAAATATGGCAGCGAGTAAACATGCAACAAAACAGTAAGTAAACGGTGTTTTCAGTATTGGAAACAAGGCCTAGGGATCATACTTTCACTAGTGGACACTCTCAACATTGATCGCATAATAAATACTTCTTCTCATATGTGCTACATACACTCTTGTTTGATAATGAACATCATTCGTTGCGTAGGATTACACGAACCCTCAATGCCGGAGTTAACAAGCTCCGCAACATTCGATATTCATGTTTAAGTAACCTTAGAGCATAATAGATCATTGCAAAATAAACCAAGAACTAACATAGCGCACGCACTGTCCACATTACACTATGAAGGAGGAATAGATCACATCAATACTATCATAATGACAATTAACTCCACGATCTACAAGAGATCATGATCATAGTCTACGACAAGAACCACACGGTGCACGCACTGATCACCTTTACACACATGCAGGAGGAATAGACTACTTTAATAACATCACATGAGTAACACACAACTAGCAGCGATACAAAGCTCATCATATGGATCTCAATCATGTAAGGCAGCTCATGAGATCATTGTATTGGAGTACAGAGAGAGAGATTAACCACATAGCTACGGTAGAGCCCTCAGCCCCAGGGGAGAACTACTCCCTCCTCATCATGGGAACAGCGATGGCGGTGAAGATGGCGGTGGAGACGGCTTCGGGGGCAATTCCCCGTCCGGCGGGTCGGAACAGAGACTTCTGTCCCCCGAATCTTGATTTCGCGATGGCGGCGGCTCTGGAAGGTTTTTCTCCGTATCGTGGTCTCTGGCGGTGTTTTTAGGTCAGGGAGGCTTAAATAGGCGCCGAGGGGAGTCGGAGGGGCCACGGGGTGCCCGGTATAGGGGCGCCCCCCCGCCCGCGCCGGGGTGTGGTGCAGGGCCCCCCTCCCCTCTCGTCCCTCTCCTGCTCTGGAAGCTTCCGGGAAAAATAGGAAGTTGGGCGGTGATTTCGTCCGATTCCAGAATATTTCGTTACTAGGATTTCTGAAACCAAAAACAGGAAAGACAACGGCCTTTCGGCATCTCGTCAATAGGTTAGTTCGGAAAACGCATAATAATGACATATAATGTGTATAAAACATGTAGATATCATCAATAAAGTGGCATGGAACATAAGAAATTATAGATACGTTTGAGACGTATCAAGCATCCCCAAGCTTAGTTCTGCTCGTCCCGAGCAGGTAAACGATAACAATGATAATTTCTTAAGTGACATGCCATCATAACCTTGATCATATTATTGTAAAGCACATGAGATGAATGCAGAGATTTGAAGCAATGATGAAGATAATGAGTAAACAAATGAATCATATAACAAAGACCTTTCATGGATAATACTTTCAAGACAAGCATCAATAAGTCTTGCATAAGAGTTAACTCATAAGCAATAAACTCTTAGTAGAAAGCTTTGAAACAACACAAAGGAAGATATAAGTTTCAGCGGTTGCTTTCAACTTTAACATGTATATCTCATGGATAATTGTCAACACAAAGTAATATAACAAGTGCAATAGGTAAACATGTAAGAATCAATGCACACAGTTCACACAAGTGTTTGCTTCTAAGATAGAAAGAATAGGTAAACTGACTCAACAATAAAGTAAAAGAATGGTCCTTCAAAGAGGAAAGCATCGATTGCTATATTTGTGCTAGAGCTTTGATTTTGAAAACATATAGAGAGCATAAAAGTAAAGTTTTGAGAGGTGTTTGTTGTTGTCAACGAATGGTAGCGGGTACTCTAACCCCCTTGCCAAACAAACCTTCAAAGAGCGGCTCCCATTTTATTTTGTTTTTGGGTGGCACTCCTTCCAACCTTTCTTTCACAAACCATGGCTAACCGAATCCTCGGGTGCCTGCCAACAATCTCATACCATGAAGGAGTGCCTTTTTATTTTAGTTTTATTATGATGACACTCCTCCCCACCTTTGCTTTCTCAAGCCATGGCTAACCGAATCCTTCGGGTGCCTTCCAACAATCACATACCATGGAGGAGTGTCTATTTTTGTTAATTAATTTGGGACTGGGAATCCCATTGCCAGCTCTTTTTGCAAAATTATTGGATAAGCGGATGAAGCCACTAGTCCATTGGTGAAAGTTGCCCAACAAGATTGAAAGATAAACACCACATACTTCCTCATGAGCTATAAAACATTGACACAAATAAGAGGTAATAACTTTTGAATTGTTTAAAGGTAGCACTCAAGCAATTTACTTTGGAATGGCGGAGAAATACCATGTAGTAGGTAGGTATGATGGACACAAATGGCATGAATATTGGCTCAAGTATTTGGATGCATGAGAAGTATTCCCTCTCGATACAAGGTTTTAGGCTAGCAAGGTTATTTGAAGCAAACTCAAGTATGAAATGGTGCAGCAAGACTCACATATAAACATATTGTAAGCATTATAAGACTTTACATCGTCTCCTTGTTGTTCAAACACCTCAACCAGAAAATATCTAGACTTAGAGAGACCAATCATGCAAACCAAATTTTAACAAGCTCTATGTAATTATTCATTAATGGGTACAAGGTACATGATGCAAGAGCTTAAACAAGATTTATATGAGCACAACAATTGCCAAGTTTCACCTTATTCAAGACATTATACCAATTACTACATGTAGCATTTCCCGTTTCCAACCATATAACAATTAACGAAGCAGTTTCAACCTTCGCCATGAAAATTAAAAGCTAAGAACACATGTGTTCATACGAACCAGCGGAGCGTGTCTCTCTCCCACACAAGGATGAACTTATTCAGAGAACTAAGATAACAAAACAAAAACAAAAATAAAAGCACACAGACGCTCCAAGTAAAGTACATAAGATGTGACTGAATAAAAATATAGTTTCACTAGAAGAAACCTGATAGGTTGTCGATGAAGAAGGGGATGCCTTGGGCATCCCCAAGCTTAGATGCTTGAGTCTTCTTAAAATATGCAGGGATGAACCACCGGGGCATCCCCAAGCTTAGACCTTTCACTCTTCTCGATCACATTATATCACCCTCTCCTATTGACCCTTGAAAACTTCCTTCACACCAAACTTCAAGCAAACTCGTTAGAGGGTTAGTGCATAATCAAAAATTCACATGTTCAGAGGTGACACAATCATTCTTAACACTTCTGGACATTGCACAAAACTTCTGAAAGTTAATGGAACAAAGAAACTCATTCAACTTAACAAAAGCGGCAATGCGAAATAAAAGGCAGAATCTGTCAAAAACAGAACAGTCCGTAAAGACGAATTTTAAGATGGCACCAGACTTGCTCAAATGGAAAAACTCAAAACTAATGAAAGTTGCGTACATATCTGAGGATCACGCTCGTAAATTGGCAGATTTTTTAGAATTTTCTACAGAGAACTGTGCCCAGATTCGTGACAGACAGCAATGCTGTTTCTGCGCAGCGATCCCAAATATAACATCAACTTTAACATAGAAACTTTACTTGGCACAAAAACATGATAAGGAGAGGTTGCTACAGTAGTAAACAACTTCCAAGACACAAATATAAAACAAAGTACTGTAGAAAATAACACATGGGTTATCTCCCAAGAAGTTCTTTCTTTATAGCCATTAAGATGGGCTCAACAATTTTGGTGATGCACCCGCAAGAAATAGTATTTGAAGCAAAAGAGAGCTTCAAGAGGCAATTCAAAACACATTTGAGCCTAACATGCTTCCTATGCAAAAGAATCTTATACACAAATGAATTCATGAAGAGCAAAGTGGCAAGCATAAGAGGATAAAACACGAGTAACTTAAAGATTCTCAACATAAAGAGGGGAAACTTAATATTATTAAGATGCATATAACCATATTTCCCTCTCTCATAATAACTTTCAGTAGCATCATTGATGAAATCCACAATATACCCGTCACTTAAAACATTCTTATCATGGTTCATATGCATAGAAGTATCATTAATTTTGGCATAAGAAGAGTTATTCTCATTAATAGTAATTGGAGCAAGATTATTATCAAGAATTTGAACATGGTAAACAAGTTGCATATTAAAAGAATTGTTTTTGGCAAGCCCATCATAACTATGACAAGTTTCATAAGGATAATTGTAGCATGTGTCATATACATCTCTACAGTAACTATCTAAACCTGAATATGTAATATCATCATTTTCACTAAAAGTAGAAGTCTCAAATATAGGCTCTTCAAGCACAGCATCCCCAAGCTTAGGGCTTTCAATATCATCGTTTAAGGGGACATGAATAATGCTATCATCATTACTTTCATAATCAGTACCAAAGAGATTTCCAATATCAAAGGTAGTGTGCTCATTCAAATCATGATCGCTAATGTATGTAAAGGGCATAGGAAGATCATCGTATTCAGATTCATTATCACAATAATCATTAGGAGCAACATACTTACGGTTACCTAGCGTTATCTCATTCACGCGGGGATACGCCGTTACCTCTTTCTTTTTATTCTCCTTCTTCTTCTTCTTCTTCTTCGTTCCCTTCTTCTTCTTCTTCTTCTTCTCTTCCTTCTCCTCATTCCCTTCTTTAGGAGGAAGAGGCTTGAAGGGTGGCTTGTCCGCATAACCTGATTTACTTTTAGAAACAATAGAAGAAACTTGGGAGGATCCCTCCTTCTCATTAATTAGTTGAAAACACACAGCGGTCCTATCATATTTTGGCAAGGTGTCATCTTCTAAAATATTTTGTATGTAAGTATTTGTATGGCTATTATCAATGCAATAAGAAAGACAACCATGCAGGACATCATCAATATCAAGATCGTTAATATTTAACAAAGAAATTTTTCTTGATAACTCTTCACACTTCAAAAATAAGGTAAGTTCATCATGCTGATTAGGAGTAATTTCATCATCACAATACAAATTTGCAGCACTCATGGGGTTTGAATTATCATTGGAGGAACATTGAAAATTAAAATGACCAACTCTATGGCAAAGTTCACAAATAAAAGGATAGAGGGCACACACTTTTTCTCCAAGATCATCTAGAGCTCTAGACCACTTTCTAGTTTTTTCATTTCTGTGATGGATACAATATTCATCTTCTATTTGATTAATTCCACAAGGTCTATGTATTCCACAAAAATTAACATGCTTATAGGAAATAACATTCTTAGGAGTTTGAGCATGCTTATTGCAATCATTAACAACAATGTCATTTTTTATGCAAGCCTCTTTAAAAGGTTCATGATACTTATCAAAATTCTTCCTAGGCAATTCAATGTGAGAAGCAAAAGCTTTATAAAGATTTGCAGCAACTTGAGAGTCAAGACCATAAGTAGCACTCATATTTCGAAATTTATCAGTATTCATAAAAGTTTCAATGCATTCATAATCATAGTTTATACCTGACTCTTTACCTTTGTCGTTCTCCCAATCTTCAGCGTTCTCCTTAATCCGATCAAGAAGGTCCCTTTTAAACTCTTCTTTATTGCTCGTGAATGATCCAGAACAAGTAGTATCCAGCAAGGTCTTATCTTGAAAAGAAAGTCTTGCATAGAAATTATCAATGATGATATTACCTGGAAGCTCATGATTGGGGCATTTGAGCATTAAAGTCTTCAATCTCTCCCATGCTTGGGCGATACTCTCTCCATCATGAGGCCAAAAATTATATATATGGTTTCGATCTTTGTGAATTTCACTTGGAGGATAGAACTTGGAATAAAATAGAGGCACAATATCCTTCCAATCAAGAGAGCGCCCGTCCTTCAGCAGTTTATACCAATGCGCCGCTTTACCAGACAGCGACATATCAAATAATTTCTTTCTAACTTCATCCATTGAAATACCTGCACACTTGAATAACCCGCATAATTCATGCAAAAACAGTAAATGATTACTAGGATGGACAGTTCCATCCCCTTCATAGCGGTTATCCATAACACGTTCAATAATTTTCATAGGTATTTTATACGGAATACTTTCAGCAGGTGGATTTAAAATATCAGAAGCATCATTAAAGTTATCGCATATGGGAGATAAAGCATTATCAGAACAAAATATTTCTTCCAAAGCGGAGGAGCTAAAAAGATTATTTTTAGGTAAACCAGCTTCCCCAAGCTTAGACTTCTTCATAGCATTAGCAGTAATTGCATTCATACTAATAACATTGCTACTATCATGTAAATAAGGTTCCATAGGTTTTTTAATTTTCGCATCAAACCATCCATGTCTTAAATCAGGAAATAGAATAAGAAGCTCACTAATTTTTTTGTTGTTTTCCATTATGCCTAACTAGTGAAAAATAAAAACAAGAAACAAAAAGATGCAATTGCAGTCTAAAGGAAATAGCTTCGAGCACACACACAATGGCGCCGAAAAAGTACTACCTGGAACCGAAGTATGAGTACCTTTTACCTTTCCTCCCCGGCAACGGCGCCAGAAAAGTGCTTGATGTCTACGGGTGCTTCTATTCTTGTAGACAGTGTTGGGCCCCCAAGAGGAGAGGTTTGTAGAACAGCAGCAAGTTTCCCTTAAGTGGATCACCCAAGGTTTATCGAACTCAGGGAGGAAGAGGTCAAAGATATCCCTCTCAAGCAACCCTCACAAAGCAAGAAGTCTCTTGTGTCCCCAACACACCAAATACACTTGTCAGGTGTATAGGTGCACTAGTTCGGCGAAGAGATAGTGAAATACAAGTAATATGGATGTATATGAGTGGTAATAGCAATCTGAATAAAATATGGCAGCGAGTAAACATGCAACAAAACAGTAAGTAAACGGTGTTTTCAGTATTGGAAACAAGGCCTAGGGATCATACTTTCACTAGTGGACACTCTCAACATTGATCGCATAATAAATACTTCTTCTCATATGTGCTACATACACTCTTGTTTGATAATGAACATCATTCGTTGCGTAGGATTACACGAACCCTCAATGCCGGAGTTAACAAGCTCCGCAACATTCGATATTCATGTTTAAGTAACCTTAGAGCATAATAGATCATTGCAAAATAAACCAAGAACTAACATAGCGCACGCACTGTCCACATTACACTATGAAGGAGGAATAGATCACATCAATACTATCATAATGACAATTAACTCCACGATCTACAAGAGATCATGATCATAGTCTACGACAAGAACCACACGGTGCACGCACTGATCACCTTTACACACATGCAGGAGGAATAGACTACTTTAATAACATCACATGAGTAACACACAACTAGCAGCGATACAAAGCTCATCATATGGATCTCAATCATGTAAGGCAGCTCATGAGATCATTGTATTGGAGTACAGAGAGAGAGATTAACCACATAGCTACGGTAGAGCCCTCAGCCCCAGGGGAGAACTACTCCCTCCTCATCATGGGAACAGCGATGGCGGTGAAGATGGCGGTGGAGACGGCTTCCGGGGGCAATTCCCGCTCCGGCAGGGTGCCGGAGACTTGTCCCCGAATCTTGATTTCGCGATGGGCGGCTCTGGAAGGTTTTTCTCCGTATCGTGGTCTCGGCGGTGTTTTTAGGTCGGGGAGGCTTAAATAGGCGCCGAGGGGAGTCGGAGGGGCCACGGGGTGCCCAGACCACAGGGGGGCGCGCCCCCCGGCCCGCGCCGGGGTGTGGTCTGGGGCCCCCGGCTCCCCCTCGTCCCTCTCCGGTGCTCGGAAGCTTCCGGAAAAATAGGAAGTTGGGCGGTGATTTCGTCCGATTCCGAGAATATTTCGTTACTAGGATTTCTGAAACCAAAAACAGCAGAAACAGCAACTGGCCTTTCGGCATCTCGTCAATAGGTTAGTTCCGGACGCATAATAATGACATATAATGTGTATAAAACATGTAGATATCATCAATAAAGTGGCATGGAACATAAGAAATTATAGATACGTTTGAGACGTATCAAGGGCCAATCTTTTACTTTATTGTTGAGCCAGTTTACCCAATTCCTTCCATCTTAGAAGCAAACACTTGTGTCAACTGTGCATTGATTCTTACATACTTGCTTATTTGCATTCATCATATTACTCTATGTTGACAATTATCCATGAGATATGCATGTTGAAAGTTGAAAGCAACTGCTGAAACTTATATCTTCCTTTGTGTTGCTTCGATGCCTTTACTTTGAATTTATTGCTTTATGAGTTAACTCTTATGCAAGTCTTATTGATGCTTGTCTTGAAAGTACTATTCATGAAAAGTTTTGCTATATGTTATCTATTTGTTAGCAAACTATAGATCATTGCTTTGAATCACTCCATTCATGTCATATGCTTTACAATAATGTTGATCAAGATTATGATGGTAGCATGTCACTTCAGAAATTATTTGTTGTTATCGTTTACCTACTCGAGGGCGAGTAGGAACTAAGCAGGGATGCTTGATACGTCTCAAACGTATCTATAATTTCTGATGTTCCATGCTTGTTTTATGACAATACCTACATGTTTTGTTCACACTTTATATCGTTTTGATGCATTTTCCGGAACTAACCTATTGACGAGATGCCAAGTGCCTCTGTTTTCTGCTGTTTTTGGTTTCAGAAATCCTAGTAAGGAAATATTCTCGGAATTGGACGAAATCAACGCCCAGCATCTTAGAATTCCACGAAGCTTCTAGAACACCCGAAAGCCACCAGAGGAGGCCACGGGGGCCCACACATGGGCTGGCGCGGCCCGGGGGCGCCCCCGTTGTGTGGCAGCTTCGACCTTCCGACTCCGCCTCTTCGCCTATATAAAGCTCCCCGACCTAAATCTTCGATACGGAAAAGCCACGGTACGAAAACCTTCCAGCCACCGCCATCGTGAAGCCAAGATCCGGGGACAGGAGTTTCTGTTCGCACGCCGCCGGACGGGGAGTGCCCCGAGGCTTCTCCATCGACACCACCTCCATCTTCACCGCCATGTGTCTCCATGATGAGGAGGGAGTAGTTCTCCCTCGAGGCTAAGGGATGTACCGGTAGCTATGTGGTTAATCTCTCTCTATGTAATACAATGATCTCGTGAATTGCTTTGCACGATTGAGATCTATATGATGAGCTTTGTACCGCTACTAGTCTATGTGCTACTCATGTGATGTTATTAAAGTAGTCTATTCCTCCTGCATGTAAAGGTGCAGTGTGTGCATCATGTGGTTCTTATCGTAGGTTATGATCATAATCTCTTGTAGGTTATGGAGTTAATCATCATTATGATAGTATTGATGTGATCTATTCCTCTTTTCATAGTGTAATGTGGACAGTGTGTATGCTATGTTAGTTCTCGGTTTATTTTGCAAAGATCTATTATGCTCTAAGGTTACTTAAATATGAATGCTGAATGTTGTGGCGCTTGTTAACTCCGGCTTGAGGGAGCTCTTGTAGCCCTACACAAAGAATGGTGTTTGTCATCCAACAAAAGAGTGTATGTAGCACAAATGAGAGAAGTTATTATTTATTATGCGATCAATGTTGAGAGTGTCCACTAGTGAAAGTATGATCCCTAGGCCTTGTTTCCAATACTGCAAACACCGCTTACTTACTGTTCTACTGCATGTTTACTCGCTGCCATATTTATTTCAGATTGTTATTAGCACTCATATTCATCTATACCACCTGTGTTTTACTATCTCTTCGCCGAACTAGTGCACCTATACATCGACAAGTGTATTAGGTGTGTTGGGGACACAAGAGACTTCTTGTATCTTAATTGCAGGGTTGCTTGAGAGGGATATCTTTGACCTCTTCCTCCCTGAGTTCGATAAACCTTGGGTGATCCACTTAAGGGAAAACTTGCTGCTGTTCTACAAACCTCTGCTCTTGGAGGCCCAACACTGTCTACAGGAAAAGTAGCGTGAGTAGACATCACTTAGCTGTTTGAGCGGAGTCAATGTGGGTCGATGGAGGTGACAAAATTTCCACCTAACCGGATGAAAGCAGAGAAGACGGATACGGATGCAGTGTTTGGGGAGCCGGAGTCGACCGCGGTAAAAGAGCACCAAAGCTGCCCACTTCGTCGCGGTTCCAGCATCCTCTTGTTTGTCAGTTTACCCGTATGTGAGCTGAGCACAAAAGGAGATCTTTGATCGATTGAGCAGCCAAGGTAACTACTCCTCCTTGGGACTTGGGCCATGCATGTGAGCCAACAAATCAATCTTTCTTTTAGCTGATCGATCCGTCCTTGGACTTGAATTCGACAGCAATCGGGATGTCACGAACGGACTCAACCAGTTAGGCGGAAAAAATCAATGGCTTACGGATTTATTCCGCCCACCGTTGTCTTCGATCATGTCATGCGCGCGCTTTCAGAACTATGACCGGATCCGACCATTGATGGTTCCGGTTCAGATTGGTCTTCCGCAAATCGTGTCCAGCTCGAAAGCGGTCCGTGCAATATTTGGTAGATCCAAGATAGAAAAAACTTCTGAGAGAATTCCTACCCGGATCCACCTTTCGCGAACGTGTCCAGCTCAACGGCGGTTCGTACGGATTTTCTTCTGCCTTCCATCGAGCCGGTCCGAGATTGATTATCGCGGTGGTCCTGTAGGTGCGGATCCGATCGCCAAAAAATTAGGTGCGGATCCGACTACCAAAAGTTAGGTGCGGATCCGGCTACAAAAGTTTAGGTGCGGATCCGGCTACCTAAAATCTAGGTGCGGATCCGGCTACCAAAATCAGGATTTCAAATTTTCAAATCTAAGGCGGATTCTTTCGAAGCTCCAGCGACTCGGATCGGATCTTTGCAGCTGCGTCCTGCTCGGCGGCGGTCGTAGCTGCAGTACTTACCAGTGCGTTTCCGTCGAAATTGACGGTCTCGCCGATGAAGATGTGTATCCCGCCGATCGGGATGATGGGGAGCTTGACGGGGTCTGTCCTAGCCGGAATCCAACACTCGTCCTGAGGGACGATCGGAAAGTTGTCGGCGTACAAGCACGCCCCACAGCTATCGTGTCGTCGTAGCTTCCCATGGCGGAGCCCTCCCGGTTCCGGCCTCCAGACGCCTCAGGCCCCATGGTGGGCGACAACTGTCGTGGCTTAGGAGACGGTACCTCGGAGGAGGGATCCTCACAAGGGGAAAAGAAGTAGGGGCCATAGGGCGCAGTGTCCTCGGGACGGTAGTACGCGAGTTACCCAGCTTCGGAACACCGCACGATGACAGGGCCTACTGCTTGTCTGGAATTATCTGGGCGCTTGCGCGTTGTTACAATGGTTGTGGTTATCTCCTTTCTAGCTCGAGATCTCCCCTCAGGGCTCCCGGGATCCGGCTTATATAGGCGCCCGGATCTAGGGTTTCTACGGAGAGTCCTACCCGGAATACAAGTTGCCTAACTACGGTACAATGTCTTACCGTGTACGTCAAGGATCCACCTATTCCTAACTTGTCGTCATGGATCCGCTTCCTTCATGGGCCTTCACGGATCTGACTCCTGGCATAGACCTCTTCGGATCCGGGTACCTCGTAGGGCGGTTCGGATCCGGCTACCTTCGTAGGGCAGTTGGATCCGGCTACCTTCGTAGGCGGTTCGGATCCGGCTACCTCATAGGTCGGTTGGGATCCGACTCCTTGTTCCTGGGTTGGACATCTTCCATCTTGATCAACAACAACTGGGCTGCCCGGTGGGCCATATGCCATCACCACCATCTGTGGGTCACCCGGGCTTGCCGGAATCGGACCATGTCGATGGTATACCTATGAAGTATATCCACAACACGTCCTCTAGCCGAGGAACTACCTTGGCAAGTACCACTCAAAGGTGTAGTGGTGCCCTTGAGGGGGTGGTTCAGGGAATGCATGGAGCTGATGATGATGGTGATGATGTAAATTCTGGCAGTAGCTAGGGATGCAGGGTTGCGGAGAAGGCAGTGATTGGCTTGGTTATTACACCTGGCCTCACACCAAGGAAGTGTGGACGGGAAAGATATCACCCGGTTGGCAACAAGGATAAGTTCTCTTATGGTAAAGTAACACACCTCTGCGGAGTGTATTGAACTGTGACTTTTCACTCCCTGTTTCGGGAAGGAACTACGAACGTGGCAGGAAAGAAACTCAATAAAGTTCTGGTAAACCTGTGAAGACTAATGGACATAGTTTTTTCAGAATAAAACAAACCTTTTGAAGAAATGATTACGAAAACTTGCATTCGCCTATGACTTTCTGGTTTGTGGCTGTAGGTAGTGCATGATACACATATTTCCTATAGTGAACTTGCTGAGTATGCTCGTACTCATTCGTTCCCATTGAACCCCCTTCTTAGATTTTAAAGTCACCGAAGGAGAAACTACCGTGGAACTCGAAGACAAAGGAGTCAACTACAACAAGATGGAGAACCCAATCAATGAAGTCAATGGAGTCAACTTCTACCTCAGCTAGAGTGAAAACCTAGACTAGTAATAGAAGGAAATCATTTCCCTAATCCTAGCACCTAAGTAGCTAGAGTTCTATCAGATTTCTATAGCAAGCCATATAGCTCTAGAGCTAGAGTTAGCCATAAGTTAGTCTACGAGTTGTTCTTTTTTTATGGTCTCGAGTTGTTCTTTTGGAGCTTTATTTGAAGTTTTACCTCACTGTAAAGTAGGAGGTTGTGTTGATCTTCTGCGAACAGTTCGTGTATGCTTCTATAGACATGCCTTGGGCTCGCATATGTTTCTGTTGTACCACTCTGAGGGATGTAATACGAGTGGAACGGTCTTTCACTTGTGTTATGTCAACAACTTGTGTACTACACCATGCAGTGGTATGCTGGGTGACCGCACAAACCCACGGCCATAGGCACACTATGTTCATGCTCCCCTGCATTTTCCTTGGAAAAAAATATCTGAGTGATAAAAATGGAAAATATTTCTCCCTTTCCAAAATAAGTATCGCAACTTTGTGTAGATACATCAAGATACCGATATATGCGTCTAGATACATTTATTGCGACGCTTATTTTGAAACGGAGATACTCTCTAATCGAAACTACTAGTCACAGATTCAATGAGCCTAGACATATTTCACACAGCACTTTGCCTATATATATCTGCGATAAGTAATTAGTATCAGAATGACTATTACTACCCAAAGGTGGTGACAGAGAGAGAGATCCTAGCTAATTCTTCTTCCTCCTTTGCCCGGAAGTGGAATATTAAATTGAGAATGGAACATATTGCTAAGCCAGCACTAGGAAGACAGGACAGGCTGAGGGAGGCGCATACGTGACTCGGATCCCCCCATGGCTACAGTGGTAAACTACACTTTGCATCAATCCAACTCCTGCACCCTCCTCCGTACTGTTGCGCGGCAGCACAGCCACCGGCTATATAAAGGAGACGGTTTGGGTGTGAGCTCATCACCTCATTTCATCACAGCTATTGCTTGCGTCCTAGCTAGTGTAGGACAAACCGAGCTCGAGCTAGCGACCAGAGAGGGAGAGGACCTGGGACTTTGAGTAGAGGAAGCTAGCCAGTGAGATCAGCAAGAAGATGGGCATGGGGTGGAAGGTTCTGAGCAACGCGAAGCCGTACCTGGCGATGGTGCTGCTGCAGGTGGGGTTCGCCGGGATGTACATCGTCGCCGTGTCGTCGCTCAAGGGCGGGATGAGCCACTTCGTCCTCGTCGTCTACCGGAACATCGTTGCCACCATCGTCATGGCCCCCTTCGCCCTCTACTTCGAGAGGTACTACCAATTCCATCTCTAGCTAATTCATTCAACTCTATCTCTCTCTGTGCCTCTCTCATACGGTCGCCGGCGCCGCCGGCTCAAGTGGTGCCGGCCGGAGAGGTGGGTTCCGACGAGGTGGGGCGGAGAGGAGAAAATCGGGTATGGGGTGGGGCCCGCGCGTCACCCCGTGACCGTACGTCTGCATGCAAGCGATTCTCTTGTCAGTACATCGTCGTGCCGGCCGTGCGTGCGTGCCTAGGTGCATCATATAGACTCCTCGTTCGCCTGCATGCAGCAGGCGAATGTGACGTGCATGCTGCATGTCACTGTTTACAATTTCTTACTTGGACAAACATCTGGCATATATATGGTAGGATCAAATCAACACATCTCTTATACAAGGACAAACAGCTGGTAAGGTTCCCACGTGCATGTATGCATGGCCGTTCATGTTTTACCACATAAGGTCACATCATTCACAAGTATATGCAGGGCTGCCAGAGCCCCATCATCTAAATGACTCGATCAATCAACCCAGCTACGTTAGCTAGGCATGCAAATATATGACACTGATATCATAATGTTCTACCACTTCTTTCAGCTACACAAAACTTTGAGGGAGGACAATACTCCCTCCGTTACCTAGATAGGAATATATCTAGACGTGTTTCACTGTGTAGATGCATCCGTACCTAGACTGAATTAAGTTACCTATTTTCAATCAGAGCTTGTGGAAAAGAAAGATCAATCAGGAAAGAAAACAATAATAGGCAACTTGCTAATCGTCCTGCTGCCTGCTCGATCATCCCACGATCGACCAAACACATTTTACTTCACTTCTTTCAGTTTTGTCTCATTTAGATGGTGCAAGCTGCACGAGCAGCACTCGTGGATCCTAATCCAGAAAAAGTATAGCTTTATACCTTATTATTCTATTTTGTACCGGCAAGCTGCTGGCTTTCCCTGTCACGCTTTAAAAATCAGAATGTGCACGTACTATATGTAGATCCACCTGAATAAGTGAATATCAGAGTGGCATAGCACAAGTAGAAAGTGATACATAGCCAGGTATATGGTATCTGTTGGTTTTTTCCTTTGCTTGAGAACATCTGGCTAGCTAGCTGGACGCTGGTTAAACGCACTTGGACGACCTCCACTAGGCAGTGTGCCCTGATTGGCCATTAGTATGTTGAGGGCCTACCAGCTCCAGTTGGTTACATGCTTTGAACAACAAGGCCCCACGTGTCAAGCTGGTGGTGACTGAAAACCGTCCTTTAATTCATGGGAGCGACTAGTAGATCTCACCATATTATTAGCAAAACCGTTTATTCATAGTTGCAATTTTTGCAGTTCACTCTGATTCCGATTTTTGCCTGGATCTTGATATATTCATGGAAGATGACTAATGTGCCATTTGTACATTTGCTCCCACTTGACATGTACAGGGGACTGAGGCCGAAGATGACCATCAGAATCTTCATCAAGATTATGGGGCTCGCATTTCTCGAGTAAGTCCGGTTGATTACATTGACCCGACCGTGTGCAGATAATGAACTCTACTTGATACCACTGACACCTTCGTTTGCTGCATCTGCAGGCCCGTGCTTGACCAGAACCTCTACTTCACGGGCGCGCAGCTGACGTCCGCCGGCTTCGCGTCGGCGCTGATCAACATCCTGCCCGCCGTCACCTTCGTGCTGGCCCTGATCCTGCGGATGGAGAAGGTGCGGATGCGCAGCCTCCACAGCCAGGCCAAGATCGCCGGCACGGTGCTCACGGTGGCCGGGGCAGTGCTGATGGTCCTGTACCACGGCCCCGCCGTGCAGTTCCCGTGGACCAAGGGCCAGCACCACGTCACCGGCGGCAGCGACGGCCAGGGCGGCGCGGGGTGGCTCAAGGGGACCATCATGGTCATGATCGCCTGCCTCGCCTGGGCCTGCTTCTTCGTGCTCCAGTCCAGCACGCTCAGGGAGTACCCGGCCGAGCTGTCCCTCACCGTGCTCATCTGCGGCGTTGGCTCGCTGATGAGCGGCTCCGTCGCGCTCGTCGCCGAGCGCCGGAACACCCACGCGTGGGTCATCGGCTTCGACACCCGCCTCTTCACCGTCGTCTACGCCGTGAGTCCCGTGCAACTAGAGTGTTTGGTTTTTCGAATTGTCAGTGGCTGACAGGCACGAGCGACTTGTGCGTGTTGCAGGGTATCGTGTGCTCCGGCGTGGCATACTATGTGCAGGGCATTGTGTCCAGGCAGAGGGGCCCTGTGTTCGTGACGGCTTTCAACCCGCTCTGCATGATCATCACCGCCGTCATGGGCTCCATCATTCTCAAGGAGGAGATCACTCGTGGCAGGTATACAAAATTACCTACGCTATATATGTATACAAGTACAATTTCATCATGTATATGCACGTATTCAGATTAACGAGGATAAATATGAGTATATGAACCATTTCCCTCTGATCTTTCAGTGTGATTGGTGCGGCGATCATCGTGGTAGGGCTCTACTTTCTCATCTGGGGCAAGAGCAAGGACGACGTCAGCCAAGCCTCAGGCGGCAGCAAAGGCGCCGGCGACCTTCCGCTGACCTCGGCGACCAACGGCCACGGCAGCGGCAAGCACGAGCTCAGCAACGGCAACGGCGGCCACGTTTTCGACGTCGAGACGCCGCCGGCAGCCAATGGACACTACTAGTCAATCAACAATGGCCGGATGAGCAGCTACGTACTAATACTACACGCACGTCTAGCTATTTTTCCTGGTTGTGCATCTTCGACGATCGATCGATCATGCCACCAGGGAGACGAGTTTTCTGCATCATTTTCTTCTTTGTCAGCTTCTCCTAATTAAGATCCTCGCGAGAGTGAGTGAGCGAGTGAGATGTTCTAATCAGCAAAGTGTAACGGATGAGACCCATGATGTGTCTGGATCTTCGTTATTGCTTGCTTAATTTAATCAAATTTGCTTTGCCTTAACTAGTGAATCCCCTTGCGTACGTTGATGGTGCTTCTACTGATTAGTACGCCTTACTTTTTTTTCCGCACCATGCAGGAGAGCTTCAACTGGTTAACTCACATTTAGTTGTGTGTACGTAGTTCATTATTTATTTATTTTGTGGAAAGTCCACCAATCTATATATAATCCTTAACAGTAGTACAATGAATCCTAGGAGTAACAAAAATTATAAACAAGTCCCGCAGCTATCTAGAGACGACTACAAGAACTCGAACGATCCGAAGGCGCGCCGCCGTCCTCACCTCTTCCTCATTGTAGCTAGGCAAAGCTTGTTGTAGTAGAAGGCTTGTTGCAATAGAAAGATGGAAAGTCATCGTTCTAAGACCTCAAAGGACTAGCGCACATGAGTAGTTACCATCGTCGATGAAGAGAACCATAGATTAGAAGAAACACCGACCAAATCGAGCGAGATCCATCGAACCGCCACGACTGGGGCTAGACGGGAGGATTTTATTCCATCTTCATGAAGTCGTGTTAGGGCTACTTCAGGACCGGTGGAGGCTACTCAGTTTAGGGCCACCTCGTCTAGGGGAAGAGCCTACGACCAGCTTATAAGGGGAAGTTTTCCTGCTCCCTTCAGTCCAGGCTTTTAGGATGTAGCGCGCTCTCACTTGTAGCTAGCCCGGATGCGTATAGATGTCTGAACCTAAGCCGAATGTTGGGCTAAGCCTGAGTGGACGCTAACATCTGGTATTAGAGCCACCATCGCCATGCCTTCCTAAGTGGATTCTCAAGGGGATGAGATGTTCGGGCTGCTGTTGACTAGTGAGGCTACTCAGTGTTCAGTCCCACCTCATGAGGGAAAGGATCAGCTAGGGGAAGCGACCAACGTATAAGGGCGAGTTCCCCTCCTCTTTCAGTCCCAACTTTTGGGATGGAGTGGGTTCTCACTTGTAGCTAGACCAAATGCGCATAAACCTCCGGACCTAGGCCGAGTGTTGGGCTAAGCGTGAGTGGACGCTAACAAGTCGCCACCGCCACAAACCCTAAGAAAAGCAAAACATCAAAAAGTGGAGCCCTCCCTGGTAGAATATGTGTATAATAGGTTAGTTGTGTATTTGTACCTAACCATGTATTGTACCCCTGGTCCATATATAATGAGATGAATAGGCCGGTATGTGTTGTACCGAGCCAACCCACAATACTCTTTTCCATCTAGGTTTTCATGGTATCAGAGCTAGCCCTGACCTAGCCGACGCTTCCGCCTTCGCCGCTGCCGCCCCTTGCGCGATGACGGCCACCGACGCATCTTCCTCGAGCAGCTCGGCCCCAACACGGCCTCTTGATGCGCCGTCAACCACGGCGCTGCCTGCTGGGTCGTCGACCACGGTGACCACGGCGCCACCTGCTGCGCCCTTTGTCGCGCATCCTTCCACGCCCTCTGCGTCGCCGCCGCTGCCGAGTTCTTATCCCGCGGCCCCGCCGTACTCCCTTTGGGGAACAAACGCCATCGCATCGATCTACACAGATGCCCTGTCCATGGCATCGGCGGGATCTCTCTCAGGCTTCGTTGCACCGAGCTCAACCTCTGGCCCGATCACGCGTCCCACGCAGTTTGGGGTGGGGCCCTCCTTCGTCAACGCGCCCTATCCCACCTTCGCCAACACGTCTATGCCGGGCATCATCAACATCCAGTCCGTGATCACCATCCGCCTCAACAACGAGAACTACTTGTTCTGGAGGGCGCAGGTTGCTCCTCTTCTCCGTAGCCAGATGCTGATGGGTTACTGTGACGGATCCATCCCCTGCCCCCCGGAACATGTCGGGGTCATGCACACCGGCGGCGTGATGCTACCGCAACCCAACCCGGCTTATCAACACTGGATCCAACAGGACCACTCCATTCTCTCGGCATTCGTCTCGTCCATGACTGAAGGTGTACTCGGGATGGTGATGTTTGCCAACTCTTCTCGAGAGGCGTGGGAAACTCTCAATGGTGTGTTTGCATCCACGTCCATTGCTCGGTCCTCCGGTATTCGCCAACAGATGGCGGAATTGAAGAAGCACGATCAGACGATCAATGTGTACTTCCACAGGATGAAGGCCCTTGCTGACTCACTTGCGAGCATCGGCGAGCCTCTCCGTGATGCAGAGTTTATCTCCTATCTCCTTGCTGGTCTAGACAAGGATTATGATGCCCTCTATCAGGTCATCAATGCGCGCCAGGGCGCCATGCCCATCCGTGACCTCTACTCCCTCCTTCAGGCCATGGAAGTCCGCAACTCGGCGCGGTACGCTGCTAAGGCATCCACACACTCCTTCCCTGCCGCGCACGCCGCGGCCTATGGAGCTCCTGCGGCATATGCTTCTCATGGTGGCGGGCCTAGGCCGCCTCCCCCTCGAGCTCCCTACGTGCCACCTTATGCACGTCCGCCGGAGCCTGGGTATGCACCCGCGCCCTCCACCACCACCGTCAGGAGGCAAAGGAAAGAATGTGCGCGGCGCTCGTGATGTCTAGTGCCAACTTTGCGGCATTCATGGTCATCCTGCGTCACGCTTCTACAAACGCTTCAACAAAGATTTCCTCGGCCTCAACAACAACGGGAGCGGAACGGAGAAACAGATCGCTATGGCCATGATGGCTGCCCCAGCACCTGGCTATGCGCTCGGCTACTCCTACGCGCCACCGACACCTGCTCCTGCCTATGCATCGGCACCAGCTGGCGCGCCGGCTACTCCCTCGCACGTGGTGGATCCCGCGTGGTACGCAGACTCGGGCGCAACACATCACATCACGCATGAATTGGACAAGCTCACCATGAGTCAGCCTTACTACGGCACTGATCAGGTTCACGCTGCAAACGGTACAGGTATGCGTATTCATAATATTGGTCATGCATCTATATCCACTCCATCATCTAGATCACTCACTTTAGATCGTGTTCTCCATGTTCCCGATGCTACTCGTAATCTTTTATCCATGAGTAAGCTTGCTCTTGACAATAATGTGTTTATTAAAGTTCACCCTTATGATCTCTTTGTTAAGGACCGGGACACGCGGGAGCCTATACTTAGAGATTGTCGGCTTGGTGGTCTCTATGAGATTAAAACCCCTGTTATCAAGCAGGCGCTCAGTGATACGTCTCCAACGTATCTATAATTTCTGATGTTCTGTGCTTGTTTTATGACAATACCTACATGTTTTGTTTACACTTTATATCGTTTTGATGCGTTTTCTGGAACTAACCTATTGACAAGATGCCGAAGTGCCAGTTCTGTTTTCTGTTTGGTTTCAAAATCCTAGTAAGGAAATATTCTCGGAATCGGACGAAATCAACGCCCAACATCCTATTTTCCCACGAAGCTTCCAGAACACCCGAGAGCCGTAGGGGAGCCTGGGCCCCACACAGTGGCGCGGCCAGGGTGTGGGCCGCGCCCCCTGTTGTGTCACCGCCTCGTCGACCTTCCGACTCCGCCTCTTCGCCTATAAGAAGCCCCCTGACCTAAATCTTCGATACGAATAAGCCACGGTACGAGAAACCTTCCAGAGCCGCCGCCATCGCGAAGCCAAGATCCGGGGACAGAGTCTGTTCCGGCACGCCGCCGGGACGGGGAAGTGCCCCGGAAGGCTTCTCCATCGACACCACCGCCATCTTCATCATCGTTGCTGTCTTCCATGAGGAGAGTAGTTCTCCATCGAGGCTAAGGGCTGTACCGGTAGCTATGTGGTTAATCTCTCCTATGTACTTCAATACAATGATCTCATGAGCTGCTTTACATGATGAGATTCATATGAGCTTTGTATCGCTACTAGTCTATGTGCTACTCATGTGATGTTATTAAAGTAGTCTATTCCTCCTGCATGGTGTAATGGTGACAGTGTGTGCATCGTGTGGTTCTTGTCGTAGATTATGATCATAATCTCTTGTAGGTTATGGAGTTGATTATCGCTATGATAGTATTGATGTGATCTATTCCCCCTTTCATAGTGTAATGGTGACAGTGTGTATGCTATGTTAGTACTCGGTTTATTTTGCAAAGATCTATTATGCTCTAAGGTTATTTAAATATGAACATCGAATGTTGTGGAGCTTGTTAACTCCGGCATTGAGGTGCTCTTGTAGCCCTACACAATGAATGGTGTTTGTCATCCAACAAAAAGTGTATGTAGCACAAATGAGAGAAGTTATTATTTATTATGCGATCAATGTTGAGAGTGTCCACTAGTGAAAGTATGATCCCTAGGCCTTGTTTCCAATACTGCAAACACCGCTTACTTACTGTTTTGTTGCATGTTTACTCGCTGCCATATTTTATTCAGATTACTATTACCACTCATATACATCCATGCTACTTGTATTTCACTATCGAACTAGTGCACCTATACATCCGACAAGTGTATTAGGTGTGTTGGGGACACAAGAGACTTCTTGTATCGTGATTGCAGGGTTGCTTGAGAGGGATATCTTTGACCTCTTCCTCACTGAGTTCGATAAACCTTGGGTGATCCACTTAAGGGAAAACTTGTCTGTTCTACAAACCTCTGCTCTTGGAGGCCCAACACTGTCTACAAGAATAGAAGCACCCGTAGACATCAAGCTATTTTCTGGCGCTGTTGCCGGGAGGAAAGGTAAAGGCACTCATACTCCGGTCCAGGTAACTAAGTTATTTTCTGTTGCCGTTGTAAGTGCTCGAAGCTATTTCCTTTAGATCCTGCAATTGCATCTTTTTGTTTCTTGTTTACACTAGTTAGGCATAATGGAAAGCAAAAGTGAGCTTTTATTTCTATTTCCAGAGTTAAGACATGGATTGTTTGCTGCGAAAATTAAAAAACCTATGGAATCTTATTTGCATGCTAGTACCAATGATATTAGTATGAACGCTTTGAACACCATTGTTGTTAATGATATGGAAAATTCTAAGCTTGGGGAAGCTGGTTTTGATGAGCATGATATTTTTAGTCCCCCAAGCGTTGAGGAGAAAATTTTCTTTGACGATACTTTGCCTCCTATTTATGATGATTATAATGATAGTGGTCTTTTGGTGCCGCCTACTATGGAGAGTAAATTTTATTATGATTATAATATGCCTCCTACACTTGATGAGAATAATGATGATAGCTACTTTGTTGAATTTTCTCCCACTACAACTAATAAAATTGATCATGCTTATGTGGAGAGTAATAATTTTATGCATGTGGCTCATGACAAGAATGTTTTATGTGATAGTTATATTGTTGATTTTGTTCATGATGCTACTGAAAGTTATTATGAGAGAGGGAAACATGGTTATATGCATCTTCATAATATTAAGTTTCCTCTCTTTATGTTGCGAATCTTGAAATTGCGCTTGTGTTGCTTTTCTATGCTTGCCACTTTGCTCTTCATGAATTTATTTGTGTACAAGATTCCTTTTCATATGAAGTGGGTTAGGCTTAAATGTGTTTTGACTTTGCTTCTTGATGTTCTTTTTTGCTTCAACTCTTCTTTCTCGCGAGAGCATCATTAAAATTGCTGAGCCCATCTTAATGGCTATAAAGAAAGAACTTCTTGGGAGATAACCCATGTGTTTATTTTACTACAGCACTTTTGTTTTATATTTGAGTCTTGGAAGTTGTTTACTACTGTAGCAACCTCTCCTTATCATGTTTTTGTGCCAAGTAAAGTCTCTATTGCAAAGTTGATGCTAGATTTGATTGCTGCGCAGAACAGAATTGCTGTCTGTCACGAATTCGCAGAAGTCTCTGTAAAAAATCAAAAAAATCTGCAAATTTACGTGTGTGATCCTCAGATATGTACTCAACTTTCATTAGTTTTGAGTTTTTCCGTTTGAGCAAGTTAAGTGCCCCTTCCAGGTTCGTCTTTACGGACTGTTCTGTTTTTGACAGATTCTGCCTTTTATTTCGCATTGCCGCTTTTGCTATGTTGAATGAGTTTATTTGTTCCATTAACTTTCAGAAGCTTTGTGCAATGTCCAGAAGTGTTAAGAATGATTATGTCACCTCTGAACATGTGAATTTTTATTATGCACTAACCCTCTAATGAGTTTGCTTGAAGTTTGGTGTGGAGGAAGTTTTCAAGGGTCAAGAGAAGAAGGTGATATATGATCAAGAAGAGTGAAAAGCCTAAGCTTGGAGATGCCCCCGTGGTTCATCCCTGCATATTTCAAGAAGACTCAAGCGTCTAAGCTTGGGGATGCCCTTCTTCATCAACTTATCAGGTTTCTTCTATTGAAACTATATTTTTATTCAGTCACATCTTATGTACTTCACTTGGAGCGTCTGTGTGCTTTTATTTTCGTTTTGTTATTTTCATTCTCTGAATAAGTTCATCATTGTGTGGGAGAGAGACACGCTCCGCTTTTTCATATGAACATTAGTGTTCTTCGTTTATGCTTTTAATGTTCAAGGGCGAAAGTTGATCGCTTCACTTGTTGCTATTTGGTTGGAATAAGAAAATGCTTCATATGGTCTTGAATAATTTGATACTTGGCAATTGTTTTGAGCTCTCATAAATCATGTTTAAGCTCTTGCATCATGTAGTTTAAATCTAGTAGTGGAGAACTACTGTAGAGTTTGTTGAAATTGGTTTGCATGATTGGTCTCTCTAAGGTCTAGATATTTTCTGGTAAAAGTGTTTGAGCAACAAGGAAGACAGTGTAGAGTCTTATAATGCTTGCAATATGTTCTTATGTAAGTTTTGTTGTACCGGTTTATACTTGTGTTTGCTTCAAACAACCTTGCTAGCCTAAGCCTTGTACTGAGAGGGAATACTTCTCGTGCATCCAACACCTTGAGCCAAAACCTATGCCATTTGTGTCCACCATATCTACCTACTATGTGGTATTTCCTGCCATTCCGAGTAAATACTTCATGTGCTACCTTTAAACAATTCAAAATTTACTATCTCTTATTTGTGTCAATGTTTTATAGCTCATGAGGAAGTATGTGGTGTTTTATCTTTCGATCTTGTCATTTACTTCGACTTTCACAATGGACTAGTGGCTCATCCGCTTATCCAATAATTTTGCAAAAGAGCCAATGGGGTTCCCAGCCCCAATTAATTAACTTGCATTAATAATTCTCTTCACATGTTTTGCTCTGATCTATCAGTAAGCAACTTAAATTTGCAAATAGACACTCCTAATGTTGGAAGGCACCCGAGGATTCGGTTAGCCATGGCTTGTGAAAGCAAAAGGTTGGGAGGAGTGTCATCTAATAAATAAAACTAAAGTACATGTGTAAACAAAAGAGAAGAGGGATGATCTACCTTGCTGGTAGAGATAACGTCCTTCATGGGCCGCTCTTGAAAGTCTGGTTGATAAGGTAGTTAGAGTACCCATTACCATTCGTTGACAACAACAAACACCTCTCAAAATTTTACTTTTATGCTCTCTATATGATTTCAAAACTTGAAAAGCTCTAGCACATGATTTAATCCCTGCTTCCCTCTGCGAAGGGCCTTTCTTTTACTTTATTGTTGAGTCAGTTTACCCATTTCCTTCCATCTTAGAAGCAAACACTGTGTCAACTGTGCATTGATTCTTACATACTTGCTTATTTGCATTCATCATATTACTCTATGTTGACCATTATCCATGAGATATGCATGTTGAAAGTTGAAAGCAACGCTGAAACTTATATCTTCCTTTGTGTTGCTTCGATGCCTTTACTTTGAATTTATTGCTTTATGAGTTAACTCTTATGCAAGACTTTTTGATGCTTGTCTTGAAAGTACTATTCATGAAAAGTTTTGCTATATGTTATCTATTTGTTAGCAAACTATAGATCATTGCTTTGAATCACTCCATTCATGTCATATGCTTTACAATAATGTTGATCAAGATTATGATGGTAGCATGTCACCTCAGAAATTATTCTTGTTATCGTTTACCTACTCGAGGACGAGTAGGAACTAAGCTTGGGATGCGATACGTCTCCAACGTATCTATAATTTCGATGTTCCATGCTTGTTTTATGACAATACCTACATGTTTTGTTCACACTTTATATCGTTTTGATGCGTTTTCCGGAACTAACCTATTGACAAGATGCCGAAGTGCCGTTCCTGTTTTTGTTTTTGGTTTCAGAAATCCTAGTAAGGAAATATTCTCGGAATCGGACGAAATCAACGCCAGCATCCTATTTTCCCACGAAGCTTCCACACCCGAGAGCCGCCGGGGAGCCCTGGGGGCCCCACACACCAGGATGGCGCGGCCAGGGTGTGGGCCGCGCCCCCTGTTGTGTCACCGCCTCGTCGACCTTCCGACTCCGCCTCTTCGCCTATAAGAAGCCCCCTGACCTAAATCTTCGATACGAATAAGCCACGGTACGAGAAACCTTCCAGCCGCCGCCATCGCGAAGCCAAGATCCGGGGGACAGAGTCTCTCTCGCACGCGCCGGACGGGAAGTGCCCCGGAAGGCTTCTCCATCGACACCACCGCCATCTTCATAATCGCCTGTCTTCCATGAGGAGGTAGTAGTTCTCCATCGAGGCTAAGGGCTGGGTAGCTATGTGGTTAATCTCTCTCCTATGTACTTCAATACAATGATCTCATGAGCTGCTTTACATGATTGAGATTCATATGAGCTTTGTATCGCTACTAGTCTATGTGCTACTCATGTGATGTTATTAAAGTAGTCTATTCCTCCTGCATGGTGTAATGGTGACAGTGTGTGCATCGTGTGGTTCTTGTCGTAGATTATGATCATAATCTCTTGTAGGTTATGGAGTTGATTATCGCTATGATAGTATTGATGTGATCTATTCCCCTTTCATAGTGTAATGGTGACAGTGTGTATGCTATGTTAGTACTCGGTTTATTTTGCAAAGATCTATTATGCTCTAAGGTTATTTAAATATGAACATCGAATGTTGTGGAGCTTGTTAACTCCGGCATTGAGGTGCTCTTGTAGCCCTACACAATGAATGGTGTTTGTCATCCAACAAAGAGTGTATGTAGCACAAATGAGAGAAGTTATTATTTATTATGCGATCAATGTTGAGAGTGTCCACTAGTGAAAGTATGATCCCTAGGCCTTGTTTCCAATACTGCAAACACCGCTTACTTATTGTTTTGTTGCATGTTTACTCGCTGCCATATTTTATTCAGATTACTATTACCACTCATATACATCCATACTACTTGTATTTCACTATCTCTTCGCCGAACTAGTGCACCTATACATCTACAAGTGTATTAGGTGTGTTGGGGACACAAGAGACTTCTTGTATCGTGATTGCAGGGTTGCTTGAGAGGGATATCTTTGACCTCTTCCTCCCTGAGTTCGATAAACCTTGGGTGATCCACTTAAGGGAAAACTTGCTGCTGTTCTACAAACCTCTGCTCTTGGAGGCCCAACACTGTCTACAAGAATAGAAGCACCCGTAGACATCACTCAGCAGTGTCAAGGTGTCACGAGATATGTGGCATCATCGCCTAGGCCACCCAGCTTTGCAAATTGTTCAGCATGTTCTTCATAGTCATGATTTGCCATCTATCCTAGAACCAAATAAAGTGTCTTCAGTTTGTGATGCATGTCAACAAGGGAAGATTCATCAATTGCTCTTCCCCTTGTCTTCTCGTGTAACACAATACCCATTAGAGATTATATATTCTGATGTTTGGGGCCCTGCCTAAGTTTCTGTTAGTGGACATCGATTTTATGTGAGTTTTGTTGATGCCTACAGTCGTTTCACTTGGCTATATTTGCTTAAGCATAAATCTGAAGTCTTTACTGTCTTCACTCAGTTTCAGAAACATGTTGAGCGTCTTCTTAATCGCAAAATATTGCATGTTCAAACTGATTGGGGTGGAGAGTATGAAAAACTCCATCCTTTCTTAATAGCCTTGGCATTTCTCATCGTGTATCTTGTCCACATACTCATCAACAAAATGATGCTGAGCGTAAACATAATCACATAGTTGAGACTGGGCTTACTTTACTTGCGCATGCATCACTTCCTCTTTACTATTGGGGTGATGCCTTTGCCACAACCTTTTTTCTTATAAATCGGCTTCCCAGTCGCACTACTGCCATGAAGACTCCTCTTGAGCGTCTTCTCCGTGAGACACCAGACTATACCTTTTTTAAGGTGTTTGGGTGTGCCTGTTGGCCCAATCTTCGCCCATATAACACTCATAAACTTGATTTTTGCTCTAAGAAATGCGTGTTCCTAGGGTATAGCTCCCTTCATAAAGGTTACAAGTGTCTCCATGTTCCATCTAAGCGTGTTTATATCTCCCACAATGTTATCTTCAACGAGAATCATTTCCCTTTTTCCAACATGCCCGCTATTCACCTGTCACCACCACATACAGAGTCCTCTTTACTTTATGCTGACCAATTTATGGATAATGCATATACTCCGCCTTTGTTTGCTAACCACGATGCAGGTAATCCTCGCGGTGCTCGTCTGGAACTTCTCACGCCCGAACACCATACGGGTCACGTCGATCACGGCGCCTCCGCGCCGCACGTCGATCATCCCGGCCTCGGGCTGCGCCCCGACCGACTCGGCTCGGCCTCCTTCGGCTGAGTCCTCAACGCCTCCGCGTGAGGCCTCTCCTGGCCCGTCTTCATCGGCACCCACTGGGCCGCCTCCGTCGCCTGGCCTGACTGGGTCAACCCCGTCTCCATCGACTGCTCCTACGCCTACGCCACCAGGGACTTCACCATCTCCATCTACTGTGCCTGATTAGCAGCATCCGGTGTCTGCACCCCCCGCTGCTCCGTCTGGTCCGGTCACACGCCTTCGTCGTGGTATTTCTCAGCCCAAAGTTCGTACTGATGGCACAGTGGCATGGAATACTGTCCTTGCTGCCTTTGCGGCCTCCAAGGATACCTCTGAACCTCGTGATTTCCGTGAAGCCCTTCGAGTTCCTCATTGGCGTACTGCTATGGAGACAGAGTTTGCTGCCCTCAAGAATAATGGTACTTGGATTCTGGTCCCACCTGGTGTCAACTTGATTGATTCTCGATGGGTCTTAAAGGTTAAACTTCATGCCGACGGTTCTATTGAGCGCTACAAAGCGCGCCTTGTTGCTAAAGGCTTTAAGCAACGCTATGGTTTGGATTATGAGGAGACTTTTTCTCCCGTGGTTAAGCTTGCTACTGTGAGACTTCTTTTGTCTCTTGCTCTGTCCCGTGGCTGGCATCTTCGTCAATTGGATATTCAGAATGCCTTCCTGAACGGTTTTCTTGATGAGCAGGTCTATATGCGATAGCCACCTGGTTTTGCTGATCCTGACAAGCCTGGTCACTATTGTCGCCTCATTCGTTCTTTGTATGGTGTGAAGCAGGCTCCACGGGCATGGCATGGACGACGCAGTTCTGTTCTTGGTAGATTGGGTTTCTCACCGTCTACTGCAGATACTTCTTTGTTTATTCTCCAGAGGCCAGATGTGACTATTTATCTGTTGGTCTATGTTGATGATATCATCGTTATTAGCTCGACTGCGACTGCCATTCCCAAGTTGATCTCTCAACTTCGGGCTGACTTCTCTGTGAAGGATCTTGGTTTTCTTCATTATTTTCTGGGCATTGAGGTGGATTCCTCCTCATCAGGCAGTCTCATCCTTCGACAGTGCAAGTATGCCCTTGAGTTACTTGCACGTGCTGGTATGTTGAAGTGCAATCCTGCTACTACTCCTATGTCACCCTATGAGCGTCTATGCAGTGTTGATGGTGATGCTCTTTCTTCTGAGGAGGCTACTCAGTATCGCAGTATTGTTGGTGGTTTGCAGTATCTCACTGTCACTCGTCCTGACTTATCCTTTGTTGTTAACAAGGTTTGCCAGTATCTCTCTGAGCCTCGTACTCCTCATTGGGCAGCTGTTAAGCGGATACTTCGCTATGTTCGGTTCACTGTTGACATTGGCCTTCAGTTTTGGTCTGCTTCCTCCACTCTTCTGTCTGCTTTCTCTGATGCAGATTGGGCGGGCAATATAGATGACAGACGATCTACGGGGGGATATGCTATCTTTTATGGTGGTAATTTGATCGCCTGGAATGCTCGTAAGCCGTCCACGGTTTCGCGGTCGAGTACTGAGTCTGAGTACAAAGCGTTGGGTGATGCTACAGCAGAGCTCATCTGGGTTCAGTCGCTGCTACAGGAGCTTGGTTTTATCCAAGTTCGGCCTCCAGTGTTATGGTGTGACAACATTGGAGCAACCTATCTGTCAGCTAATCCAGTATTTCATGCACAGACGAAGCATATTGAAGTTGATTTTCACTTTGTTCGTGAACGCGTATCTCAGAAGCAATTGCAGATTCGATTCATTCATCTAAGGATCAAGTGGCTGATATTTTCACTAAACCACTTCCGTTGCCATTGTTTAATCATTGTAGGCACAATCTCAACCTTATGTTACCGGTTGTGATTGAGGGAGGGTGATAGATATGTGTATAATAGGTTAGTTGTGTATTTGTACCCAACCATGTATTGTACCCCTGGTCCATATATAATGAGATGAATAGGACGGTATGTGTTGTACCGAGCCAGCCTACAATACTCTTTTCCATCTAGGTTTTCACTCCCGCTGGCAAGGACTGGGATCCACCGCGACTCCATGGCTCTGAAGCCACAAGAAGCGGGACAGATCAGCGGCGGTGGCACTGGGAGTCAGGATGCCCTAATCGCTAGTCTCTCTCGTCAGCCAAGGGATATGAGCGGGGAGGACTATGTTTTTAGTTCATTACTATTCATTTGTTCTCATTATTGTCGCTTGTGTCGGCATGGAATGCATCCAAATTGTGCTTTAGCTTTGAGAGAACGTGTACGTCATGCATGCAGACGTATGCATGCCATGATCTGCTCCTTGCTTTTTCTGATATGCTGTTTGTGCTTCTAGTTAGCCTGGTGACTGTCTACTGGACCGATGACAGTGATCTTTTATTTATCTTATCTTCCCTCTCTCGTGGGAACAGAGCGTGTTATGGAAAGTCCGTTTTTAAATTATCCATAATTTTTAATACATATTACGGACATTGCCACCGCTTTAGTGGAAAAATGGTTCGCCGAGGTGGGCCAAAACTTTCGTCCGCGTGGTCGAGGCTCCTTTTTCCTTCTTATCGATCCAATCTGGTCGTGTTCTACTTCCAACACCAGGTCCTCCTTGCAGCCGCCAAACAGAAGCTGTCGCCCGCCCTCCTTCGGCCGCCGCTTTCTTTTCTGGTCGTGCCCCCAGAGTTGGCCGCTGAGGAGGAACGCAGATCGTCGTACACGCTGCCGCATCGACTCGAACCCCTTGCATGGCGTCGCTGCTGGGTCTCAGACACCACCTCACCGCCTGAAGCTGCCACCGGGATCGGACTAATTTCCCACGTGCTCGCGCCGCCGCCAGCGGTTCCGCAGCTCGTACGGCCGTGGTTCTCCGCCGCTCGTACGTACTGTGAAGGACAAAGCCACTCCTCTGGCCGGCAGCTAAAAGTGTCGAGGCACTAGAAGAAAGTCCCCGGTCGCTTCAGTATGCCTAATCTTCAGAATTTTTTCTCTGCAGATTCGTCTATGTTCCGCTTTGGACGGTCATCAGCGCGTCGACAATTGCAGGGGCTACAGAGTTTTGGGAGGACGCAACGACAGAGCGGCGAGCAGCATCAGAGAAGGAACAAGTTATTAGCAAAGCCGAGCTAGCAGCGAGCCAGCGACAACAAGGAGCAATAACAGGGACGAGCTGAGGAAAAGAAAATAGGCCTGCCTTATCTCGAGAAAGGAACAGTATCAACCCACTCGAGCTTTTCTCCAAGGTGGAAGGAGAATAAAAAGTGGGCGGAAAGGGAGAAAATTTTGCCGATGCTCCAAATCGATTGGTAGGAGAACCAGCGCCATGGAGCCCTCCGTTTCCATTGAGGTGCAGAATTCTTCCGATAGAGAATAGGAATTTTTCCAGAGAAGCATGGGGCGTTCAGTAACATAGTGGCAATTAAATTACAGTGATTTTTTTTATCTGTTTCTGAGGCTCCTGACCCACATAAACGAGATTGTTGTGGGCGCAAAGCTGTGAGGAGGGACGTACGAATGGCCCAATTCGCGAGAAAATTGCATATTGCTACCACAATTGCGGCTAGGGCTTCAGAAAACTACCACTTTTCAGGTCAACTGCAAAAAACTACCACTTTTCAGGTCAACTGCAAAAAACTACCACTTTTACGTTTAATGGTTTCAAAAAACTACCAGTTCTGTGTAACAATCGGTTTGGCCCATTTGATCATGTTTTTGACAGAGATGGCCCACCATGTCATTCAGATACAAAACTTGATCAAATAGTGGGCCATCACTGTCAGAAACATGATTAAATTGGACCAAACCGAGTGTTACACACAATTGGTAGTTTTCTGAAGCAATTAGACGCAAAAGTAGTTTTTTGCAACTAACGGAAAAGTGGTACTCCGTTCTTTCTATAATGCCTATTGTTTTTTCGCATTTGTTTCAGAATATAAGAGTAAAGCAATGTTTTTTTTGCAAAGAATCCCTTCCACCGATCAGGTCAAATCCAGAAAATCTGGAAACCGATGTGGGCATGTATTTTTGAGATCTGTTTTCAGTTTTCTATTTTGTCTGTGATATTGTTAGGGGGTTTTGTGTCAAAAATGGCTCGCGCTAATTTTCGTGCCAAAAAACAATAGGCACTATAGAAAGGAACGGAGGGAGTAGTTTTTTGAAGCCTAGCCTCAATTGTGGTAGCAATATGCAATTATCTCCCCAATTCGCAGTCCCAATCCCGTCTCAATTGGGCCAATTCACGCTCACGAGATGCACGAACAGATAGATTGCTTTCTGTAGTCTTCTTATATATTCTTGATGTTAGTCCCACCTCGGGTCCTTATGGGAAATTCGACTGGCTTAAATACATGCATATTGACTGGATTATCAGCAAGGTGTCTCCAAAACAAAAAAGCAACGGGTTGGCTAATTAAACACGTATTGGATGAACATGGCGAAATTAACTGGACGGCAAGGCGGTCAGGGAGAGACGGTGAGAAAGAGGGGCGTGCGACGGGATGATGGCAGCGGATATGAGAGAGAATTTAGCCCCCTCTCAGAGGGAGAGGGCTGGCGATGAAAAAGACGCGTGCGACGTGCTAGCGGAAGAAGCGAGCGACCAGCTAGGGTTAAAAAAATTAGAAGTTCACTTAGCTCGTGACAAATTTATTTTTTATCCTTTTCAGGAATTCATTTCATCGACATGGTGATTTCAATTGCAAAAACATAAAAAAACAACTTATTACATGAAGTTCGTCTTAATTTAAAAGAAGTTCAGGTCGTTTAATGGAGGGTCTTTTTATCCGAATCTCAAAGCACAATGGACGGTGATGGAAACACCCACACTCATGCGTGGGTGTACAAAAGTATTTCCGCTTTTCTTACCCACAAGTTCATTAATGCAGTTGCACAATTTACATAAAAAAAATTGTATTTAACCCGTCGCAACGCACTTAATACAACACCTTCCATGTACCGGTTGGTTTATATTTTTATCCATCTCCCACCCTGGATGAACGAATGGCTCGCGAACGTCGGCCACATGCCAAGCAAAGCAGAGGAGGCTGCCGGGGCGAAAGCCCTCATGCTCGCACAATCCAAGGCGCGCGCGCGTCTCTTTGCCTTCCAGAACTCCCTAGGCCTCATCTCCTTAGGCTTCTTTGGTTAAGATATCACGATGCTGGCTGGCTAACGCACAGATATTTTATGTCAATAGTCCCACCTCGATCGCATATACCGAGTTCCATCGGTTTATATGCCGAAGTTTTCTAGATTATAACAAGCCGACTTGGAACAACAAGCATCAGCTGATATGGAGAATTTGGGAAAGCAGGGGAATAAAAGTAGAGGCCGCAAGAAGGATCCAAACTGGAAAGGGAAATAGATGGAGGAAGGAAATCAAAGAGGACCCGTCTCAAAGTTGCCTAGCCAAATCAGGCACAGCCAGCATCGTGCGTGCAACTACTTCTCCGTCCGACCGCATGGCGCGATGCCGGCGGGGAGGCGCGGCTCTGATTGCTGCATGGGATCGAAGGTCGGCGCAGGGATGGGGAGCCGGGGGAGCTCCTCCTGGCGGCGTTCGGAGGAGAGACGACCGAGGCAGGGTTCTGGCCTTCTGGGTAGTAGGTTTCGGGAGGGGTCGTTTGGGCTGCTGGGTAAGGCCTACATGGGGTGGCAAGTTAATTTGGTGGAGGCTTATCCCTGTTTTATTCCTGAAATATTTTGGAATTTTCATTTGAGAAAAAGATAGGCTATAAAAAGTTTTAAACGCTCGTGATTTTTTAAAACCTTGCTTACTTAATTTAAATCAAACATCTGAAAATATATAAATAATTAAGAATTTTTTTAATTTTGATCATGTTGTCCCAACCATGAACCATGGTCTATGAAACCCACCGAAATAATTTGAGTGAATTTTTAAAACTTCTTGACACAATAGATTCATGCGTTATCTCTTAATGTCAGGGTATTCTTATTAACTGACCAAATCTTAGCTAATGGACAATTTTATTTTCATTGTCAATATGAATGAGGCAAGAAAATTGTCTTCCCATATAAAGCGCAACATGGTGGGTTTGAATATTTATTTCCCGATGCAACGCACGGGCACTTCTGCTAGTTGGAAAATAAAGAGAAGTTGTACTGCTAGTAGTTCCTGCACTGCCAGGCTCCTCCTAATTAGTCATTGTCCCACAGTCAGTCAACCTCTGTCAACTCCTACTACCTCACAAATCTCGTTTGGAAAGTGGCGGGAGCATCCGTGACAACAAAGTGTGTAGTGCCGTGTTGCGGGTACACGCAGATGCATGATTGAAACTGAAAGCGAGAGAACTGAAGCGAATCGAATCCAGGACGTCCCATCTGCCAAAGATCGATCAATCAATCGCTCGAAACTCGAAAGTAATAAGCAGCATATATTCCAGCATCAGCCCCCTCGATCGTCGGAACTGCGTGCCCGCAAGCAAGTTATTTCATCAATCTCCTTTGTGTCACACTCACATATGCATGAACAGTACGCGTCGCGTACCTTCTCTTTTCTTAATTTGTGTATGAAGAAATTCAGAATCTCTTTCGAAGAGGGAATCTCTGGATCGATCGGCATGGTTTCCCTGCAATTTATTCTATGTTTACTTTCGAGAAACCCCTACGTTGGAAAAGAGCAAGAGATCGATCCGAGCACCGAATGCTAGCTCGGGAATCCTCGGTACTGGTACCTCCATTCTAAAATAAGTTTCATAGATTTATCGCGATATAGATTTTATCTAGATATATTTTAATTATAGGTAGATCTGTTTCTAAATAAAGTTATGATATTTATTTTAAAACGGAGGGAGTATTTTCTTTGGCTGTTGAGTTGATTCTCTTCCATCCGGTCTCTTTGCGTAAGTGCGTCAGACTGCAAGAGGCTATCTCTGCCTTTCGACAAAAGCTCTATTGTCAATGTGAGCCATCAATGTCAAATGAAAAATAAAAGGGAATTAGCGAATGCGAGATAACCACGTCTTCCTCGCGAGTCCCAAAACGCACCCGATTGTATTTCAATCAAGTGAGGACGCACATCTATCTCTGTTATTAAAGTAAAACCTGTAATATATGATGTCACACTTTCTACGCCACCACCGATCAATTTAGCTACCCGACTACCACCCTCCTAGTAGCTGTGTGTCACACTTTAGCTAACAAACTTCATGTACGCATGCAACCCTTCGCCCCAAATATTGTTGGGGTAACAACCCCAAATATGGTTTGAAACAAAGTATATGCATGCACATGCAACAGACAAACAAACTTATGGAATGTTCTTATAATCTTACAACCAGCCACAAAGTTCCACACAACACTCACATAATATCTCGCCATCAACTATTTCTTCTACGTGGACATCAGTCTTTCACTTTGTTATTGTTGTTCAAGATCTGCACCAATCTTGGGTAGTTTGTTGCGCCAGTTTGCAACGCACTCCATGTTGCCTCCGAGTCACTAATGTTGTTTAAGAGCACCCGCCGCGAAAACCACAAGCTCACCCATCCACCGCGCCAACGATTGGATCACCATATCTAGGGATGCTACATGTAGAGTTTTGATCCATGTACTCCAGGTTCATCTACCTCAAATCTTCACCAAATATTGTCCATTTGTAAATCTTATACTCTCTCTAGCTCTAAATAATGTTGGGTCATGTCCCTCAACATGAAGGTGTGTTGGCATCCCAACACCAGCCCAAAGTCCAACACGTATCAACCATTGATTGAGATCGCATCCAATGGCTAAGCTGCCTCCTTGAGAGGTGGAAAAGAGAAAACCCTAGCCACCTTGGTAGGTGTGTGGGTGAGGGAGCAAGAGCAAGCCAGAACGTGGTTGCTGCTATGAGCAGGCCCGTCGAGGAGCACGTGCGAGCTGTGCGCTAGCACTGGGCCCCCCAAAGTTTGGGGCCCCCAAAAGTAAGGCCCAGGGTCGATAGATCATGGCCTCATCTCCCGCAGCACATGCTAAATCTCTCGATGTCTAACCGTGCATGAGTTTGGCCCCAATTCAGTCAGATTGATCGATGATATAAGCACGAGCGATGCCGCCGAGGGCGGAAAGATCTTCACCCGGGCGGGCAGGGGCTTCCCAGTCCGCGGTGGTTCTTCGTCCATGGCGGAAAGGTGGTCTAGCCACAGGAACGGGATAGAGCGGTGGAGGGGACATGGAGGCTGCCGCTCTCTAAAAGTCACTGTACGTCTCTTGATCCGTTCTTGGTTTCTTGTGTGATGTTGTCGTTTTATGCACCTTTGCTTGCCCGTTGGTTTGGATGGGTTGTTTCGTTTCTCTATTTGCTGCGTCATGTAGATGTCTCCAGATTACTCTGAACATTAGCACAAGTAGTACATACGTAGTACATCCATTCTTTTTCTTTTTTTCCATCAAAGACCCAAAAGGCAGATTCATCGCGAGTACAAGAAACATATACTTTTTTTTTTGCCAACTAAGACTCCAAAAGATGAATTGATAGATGAAATGATCCTGAATTCATAATGGTATGTCTTAAGAAATTCAATTTGATATATTTCTAGATAATATACTAAGTAATACTAATACATAATTGAATTATAACTAAGTGAAAGTATGCATTACAGCATTAGTATATTAGCAAAAAAATTGTAAGAATTAGTGCTCCATCTGCATTCGCACTGGGGCCCTAAATTCCTGGAGACGGCCCTGGCTATGAGAGGGTGAGAGAACACATTTGAACACTATAACCAAGTGAGAGGGGACGTGAATTATGTCCAAATTTCTGACCTGGCCAGTTTGTCTTCAGGTTGGTCTTTGGAGGCTAAAACTTTTTTTGAGTAGTTCGATATGGTTAGCTGGTTTGAGATTTGTGTTAGTGAAGAATCAAATTTGAGAGTACTCGAACGGCTGCAGTTTCAGCACAAAGCAATTATGGGAGACAAACAATTTTGGCAGGCAAAGAGTGTCCATTTGAGCTGATTTTTTATCAGTGTGTTGGAAACTCGTACGTATGATTGTCTGCCAATTTTTTGGTGAAACCTATACACCGACTAGGTCGGTGGCTACGATCCACCGCACACCCCCTGAGCGGGTGTGGGCCTGGCCCAGGTAGGCTCTTTTTCGTTTTTCGTTTTTCATTTCTGTTTTCTGTTTTCTTTTTTGTTTATATTTAATTTTCAGATACGAAAATTATTAAAAGAATAAAATGTTCAAATTTTAAAATGTTCAAATTTTAAAACGTTCAAATTCGAAAACCGTTCAAATTTTAAAATGTTCAAATACAAAAAATGTTCAAATTATAAAAACATTCAAATTTGAAATCCGTTCAAATTTATAAAGCGTTCAAATTTGGAAAAATGTTCAAATTCGAAAATTGTTCAAATTCTAAAAATGTTCATAACTAAAAATGGTAAACAAATTATTTTTTTACAAAATTTAAAAAATGTTTTTAAAATAGATCCATATCCGAAAATGTTCAAATTTCAAAAAAAATCAAAATCTGAACATTTTAAAATTTCAAAAATTTCGAATCTGAACATACTTTAAACTTTTGTTGTCCGAAAATAACTTTTTTTAAATTTATATTAAGAAAGAAAAATATTAACAGAAAGGAAACAGCTAAAAAGAAAAAAAGGTACCTACTCTTAATGGATCGCGGCCCAACGAACCGACCTGGTCGCTGGGGTGTGCGGTGCCCCGTACACGCCGACCAGGTCGGTGTTTAGGCGCTCCCCAAATTTTTGGTCAGTGTGTTGTTGTTGGCCTGGCCGCAGCGCAGCCACATCCCCTTGCAGGTTGTGGGCCTGGCACGGCCCAGGAAGCCACGTGCTGAGCCAGACACGTCGCAGGCCTGGCCAGCATCCTTTGGGCCGGCCCGCGACTGCACAGCCCGTTGACCATCTTTCCCGCACCATCCGAAGAATTTACACCAACTCTGCCACCGCACATACATAGCCAGTTGAGGAAAATCTGAATCCCGAATCGTTTCGTCTCATTTCCCCACCCGCACCAGTCACCACCAGCGAGCGAGCCCCGCCCGCTAGGGTTCCGGCGCCGCCTCCTTGTCCCGTCCCGGCCTCGGCCCCGATCCAGTCCGACCGGCGCCGCCGCCGGAGCTACCTCAGCGAAAAGCGCCACTCTTCCACGCACCGGCTGCAGCCGCGCCGGGCCGGAGCCGACGCCGCATTCGAAGAGGAGGGACTAAGCTCGCCTCTGCTCCAAGGCCTCCGTGCAGCTCGTTTCCGACCCCCTTCGGTGAATTATCACTTTACTACTTTTTTTCTGCCCATACAGATTCTCGTCTTCTGTGCATGTATATATGCGTGTGTGATCTATTTCTTCCCTCTGTTATGGTTAAACACGAATTAAGAATCCAGAGTGGCCTCCATCATATGTGTACGTATGCTGTGAGTGTTCAATTTCAGTTTGTTTTACATACCGTAGTTCTTTCCTACCAGCAGGGGGAGGAGCCCCTGCGGTTTTTTAATTAAAAAGAAGAAGAGTGTGAGGATGTCGAAATCAAGGAATTAAATCGCGTCCACCGGTTTTCGCGCGTGCGCCGGCAGGAAGCGCCACTGCGGTCTCTACCGATGGCCCATCCACACGTGCCGTAGTTCTTTGTTTGGTAATTGTATGTTTATAGATGGAAATGGGAAAGGTAGCGGCAAAGAAACATGTGATGCCGCTCGAAACAGAACAGGCAGTGCTGTGTCTAAATACATAAGTACTCCAGAATGGTGAAGTAACTAGACAATCACCGGGCTGTATTTTCCCGCATATACGATCACATGCTACCAACACAGCTCCTTGATTGATGCTGCTCCTTGTCATTTTGATCACTTCCTCTTTGTTCTGTAACTCATTAATTTGAGATTCTGGATTTTCATTGGTGCAGATAGCTTGCCATACACTCCATCTATTCCTAAATATTTAGGAACAGACTGATATGTATATATTTATGTTAAGTGTTTACATGTAGGGAAGAGCTCCTATTTTTTGGTCTCTTTACATGATCAAATGTGTTTAGAACTATGCAATATGGTCTGCACATATCATAAAAGGACATCTTCATTACATTAAATTAACTTGCTGCACCACAACCTTATTTTAACGAAATTTATATCGCGCTCACGTGCCCTCCCATGTGCGACGGCGCAACGCAATAGGAAACTTTAGTTTTTTTGCCTTGCCACGTGGCGAACTGCCATTTTGTCGCTCCGTAAAATCGCCGCACGCGATTGGGATCCTATTTTAAACCATAGAACACAAATATTTATTTAATTAATTGTCTAGTTTTAAAAACAAAGAAGAAAGCAATTGATATGTTCTGACCCAACCTAATTCTTTTTGCAGTGTCTTGTGTCGAAGAATTCGAGCTATTCCCATTTGTACTTGTGTTATACTTGGCTCGCATTGAAGGCTCCCTTGACATTTTTGAGGAAAAATGAGTGGTGCTCCAAAGAGGTTGCATGAGGAGGGTAGCCACTCTACACCTGCAAAACGTCCTTTAGAAGAAAGCAGCTTGTATTCAAGCCCGTCTGGGAAAGTCATTCAGCCAAGCAGCAGTGATTTCCATGGCTCTTTTGAACATGATGGAAGATTTTCCAAAGTACAACGTGTTGAGTCTCGTGATGATAACAGATCATCTCTGACACATCGTCTGCCTGTTGGCTCCTCCAACTTTGTAGACCACTCAACCTCATCTGACATCAGAGTAGAAGCAAAGCAAAACAAAGATGCACGAGACACCAAGGCTGATGACCGGGAGGCAAAAGCTGATGCTCGGGATGTCCATAGTGATACCAGGATTGAATTTCAAGGCAACAAAGTTGAGACTGATGTAAAGACTAACAGAGCAGATGCCAATGAATTAAGAGCTGACCGAAGGGTGCATGCTGACTTCTTGGGCGATGTCAAATCAGATAAGGATAGCCACCCTACTGGAACTTCAAACTTAGCCTGGAAAGATAATAAAGACCATAGGGGTAAAAGGTATGCTGAACAGCCAGACGATGCAGTTTGGCGTTTTCCCCGTCCTGGTTTGCAAGGCACAGATGAAACTCTCAAGGCTCCGGCTCCTGTGGAAGAACGCAACTCCAAGGATGCACATGAATCTACTGGTGAGAATAAAATAGAACCTAAAAGTGAAGATAAGTTCAGAGACAAGGACAGGAGAAAGAAGGATGAAAAGCATAGGGATTTCAGTGCAAGAGACACTGATAGAAATGATCGCAGAACTGGCATTCAGCTTGCAGGCGGTAGTGTTGAACGAAGAGAAATTCAAAGGGACGACCGGGATGCTGAAAAGTGGGACAGGGAAAGAAAGGACCCCCAGAAGGACAAGGAAAGTAATGATCGTGAGAAGGATTCTGCCAAGAAGGATTCATTTGTAGCAGTTGACAAGGAGGTTGCAACGCTGGAAAAACCCGCACCTGATGGACCTGTTAAACCTGCCGAACATGAGAATACAGCTGCTGAAATGAAGACACTAAAAGATGACACATGGAAATCTCATGATAGGGATCCCAATGACAAGAAAAGAGAAAAGGATGTGGATACAGGAGATAGGCATGACCAAAGGAGTAAATATAATGACAAGGAATCTGAAGATACTGGTCCTGAAGGAGATACAGAGAAAGATAAGGATAATTTTGGAAGTATTCAGCGCAGGAGGATGGCACGTTCAAAGGGAGGTAGTCAAGCATCTCAACGGGAACCTCGTCTTCGGTCCAAAATGCGTGATGGTGAAGGGTAAGCTTAGCTCTGCATCTTTCTCTTTTTCTCATGCTTGATTCAAATAGCATAATATTGCTCGTGAGCATAGCTATAACAAATTACATACACCATTTCTCGAAATTTGTACTTCTTTCACTGAGGATGAAAGAAAGGTCCTTCTGGCTTCTGTTTAATAGGCCATAAATTATCTATAAGTGACGACCCATCAAGAAGTCTAGTGTTCATCATTTATTTCTTCTTGCAGGTCTCAAGGTCAGTCAATTATCTCTATTCTGAGCGGAATAAAATGGAACATGTGATGGTGGCACTTCTCTTGAAACTGGAGTCATCAAAAGCTTAGCGCACATTGAGATTTACTGCACATTCTCATACTGCGAAATTTCAGTGCTCTGGCCAACCCACTGCAATATTTTAAACCTCTTCATATTCGCACCTGCATGTTTTTATTTTTCTAACCTAATATATTATCCAGCTATTTGAAATCCCTTATATGTAGAAATTATGGATGAGGATCCAATTTGTAGCTGCACAAATTTTTTTTTTTGCCATGGTCTATAAGTTTGCCAGCTTTATATATATATATTTTTAATCATTGTATTCTCATCGCTGCAGGTAAGTCTGAGGTATCTGCTATTGTCTATAAAGCTGGTGAATGCATGCAAGAGCTTCTGAAATCATGGAAAGAGTTTGAAGCAACCCCAGGTGCTAGAAATGCTGATAACCAACAAAATGTTCCTACTCTTGAAATTCGAATACCTGCGGAGTTTGTTACTTCCACTAATCGGCAAGTAAGTGTACTGATTTCACAGGTGATTTTTGTGTTAGACACTCTTAGCCACTTCATCAATCACCAAGCCTGTGTTGCTAGATTTTGTTTTTCTCTTTCTCCACAAACAGCACAAGGAAAGCATTTAATGATGAACTCACTTGGATGTGCACTATCTCATAATCATATAGGCCGAAGATTACAATCTTCATTTTGTAGTGAACTTCTTCCCTTGGCTACTTTATTCACTTGTTAAAATCAATGTTTTGTAGGTAAAAGGTGCTCAGCTTTGGGGAACAGATGTTTATACAAACGATTCAGACCTTGTGGCTGGTAGGTTCTTCATTACTTGTCCAATCTTCTAAAGTAGCTCAGAAAGCTGATTCTCTGACTGGCGTTCTTTTTTAGTGCTAATGCATACTGGTTACTGCTCCCCTACATCATCACCCCCACCATCTGCCATCCAAGAACTACGGGCAACAGTTCGTGTTTTACCACCACAAGACAGTAAGTCGTAACTAATTTTGTGTCAATTCAGTTACACTTGGTTAAAGGTGAGGTGGTTTATTGTGTACTCTTGCAAATCATGGTATATCTCCCAGGCTATACTTCAACTCTAAGGAACAATGTGCGCTCACGTGCTTGGGGTGCTGGTATTGGTTGTAGCTTTCGTATAGAGCGCTGCTGCATTGTTAAGGTAGTAAGAATGTAAAACTGTACGATATCATAATGTTTTTTTTATTCTGTTCATGTTACAACGTCTTTTATATTTTGAGAAAGTTGATGCTATACAACCTTGTGAAATCCTTTTATTGATCACTGTTCCAAGACTGTTTGCTTAGCATGCTTTACCAAGACTGTTTGCTTAGCATGCTTTACGCTTTGCAGAAAGGTGGTGGTACCATTGATCTCGAGCCTCGCCTTAGCCATACATCAGCTGTGGAGCCTACACTTGCTCCAGTTGCAGTGGAGCGTTCAATGACAACAAGAGCAGCAGCTTCTGTAATTTTCTGATGATCCTTGCTCTTTTCTCTTAACAAAATTGTCAGCTAGACATGTATTTTACAGTATCTATTTCTTTTTCTTCTTTTAATTGGCGACCTTTTCTTTTCCCTATTCTGTACTAAGGTTTTGTCAATATGTTTCATGCAGAATGCATTACGTCAACAAAGATTTGTTCGTGAGGTCACAATACAGTACAACCTCTGCAATGAACCATGGTACTTTCCCGACTCGCCTTCTAAAGCCACTGAGTTTCAGTTCATCAAGTACCTATTTTGCCATTTCTGTGTCACACTAGTTCTCGTGTTTTTTAGTGCTCATGCCACTGCAGTTCTGCTTGTAGAAGGCTAGAAGCTACTGGCTTGTTCTGTTTTGAGCTGAGGTTGCTCCTAGTAAGCTTCTTTTTTCCTTCAGGTTAAAATATAGTATAAGCATTGTGGCGGACAAGGGATTGAAAAAATCACTCTATACTTCTGCGAGACTGAAAAAGGGTGAAGTGATATACTTGGAAACACATTTTAATAGGTACAAGTGACTGACTTATTGCCTTGAAACCATGTTTTATGTTTGTTGGCACTCAGGAAATTGTACTTTTATTTGCGTATTACTCACTTCTTTTCAATTCTGGTCTTATTGGCCTAAGTTCTCACAGGTATGAGCTGTGCTTCAGTGGAGAAAAACCCCGTCCTGTTGGGTCAAGCTCCAATGCATCCGATTTAGAGCCGGAGAAACACCAGAACAGTAGCCACCACCATTCACAAAATGGGGACAGGGTCACTGCAGAGCAACTCCGGGACGTTTTCCGATGGTCACGTTGTAAGAAAGCCATGCCCGAGATGGCCATGCGATCTATTGGTATCCCACTGCCAACTGAACAAGTTGAGGTATTTTCCCGCCTTGCTACAGCATCTGTTCATACCATCGTTTCTTTCCAGTGAGCATAGACATTGATCATTCAACTTTGTTATCTTGTTCCCTTGGCGCAGGTGCTGCAGGACAATCTGGAATGGGAGGACGTGCAGTGGTCGCAGACCGGCGTCTGGGTCTCCGGGAAGGAGTATCCGCTCGCCCGAGTGCATTTCCTCTCCTCGAACTAGCCTGGCACAGCTCTACACTCTTGTAGCAGCCAGGCAGCCCATGAAGAAACTATTTTCTCTGACCAACGCAGGAGCTTCTTTGTTTGTTGCTGCTGCTGCTTTCCGCCGTGCCATGCCATGCCATCTGTGTATAAAAGGAAAGAAGGGAAAGCTCAGCTGTTGTAGAATGTTGTGCCTGTAGTTTTTTACATATTATTAACCGTTACACTATATATGTCTGTAATTCTTGGTTCTTGATTAAGGCAACTTGATTATTACTCGCTGATTGATTATCTGTAACTTAAATTGTTTATGTTATTGGATAGCCCATTGGTGATCATGATTTTAGCATCTATCTGATTGTTTTGATGTTTGGAAGGGCCAAAGCTAGCAGTGGCAAGAAAATTTCTGGACCACGCGGAGAGCTTACATATCTTTCTTTTTAACAGAGAAGAGATAACACTGGTTCCATGTGGCGAATTTGAAGAGTTGAGACGTAAAAATGCTGCAAAAAAGTGGAAGACACCAAACTTGTGGCAAGCTTACACTGGTTCCATGTGGTGAATTTGAAGAGTTTAGACGTAAAAATGCTGCAGAAAAGTGGAAAACACCAAACTTGCGGCGTCCTCTGACGAAAAAAAAGAGACACGGGTGTGGCACTGTGGTGTGTAAGGCTTAGACGGTGCAAGGTTTTGCCGGGCCCAAAGAATACTCCCTCTCTTCATAAATAAGTGGATGTATGAGATTTTTTTTAAAATTTATCAAGTGGTGAGATAATTGCATTAGAAAGTTACAAACCAATATTTAATTCTATCAACTCCAATAACACATGTCGAAAATAAAGATAACATGTGTTGATTAGGCTTGAATTCGATAAGAGAGAAGCAATTTTTTACTACTCTAAAGTGCATTGAGAACATAGAGTACACTCATGCATGGAAAAATTTTGAAGCTAAACGTCCACTTATTTATGGACGGAGGAGTACAAATGAGTAGGAGCATCTCTAGCAGTAACCCGCGCCTGAACTCACGGCCAGTTTACGTGTTCGGGCCGAAAGTGGCCCAGAGCAGTGCCTGAACTCACGGCCTAGCCCGTAAACTGAGTTCGGGGCTCAAGAAAAATCTCGCCCGCCCCCTATTTAACCAGGACGGGAGGGGAGTTCGGTTCCAAAACCCTACTCTCCTCCGCTGCATCCGCAGCTCCGCCGCAAAAAAGCCTCGCACTTCGGTGAGGAATTCTGTCATGACCTCCGATCTGTTCCCCATGGCTGGCGTAGGAAGATCCGGTAGGAGGTGGCCGTATCGACGGCGGCTCGCCGCTTCGTCCGCCATAATTCCGCTCGGAGGCGGAGCATGCAAAGTGGCTGCGCTCCGAGGGAGCGCGCAAGCGGTCGGCGCGGAGGTGGACGAACTGGGGGCTCACGCCCCCGGGGAAACTTGCGCGCTACGTGAATAGCGGTGAGGGGTATTCCTACGGCGAGCTCATGCCGCCCGCTGCTTCCGTCGCTTCCCAACAACAGCAGCGACGACGAGGACGACGCGCCGTTGCTTCGCTTCATCAGCGGGGACTACGTCCACGATGACGTGGAGGAGGCGACGGTGATCCAACAGATCACCGTCATTTCAGAGGCGGAGGCGCGCCCGCTTTCACCGCGAGGAGCAGGAGAATGTGCGTCGGGTCATGGCATACGAGGCGGCGCATGCGGAGGCGCGCGTCCGCCATGTCAAGCTCGAGGCCACCGCCCTCGACAAGGAGTAAGACTCTTCCAGCTTCCACCTCCACCACGCCTACCGCCGCCTAGCCGTCCTCCGCCGCGCGTAGAGGAAGCCCCGGTAACTATCTTGGAACCAAATTTTGGTCAAAGTAGTCGCGCAGCGGAGGATTAGTAGTTAATTTCGGTTTTATATGTAAATTAAGTTTGTACCTAAGCTCAATCTAAGCATGGCACTCTTACATTTGTAAGTTCATCGCCTAAAATTTCCCACGAAAATTTGATTTTATTTTTTCAGTTTGTCTATTGGATTTCTATTCTGCATCTAACCTAAAATCCACAAACTCCTAAAGCTCGAAAGACTGAACTCCTAAAGATGCTCTAATAATCTTTATTAAAGCTGACACGATTACTACTTCACGTGAACCACCCAGGAGAAGTAAATAATTTCAGAAATGCCCCTAACTCCAGCCCCCGGAAGCCCGTCGCCTACCCACGCCGTCTCTCCCCTCGCACTACCGCAGGCGTGCGCTCTGCAGCTCCCTCCCGCACCCCTCGCAAGGCGGAGATCCCCGCATCGGCGGCCATGGCACGTTCGCCGGCGGTAGCCCTCGTGGCGGCTCTGGCACTCGCCGTCGCATGCCTCCGCGCCGAGGCGGTGTGGCTCGATTTGCCGCCGACGGGGACCAAGTGCGTGTCGGAGGAGATCCAGGCGAACGTGGTGGTGCTCGCCGACTACTCCCTCATGTACGAGTCTCGCCCCACCTCCCACCCTACCCTCGCCATCAAGGTAATCTATCCTCAATCCTACTCCGTGCAATGGTTGATTTAGTTATCTTTGGATCGATCAAATTTTGGGCGAATTCAGTTGATTGTGCGGCCGTATAGAAGTTCGGCGGCCGCGGAACTCTGATTTAAATTGGAGTGACTGGGCGTCCTCGTGCTGCTGCAGCTGTGCTCATCTTGTTCAGTCTGTCAGGATTTTATTCTGCATTGTGCGATGTGACGAAAGCACTAAGCGGAGTGTTGGCTCTAGAATATCTGGCGGTTGCTTTTAAGTAGATTTGTAGCATGACTCACATTGCTGACGCAAACGTAGTGGTGCTCGGTGACGATCTCTAGATTCATCGGCTTAACTGAATCGCTCTGATTCCTTCTGTCTTAAGTCATGGTGGTTTCCTTCCAGGATGCCACTCGCGACAGCATATAAACTAGGCGATTCATCTTGCACATTCCACATTTTCTTTTCTACTGGCATCTTTATTAAAAAAACTAGTTGTGAGAAGTAAATGGGGAGTGATAAGAATTGCACCGTTGCAAAAGAAATGTTAAAGCAGAATAAACCAGCGGACAGTCTTCTTGTGTAAGCTTGCAAATAAGTAGATAATTGATCCTACTTTATATGAACATATCTACTCCATGTAACTTTATTTATGTGAAGACAATGGTTATCCTGTGATCAGATCTATCCCGTTCATGACCATTGATGCTAACCATATCCAAAACTATCAACTAACGTAATCGGATATTTTACCCATCTTTTTGATTTAGTAATTGGCACATTTCCTTACCTTTTCCTTTGCTACACGTTGAACAGGGTTTATTGCTACTCCCTCTGATCGGATTTGATCGGCGTGATCTTCGTGCGTACGTAGGCTAGTAGTTCTGCACAGCTCGCGTCAATCTAATGCGATCGGAGGGAGTATTTTGTTAGAAATCTTGCCTGGAATTCTAGTTTCTTAATGGGAAAATTGGTTCTATACCATCAAAAGATCCATACTTTAGAAAAATACCACTGAAAGTTTTGTCTATAGAAAAATACCATCCAAAGATTGCTCCGTTAGAGATTTGTGCCATCACCGTGAAATACCACGTCAACTAGAGTTGAAAAAGGAATCGATGGATTGGGCATCGTCTTCCTCCGTTCCGGTAGGTCGCCGCCGCGTCGTCCATCTCCCGCGTCGCCTAGTCCTAATCCTCCTCATCTGGTTCCTAGACATTCCGCGATCGTGGCTGGATGTGCTCGTTGGCGAGCGCCTTCCCATTCCGTGCTTGGCGGCGGCGGCGACCTCCTGCTGCCTTCCCATTTCGTGCTTGGCGGCGGCGGCGACCTCCTGCTCCGTACTCGCGGCAACGGCGGCCTCACCTAGTCGGCGGCGACGTCCCACTACTCAAAGCTGCTTGATGGCGGCAGCGGACTCCCGGCAGCTCCGTGCTCGGCAGCCTCCCACGCTGCTCCGAGCTGGGCGGCGACATCCTGCCCCGTGCTCGCGAGACGGCGGCCTCCCGCGCTGCTCGTGCTTGGCGACGACGTTTGTCTCCTCCGCTGCTCCGTGCTGCTCGACGGCGGCGGCGGACTCCCCGCTGCTCCGTGCTCGGAGCTCGGTGGAGGCGGCAGCAGCCTCCCCTGCTAGTCCGTGCCCGCGAAGCGGCGGACTTACAGTTTTCTTGAGCTGGGTGCGTTCCTGTGTTTTCTTTGGGTCGAAATAGACTTTTCTACTCCAGTTGACGTGGAACAAACGGCGATGGTACCAATCAACAACGGAGCAACCTTTAGATGGTATTTTTCTAAACACAAAAATTTCAGTGGTATTTTTCTAAAGTCTGGATCTTTTGGTGGTATAGAACCAATTTTCCCTTTCTTAATTTGCAGTTGTATAGTGGAGGAAATAATGCTTGTCCAATCCTCAAGTCTCAAGCTTAGCAATTTGCTTGTTCATGATATTGTAGTATGAATTAACGTATTGTTGTTACGGTTCTGTAAACTCTTCTGCTTTCTCCAGGTTACTTCACCATATGGGAACACCTTGCATGAAAGTGGAAATGCTACAGTTGGTCAATTTGCATTCACAACCAAAGAAGCTGGAAACTATCTCGCCTGCTTCTGGATGGATAGTGCAGAGAAAGAATCGGGAGTATCTTTAAATCTTGATTGGAAAATTGGGATTGCAACGAAGGATTGGGATGCTATTGCCAAGAAGGAAAAAATCGAGGTGGGGCTATGAATTGCAAAACTACCGGCCAGTCAAGTCTCATTGAGCTCAAGTTTAATGCAATAACCTTTTTGTTTCTCCCATCGATCATATCGTCTCTACTTACATGCAATCTGAATATTTGTATGTGCAGGGCGTAGAACTAGAACTTAGGAAGCTTGAAGTGGCAGTAGAGTCCATTCATCAGAACATGATATATCTCAAAGCAAGGCAAGTCGTATATTCTTAACTTGGATGTCACATATTGTAACAGTTATGTGGTTATCAAGTCTCGATCCCAAACTTGTTCTAAATGGCACCACTGTTGGTGATACTTCCGATCTGCTGCCCACAGAGGATCTAGTATATTTATACTCAAAGATCTGCTGTGACTTGATTCATTCACATGGTCTACTACAAGATTTTAAATTAGCAGTACAGTTGGTGATCTCTTTGATCTATCCATGCAGGGAAGCGGAGATGCGAGAAGTGAGCGAGAAAACAAACAGCAGGGTTGCTTGGTTCAGTATTTTGTCGCTGAGTGTGTGCATCGCTGTTTCAGTGTTGCAGGTGTGGCATCTTCAAGGGTACTTCGCGAAAAAGAAGCTTATCTAGATTAAACTCATTTTTTGTTGCGCTGTAGCTCCTGAATGTGCTGCTCATCATGGAGAAATGGATATGTTTGTTATCTTTAGTTTGAAGTGAACACTTCACCAGTACTGATGAGCAACGTGTACTGTATATGTAGTCTAACCGTGATTCAGTTTAGATTGTGCTGTGAATTGTGGTTGGAGGATATCTTGGCTACTTGTATTCTTGTTGCCTTCACTTTGGTCTTTTGGTACCATCCATATTTCCTCTCGGCAATGACGACTCAGAAACAGCATATTGTATTCCTGTACTAACATGATAGTTTCTCGAGAGTCTGTATTCTGCGAGCACTTGTCTAAAGAAATCATATTACTAGCTTTGTAAGCACCGGCCGAATAACGAGGAAGCATTTTAATGTTGTTATGTTATCGTGACGTGCGATCGTACGTCTATGGCAACCTATTTTCTAACCTCTGTTGTCTCGTTCTGCTTGGTTTTCTCTAACTAACCTTGCTTTCAGACAGAAAAGTAACACTGAGAGCAAAGTAAACACAAACAAAAACCAAAGCTGACATAGATGAGAACAAAATCGGCAAGATCGAGAGAGCAAGGATATTCTTTCATCTTGAAGTGCTACAGAATAGTTTATCTTGCAATTTGCATCAAACAGTGCAAACAAATGGCAATACAACTGAACATTTTGGACATGAAGTTCCCAGTGTTCCACATTTTACAAACCGGATTTTGACCACAGTAACGCACAACCAATTTGTGCCAAAATTCGATCCTAAGAGAGTTTCTGAAATTTGTGAAGCTAATCCGAAGATATGTTAGGCTTACACATGGCATGCATTGACAGCGTTGTTTCGCCACGCCGCGGTTACTAGATAGTGCTAGTAAACTGTACTGTCAAAAAAAGGTTACTTAACAGCGATAAACTAAACTCTAATTACGATCAAAAGTCAAAACAGCCGGCCTATGTCGTGACTACCCATTCTTCCCATCCGCCACTCCTAATACCCACCCACCTATACTCACAATAATCTGATGCTATTGCCGCCCTGTTCACATCACCGTTGCGGCAACGGCGATCACCAGCGCCAGCCAGAGCCAGCTTTGCAGCTGCCCCCGGACGCAACGCAGCCGGGAGGTCGCCTCCAGTCTTGACGATCCACACAGTATAGCCGCGGAGCTAGAGAGACCTGTGGCAGATGCGATCGCCATGGGCAAGGCCAAGGCCGGTCAAGCTGCTGGAGACCGCCCTGGTTCAGCAGCCCACCAAGAATCACCACTTCCCCTTTGCGGATTCACCGCCACGATCGGCAAAGCTCTCAGCGCCAAGTGTGTCGCCGCGCTGTTCCTGGGCGTCGGCGTCTTCCTCTCGGCCTTGTTCCTGCTCCTTCATCTCCGGGCACCAGGGAGCGTCCCTGATGACCCTGGCACCCTCATCGGTAAGACCGAACAGCTTCTCCAACACAGGATTCCAGTAACAATCTGTGATGTCAGTTTATCCAGCCATATAGTTTCCAGGGATCCATGTTAATAAGTTCAATAGGGCAATTGTCATGAATCTAGATAGTAGAATACGGAAAGCTTGTTCAATAATCAACCATGGCCAACTATCAGCCTTTTCCTTGAAAAAAAGGCAACAACTAGCTACTGTGTTACCATCCTTTGACGATAAATCATCCACTTCTCCAGGTGGAATTCAGGCCAGTTTCATCTTGTCGAAGCCACCTGCACAACTGGCCTCACATGTCACCATGCTAGAAGAAGAGATATATCAGCAAATAGGGGTCCCCAATACTAAGGTAATTGTACTACCCATAGTAGTACTACTACCACCCCCAGTTCAAACCCTCGAGACATACTGACTGCTGACTCACAATTCTGCAGGTTTCAGTGTCTATGCAGACACTCAAGGACGTCACTTACGTAAGATTTAGCATTCTTCCTGACACGATGAACACCTCCATAAGTGCCCAATACATGCAAGTACTGAGGAACAACTTGATACAGCTTACACTCCAGCAGCTGAATTTGTCTCTGACGCCATCGGTTTTTGGAGATCCGTTCTGCGTAGAGGTGCTGGGGTTCCCAGGAGGGATCACCATGGAAGTAGAACACCCGCAACAGAACTCTACTGTAGACCCCGCGCAGCCTTTTTTCAGCATGACACTTGACTTGAGCATTCGCCAGTTAAGGAGATTGATTCAGATGATGAAAAAGAGTTTTGGACACATGTTGGAGCAGGTAACATATAAGGCACACCTCTCTGCATCTAATGTGCATATTTTATCAAGTACAATATTTTTTCTATAAGAACTTGACATAAAGTGACCACATGATATCTACGCAGGAGATATACATAGATCTAACAAACAAGAATGGCTCGACGATTGCACCACCGACTACAGTCAAAGTTTTCATTTCCCCAAATGATAGAAGCATTTATCAAGACCCTAACAGGCTGAAGCAACTAGCTGAAACCATCATGCGCTCAAATTCAAGGAACCTAGGCCTAAATGCAGCAATTTTCGGTAGAATTAAGGATCTCTGGTTGGCTCCATGCCTACAACGATTTGTTCCATCATTTGCACCAAGCTCATCTCCAGCGCCAATACCATCCCCCTCCATGCCTCCATATTCACAGCCAACTCCAACCAATCTTTGTGAACAATGTTTGTGCCCTGACTGGTTGACAACACAAGATGCAACCATTCCACACCGCAAGTTAATGCATTTTCCTCCCACGGCAGTCTTTCTTCAAGTATCAACACAACTTCATAGCAGGAACGCGCCTGGGAGCAGGAAAAATGGAATTGCAGTGCCAGCACCAACCTTCATTGCACCATCATCCCAATAGTAGTAAGGTAAGTGTAGCCCCTTTTTATGAGTATACCATGTATCTTGCCTTGCCAATAATAAGAATACATGAATACATCTCTTACCTTATCAATGTTAAGAGAAACATAAAATTAGGACTGTGTGACAGTAAAAAGGAATTCAGATACATTCTTGTTGTTGTATACTGGTCTGAATCCTTTTCTATGTTGACTTTTCTCCAGGTACTTATAGTGAAAGTTTCAAGTTCCAATCAGAACTCTACGAAACCATGCCCCCTCAGGCAGATCAGAATTTGCATGTTAGGACTGTTTTGCAGCTCATATGGCAGTGAAAGGCTTCGCTGACATTTTGCTGGTTGCACCAAGGTTACGATGTGGTGATTCCATGCTTAACTAACGTCCTCATAGTCACAGTCAAGTGTAAATACGGAATGATGTTCACAAGAAAGGGGGATAAATCCCAAGGTCCATGTGTAATAGCAGGTTACAGCTACAAAGGTGTCTGGCACCATATGTTGTTAGTTGTTTACCATATCGATAGAATTTTGCCCCATCCATGAGGCAGCTAGCGCATTTGTGTATGATGTACACTGTTTATCACCAAGAGCACCTTGAATATAGGCTACTGGTCTGCATCTTGCTGACAGATCAAACGTTTTCTAAATGCTTCTGACAACAAGGCAAATGGTTTCAACTTCGTTATGAGAGAAAACTCAGAACTGCAAGCTTCCGCGTCTGTATTTTCTTGTGCCATGGCTGACTACTGAGTATTAACATTCATATCTTCTCGAGAACCATGAAAAGTATTTGCATGCCTCTATATGAATTATACTTTAAATCCATACATAAAAACCCAACAAAATTTGTAGAAACTAATGGGTTGTATCGTTACAACCAAGGAACATTACACCATTGAAAAGCTGACAATTGGATATTTTTTAGAAAGTGTATCCTTACTGATCAAACACGCTAGATACTTTCTTTTGGATGAGCTCCACACTTAGCCTGGGAGATAGTCTGGGTAGTATTTCCTGTAATATGAGTAGTTTATGGTCACTAAACATTCCAAACAATGAAGACTAGAGTAGTAGAAAAACTGATGGGGTAGCTCTCACAAAACAATGCATCATCAGAATAATGGAAATATCAGAACCCAACAAGGAACTGCGAACCAGCGAATGATCAGCAAGCGACCTGGAATGTTATTACAATCTTATATAATGTGCTACTGATTTGGTTGCTAGCGATCATTTTTAAGGTGCGTGCAGGCCAAGGAACGCGTGCGTGGTAAATCTGTATCAAATTTGCAGTAACCATAACATTTTCTTATATACCAACCATGGTGGCATATCCTTCGACTTCTTTCATTTGTCATGCTTTTGTTAATTTGAGGGAAAGGAGTGCGCATGTTATCATAATATGAAAATTTACAGGCTTGCATTGCATAGTTCATAGCATGTTATCAGAAGGAACGGCACCAAAAGGTACACAAAAACATTAACAATAGGTAGTAACAGCCAGCAAATCAATCGATACCTCGGTGCCGTCCGGAAGCACCTTGGCGAGCACCGGGATCTCGTACTGGTAGAGCTGCTCCCACTCCGGATTCGTTGTGATGTCCCTCTCCTGGTCGAATTCCAGCACCCAATATAAGCATCCATGTCAGGGCGAGAAAGAGAAAGCGCATTAGTAGCGAGCTGGGTTTGAGTTGGTTCGCTTGCCTGGAGCTCGAGGGAGGCGAGGGAGTAGGGGGTGCCGGCGAGCAGAGTGGCGGCGTGGAGCTTCTCCTTGAGGCCGTCGCAGAGGCAGCACCCGGGCTTCGTGTAGAGCACCAGCCTCCGCGGCGTTGCGGGCGAATTCGACGGCTCCCCGGACGCGGCGGCGCAGAGGAGGCGGGAAGCGGATGGAAGGCCGCGCGGCGCGACGAGGCGGACGGCCGCCACGCGCGGGAGGAGGGATAGCGCCGCCGCCATGACGGTGATGGGGCTCTGCTCGGCGGTTCGGTTCGCGCTGGCTGAAGAGGGAGGCCGGTCCAGCCTCCAGCGGCTAGCCGCGGCGCAGATGAGGCGAACGGCGGCACCGGGCCGCGCGTGAACGGCGCATGGCCCATGGGCTGAACGAACGCAGCATTGTAGATAGTCAGGATGGGCTTTGAGTTTAGATGGAAGCATCCGAAAAGGAATTGGTAGCCAGCGAATTCAGGATGAGAGAAACACCTATCCTCAACAAAAAAAAAGGTGAAGAAACACCTGCAATCAGAACTGGATTACAGAACCGTCAAGCTAAGACTGAACTTTGAGAGTCTCGTGTACATTCAGGGGCGTGCTAGTGCCGCCAATGGTACTCACTCTGTGCTAAATACAGTACTGTTCCGCATGGAGACTGCATTACACTTTTGCAGCTGCCACTGAAAAGCGCCCAAAAAAAAAAAGGATTCATGCAGGTTTTTTTTCTTCTACCAAAAGGGGAGATACCCTGCTGATACACACAACCATTTTTATTGCAACATTTATCATTTGCAGTAAGAGTTCATGCAGGATATGACGCAGTTACAACCTTACACCAAATTTTCAGTTTGCATTTGGTAATCTGCAGCTCTGCACTGGGTAATAAAACTATCACCTCTGCCTTGCTTCCCTTTCATGTTTCAATGTCAGCATAGATAGGAGATACGCTCCTGCGCATTAGCTGCTTAGTATCCTCTCACTATTCACTTAGCATTTCACTTCCTGGAGGACAAAGTATTTCTAGTGTATTCGAGTGTTATCGGGGCTTTGACGGTCCTATAAAGTACAGCTGAAAATACACATTTTTTTTTTTTTGCATTTGCATGCATCTGTAGTTTTTCTCGCATCACTTGGTGAGAGCGAGAAGAGAGTGATCCAAATTCATATTCATCATCGTTCGTGGAAGTGATATAGATCGGCTACAGAGATTGGGGGATTACCTAAGCATGAGCAGGTCGTCAATAGTGTCAGTATGTTGTGTTCATTTCTGAACATTAATCTCGATATGTGTTCATTTCTGAACATTAATCTCGATATAGTGCTTCAGATGATGGCCTCTTGTGTTTGCACCCGAAAAGAGAATATTGTGTACAAACGCGTTTTCCTAAATAGATAGATTACTGTAACGCGATGCTATTTTATCTTGGCCTGTCCCTTTTTCCCTATATCGTTTTCAAATAAATAAATAACTGAATAAATATTATTCATGTGTTTCGTATGCCAATGCTAGTTGAGCATCTGGACAATTGATGCCACGCGTCGTGCATTACAGTCTGTCATGCAATGTCTACCAATTCTGAAACAATGTTAAGTGAAAACGACTGATGTTGACCTTGAAAAGGAATCGAGCTGATCTTTCAAACCGGTGGCTTTATTTTCGTTATGGAGAGAAACGCACTTGTCAGCACAATCTGATGTAAAAGAAGCGGATCAGTGATGAAAGCTACTCAAAGGCCAATGTTATACACGCCTAATCTACCGTCTATGGTTGCGGTTGTTGCTGGCTGCTGTGGCAGCCATATGATGAAATTATGGGCGCTTATTTGTCGCATGCAGAATACTGCCAATTCTCGACAACAACTTATTGATGAAATACAATACAATACGTACCAATTTATGTTATCGGACTGCAGAAGATGCACGTGGCGAAATGATCCTAGAATGTTTTTTTGGGACTTTCACTTTGTGAATATATATGGATTCACAGTTGTCACTAACATTTGATTCTATTCGGTTCAGCGTACCATTACTCGTCCTCATTCCAGCTTGACAGGTTGTATCAGACAAAGTTGGGAGCTCAATTCCGAAAACATAACAGCTATGTTGTGTTGGTCCTCAGATTCTCTTGCACTTGTACTGGCTGTATGTTATATTCATACTGCAAAACTGTCGTGGTTTCATAATCTATACTACCATCTATCTAGAGCTTACCTTGTAGTGGGCGCATTACGGTGGACATGCGCTAGTTATCTAATTTTGTATTGTACGATTCAGTTAGAGGTTATGGGTGGAATCTTACTTTCACTATCTGTCTTGAGATTACAGAATATATGCCTGCACCTGTCTGTCCATCTGCTGTTAAGCACCATCAAATTAATTCAGGTGGGGAAGTGCGACATAGTGCCATAGTGGCTCTAGTGCTCGAACAAAGATGCAGGTAACATGTCATACTTTTACTTATGATGATGGGATCTCCCAAGTATTTGATCTTCCCTAATATTGTCAGCTCTAAAATAACTTCCCGAGAAGATGGCTATACTAACAACAAACACTGGCTAAACCTAGGCTGGGTCATAGGCCGGTAGTGAGGGGAAATTAGAAGAAAGGTATCAGATAAAAGGAGATCAACTTTTACCACAAGATGCAGAACTAAGATAACATTTGACGACATCCTAGTATCTGAAGCCTAATCACGTTTGTAACTGATGCACCACTGTTGAGGTCTCACTCGCAGCAGGCAAATAATTAGCCAGGTTAGCATGTCTTTGCTCTCCACAGATAGAAAAACAAGATCACCCACAAGCAAAAAACAAAAACCCCAGCACGAGGAAGCTTCTCCCCTTCTTCCTCCCGCCCATCCCAGTGTCCAGTGTCCCCCGCTCCAAATGCATTCCAGCTCCTCGCCTCGAGGCCGCGAGATTAAACCATTCCCGCTGTCCATTTCCCTTCCCTTTGACGATCGCGCTCCTAGTAAAGCGACTGCATCATCATCGTGCATTCATGCGGGAGAATCAGGGATTTTTTCTTGTGCGAGCTAGGCTGTGAAACCGCGTGAGTCGTGGGGGCCTTGGCGCAACGGCACGTAGAGGCAGCTAAGCTCGTTTGTTCCCTTGCGCGCGATTAATTATTTCGAGCCATTTTGCTGACATCTCTCTCACTGCGACTTGGTCTTCTCCGGACAACTGTATGATACGAAGTGGACGGATGCTTACATGTATGTATGAATTGATGGACTGAAGATAAGATCTGAAAGCAACCTTGTGGTAGCTAGCAGATGCTGATCGATGAGGTGACCGATCGATCGAACTGCAGGATTGAATGCAGCATATCTGATTAGGATTATGTTACTTAATTGATCTTTTTGAAAAATGAAGGCTAGCTAGGCTGTTCTTGGTCGCCTCTCTCTTTTTGACCATCCTGGATTTCAGGTTGTCCACCGGCCGATTTACTGAAGAAGTGAAGAGAGGAGACTGCCTGTCCCCTCTCCCCTGCTGTCTAGCTGGTAGATGTGGTATCTGCGAGACTGTGACGTGCTGGTGAATGGGATGTGCAGAAATTTACCGGTATTAAACTACGGAGTGGTCGTGATCAGGTTGTTGCGTGAGAACATAAGCATGCTCAGGGGTTTCTTTACATTTACTATGTTTCCTTCTAAAGAAGAAGAAGAGTTTTCTAGCTAACATTGAAAAGGTGCACCCATATGTCGACGGCTGCGCGTCGGCAGGTGGATTTATTTTTGTACAAGCTGCACCAAAAAAACAGTGGTCTTGTGAACTAGGCAGTCTAGCTACTAACAGAGTATATTCCTACTAATCTAGTGGAAGCACCCTCCTAACAGTAGGCCAGTAGTCTATAGCCATTTTCTGGACTGTGGAATAGATCTATTTTTCTCGTCACTTTTACCTAAATTGAACGCCAAATCTCTGCTCACTTGTTTATTTATTTAAGGTGAAACATATGTACACTTTGACCAGCTAGTTCCTGGCTTGCTGCACGTAATAAGTACGGCCGGCGCCGTCCATGACCAACAGATCGATCGAACACAGCCCCCACTTAATCATCCTCACATAACTTACTCATAACTTTTTTATAATTTTTTTATTACCGAGAGTATCTCCACTCGCATCCCTAAATGGCCTATGGCAACCGCGCCGAAACGGCCGTCTGAGAAGCGCTTGCATGAACGGCCTTGTTTGGGGGGCGAGTCTCGCGCCCCTCATACGGTGGCCACAAAAGGGTTTTGACTTTATTTCTTTTGAAAAACTATGGTATTTTGCAAAGTTTTAACACACCAAATGATTAAATTTAATAAAAAAATTAAAATAATACATACAATGCAAATAAAATAAAGTGCAATAGTCCGTAAAATCAAAGTAAAATGGAGACTCAGGCGGCGACTCCTTTGACTACCAGATCGTTTTGCCGCTGGTGATGAACAACTTGTCACGGATCTCCTCGTGTATGATCTCGGAAATCGATTAGCAAACTCCGCGGACGCAATTGGTGATCAAAGTGGTCATGTTGTGCATGATTACACAAGCATGCATCACCTCTCGCATCTTGTTTTGAGAGCACGTGAGAGCACGGTACCAAACAATAGTAAAACGAGGTTGGAGCACATCAAATGCCCTCTCGACATCCTTTCTGCAGATTCCTGATACGAAGCAAAGTGAGTTTTTTCCCAAACTTGAAGCTCGGAGATTGTCTTCACAAACGTCAACCAATTGGGCCATCAGCTAGGTAGAGCCCTTTGGTGATGGCGGTGGCGGTGCCGTTTTGGTGGGGGTGGAAGAGTCCAGTGACGAGAGGCGATGTGGTGGTGGTGGTGATGGGGGGGGGGGGATTCGGCTAGGGCGCGGACTGGTGGCGTCGTACTATCGTTGTCGGTATGCAACGACGGCTTCTATCCAGCGCTCCCATGCCACCTCCCGTGGAACGGGGTTGGCTTGGGGACGATAGGCATCATTTTAGGTCGTTCCGAACTAAAATAGCCTTTAGAGGTTGCGACTTGGCTTTTTTTTTTGGGCGGCACCCTTCATAGGCTTTTCGGGGTGGAGATGGTCTAACCGATCCAACATGAGTATTAAATTTTTTGCTTTAAAATAATAAAGCCACGAAAAAGTTGAACAGAGTGCTTACAACACATATACAACTAACACGACACACATCGAAAAAAGCAAACATAGGATAAAAAAAACTTCGCTTGAGACGTCAGGCCATCGTCTTCCAAAAAGCCGTCTCTAAGAGGAGCAGTAACAATGGGGGACATCAACAACGGAAACTCTACTTGCGAAGACCAACTCGTGGTCTCTGACTCCAAAGAGAGACACCATCCCTCTCGCCCATAATCGAAGGGTGTCACAGCGTCGACGGTCGTAAAGGTTCCTCCAAGAACGCTCGAGAGCAAAATCAAACCAATGTTCATAGAAGAGACCTACCACGCCAGATATCTCACCACGGCCATCGCCAACCCTAGGCACGGCCACCGGGAACACACATTAACTAGAAGGACGCGAGGCATCTTGGGTCCCCCACGACATGTTTCATTTCTCCAAGCTTAGGGCATCTCCAAACCCAAACGGAACGGGTCCGTCCGTTTGGGCGCCGGACACGCGGATAGCACCCCGAGTCCGCGTGTCCGTTTGGGTCGCGCGCGCCCAACGCGCGGACGCATCGCATAAACCGGAGAAAAACGAAAACAAAAAAGAGGCAAATTTAAACGAAATTTCATTGAACATACGCCCTATTTTGGGCAAATTTAGTACATAGCCCTATTTTGGGCAAATAAAACTAACAAAAGAAGCCCCTATATGGGCTTTTACATTTAAACTAATATAAAAACCCTCTATTAGGGTTTGGCGGGCGGTGGCCGCCGTGCGCCGCCTAGCCCGGCGTCGGCGGCGACGTCGTGTCGTCCCGGCGGCGAGGCGCTGTCGTGGCTCGACCGCGCCGGGACTCCGCCACGGAGACCACAGGCCTCCTCCCACGGCGAGTGGGGGTCCGGAGCCACCCGAGGCTACGGCGGCGCACGGAGCGCGCCTCCTCCCCGAGGCGCCGCGCCTCTCCGCTGGCGCGGCGCCCGCCACCCGGCGGCGCCGCTCTCGCGCCGCCGCTTCCGCGCTCGTCGGCGCGCGGCGCCCTCCTCCCGCCGCGCCGCCTCCTCCTCCCGCCGCGCCCGGCGGGCCGGGCGAGCTCCCGCCTCCGCCTCGACCCCTCCCGCGGGCCGCCTCCTCCATCTCGGAGGTGCGAATGGCCTCATGGAGGTCTGGCCATTGCGCGCTCCGCCGCCGAGATCATCTTGGCGGCGCGGAGGTCCGGGTCCTCCTCCGAGGACTCCGGCTTCGGCTCGAGGAGGAGCGGCGGCGGTTAATGCGCACCGCCGCGGCGGCCTCTCCGATGTGGAGGCCGCGCCGGTTTCCTCCCGACGGCCGCAACGCCGGCGGACGGCGGCCGCGCTAGCCTCGTCGTCGTTCGCCCGGAGCGAACCGTCGCTGGGGCCATGGCGGCGGTTTCGGAGTGGAGTGGGACCGGAGTGGATGGCCGATCCCTCCAGTCCCCATTTAATAGTCTCCCGGTCACCGACAGGGCCCAAGGGAGACGAGGCGACAGCCGCGGACGACCGGCCTGCTGCCACGCCAGTCCCCCGGCCACCCGCGCGGCCGGCCGCCGGGCCACGTCTCAGGACGGGAGGACTTGGGACCCACCGCATGGGATCCCGCTTAGTCATGGACGTGCTCATGAGAGAAACCATTTTGTTCTTCAGTCTCCGGAGACCAATCACGTGACACTAGCATGCATACGGAGACTAGCACTCTAGCATACCCTAGCTACCTTCCCGACCGAGCTGCTCGATTCCAACAGCACGCCACCCAGATCGAGGAAGATGAGTGGGGATCCCGAAGCCAAGATCGATATTCCACGCGGTCGTCCAGAGCAACCCAGCCCGGCAGCCTCTGTACTTTTCGATCTGGAATATACGCTTTTCCCCTCAACAGTTTATCTTGAAAACCCATCGTTTCGTCGAGCTGGTCACGAAACTCGTGCGCCGTCACCGTTGGCTCTCGACCGATCAGATCCTCGTTTCTCTTGTGAGGAAAATAATTAGCACCGTCACCAGCACGAGAAATAATACCTGCTCGATAGTTGATATAAGAACAAAAAGAGAACACAAGGAATCAAACTCCAACTACTACTCCCTCCGTTTACAATTAAATTTGCATTCCAGGTTTAAACCAAGTTGAACTTTGTAAAGTTTGATAAAATATTAGTATCTACGATGTATAATTTGTTGTGTTAGAACCGTCATAAACTATATTTTCAGATTATATTGTTGTGAAAGCCAGGATTTGAACTCTCATATTCTTAATTACTTTAAAGCAACTCACTAAACCAAAATGCGAAGCAAATAAAAACGGAGAGAGTAATCTGACCAAGCTCAAGGGCATTAAAGGCTGAATGTTAATGAGGTTCAAGTGGAGTGCTTTAACATCGAGCCCAGTCTCGAGTTCAAATCCTACCCTGGTGCTCTTCTTATTTCACGTGTTGACTTTCTCTTCTCCACGTCAGCGAGTGTTGTGAAGTGTATAAGTAGATTGCCTAGCCCTTTTCATCAGTTCGGACTTTTGGTTCAAGTGGCTAGTGCATGAATCTTAACATATATTACTTTAATATAGTGGTTGGTGATACTCTTTTCTATATTCTTAATTAAACTTAGTAAAGTTTAACTTTGACTAAACCAAGAATGCGAAGTAAATAAAACCGGAGGGAGTACCTCTGATCCAAATTAGCTTTCACGGGTTCATTAAACCTAGATTTTTCTTTTGCCTAAATCCACAATGATGATTTGATTTGGATGGGAGAGTACTCCACTTATTTACCCGCTTTGAGAAGCTGCAACGATGATAAGTTTGAATCGGAGGGCACTCCACTTATTTAGCCGCTTTGAGAAGAAGTTGGGTTGTTGCCAAAGCAAGTTAATCTCATATGTGGACAGATTAGTGCTTATTAATTCCGTTTTAACAAGTTTGTTGATGTTTATATTATCTTTTTAAAGATATCTACAGTGGTTTGGAAAAGATTTGTTTTCAGATGGTCTCGCTTTTTCTGGCAAAGTGATCAACATAAACGAATATAGACTGATAAGATAGAACATCATTTGTCCAAGGATCAGGGTGGTCTTGCGGTGGAGGTTCTGAAATTTCAAAATAAATATTGCTTAGTAAGTGGATCTAAAACTTTTAAATAAGGAAGGACGTGGCAAGAGTTGCTCCTTAATAAATACCTTAGGAATAAACATTGTCATAAGTGACGGCTAATCCAACAAATTATCAATTATAAAAAAGGTTAATAAGTGTCAAACATGAGTTATTTAGTAGAGAGTCTTTTAACGAAGAAAATGGCACATGACTCAATTTTGGGAAGATACTTGGCTGTGTGTGACGCACCGTTGGCCAAACAATACAAATCACTCTATAATATTGTTTGATGGAAAAATGTTTTAGTTGCCAATGTTTTCACGGGGCTCATCTAAATATCGAATTTAAAAGAGTTCTCTCCGAAAATGGATGGGAAACCTGGCTTCAATTAGTGAGAAATTAATGGAGTTAATTTAACAATGAAGAAGATAGATTCATATGAAATCTTTCACAGTAAAATCTATGTACGTGGATATGATGAATTATCAAATGGTTTTCTTGAGAAAATACATTTAAAAAATGAAAGTACCTTTAAAAATTAAGATCTTTATGTGGTTCCTTCATCAGAAAGTTATACTCATAAAAGATATTTTAGCTAAGTGAAATTTGTACGTTGCAAGAAATGTGCTTTGTGTGACTTGAGAGGAGTCCATTAACCATACCTTTTTGGCTTGCCCCTTTACTCGTCTTGTTTGCGGAGTTGTTCACTTTAGCTTTAATATTACTTCACCCGTCAATGTTACCAATATGTTCAGTAATTGGCTCAGTGGAGTTGAAAAGCAAACTTACCACCTCCTAGCAGTGGCGCACCTCAATGCAGTGCGCCATAGGGAGTCAAGACAGCAGTGGCGAACCTCAGGGCAGTGCGCCACTACTAGGTTGGGAAAGGAGCTTGGGCTCAGTCTGCCCTTTAGTGATGGCGCACTACAGAAGAGGTGCGCCACTACTACAGTTTTAACAGTGACCCACCACTTTCTGGTGCGCCACTGCTAAGTAGTAGTAGCGCACTGCCTTCGTGGTGCGCCACTAACACCCATCTTATGGCTAGGCCTTTTCCTAGTAGTGCAAAGCTCGTATACATAGAGGCATTTTTGGTTTGGTATGGGCGTTGTCGAAATGATAGGATCTTTAACAAGGTCGAAACTACTCATTTGTTACAGATTTTCTTTATGGCTACTTTCTACATCCGTGAATTGTCATATCTAACACGAGAGGCTCAATGGACGCAGTGGATTCTGGATGCCGGGTGGCTGGCGGTTTGTTAGACGTCTTCATGATACTTAAGAGCAATTTTTATTTTTCCACAGGTTTATCCTTATGTATTCCCTAAGTGATCCACGAAGTGTAAAGCTTTATAAATCCGAAACTCTAAGGGTGTGTTCGGTTCGGGAACGAAGTGGGACGGAATGTCATGGTTCCATTCCACTAGAATGGGTTGGTTCCATTCTTGTGTTCGGTTGGGACAAAAAATTATAATGGAATGGTTCCGTTTTGTGTTCGGTTGAGGCAAAAAAACTGGAATGGAATGGCTGAATTTGGTTCAGCTCACCTCTTTGCTATGCTAGGTGAGATTACCTCAATTGTGAGTTATTCTTATTTGCAATAACATAATCAAAATTTTGGTAGCAATTCGTTTGTATTTCCAACAATTAGCAGTGCAAATATATAATCACATGGCAGCATTTTGTTACAGTTGGGGTCTCCATGATTTCCTGCTATTTTTTTTGGGGTCTCCATGGCAGAGAAACGTGGTTCCCTATCGGCAACAGCCGCTGCCGCTGCCGCTGGCTGCCGCGCCCGCCCACCTCGCTGCCGCCCCTGCCCTGCCGCGCAGCCCGCTGCCCGCGCTGGCCCGCCTGGCCGCCGCTGCCCGTCGCCCGCTGGCCGCTGCCCAGGTTCGCTGGCCGCCCCCCCGGCTAGCTCGCGCCCGCGCCTGCCAGCCACCTGCCCGCCGGCTGGCTGCCGCCCCCGCGCACCCGTTGCTCCGCCGCCTCCTCTTGCTCCTCCGCCGCCGCCCGCCGCCTCTCGCTTGCTCCACCGCCGCCGCCGCCTGCAAGCTCGACCGGCGCCGCGCAATTTCTTCAAGCCGCCAAGAACGAGAGGAACCAGGGAGAAGAAAGATCAGGCACGGGAGGGGATAGGGCTCGGGCCGGTCTGGTGAGCGGTGCCTGTTTTTTATTTCGAAGGTTAGCGAGAGTGATGCGGTGAGGGAACGAGCAGATTCCACCGAATCGGTGGAACGGCCTAATTCCGCATCTTGAGCGAATATTCGGTTTCCAGGAACCAGTCCATCCCGTTCCAATTCCAAACCGAACACGAGAATTGGTGCCAAGTGCAGAACCGTTACATTACATTCCACTTCATGACGTGAACCGAACACACCCTAAATAATAATGTAATAAAAGATGTGTGCATCGATTGGTGTATACGATCACCATTTGGAGAAGGGTGCGGCTAATTCTCGTTCGAATAAGAACTAACGTAGTTCTCAATCGATAATGTTACCAAATCTCAGTTGCAACCATGTTACTCATGGCTAGCACGAATCACAAAGCAAATATAACGGTCCGAATTATTTTTCTTAGATGCATCACCACTTGGAGCTGAAAAAATAGTTAAAGAAAACTCAGCCTTGCAATTCACATATGCACGTGACTAAAACCTAACTTAAAAGTAGCAAAATCCGTTTGGAAGAAAAAACCCTGCGTGAGAGCTAGCTTGTCACCACTCGACAGCCGTAGCAGAGTCAAAGTTAACAGATTTGATTTGGGATGCACGAATGCCATCCGGAACCATGGAAAGAAGGCTACAGGGCTCGCTTTCCTGCTTACTTTTTTTCTGAGAAGCAAAGGTTGGGTCTTTTCACTCGCTGACGGTGCAAGCGTACGTACACGTGTTGTTAATTTGAGATTTGCAATCATACGACCGAGTCGAACTTTGCAAGACACTTTTTCAAATTTTCATGTCTTCAGATGTATGCCGGTTAGCCTGGTACGAGACACCTGTCCGCCTTTTGTGCTTTGCGCCGCGTATGCGTGCGTGAGTGGTTGGATTGTTTAGCTGGCGTTCGAGTTAACCTTATTCGTGTGGGTTAATTATTGGTTTGCCACTACACCCCGCGCAACACTCAGTTTTGCCACTAGAGCAGAATGGTGCTCAGTTTTGCCACTAGTCTGTGTGCAACGACTCGTTCCGTGAGTCTGCCGTTTCATTCAGGTCAACGTCCTTGACTCGGCTGTTTCAGGTGGGACCAGGCGGAGACGCATTTGAAAAGAGGACCGTTGCTGGCCGTTTCACGTGGGACCCACAAGGCAACCGTTGGAGCTCAACCCCATTTAAAATCCCTGATCGCGCGGCGGAGCTCGCAGCGGTGAGAAGAAATCGACGGGGTTGGAGACGGCCCCTCGCAGAGGTGCGGCGGGGGCGAGTGAGAGGGCCTTGTTGACGGGGAGCGCCGCCGACGGCGGGAGCTGCGGAGGGCGCAGCCGTCTGCCAGAAGCACCTCACGGTTCAGATCCCGCGCCACCTCTATCCATGTCTTCTTCTAGCTCCCGTGCCACCTCTCGGTTCGAGCTTCCGGTGCGCATGGAGATGCCGATCCTCCTCTGTCCGTGGTGCCGGGCGCCCGTTGATCGGAGGATTTCGCGCACACCGAAGAACACCAATCGTCCGTTCTACGTGTGCAGCAGCGAGAAAGGGGTAAGAATAGTGGAAATTTCAGTATTTTGTGCATAGTTTGTGCTCAATGTGGTTGATCTCTTTCGTGTGCTTGCAGATAAAATGCTTCTTCGTTTGGGTCGATGTTTTGCTCCAGACGCTGATGAATCAGCTGCTAGATGAGCACGAAGAATGGTTGCCCATCTTGCCACAGACGACACGGGTCGCCGCGATAGCTAGTGCAGAAGAGACGCAGGGCGGAGCACGCATTGACAGAGAGGTAGCTTTTGAGCTAAGGTGGATGAACCAGAAGATTAGAGAGCTCGAAGATCAATCAAAAATTTGGAATTACATTTGTGCATTTGTAGGTGGTATTGTCATCGCACTAGGTTTAATGTTGACATTGTATGGAAAGGCATGACTTTGTCATGAATTTGTGATGAATTTGTAGGCTTCAAACTGTATGAACTTGTAAGCTTGAATTTGCAAGCTTGAAATAAATAAATCTGATCAAAATTCGATAGTGGCAAAGATTTGGCTTTGGGCAGATGAGAAGGGTGTTTAAAAAAACGGTGAAAAATGAACAAACAAAAAAGGGTGCGGCCAGGACTCGAACCCAAGACCGCTTTGTTTGGTAGCGTGAAGGATTGCTCTGGTAACCAGTGGGGTGATGGACACATATTGAAAAGCAAAAGGAAGAAATCTAGCTAAAGTTAGTTCTAGTTCGTGACTTGGTTTATGGTGTAAGGACGCATATGTTTGTTCTTTGTGTTTATGCACGCTGCTTAACCAAAAAAAGGGTGCGTCTTTGTTATTTCAAGCATTACGTGTTTGTGGTTTAGGTTGGAAAAATAATCAAACAAAAAAGGTGCATCTTTCTATTTTTGCGAGGGAAAAAGGGTGCATTTATCTGATTTCAAGCATTGCGTGTTTGTGATTTTTTGTTTCATACTTATATGGGTACCCTACTTATATAACATCAAAGTTCATACTTGGATCCATGTTTGTGATTTCATAATTCATACACCCTTGATATATTACATCGAAATCATAGAAAAGTAAGATATATGAGATGCAAATATTGGTAACCAGATCATCACACAAAATAACTTAGATAAATTCGATACATAAGATGCTTAGTTCCACCATTACACGGAAATAACTTAGATAGATAGATGGGTACCCTAGATAGATAGATAGATAGATAGATGGGTACCCTAGATAGATAAGTTCAGTGACACACGACTTGACACGACTCGACACGGAACCACATAGAAAATGAAAAAAGCTAAAAAAACATGACGAGCTTGACGAGAACACATCTTGGCCGCACCACCTGCCGCAGCACCTGCGCCGCACCACCGTCTTCACCAGCGTCTTCACTTGTAGTACGGGAGGCAGTGCATAGGTTTCCCGGAGAAGAAGATGGCGTCGCAATCGGTGAAGACGTTGTAGGTGGTGAAGAAGATTGACTCGCAGCCGCACCAGAAGACCTCACCGAGGAGGGCGTACGCGTCAAATCGGTTGGCGAAGGTGACCGTGAGCAGCTTGAGGGCGACGCCTTCACGAGACTCATTGACGTAGTACATGACGGGCGAGCCCGGTGGGAGGTGGGAGAAGCCCTCGTCGAGGAACTCTCGAGTGAGCTCGATCTCGGTCCTCCACCTCGACTTTGCCCACACACGGAGCGTGTTGTCGACGAGGACGTCCGCCGGATAGAGTAGCTCCGTCCTGGTGCGCGGACGGCGGAAGGTCGGTCCCGTGTACTGCATCTTCGGAGAGGCAGAGAGGCTCGCTTGGGTGCGTGGTGCTTTGGAGATGGAGAGGAAGAGAGGCTCGCTCGGTTGGTGTGTGGGAGAGGAAGAGAGGCCCCTTATAAAGAGGTTGGCTCATAATTCGGGTTCCTAATGATGAATTAACGCGTGTCTAGCCGTCTTCCAAAAATAATTATTGGTTTTGACGCGATCGACGATGGGACGGCCTGAGACGATGGCAAAACTGATGCGGCTGCATCGCTGCGAGGAGCTGAGACGATGGCAACGCTGAGACGCTGCGTCCATGCATTAAAAGGCGTCGGCGAGTGCGTGGAAAGTGTTGTTGGCGTGGCGCCTGCATGGCGCATGCATGGCGCATGCATCGCAGGCCTAGACACGCGGGACGGCCCAACGGACCAACGGAGATTTCAGTGTTCTTATAGCCCACCGCTGATACGTCTCCAACGTATCGATAATTTCTTATGTTCCATGCTACATTATTGATGATATCTACATGTTTTATGCACATTATATGTCGTATTTACGCATTTTCTGGAACTAACCTATTAACAAGATGCCGAAGAGCCGTTGCTGCTGTTTTTGGTTTCAAAATCCTAGTAAGGAAATATTCTCGAATTGGACGAAATCACCGCCCAGGGTCCTATTTTTGCACGAAGCTTCCGAAGACCGAAGGGGAGTCGAAGTGGGCCACGAGGTGGCCAGGTGACAGGCGGCGCGGCCCAGCCCTAGCCGCGCCGTCCCCCGGGCCCCTCGTGCCGCCTCTGACCTGCCCTTTCGCCTACTTATAGCCTCCGTCGCGAAACCCCTCGAGAGCCACGATACGGAAAACCTTCCAGACGCGCGCCGCGAATCCCATCTCGGGGATTCAGGAGATCGCCTCCGCACCCTGCCGGAGAGGATTCATCTCCGAGGACTCTTCATCGCCATGATCGCCTCCGGAGTGATGAGTGAGTAGTTCACCCCCGGACTATGGGTCCATAGCAGTAGCTAGATGGTCGTCTTCTCCTAGTTGTGCTTCATTGTTGGATCTTGTGAGCTGCCTAACATGATCAAGATCATCTATCTCGTAATACTATATGTTGTGTTTGTCGGGATCCGATGGATAGAGAATACTATGTTATGGTGATTATCAATCTATTGTTTATGTGTTGTTTATGATCTTGCATGCTCTCCGTTATTAGTAAAGGCTCTGGCCAAGTTTTTACTCTTAACTCCAAGAGGGAGTATTTATGCTCGATAGTGGGTTCATGCCTTCATTGACACCTGGGACAGTGACAGAAAGTTCTAAGGTTGTGATGTGATGTTGCCACTAGGGATAAAACATTGATTCTATGTCTAAGGATGTAGTTGTCGATTACATTACGCACCATACTTAATGCAATTGTCTGTTGCTTTGCAACTTAATACCGAATGGGGTTCGGATGATAACCGAAGGTGGACTTTTTAGGCATAGATGCTTGGATGGCGGTCTATGTACTTTGTCGTAATGCCCGGATTAAATCTCACTATATTTATCATATCATGTATATGCACCGTTATGCCCTTCTCTATTTGTCAATTGCCCGACCGTAATTTGTTCACCCAACATGTTTTTATCTTATGGGAGAGACACCTCTAGTGAACTGTGGACCCCGGTCCTATTCTTTACATCGCATACAATCTACTGCAATACTTGTTTTACTGTTTTCTTGCAAACAATCATCTTCCACACAATACGGTTAATCCTTTGTTACAGCAGATTGACAACCTCACTGTTTCGTTGGGGCAAAGTACTTGGGTTGTGTTGTGCAGGTTCCACGTTCCCTGTTGTTGCGCCGCATCACATTTCGCCACCATCAACCTTCAACGTGCTTCTTGGCTCCTACTGGTCCGATTAAACCTTGGTTTCTTTCGAGGGAAAACTTGCCATGTGCGCATCATACCTTCCTTTTGGGGTTCCCAACGGACGTGTACATCTACGCGCATCAAGCACTTTTTCCGGCGCCGTTGCCGGGGAGATCAAGACACGCTGCAAGGGGAGTCTCCACTTCTCAATCTCTTTACTTTGTTTTTGTCTTGCTTTATTTTATTTACTACTTTGTTTGCTGCACTTAAACAAAACACAAAAAAATTAGTTGCTAGTTTTACTTTATTTACTGTCTTGCTATATCAAAAACACAAAAAAATTAGTTACTTGCATTTACTTTACTTGATTCATCATGTTTCCTTTTAATTTTACCACAAAAGACATACCGGTAGGACGTGGGTCCATAGTTGGGAGAAATAATATAGAAGAATTTTTCAATCATGTTAGTATTACTGAAGATTTTGAAGATAGACACTTGGTAGAACTTGCACCTACCTATGAAATTGCTGCTGCAGTTCGCATGTTGGAAACTAAATTTGTTAATCTCAATCCTATAATCCAACACATGTTTCTTACACTTGGTGATATGGAAGAAGGGGAAAAGAAAGATTTTGTTTTAGAAACTCTTCTTAGAGAATTTGGTGGTCTAGCAAGAGAGGCTAGAAAGGTTTTTGCTAAATTTAATATGCTAGGTTCTCATACTAATTTTGTTGGTCTCCTTGAAAAAATGGACATGGATAGAATAAGGTACACTAACAATATTAATGATGGTGGGGAGATCAAAGCACCAATACCATGTAAACTCCTAGCTATGAATGATGCACTAGAAAATAACTATGCTTGGCTTGTTCCTGAAAATTTGTTCGATGAGAATAGCAAGCCCAAGACTAATGAAAAGGGAGACGCTAAAACTTATGTATCCAATATACTATGCTTGGTTGAGAAAACTCCAAACCTCGCTGAAGATGTTTCATCTCTTGATAATACTTGATTTGCACTTTCGCGCCTAGCTAAAGGCGTTAAAGAAAAGCGCTTATGGGAGACAACCCATGTTTTTACTACAGTACTTTGTTTTATATTTGAGTCTTGGAAGTTGTTTACTACTGTAGCAACCTCTCCTTATCATGTTTTTGTGCCAAGTAAAGTTTCTATGTTATAGTTGATGTTATATTTGGGATCGCTGCGCAGAAACAGCATTGCTGTCTGTCACGAATCTGGGCACAAGTCTCTGTAGAAAATTCGAAAAATCTGCCAATTTACGAGCGTGATCTTCAGATATGTACGCAACTTTCATTAGTTTTGAGTTTTTCCATTTGAGCAAGTCTGGTGCCACTTTAAAATTCGTCTTTACGTGTTCTGTTTTTGACAGATTCTGCCTTTTATTTCGCATTGCCATATTTGCTATATTGGATGAATTTCTTTGATCCATTAATGTCCAGTAGCTTTGTGCAATGTCCAGAAGTGTAAAGAATGTTTGTGTCACCTCTGAATATGTGAATTATTAATTGTGCACTAACCCTCTAATGAGTTTGCTTGAAGTTTGGTGTGAGGAAGTTTTCAAGGGTCAAGAGAGGAGTATGATAAACTATGATCAAGAGGAGTGAAAGCTCTAAGCTTGGGGATGCCCCGTGGTTCATCCCTGCATATTTTAAGAAGACTCAAGCGTCTAAGCTTGGGGATGCCCAAGGCATCCCCTTCTTCATCGACAACATCATCAGGTTCCCCCTGAAACTATATTTTTATTCAATCACATCTTGTGTTCTTTGCTTGGAGCGTCGGTTTGTTTTTGTTTTTGTTTTTGTTTGAATAAAATGGATCCTAGCATTCACTTTGTGGGAGAGAGACACGCTCCGCTGTTGCATATGGACAAATATGTCCTTAGGCTTTACTCATAATGTTCAAGGCGAAGTTTCTTCTTCGTTAAATTGTTATATGGTTGGAATTGGAAAATGCTACATGTAGTAATTCTAAAATGTCTTGGATAATGTGATACTTGGCAATTGTTGTGCTCATGTTTAAGCTCTTGCATCATATACTTTGCACCCATTAATGAAGAAATACATAGAGCTTGCTAAAATTTGATTTGCATATTTGGTCTCTCTAAGGTCTAGATAATATCTAGTATTGAGTTTTTGAACAACAAGGAAGACGGTGTAGAGTCTTATAATGTTTACAATATGTCTTTTATGTGAGTTTTGCTGCACCATTTCATCCTTGAGTTTGCTTCAAATAACCTTGCTAGCCTAAACCTTGTATCGAGAGGGAATACTTCTCATGCATCCAAAATCCTTGAGCCAACCACTATGCCATTTGTGTCCACCATACCTACCTACTACATGGTATTTCTCCGCCATTCCAAAGTAAATTGCTTGAGTGCTACCTTTAAAATTCCATCATTCACCTTTGCAATATATAGCTCATGGGACAAAATAGCCTTAAAACTATCGTAGTATCGAATATGTACTTATGCACTTTATCTTTTATTAAGTTGCTTGTTGTGCGATAACCATGCTTCCGGGAACGCCATCAACTATTCTTTGTTGAATATCATGTGAGTTGCTATGCATGTCCGTCTTGGAAGGATCTATCACCTTGATGATTGGAGCATGCAAATTGTTAGAGAAGAACATTGGGCCGCTAACTAAAGCCATGAATCATGGTTGAAGTTTCAGTTTTGGACATATATCCTCAATCTCATATGAGAATAATAATTGTTGCTACATGCTTATGCATTAAAGAGGAGTCCATTATCTGTTGTCCATGTTGTCCCGATGGATGTCTAAGTTGAGAATAATCAAAAGCGAGAAATCCAAAATGCGAGCTTTCTCCTTAGACCTTTGTACAAAGGCATGGAGGTACCCCTTTGTGACACTTGGTTGAAACATGGCATTGCGAAGATCCGGTAGTCCAAGCTAAGTAGGACAAGGTGCGGGCACTATTAGTACACTATGCATGAGGCTTGCAACTTGTAAGATATAATTTACATAACTCATATGCTTTATTACTACCATTGACAAAATTGTTTCATGTTTTCAAAATAAAAGCTCTAGCACAAATACAGCAATCGATGCTTTCCTCTTTGAAGGACCTTTCTTTTACTTTTATTGTTGAGTCAGGTTTACCTATCTCCTCCACCTTAAGAAGCAAACACTTGTGTGAACTGTATTGATTCCTACATACTTGCATATTGCACTTATTATATTACTTTATGTTGACAATATCCATGAGATATACATGTTATAAGTTGAAAGCAACCGCTGAAACTTAATCTTCCTTGTGTTGCTTCAACACCTTTACTTTGATTTATTGCTTTATGAGTTAACTCTTATGCAAGACTTATTGATGCTTGTCTTGAAGTACTATTTATGAAAAGTCTTTGCTTTATGATTCAGTTGTTTACTCATGTCATTACCATTGTTTTGATCGCTGCATTCATTACATATGTTTACAAATAGTATGATCAAGATTATGATGGCATGTCACTTCGAAATTATCTTTGTTATCGTTTTACCTGCTCGGGACGAGCAGAACTAAGCTTGGGGATGCTGATACGTCTCCAACGTATCGATAATTTCTTATGTTCCATGCTACATTATTGATGATATCTACATGTTTTATGCACATTATATGTCGTATTTACGCATTTTTTCGAACTCACCTATTAACAATATGCCGAAGAGCCAGTTGTTGCTGTTTTTGGTTTCAGAAATCCTAGTAAGGAAATATTCTCTAATTGGACGAAATCACCGCCAGGGTCCTATTTTTGCACGAAGCTTCCGAAGACCGAAGGGAGTCGGCGGGGGCCACGAGGTGGCCAGTGACAGGCGGCGCGGCCCGGCCCCGGGGCGCGGCCCTGTCCCCCGGGCCTCGTGCCGCCTCTTGACCTGTCCTTTTGCCTACTTATAGCCTCCGTCGCGAAACCCTACCGAGAGCCACGATACGAAAACCTTCCAGACGCCGCGCGCGAATCCCATCTCTGGGATTCAGAGATCGCCTCCGCACCTCGGAGGGGATTCATCTCCGATGACTCTTCATCGCCATGATCGCCTCCGGAGTGATGAGTGAGTAGTTCACCCCTGGACTATGGGTCCATAGCGTAGCTAGATGGTCGTCTTCTCCTAATTGTGCTTCATTGTTGGATCTTGTGAGCTGCCTAACATGATCAAGATCATCTATCTCGTAATACTATATGTTGTGTTTGTCGGGATCCGATGGATAGAGAATACTATGTTATGGTGATTATCAATCTATTGTTTATGTGTTGTTTATGATCTTGCATGCTCTCCGTTATTAGTAGAGGCTCTGCCAAGTTTTTACTCTTAACTCCAAGAGGGAGTATTTATGCTCGATAGTGGGTTCATGCCTTCATTGACACCGGGACAGTGACAAAAGTTCTAAGGTTGTGATGTGTTGCCACTAGGGATAAAACATTGATTCTATGTCTAAGGATGTAGTTGTCGATTACATTACGCACCATACTTAATGCAATTGTCTGTTGCTTTGCAACTTAATACCGAATGGGGTTCGGATGATAACCTCGAAGGTGGACTTTTTAGGCATAGATGCGGCTGGATGGCCTATGTACTTTGTCGTAATGCCCGATTAAATCTCACTATATTTATCATATCATGTATATGCACTGTTATGCCCTTCTCTATTTGTCAATTGCCCGACCGTAATTTGTTCACCCAACATGCTTTTATCTTATGGAGAGACACCTCTAGTGAATGTGGACCCCGGTCCTATTCTTTACATCGCATACAATCTACTGCAATACTTGTTTTGTTTTCTTGCAAACAATCATCTTCCACACAATACGGTTAATCCTTTGTTACAGAAGCCGTGAGATTGACAACCTCACTGCTTCGTTGGGGCAAAGTACTTGGGTTGTGTTGTGCAGTTCCACGTTGGCGCCGGAATCCCCGTTGTTGCGCCGCATCACATTTCGCCACCATCAACCTTCAACGTGCTTCTGGCTCCTACTGTGCGATTAAACCTTGGTTTCTTTCTGAGGAAAACTACTGTGGCGCATCATACCTCTGGGGTTCCCAACGCATCTAGCGCACCGCAGAAAAGAGAAAGGAACCAATCATGTTGAAGAACGAGGGTGTCCACGGATCGGCCCCGAAACGTTCTAGAAGGCTAGATCGGACGGCTGGCGTTACCGCAGTGAACGGTCCACAATGCAAAACAGAGCAACCCACGGATCGGTCCGGTTTCCTTCTAGAAGAATAGGGTTAGCTGGTCAAAGTTAGGTTTTGACTAAATTTGAAATGAGCATAAAAAATTCAAAAAAATCAAAAAAATGGAAAACCTTCTCACATAGACTTCTTATGTCATATACTACCAATTCTAGTTGATAAACATGGTCTACATGCTGTTCAACAAAAAAACCATGTGTCTAATGTGATATCTCAAACACTGGGGTACAAGTTCGAGGGTGAAGACAAGAGGTTTAGGGTTTGGAACATGAAAAGTTTCAAAAACCTCACCAAAGCTTCATTTTGGAGTGAATAACAAGGATCCATGCTTAGTTTTACAATTCCATGTTTGAAACTTGCTAAAATGATGGTCAAACTTAGCTTTGACTAAATTTGAAATGAGCATAAAAAATTCAAAAAAATCAAAAAAATGGAAAACCTTCTCATATAGACTTCTTATGTCATATACTACCCATTCTAGTTGATAAACATGGTCTACATGCTGTTCAACAAAAAAACCATGTGTCTAATGTGATATCTCAAACACTGGGGTACAAGTTCGAGGGTGAAGACAAGAGGTTTAGGGTTTGGAACATGAAAAGTTTCAAAACCTCACCAAAGCTTCATTTTGGAGTGAATAACAAGGATCCATGCTTAGTTTTACAATTCCATGTTTGAAACTTGCTAAAATGATGGTCAAACTTAGCTTTGACTAAATTTGAAATGAGCATAAAAAATTCAAAAAAAATCAAAAAAATGGAAAACCTTCTCACATAGACTTCTTATGTCATATACTACCCATTCTAGTTGATAAACATGGTCTACATGCTGTTCAACAAAAAAACCATGTGTCTAATGTGATATCTCAAACACTGGGGTACAAGTTCGAGGGTGAAGACAAGAGGTTTAGGGTTTGGAACATGAAAAGTTTCAAAAACCTCACCAAAGCTTCATTTTGGAGTGAATAACAAGGATCCATGCTTAGTTTTACAATTCCATGTTTGAAACTTGCTAAAATGATGGTCAAAGTTAGCTTTGACTAAATTTGAAATGAGCATAAAAAAATAAAAAAAAATCAAAAAAATGGAAAACCTTCTCACATAGACTTCTTATGTCATATACTACCCATTCTAGTTGATAAACATGGTCTACATGCTGTTCAACAAAAAAACCATGTGTCTAATGTGATATCTCAAACACTGGGGTACAAGTTCGAGGGTGAAGACAAGAGGTTTAGGGTTTGGAACATGAAAAGTTTCAAAACCTCACCAAAGCTTCATTTTGGAGTGAATAACAAGGATCCATGCTTAGTTTTACAATTCCATGTTTGAAACTTGCTAAAATGATGGTCAAAGTTAGCTTTGACTAAATTTGAAATGAGCATAAAAAATTCAAAAAAAATCAAAAAAATGGAAAACCTTCTCACATACTCTTCTTACATGGAATAGATGTGTACTGAACTTATTTGGCCAATTTAGACAAGATAAAAAAAACTTGCTTAGAAATGAGGCCATTTACCCTACCTTTGGAGCCCCTTTTTAGCACATTTTGACATGAGTTCCTCAAAACATGTAATCTCATCACTCCAACATCATTCAAACATAGTTCAAACATGTACTCTAATCATTCCAACAGCATTCAAACACAAATACAACATTATTCATGAACTTTAGTTGGTTCCCACTCAATCATCTACAAAGCGTTGCGACTTCTTCTTGGTCCTTGCGCTTCTTGCCACTACTTTGCTCCTTGTGATCCTTGTGATCATTGCTTCTTTTCTTCTCCTCTTGCTTGGCACCTTAACTACCTCAGAGCTCACTGCCACAACTTTGTTCGAACCTACAACAGAGCTGTACAAAACAAAGGGCGGTAAGATTGTGTCAAATGATAAATGTACACTAGTATTGGAAAGATTTACATATCAAGTAGAACTCACAACCACAGAAGGTTGGACACCAACATTTGGAGCCTCAATTTTCTCCTCAATTGGATCATCAATTGGATCATCATTTTCATTATCAATTGGATCATCATTTTTATAATTTTGTGGCTCATCAATCGGATCATCAATTGGATCATCAATTTGATCATTTTGTGGCTCATCAATTGGATCATCAATTGGATCATCAATTGGATCATCACTTGTAGCCTCCACTGCATCCTCATTTTGATCATCATTTTGCTCATCATTTGAAACATCAAAACACTCTCCGAACGCTGGATCTACTGCATTATCACAGTACTTAGCGAAATGACCAGACCCACCACACCTTGTGCACTTACGTCTCCTCGGTCCAAGTCCAGCTCCTTCGCTACGAGGTCTTATTCTACTTTTCCTCGGTCTACCTGCTGCTCTCTTCAGAACTGGAGGGCAAAGCTTAAAACCAGGGTCCACTGGATCCCATTGTTGTTTTCCCTCCAAAGCAGGTAAGGCATGTGCATATGTGGCTTTGAACTTTGCAACAGAGTAGTAATCATGCACATACTGTTGTATGTTACCTGCTTGACCTGACAGAGTAGTGATGAAAAATAAGGCATGAATGCATGGCAACCCAGTTATCTGCCATTGCCTACAACTGCAAGTTCTAGCTTCTAAATCCACTGGATATCTCCATTCCCTCTTCTCTTTATCCAAAAATGATACCTCTGCCGTCGTAGCTGAGCAACGAGTCATGTCCATTTCCAAGCCTCTTGTTTTCTGCTTCAATTCATTCATCACGGAAGGGATTATAATGTGTCCCATGAATTTTGCCTCGGCTATTCCTGCACGAACAAGAAATTTCTGCACGTATTCTACCCTTATCTTGTCAAGCAAATCCGCCAAATAAAGACCCTTTAGTTTTCGGATCGTTGAGTTGAAAGACTCTGCAAGATTATTATGCACATAGTCAACTTTGCTCACTTCACTGAATTGGCTTCTGGCCCATAACTTGGAGTGGTGTGTTTCCAAGTATTCCTTCACTTTGTCATTTTTGTATAACTGCCTCATGTGATAGTTGTGCTTCTTCACACTGCAAGTCAAAGATGCTGGCCATAAATTGTCGGCATACACCTTTCCTTTGAATTTCTTCCCAAAATTTACAGCAAGGTGACGCATGCATTCCCTATGCTCTACTCCAGGGAACACATTGTCCACGGCTACTTCTAAACCCTTGCAAGTATCTGTATGAATTACCAACCGATTGGGATGTGCAATAGCCCGGCGCAGATTCTGCAAAAACCAAGTCCAACTCTCCTCAGACTCTGCCTCTATCACGCCATAAGCAACTGGAAATACAAAATTGTGTCCATCAACTGCACAAGCTGCTACTAACTGTCCTTTAAACCTCCCTGTGAGAAAAGTAGCATCAATAGCCAAATAGGGCCTGCAGCCTTCCAAAAAACCCCGGCGACAAGCCTCAAAGCAGACAAAAACCCTTCTAAAGCACTCTTTGGTCATTGTCATTCCCCTCAACGTGTACTCCACGGTGTGGTGATCAATATCTACAATACTACCTGGGCTGGTCTTCTCCACTTCACCCTTAAATGAATACAACAGTTTAAAACTTTCCTGCCAATTACCATAAATAGAATCCATAGCATGTTGTTTTCCATTGAAAACCCTCATGTATGGTACCTCTATCTTGAACTTTTCTTCGAGCTTCTTCTGCAACTCCTTTGTACCCACTTGATGGTCTTCTGTCACCCACCGTTTTACTTCTTCAGCCACCCATCTTGACTTGGCTCTACTGATTGTTTCCTTCCTCAGGGTTGATTCCAGGCATGTGTTCCTAAAAGGGTTCACTTTGACTTGAACATTCGTGCTATTTCGCATTTTAGACGCGTGCATCCTCCATGGACAATCTTCAGTCGGACAGTGCACTCTGTAACGTACTCTGTCGCTCTTGTCAACTTCAAATGTACGCTCTGCCCTGATGCAGTATGTCACAAGTGCATTTCTACACTCACTCATGGATGCAAAGATGGTACCTTCTTCCATCTGAGAGTTTGCAGGGTCCCATTCAATAGCTGGAAGGTCTTCGTCCTCAACCTCCTCATCATCAATCACAAAAGCCTCATTGTCACACTCATCTCGGTTTTCAGCCCGACATGGCCGTCGTAAATTCTGCACAACATCAGAATATAGCCTCTCTTCATCATCGATGTATTCAGGCTCCACTTCTCTTGGGACCCTACTGCCGGTGCCCATGTTTGACGAGCCACCACGTCGCCGTGCACTAACTGAAGCTCCCCTAACTGAACTGTTCTGGCTAGAGCTGCCATTACGACGACATGAATCTGTCCGAGAAGTTCCAACTGCCGGCACAACCACATCATTTTGCAGCCTCACATGAAATTGATCTTTCTCCTTATGCTTAGCAAACATGGTAGAGAGCTCTTCATCATTACTAACTTTCACCCAATCAATTCCCCCATCGTAGTATTTGAATTCCACTTCATCATGCATACCCCAAGGATATGGGCCGCAAATTACCTCGCCAAATTGTCTAAAACTCCAATTACAATCCATTGGCAACCGATAATCAAACCCTCCTTGGAATTTCTTTTCATCCTTTGCATCCACAATGAATCGCTCCCTTCTAATGTTCACCAAGAAAGCAAACCGCAATTCCATCCTAATCAACCAAAAACAGAGAGGCAATGAGCACACCAAAAGCAAAATCAAACGCAATGAGCACTCCATGTCAAATCGACTATTGCACTACACAAGAAAGCTCAATAGGAACAAGGCTTACCCCTCGGGAACCCAGTCCTGGACGCGGCGGGTCTCCGGCCCCACGCCTGCCTCGCCAAGGTCGTCGCTGCCACTAGCCATTCCGTCGAGCAGGTGGAGGGCGCAGTGGCGGAACGAGCGACTAAGTCGCAAGGGGGGAGCAGGTGCTCCTGGAGGCGGTGGAGAAGGGTCCACGCGGGACGGCGCGCGGCGGCGCAGGTGGTGGCGTCGCAGGTCGTGGCGGCGCAGGTGGTGCCGGCAGGGGCGCGGATGGTGGTGCGTGCAGCAGATCGGTGTGTTGCGTGCGGGAGCAGGTAGTTCGGTCTTCACCTATTTGTCATTGCGCGGTCCTACCTGTAAGATCTGGCCCCACTTTCAGTAACGGCAAGAGATGGAAACATTTGAAGCCTGGCCGTTTGGCCTCGACAGAGCAGCTGCGCCAGAAGCGGTGGCAAAACTGAGCACCATTCTGCTCTAGTGGCAAAACTGAGTCATGCGCGGGCTGTAGTGGCAAACCAATAATTAACCCTATTCCTGTGTGGTGGGTCTCGGGTCGCATGCACTATGTGGATATGTTTTCACTGATGATTGTACATTATAAGGATGTGAAGGGAAGAATAACAAAGGATATGACTTGCACGTTACTCCATTTTACTAGAAGCATATCCAGTCGTGTCTCCTAAACAACTGACCCCAGGGTATATCAGGCACCTCGTACAAAAAACCGTGTGCAACCGCGTGCTCCGAAGACATTTTTCGTCCAACGGCACGGTCCAATAACGTGATAGATGCCCGAGGCCATCCTCGCCCAACAGGGGATGTGTTGGACGCGGCATACGAAAGTCGCGCCCCTCGCCACTCAGCTAGGTACCACCTGTCAGCGTCACTTCCCGTTCACCCCTTGTTTCGTGACGCGCCTCCCCTCCCGTCCCTCCCACAACTGTTGTCGCCCATTTCGACGTATGTAGTTCGCCTACGCATGTTTCCAGATTGCTTCCCCCTCACGTTCCTCCCATTTCCGCGCTTAGAGTTTGTCGACGTGTTTGGCCGTTTGCTTCGGTAGGCAACATATTTGTAGTTGTTGCCTCTGTTGAGGCCGCTCGTTTGTTTTTCGATTTTTTTTTTAGATCAACGGGCACTGATAGGGATTTTTTTTTTCAATTTCTTGTGTTGACTTGTAGTCATGGACTGTGAGAAAGATTGGGACGGACTGTTGGAGAGGGCCAAATGAAGCGGATACTAGAATCATGACACGAAACGTAGGTTGGAAACAGATTTATGACTTGTACATTTAAAGAGTAGAAATTGCAAAAAAAATATAAAATAAAATTAACGACCTATTTAGAGGACGCTGCGAAAAATGGACTTGCTCCTGTTAGAGATATATTTCGTATAGGTATATTTGGTAGTATATGATTTGTAATCATCTCCTGCCTTATCTCTAGGATAGCCTTCTTGACTCCCAAGACTTGTACCCATATATATACTCGCCCATGAGGCGCAATACAACATCCATCAATCTCTCTCCCTCTCTATCCTTCAACATGGTATCAGAGCCAAGAGGTCTTGAGTTCAAGACCCGGCTGGCGCAATATAAAATAAAAATATTGCAGCCCACTTTCGGTCCACGTTTAGGCCTGAGGAGCCACACGTGAAGGGGAGTGTTGAAGTATAAATGCATTGCCTAATCTCTTCCATCAGATCGGTCTTTTGGTTGCATTGGCTAGAGCATGCAGTTCTATAGCTCCAAACACAACACGAGGTGGCAGCTTACCCTGATCGGGCGCTGGTTCCTAGGACGCTAGCTAGTGCCTGAGCGTGGGTGTTGGCGGGACACCGCATCTGCAGAAGCACAAGGAGGGCTACTCGGGTGCTCCCCTAGTCCACCGAAACTCATATCTAGCCCATGTATACCGTCTATATATAGAGGTCGAGCAGGTGAGCAAGATCTTTATAGGACATTTCTATTTCGCACGTGACCACGTACAAAACGAGGTACAATACAACGCGAACCATATGGGTCTATACAGGGATGTACGGATGGTGGACCTACACTAAAATTATGATCGTACTCTCCCGCTTACGAATAGGTATGGAAAGATCTAAACCGTTGATGTATTTGACGGGCCCATAATTTTTTTAGGGAAGGAGCACCAGAGCAGAAGTGTATGTATGCCTGCACGTTGCCACGCCCGATCACGAACACAAGCGGCAGCCAGCTCTGGCAAGGTCACCTACACGTACGACGTTAGTCATGCACATAGATCATCTCCGATCCAATGGACGGATCCTACGCGAAGCTACGTCAGCTGGACCCGGCGGCCGGCCGTCGCTATCCCCAAAGCTAGCCAGGATCTTCCGATCGGTGCAGCCCGCCTCGACGGCGACCGCAATCCGTACGAACTTGCGTCTATCGTGTCAGCTCGTAACTGCTCCCCTCGCCGTCAGCTACCTCCACGCGGTTTGCTGCCCGCCGGAGGCCAGTGCGGCTCCAGCTAGCAAAAGTAGGCCTCATCCGCGCGAGGCAGCCAGCGACGTACTCACCAAATCCAAAACTGGCCGTACGCGCCACCGGCTGGCTGTCCGTGCGCGGCCGATCTCGACGGAAGCTGCGCGCGAAGGCGCATATAAACGGAAAAGAAAATGTTTCCTACTGCCTATGCATGTTACCGGCAGCTCGATCGATCCGACTTCCTAGTACAGTACCTTGGTTTGGTAGCGGTGTGCGTGGTTTCTCACTACTGTGCACGCCATGGCCATCCGAGGCCATGCCCCCAGCCGGTAGGTTGGGTAGATCAGCTCGTGCATGCATGCTATTTTGCTAGCTTTTCTGCAACTTTTGCACCTCAAGTCGCGGCAGCCAGCTCGCTAGGCCTGTACGGGAAAGATCGGAAAGGCCTGGCGGCCGGGCCTCTCGCGCGCGTAGAAATTAGTCGAGCTACAACGATTTGGACGGTGGAGCGTGTATGTATATGCACATGTAAGGCTGTAACGGGTTCCTGTACGGAGTCAAACCCTACCACATCCGCTCTTCACTGTTGGAAGAAGCTAGCACAGCTGCACCTGCACGCGCGCGCAATGCAGAGATGAAGTCATTCTTTTTCTTTTTGAAACTTATGAAGTACGGTCTTCTTTATTCAAAAAATATTATCTTGATCTTAGCTAACTTAAGGAAAATGCTCTACATCCTCCGGAGGCTATAAACCTCCCAACCTCCGGATTCCCCACCGTTGGATCCAATCAATCTGAGTCGTTAGGTTGGGTTCTCTGTTTAGTTTTGCTTTAAATCCCACTTTTGCTTCATTGAAGCAAATGAAGCTCCGATTTTGCTTCATTGAAGCAAAAAACGCTTCGACTAAAACCAAAAATACAAAGACCATTCGGTTGTGGACCTCGCCGGAGACTTCGCCGGAGCATCGTGCTTTGCCGGAGCACCTTACTTTGCCAGAGACCTCGTAGCAAAACATTTGTACTAAAGTAGCAACATGACAAACAATTGTAGCAAAAATAATATACTATTATAGCATTGCAGCATTGTACAAAAACACGACCTCGTCGGAGAACGTCGCCGTAGACCTTCTAGCAAAACTTTTCTACTAAAGTCGCAGAATATGGGAACAATTGAAGCAACAATATTGTACCATCGTAGCATCGATGCCCACTCCTTGAAGCACCATCTCCAATAGATGGAGCGCCGTCGCCCCGGCTTGTAGCACCACCGTCACTGGCTTGCAGCACCAACGTTGCCGGTCGCAGCATCCCCCACCGGCAAGGTCTCCAGTGAATCTTCGGCGAGTCTCTAACCTGCTATGCCCGACATGTATTTTTCTTTATTGTATTTACGTGAATCGTTTTTTGCTTCAATGAAGCAAAAGCGGGATTCTTTATGCTGCGACGAAACAAAGTCTGAACAAGTCGCAACAGTCCTTCTATTTTGGTCGAACCGTTTTTTGCTTTAATGAAGCAAAAAATGGGAGGTTTTTTACTGCGATGAAGCAAAGTCTAAATTTCAGGTGAAAGTGAACACGTGTCACACATGCAAGCAGGAGGCTAGAAAGTTTAAAGCGTCTAGAGGATTTCTAGCACTGCCCCTAACTTTTTTTTTTTGAACATAACACTGCCCCTAACTTAAGCATGATTTTCTCTCTCTCCTCCGGCCCAGCAATCATCCTACGTGGCTTTGCCAAATATATAGTCTCATTGTACATTGCCCTAGAGTGCACCAATCTAGTAGCTAATAATCTAGGTATGCCCTTTTCAAAACCGCAACCTCATGAATAATCTAAATGTCGCTGATAATTTAACACGCTTAATTAAAGATGTAGAGGCTTTATCACACCCACGAATCTTGATCATAACTTCTCTGATGCACATATACATCGGTAGGAAGAATTACATGGTAATGTAGTTTTTCGTGGGGGGTGGGGGGGGGAGGGGGGGCATTGGTCCCCCTTTTCCTTAGTCTAAAGCTCCAACACGATTGGATTAGCGGTTACCATGGTTTACGGTATATGCCCAGTGAACAATACAAAACAACAAATATTATGTATTGTAGTATAAAGAACGCTCTTGTATGATCAAGAGATAAAGAAGTACAACAAATCCATTATTCAGTCACAGCCGTATGTGAGGGCGTGAAATAGGCGCAGTTGCAAGCATAGAGCCCCAAAATTTACTAAGTCTAGTTACTATTACTGTTAAGCTTTAAAAAACAATAATATTAGTACTACTTGTGTGTATAAAGAACTAAAGTTTTTATGCCACTCACACTGCAAGGATATTATAGAGTAAGTATAATGTAATATAATACGAGTAGTATATGATAAAACAATGATAGTTCCTCCATACCGGTTTACAGGGCAAATTCCACATTTCGAGAAAAAAGTTTGACTACAAATTTAGTTAACGAAAAATAAGATATGTGCCATAAAAATCATACCATTGGAAACTTCTTTTGAATATGAATCCAATGATATAATTTTTATGGCATATATCTTATTTTTTGTTGACTAAATTTGTAGTCAATTTTTTTTCTCGAAATACGTAATTGTCCTAAAAACCGGTATGGAGGGAGTAGTATCTTAAAGATATCTTTTAGTAGTATTTAAACATGGTGACCCATTTATGATGGACCTATCATCATTAAAAAATCATATTGGGCGCCATTATATCATAGAATATCATAATATGATATTACTACTACTATTCTTTCTTTTTTTCCTAACTGCAATGCAACCTCATCTTTTTTTTTTACTTATATGACATTGCATTGTGCCAACTATGATACTAGCATTGGGGGTGGTGCGTTGGTTGGGGGGGTCCTACCAAGTTATTATAATATATTTCAACTTTTATATAGTTGGTATTGCATAAAATATTTTGATCCACATTTCGACCATATGGGTACTACTGCCTCCATTCTTACGGTATGGGCATAACTTTTTTACAGGATTTTCGCCAAATTTTGATATGCATATTTACCACATGGGTAGGAGTAGGGGGTTTGGTTTGGGGTAATGCCAAGTTATATCACATTTTTTACTTGCTACTGCATACAAAACTTGTATCCATACTTTGGACTCAATATTAAGCTCCGGCAAAGTTTTGCCTACCGAGTGAATAATATTACGGAGGGAGCTAGCTAGCTAGTATTTGTAGTACCTTAATAGGTTGCTACTATCAAGTTATATTACAATTTGGCTATACTTGACCATGACATACAAAATTTTGATCAACATTCCACATGGGTAGCAGTAGGAGGTTGGGAGAAAGGACACACATACCGCTTAGAGGGGATTTGAATAGGCAGTGTAAATTTTTTACGATGTTGGTTTGAAGAAATGCGGAATAAAACTAGAATTTAAATTGTCAAGCACAAAACATATATATACTACGTTTCACATATATGCACCAACAACTTATGCTAAGCAAGCCAAGCAACTATGTGATAGCAAGATATATAAGTGTAGGGGTTTCGTAGCAGAAAACAAAAAATTATATCTAGCACATCTTGTTGGCATAGATCTATCTAGGAGTAATGTTGTAACGGAGATAGTTTCGGTGACATACCCTCGTAGATCGACAGGGGTTAACGTTCCGCTATAACGTGGATGATGTAGTCGTACTTCGCCGCCGACCTCAGGTTCGAGATCAATCCTCCTCGCACAACGTCCAGTGCCACAAGTGCATCACCTCGTAGTTTCGCACACATACGGTGCTCAGCGACGACTCTCGATTTATCGAACCAACAGAGAGTGCGGAAGTAGATCTTCCGGATCGGGATCCGAGCCGCGCAACGACATAGTGGGGTGGAGTTGACTCCCTCCATGCAAAACTCTTCGAGGAATTGTGCACGGGAGAGAATACGGGAGAGAGAGAGAGAGAGAGAGAGAGAGAGAGAGAGAGGCGCCTCATGGAGGCTCACCTTTTCCCTCAAGGGGGGATTGTGTGCTCTCCTCCGCCCAAGCCTCCACCTTATATATGGGCGAAAAAGGGGCAGATGGCCGGTTGGGCCCAAGGGAAGGGGGACGGCTGGCCAAGGTGGCCTATGTGCCCTAAACCCTAACCCTAGCCGCCCCCACCTCATTGGCCCATGGGAGCGCCAGCCCCTTAATGGGCTCCCCTCTGGGAGGGGGCAATTAATGATGGCTGTCTTTTCCTTTATTACATGATTATATATTTAATATTAATTCACTTAATTAATATACAATACATATTATTTAATTCTAAAGTGATCCAAAACTCCTTTCAGATCACTCCGAACATCCTTCGGATCTTCACGGAACTATTTCGGTTCTCTATTCTGTATTCTCCGGTGTTTCCAATGATACCAAAAACATCTCCAAGCATCGCCGAGCCCTTAAGCGTGTTACCCTACGGTTCGGGAACATACAGACATGACCGAGACGCCTTGATAATCCCCAAGTTCAGAAGATCAGCGTAGTACAATTCGATAAGTATATGAGTGTCGAATCCATGAGGAGCTGAAGGGTAAACTACCTATTATCTAAAGCCCTATAACCCACTTATGTGGCCTTCGTAGGATAACTTAGCACGACGACTTTTTATCTATCTACTATAACAAGCTATACTATGAAAAGTTTTGCCCGGCTCCAATGAGGTAGGGGCTAGGACGGCAACGCACATTCGGCTCGTTCGAGTCCTTGTAGTCGTCACTAGGTGATCCACATATCATTTTATAATTTTTATTACTTTTGAGCTTTCTTACAATGTTGTTGACGATTATGAATAGATCGGTGGATTTTTCGTAAAAATAAACTTCCAGCTGCTAGTCTCCAATATCAAGAAGGAAGGTGCCTGACTGGGGAAAATCGTTGAGTAATGTAAAATCGCGAGATTAGTTTCTTTTGTGTTTTGAGTTTTGGTCAGGTGTTTGGTTTCTAAGACCTCTAAAACCTTCTTATTAATCAATAAAATGGAAAATCTTTCAACTTATTTTTTCATAAGTAAATTCCAACGGATACCCATTTACGTATGGAAGTGCGGTAACCATACGGTAAGCAGAAATACCCCCGGGCAATCAAACCTTTACTCCACGTACGTGTAGAGATCGACAATGTCAAACAGTATATACTCTTTTCGGTCATAAATACTTGTCTTAGTTTAGGTAAAATGTAGGCTAAAGTCTATCTTGATTTATTGGACCTGCGATAAACATTTAGACGCGGAGAAGTACAATGTTACTATGATTGTTATACAAACAAGTTCTACATCCACATCAGCAGCCAATTGGGTAGAACAACGTACTTCACAGACAAGATACTAACCCTGTCCCGGGTTTGGGCTGATCAAGCTGACAGAGTTACTTAGAGCAGGTCTAACAGACCCCGTAAAAGGGGCAAACCCGTATAATAACCGCCGATTTGAGGGTTTCGCGTCTACCCGGCCGTCTAGCACGCCCCGTAAAAACGGCCCCCGCATCAATTTTTGCTGTTTTCGACTACGGGGCGGGTCGTCGCTGATGTGCGTAAATGTACACGTCCGTTGGGAACCCCAAGAGGAAGGTATGATGCGCACAGTGGCAAGTTTTCCCTCAGAAAGAAACCAAGGTTGATCGAACCAGAGGAGCCAAGAAGCACGTTGAAGGTGATGGTCGCGAAATGTGATGCGGCGCAACACCAGGGATTCCGGCGCCAACGCGGAACCTGCACAACACAACCCAAGTACTTTGCCCCAACGAAACAGTGAGGTTGTCAATCTCACCGGCTTGCTGTAACAAAGGATTAAACGTATCGAGTGGAAGATGTTTGCAAGAAAATAGTAAAACACAATTGCAGTAGATTGTATGCTATGTAAAGAATAGGACCGGGGTCCACAGTTCACTAGAGGTGTCTCTCCCATAAGATAAAAGCATGTTGGGTGAACAAATTACAGTGGGCAATTGACAAATAGAGAAGGGCATAACAATGCATATACATGATATGATAAATATAGTGAGATTTAATTGGGCATTACGACAAAGTACATAGACCGCCATCCAACTGCATCTATGCCTAAAAAGTCCACCTTCAGGTTATCATCCGAACCACATTCAGTATTAAGTTGCTAAGCAACAGACAATTGCATTAAGTATGGTGCGTAATATAATCAACAATTACATCCTTAGACATAGCATCAATGTTTTATCCCTAGTGGCAACAGCACATCACAACCTTAGAACCTACTGTCACGATCCCAGTGTCAATGAAGGCATGAACCCACTATCGAGCATAAATACTCCCTCTTGGAGTTAAGAGCAAAAACTTGGCCAGAGCCTCTACTAATAACGGAGAGCATGCAAGATCATAAACAACACATAAACAATAGATTGATAATCACCATAACATAGTATTCTCTATCCATCGGATCCCGACAAACACAACATATAGTATTACAGATAGATGATCTTGATCATGTTAGGCAGCTCACAAGATCCAACAATGAAGCACAACAAGGAGAAGACGACCATCTAGCTACCGCTATGGACCCATGGTCCAGGGTGAACTACTCACTCATCACTCCGGAGGCGATCATGGCGATGAAGAGTCCTCCGGGAGATGAATCCCCTCTCCAGCAGCCGGAGGCGATCTCCGAATCCCCCGAGATGGGATTCGCGGCGGCGTCTCCGAAGGTTTTCCGTATCGTGGCTCTCTTGCACCGGGGGTTTCGCGACGAGACTTTAAGCAGGCGGAAGGTCAACGCGGGGGCCACACGAGGTGCCCAGGGGTAGGGCCGCGGCCGTGGCTTGGGCCGCGCCGCCCCAGCCCCCGGCTGCCTCGTGGCCCCACTTCGTTATCTCTCGGTCTTCCGGAAGCTTCGTGCAAAAATAGGACCCCGGGCGAAAGTTTCGTCCAATTCCGAGAATATTTCCTTACTAGGATTTCTGAAACCAAAAAGCAAAAAAACAGCAACTGGCTCTTCGGCATCTTGTTAATAGGTTAGTTCCTAAAATGCATAAATATGACATATAATGTGCATAAAACATGTAGGTATCATCAATAAAGTAGCATGGAACATAAGAAATTATCGATACGTTGGAGACGTATCAGCATCCCCAAGCTTAGTTCTGCTCGTCCCGAGCAGGTAAAACGATAACAAAGATAATTTCTGAAGTGACATGCCATCATAATCTTGATCATACTATTTGTAAACATATGTAATGAATGCAGCGATCAAAACAAAAGTAATGACATGAGTAAACAAGTGAATCATATGACAAAGACTTTTCATGAATAGTACTTCAAGACAAGCATCAATAAGTCTTGCATAAGAGTTAACTCATAAAGCAATAAATCAAAGTAAAGGTATTGAAGCAACACAAAGGAAGATTAAGTTTCAGCGTTGCTTTCAACTTATAACATGTATATCTCATGGATATTGTCAACATAAAGTAATATAACAAGTGCAATATGCAAGTATGTAGGAATCAATGCACAACAAGTGTTTGCTTCTCAAGGTGGAGGGAGATAGGTAAACTGACTCAACAATAAAAGTAAAAGAAATGTCCTTCAAAGAGGAAAGCATCGATTGCTGTATTTGTGCTAGAGCTTTGATTTTGAAAACATCAAGAGAGCATCAAAGTAAAGTATTGAGAGGTGTTTGTTGTTGTCAACGAAGGGTAGTGGGCACTCTAACTACCTCATCAACCAGACTTTCAAGAGCGGCTCCCATGAAGGACGTTATCTCTACCAGCAAGGTAGATCATCCCTCTTCTCTTTTGTTTACACATGTACTTTAGTTTAGTTTTTCTTTATTTATGGATGACACTCCTCCCAACCTTTTGCTTACACAAGCCATGGCTAACCGAATCCTCGGTGCCTTCCAACATTCACATACCATGGAGGAGTGTCTATTTGCAAAATTAAGTTGCTTACTGATGAATCAAGCAAAACATGTGAAGAGAATTATTAATGCAAGTTAATTAATTGAGGCTGGGAACCTCATTGCCAGCTCTTTTGCAAAATTATTGGATAAGCGGATGAAGCCACTAGTCCATTGTGAAAGTCTGTCAAAAGTAAATGACAAGATCGAAAGATAAAACACCACATACTTCCTCATGAGCTATAAAACATTGACACAAATAAGAGGTAATAACTTTTGAATTGTTTAAAGGTAGCACTCAAGCAATTTACTTTGGAATGGCGGAGAAATACCATGTAGTAGGTAGGTATGGTGGACACAAATGGCATAGTGGTTGGCTCAAGGATTTTGGATGCATGAGAAGTATTCCCTCTCGATACAAGGTTTTGTTGGAGATATGCCCAAGAGGCAATAATAAAAGTGGTTATTATATATCTTTATGTTTATGATAAAAGTTTATATACCATGCTATAATTGTATTAACTGAAACATTGATACATGTGTGATATGTAAACAAACAAAGAGTCCCTAGTAAGCCTCTTAACTAGCTTGTTGATTAATAGATGATTAGTTTCATAATCATGAACATTGGATGTTATTAATAACAAGGTTATATCATTGTATGAATGATGTAATGGACACACCCAATTAAGCGTAGCATAAGATCACGTCATTAAGTTATTTGCTATAAGCTTTCAATACATAGTTACCTAGTCCTTATGACCATGAGATCATGTAAATCACTTATACCGGAAAGGTACTTTGATTACATCAAACGCCACTGCGTAAATGGGTGGTTATAAAGGTGGGATTAAGTATCCGGAAAGTATGAGTTGAGGCATATGGATCAATAGTGGGATTTGTCCATCCCGATGACGGATAGATATACTGGGCCCTCTCGGTGGAATGTCGTCTAATGTCTTGCAAGCATATGAATAAGTTCATAAGAGACCACATACCACGGTACGAGTAAAGAGTACTTGTCGGAGACGAGGTTGAACAAGGTATAGTGTGATACCGATGATCAAACCTCTGACAAGTAAAATATCGCGTGACAAAGGGAATTGGTATCGTATGTGAATGGTTCATTCGATCACTAAAGTCATCGTTGAATATGTGGGAGCCATTATGGATCTCCAGATCCCGCTATTGGTTATTGGTCGGAGTGAGTACTCAACCATGTCCGCATAGTTCGCGAACCGTAGGGTGACACACTTAAAGTTGGATGTTGAAATGGTAGAACTTGAATATGGAATGGAGTTCGAATATTTGTTCGGAGTCCCGGATGTGATCCCGACATCACGAGGAGTTCCGGAATGGTCCGGAGAATAAGATTCATATATAGGATATCATTTTATGTGAATAAAATGATGCGGAAGGTTCTATGGAAGGTTCTAGAAGGTTCTAGAAAAGTCCGGAAGAAACCACCAAGGAAGGTGGAGTCCACATGGGACTCCACCTCCATGGCCGGCCAACCCTAGTGGGGGAGGAGTCCCAAGTGGACTCCGGCCACCCCCCCTATGGAAGGTGGAATTCCCACCTCTAGTGGGAGGGAAGGTTTCCCACCATATGGAAGGTTTTGGGTTCGGGTCTTATTCGAAGACTTGTAGTCCAACACTTGGGGCTTCCACCTATATATAGAGGGCCAAGGGGAGGGGGCCGGACACACCAAAGCCATAAGCTTGGCCGCCCCCTATAGTGGTCGGCCACCCCTCTCCCCAAACCCTAGCGCCCGCTCCTCCACCATATCCCGCACGCTTAGCGAAGCTCCGCCGGATTTCTCCACCGCCACCGACACCACGCCGTCGTGCTGTCGGATTCAAGAGGAGCTACTACTTCCGCTGCCCGCTGGAACGGGGAGGTGGACGTCGTCTTCATCAACAACCGAACGTGTGACCGAGCACGGAGGTGCTGCCCGCTCGTGGCGCCGGAACCGATCGTGATCAAGATCTTCTACGCGCTTTTGCAAGCGGCAAGTGAACGTCTACCGCAGCAACAAGAGCCTCCTCTTGTAGGCTTTGGAATCTCTTCAAGGGTGAGTCTCGACAATCCCCTCGCTACCGTCTTCTAGATTGCATCTTGGCTTGGATTGCGTGTTCGCGGTAGGAAAATTTTTGTTTTCTATGCTACATCCTACAAGGTTTAGGCTAGCAAGGTTATTTGAAACAAACACAAGGATGAACCGGTGCAGCAAACTCACATAAAAGACATATTGTAAACATTATAAGACTCTACACCGTCTTCCTTGTTGTTCAAACTCAATACTAGAAATTATCTAGACCTTAGAGAGACCAATTATGCAAACCAAATTTAAGCATGCTCTATGTATTTCTTCACTAATAGGTGCAAAGTATATGATGCAAGAGCTTAAACATGAGCACAACAATTGCCAAGTATCAAATTATCCAAGTCATTTTACCAATTACTACATGTAGCATTTTTCAATTCCAACCATATAACAATTTAACGAAGAGGAAACTTCGCCATGAATATTATGAGCTAAGAACACATGTGTTCATACGAACCAGCGGAGCGTGTCTCTCTCCCACACAAGAATGAACTTATTCAGAGAACTAAGATAACAAAACAAAAATAAAAGCACACACAGACGCTCCAAGTAAAATACATAAGATGTGATTGAATAAAAATATAGTTTCAGGGGAGGAACCTGATGATGTTGTCGATGAAGAAGGGGATGCCTTGGGCATCCCCAAGCTTAGACGCTTGAGTCTTCTTAGAATATGCAGGGGTGAACCACGGGGCATCCCCAAGCTTAGAGCTTTCACTCCTCTTGATCATAGTATATCATACTCCTCTCTTGACCCTTGAAAACTTCCTTCACACCAAACTTCAAGCAAACTCATTAGAGGGTTAGTGCACAATTAATAATTCACACATTCAGAGGTGACACAAACATTCTTTTCACTTCTGGACATTGCATAAAGCTACCGGACATTAATGGATCAAAGAAATAAATCCAACATAGCAAAAGAGGCAATGCGAAATAAAAGGCAGAATCTGTCAAAACAGAACAGTCCGTAAAGACGAATTTAAAGCTGGCACCAGACTTGCTCAAATGGAAAAACTCAAAACTAATGAAAGTTGCGTACATATCTGAGGATCACGCTCGTAAATTGGCAGATTTTTTCGAATTTTCTACAGAGAACTGTGCCCAGATTCGTGACAGACAGCAATGCTGTTTCTGCGCAGCGATCCTAAATATAACATCAACTTTGACATAGAAACTTTACTTGGCACAAAAACATGATAAGGAGAGGTTGCTACAGTAGTAAACAACTTCCAAGACTCAACAAAACAAAAAATTGCTGTAGGTAAAAACATGGGTTGTCTCCCATAAGCGCTTTTCTTTAACGCCTTTCAGCTAGGCGCAGAAAGTGCAAATCAAGTATTATCGAGAGTAGAAGCATCAACATCATAACTTGTTCTAATAATAGAATCAAAAGGCAACTTCATTCTCTTTCTAGGAAGTGTTCCATACCTTTCTTGAGAGGAAATTGATATTTAATATTACCTTCCCTCATATCAATAACAACACCAACGGTTCGAAGAAAAGGTCTTCCCAACACAATAGGACAAGATGCATTGCATTCGATATCCAAAACAACAAAATCAACGGGGACAAGGTTATTGTTAACCGTAATATGCACATTATCAATCCTCCCCAAAGGTTTCTTTTTAACATTATCGGTAAGATTAACATCCAAATAACAATTCTTCAATGGTGGCAAGTCAAGCATATCATAAATCTTTTTAGGCATAGAAATACTTGCACCAAGATCACATAAAGCATTACATTCAAAGTCATTGAATTTCATTTTAATGATGGGCTCCCAACCATCTTCTAGCTTTCTAGGAATAGAAGTTTCAAGTTTTAGTTTCTCTTCTCTAGCTTTTATGAGAGCATTTGTAATATGTTTTGTAAAGGCTAAATTTATAGCACTAGCATTAGGACTTTTAGCAAGTTTTTGTAAGAACTTTATAACTTCAGAGATGTGGCAATCATCAAAATCTAAATCATTATGAGCTACAGCAATGGGATCATTGTTCCCAAGGTTGGAAAAATTTCAGCAGTTTTATCACAAGCAGTTTCAGCAGTTTTAGCAATTTCAGGCAGTTTTGTTCGCTTTGCACTAGGAGTAGAAACATTGCCAACACCAATTATTTTACCATTGATAGTAGGAGGTGCAGCAACATGTGGAGAATTAGCATTACTAGTGGTGGTAATAGTCCAAACTTTAGCTACATTATTCTCTTTAGCTAGTTTTTCATTTTCTTCTCTATCCCACCTAGCACGCAATTCAGCCATTAATCTTATATTCTCATTAATTCTAACTTGGATGGCATTTGCTGTAGTAGTAATCTTATTATCAATATCATTATTAGGCATAACTTTCAATTTTAAAAGATTAACATCGAGGCAAGTCTATCAACTCTAGAAGCAATAGTATCAATTTTATCAAGCTTTTCCTCAACAGATTTGTTAAAAGCAGTTTGTGTACTAATAAATTCTTTAAGCATGGCTTCAAGACCAGAGGGTACATTCCTATTATTGTTGTAAGAATTCCCATAAGAATTACCATAACCATTACCATTAGCAGAAGGATATGGCCTATAGTTATTACCAGAGTTGTTCCTATAAGCATTGTTGTTGAAATTATTGCTTTTAATGAAATTCACATCAACATTTTCTTCTTGAGCAACCAATGAAGCTAAAGGAACATTATTTGGATCAACATTAGATCTACCATTCACAAGCATAGACATAATCACATCAATCTTATCACTCAAGGAAGAGGTTTCTTCAACAGAATTTACCTTCTTACCTTGTGGAGCTCTTTCCATGTGCCATTCAGAGTAATTTATCATCATATCATCAAGAAGTTTTGTAGCCGCCCCAATGTGATGGACATAAAGGTACCTCCAACCTGAATCCAATAAATTCCGCGAAGAAAAATTTAGTCCTGCATAGAAGGTTTGGATGATCATCCAAGTAGTCAGTCCATGGGTTGGGCAATTCTTTACCAAAGTTTTCATTCTCTCCCATGCTTGAGCAACATGTTCAGTATCTAATTGTTTAAAATTCATTATGCTACTTCTCAAAGATATAATTTTAGCGGAGGATAATATCTACCAATAAAAGCATCCTTGCATTTAGTCCATGAATCAATACTATTCTTAGGCAAAGATAGCAACCAATCTTTAGCTCTTCCTCTTAATGAGAAAGGAAACACTTTCAATTTAATAATATCACCATCTACATCTTTATACTTTTGCATTTCACAAAGTTCAACAAAATTATTGAGATGGGCAGCAGCATCATCTAACACCAGAAAATTGATCTCTCATGACAAGATTTAGTAAAGCAGGTTTAATTTCAAAGAATTCTCTGTAGTAGCAGGTGGAGCAATAGGTGTGCATAGGAAATCATTATTATTTGCATTTGTGAAGTCACACAACTTAGTATTTTCAGGGTATTCATTTTAGCAACGGTAAATAAAACAAACTAGATAAAGTAAATGCAAGTAACTAATTTTTTTGTGTTTTTGATATAGAGAGCAAGACAATAAATAAAGTAAAACTAGCAACTAATTTTTTTGTATTTTGATTTAGTGCAGCAAACAAAGTAGTAAATAAAATAAAGCAAGACAAAAACAAAGTAAAGAGATTGAGAAGTGGAGACTCCCCTTGCAGCGTCTTGATCTCCCGCAACGGCGCCAGAAAAAGCTTGATGCGCGTAAATGTACACGTCCGTTGGGAACCCCAAGAGAAAGGTATGATGCGCACAGTGGCAAGTTTTCCCTCTAAAGAAACCAAGGTTGATCGAACCAGGAGGAGCCAAGAAGCACGTTGAAGGTTGATGGTCGCGAAATGTGATGCGGCAACACCAGGGATTCCGCCAACGCTGAACCTGCACAACACAACCCAAGTACTTTGCCTCAACGAAATGCTGAGGTTGTCAATCTCACCGGCTTGTGTAACAAAGGATTAAACGTATCGAGTGGAAGATGTTTGCAAGAAAATAGTAAAACACAATTGCAGTAGATTGTATGCTATGTAAAGAATAGGACCGGGGTCCACAGTTCACTAGAGGTGTCTCTCCCATAAGATAAAAGCATGTTGGGTGAACAAATTACAGGCGGGCAATTGACAAATAGAGAATAACAATGCATATACATGATATGATAAATATAGTGAGATTTAATTGGGCATTATGACAAAGTACATAGACCGCCATCCAACCATCTATGCCTAAAAAGTCCACCTTCGGTTATCATCCGAACCCCATTCAGTATTAAGTTGCTAAGCAAATGACAATTGCATTAAGTATGGTGCGTAATGTAATCAACAACTACATCCTTAGACATAGCATCAATGTTTTATCCCTAGTGGCAACAGCACATCACAACCTTAGAACCTACTGTCACGATCCCAGGTGTCAATGAATGCATGAACCCACTATCGAGCATAAATACTCCCTCTTGAGTTAAGAGCAAAAACTTGGCCAGAGCCCTACTAATAACGGAGAGCATGCAAGATCATAAACAACACATAAACAATAGATTGATAATCACCATAACATAGTATTCTCTATCCATCGGATCCCGACAAACACAACATATAGTATTACAGATAGATGATCTTGATCATGTTAGGCAGCTCACAAGATCCAACAATGAAGCACAACAAGGAGAAGACGACCATCTAGCTACCGCTATGGACCCATGGTCCAGGGGTGAACTACTCACTCATCACTCCGGAGGCGATCATGGCGATGAAGAGTCCTCGGGAGATGAATCCCCTCTCCGGGTGCCGGAGGCGATCTCCGAATCCCCGAGATGGGATCGCGGCGGCGGCGTCTCGGAAGGTTTTCCGTATCGTGGCTCTCGGTACCGGGGGTTCGCGACGGAGACTTTAAGTAGGCGGAAGGTCAACGCGGGGGCCACACGAGGTGCCCAGGGGGTAGGGCCGCGGCCAGGGCTTGGGCCGTGCCGCCTAGCCCCCGGCTGCCTCGTGGCCCCACTTCGTTATCTCTTCGGTCCTGAAGCTTCAAAAGGACCCCGGGCGAAAGTTTCGTCCAATTCAGAATATTTCCTTACTAGGATTTCTGAACCAAAAACAGCAGAAACAGAACGGCTTCGGCATCTTGTTAATAGGTTAGTTCCGAAAATGCATAAATATGACATATAATGTGCATAAAACATGTAGGTATCATCAATAAAGTAGCATGGAACATAAGAAATTATCGATACGTTGGAGACGTATCGCCGCCCCCTACTTGTGCGGGGTGGGAGCGGGGATAGTGGGTGAAACCAGCATCGCCCACTCCACAGCGCGCGAAGCATTTCGCTGAAGCCAACCGCCGCCGCCGCCGACCGATCTCCTCCCCCGCGCCCTTCCCGGCCGGATCCCGCTTCCATGGACCGTGCGCAAGAGCCGCCTGCCGCCGGCGATGCATCTCCTCCGCCCGCGGTGGTCGATGTCGCCGTCGGAGCTGCGCCGAACGCCGGGGCGGTGTCGGCCATGATCTCCGCCACCATCCCGTCGAAGAGGAAGAGGATTCCGAAGGTATTCTTCGAATCACCTGCGCCGGCGGCCGCAGCAGCGCCGGCCGCAGCTTCTCCGGCCCAAGCCCCGCCGGCTGCCAAGAAGGGGGCCAGGATGAAGACCAAGGCGGCCGGGCCGAGGGGCGTCGCGCCGGCCAAGGTGCGGACAAAGGCCATCAACCGCATCGGCCTCGCGCCTCCACCGCCCTCCAAGGCCACGCCCTCTCCTCCCTCCGTTCCGTCCGATGCGCCGCTCGCGCCGCCGCCATCCACCATTGACGTAGACAAGGTGTTCGATGTTGAGTCCACAACATCCTACATGGACATGCTCAACGAATCCGCGGTGAATTTGGACGCCGGTATGGATGCATTCGATGCCGAGTGCAACGTCGAAGAGATTGATGAGGAAGAGGAGGATGAGGGTGACGAGGAGGAGGTGGTTGAGGTTGATCCGGCTGCCGCCGGTTCTTCGTCGACGCCGAAGCCACGCACGGCGAACTACAGCGAGATCGAAGACACCATCTTGGTCCGAGCTTGGAGCAAGGTGGGGATGGATGCGTGCACCGGAGTGGACCAAGGCGGCAAGCGCTATTGGCAGCGCATTGAGGATCTGTACCACCAGCTGAAGCCTCGCACGAAGAGCATGGCGGACAGATCCTACCGCTCACTTGAAGGCCGATGGAACATCATCAAGCCGGCTTGTTCTCGTTGGAGTGCTGCCAAAGTGCAAGAAGGAGGCACTTCTCACCATGGATGATGAAGCGGAGGACATGAGTGGGAGAAACACCGGCAAGCCCGAGGGCAACAAGAAGGCCAAGGAGAGGGTCAAGGTAGAACAAGAAGCAGCTAGCTTCCGGGAGAAGTTGGATCAACTCATGAAGTCCAAGGAGGCATTGACGATGAAGACGTTGGAGACCAAGCTCCTCATCACCGACAAGAAGAGTGTGGTGAAGCTTGCCAAGGTGCAAGCAAGGAAGGAGCTTGACATAAAGATGATCGCAGCCAAAGAAGCCAAGGCCATGAAGGAGCTCTTGGCCGAGGAGAGGGAAATCATGATGATGCGCACCGACGGCATGGACGAGGATCAGCTGGCGTGGTGGAAGGAGACCAAGGCGGACATCATTGCGAGGAAGAAGGCTGCGCGTCAAGCTCGTGATCAAGGTGAGTCTCCGGCGAGCGGTGGCGCCGGTGGTGATGGATCCGTTGATGGTTGATCACATTTGGGAATTCCGTGGCTTGAACATTGCCTATGATCGTGTTGTGATGTTAAAACTATGAATTATGCATCACATATTTTGGATGTGCTATGTTTGATGTGAAATTGTTGTGCAAATTGCTGTCTAAAACCCTGTTTTGAGGGGCCGGAAACTCGGACGAGCTAGCAGAGCCCGTATCCCCACCCCGTAAAACAGAATATTCTGTTTTACGGGGTGGGGATACGGGCTCTGCTAGCTCGTCCGAGTTTTTGGCCGGCGAAAACTGGATACAGGACCCTTTACTCGTGTTATACGGGGCAAAAATATACGGGGCCTGTTAGACTTGCTCTTAGAGCATCTTTAACAGACATGTGCACCTTTGGCTTTCTAATTTTCTTATACAACGCCGGCTTTGCTTTTTTGGGCGCGGGCGCTTCTCTAGGTTTTCAAGACGCGCGAAAAAATACAGCGCGGAAACAACGTTTTACCAGATGCGCTAAAATACAAAGCAAAAAACAAGTTTTACATTCATATGATTGAAAATAAGATCAAACATACTACTAATAATAGGTTTAAAAATGAAGACAAGAACGACAATTAAACGGATACAATACAAACATCTAAAAATCGGAGAACTCAAAGTCCGACCGCGACGACTCCGACAGCTCGGTCAAGAACAAATCCGTCAAACATTTGTCGTTGTCGTCGATGGTTGACGGGCCGGCTTCCTGCGCCTCGATGAACCGCTTGCGCGCCCTCTTTCTCCGCCATGCGCTTCGCCTTCTTCTACGCGTAGAATGCGCGCTCGTCGAGGATGTCTTGCGGGAAGGCGGTAGCCAACGCCTCCATGGCGCGTTCATCCGCCGACGCAATGGCGAGGCGGCGCTGAAGCTGCTTGCGACGCCGCCGCCGCTCGGCGGTGACGAGGCTGTCGAAGCTGGCCAAGAACTCCGCCTCCGTGAGCGACTCGCAGTCCTTGAAGTTGACATGCTGGCAGGGGCGCCCGAGGCGCCATTCCACCATGTAGTTTGGCGTGCGCCGCCTGCTCGACAATGTTGAAGGTGCCGAGAGTGAGGCGAGAGCCCCCCGGGGCGGATCTCCGCATATAACGTGCCGCTCGGGCTGGCGCACACGCCCACGAAACCGGAGGAGTTGCACCGGGGGGGCATGGTGGCGGCGCGGTCTCGGCGGCGGTGGTATGCGTGGCAGGCGAGAGGGCGCGTGGCGGGAGGGAGTTTTCTGTGGCGATTGAGCACGCGTCGCGCACGCCGTTTTATATCGCGTGCGCTATTTTGGCGCGTCTGTTGGAGCGAATTTTTTCGCTGCCGACGCGCTAAACTAGCGGTTTTTACCGCGCGGAGATGCTCTTAGATGTATATGCACATGCTTAACTCCAACCATGTTTAGACAAAACCTTCTAGCTGTCGTGCCTCCCAAAACTTTACATTCCATCAAGAAGATTGAGTGAGCTTTCCTTTGGACGACCACGGATAATGCGGGGGACAATGGACAGTCAATTGGGACATGGTTTGTAGGCTAAAACACCTTGGTGGCCTTGGTGTGCTCAACACCGAGTTCTTCGCGAGATCCCTTCATTTGGGTGCTTTGGTTTACATGGAAGGATCCGCCAAGATATGGGTGGGGATGAGAAACCCTTCATTTGCGGTGGCCTTGGTTGACTCAATGGTCGGAAGCCCATGGACATTGCTCCCCTCATTTTCGCGATATCTTCAAGGAAGAAGTGGAACATCAAAAAAGCTCTCACCAATGATGCATGGATCTCCAAGATTGACATGAATGCTTTGCTACCTATGTGAAAGGACGAGATGTCGCCTAGAGGGGGTGAATAGGCGTTTTAAAAACTCTTACCGATTTGGCTTATAAGAATGAGGAATTATACTAATGTTTATTTTACAAGCACAAATTTTAAATATGCTAGGCTCACCTAAGTGCAACAACAACAACTAGAGCTAAGAAAGATAGGCACAAGATATATGTAGCACAAGTGATAACAAGATATATGTATTTCAAGCACGATGGCTATCACAATAAAAGTAAGCTCGGGTATAGAAATAACCGAGGCACACGGAGACGAAGATGTATTCCCGTGTTCCCTTCCTTTGCAAGAAGGTACATCACGTTTGGAGGGGTGGGGATCCCACGAAAGATTTCCCAACGCCACGAAGGCTCATCCTATTCTCTGAGCATATCCAAGGAAGGAATAGCCCTTTCCTTATGGCTAGATTTTCCTCCACTGTGGAGATGGCAAGCTCCACAACCACTTCACAAGCTCCACGAAGAAGAAGTCTGGGCCCCTTCACAATCTTCCACGAAGAGGTCACCGGGACACCAGCCAAGCCAACTAGGAGGTCAGCCTCCAAGAGTGACAAGCTCACGGTCTCTCACTCGAACAAATCGTGGTGGACAGCTCAACACTATGCAATGATGCAAAGCAAGAACACTAGAGGTGTTCAAATCCTTCACACTCAAATCCCACCAAAGCAACAAATGCTAGGATGAGATTAGAGAGGAAGAACAAAGGAGGAAATCAACAAATGACTCCAAGATCTAGATCCCAAGAGATCCCCTCACTTAGAGGAGGAATGGATTGGATGAGGTTGTAGATCTAGATCTCCTCTTTCAAATCCCCCAAGAATATGCAAGAATCATAGGAGGGAAGGGAGAGGAAGCAAGCTCAAGAGATTCAACAATGGTGGTCAAAAACGTGCTCAAGAACCCTAAGAACAATGGGGAAGAAGCCCCTTTTATAGCCCCTCAAAAATATGACCGTTTGGGCCAAAATCGAGCCTCCGGGGAGTTTTCGAGCTGGCTGCCGAGCTACCCGGCAGCAGCACTCGGCATACCGAGCCACACACCGAAACTGCGATAACTTTTGCATCCGGACTCCGATTTTGATGTTCTTGGGCTCGTTAGAATCACGATAACGAGCTCTAAAACATTATGCATAGAAACATCATAGTACAACCTTTGAGTAAGAAACATAATATAAAAGGTTTTTTCTATCTATAAAACATCAAATCGGTAAAACCTCCAAACATGAAAACGCAATAGAAGATGCATACGAATTCCGTTTTCGATGAACTTGGGCTTGTTGTAAAGCTAGCAACAAGCTCAAGAACCTCACACAGAGAAACACCAAGAAGCAACAAGATTTATGGAATGCAAAGCATGCAAAGGGTTGAGCTCCCTAAGACGATGTGATCAAGTTACCCAACCGAAAGCCCCTCTTGATAGTGCGGCTATGTATCCTATAACCCGGTCTCCCAACAACCACCTTGAGACCGGTGAAAGGAAAACCTAGCAAGGCCATACCTTTGCCTTGCGCATCCCGCTTGATCTTGATGATAACTCTTCAAGCTCCACTCAAGCCGGAATGCCTCACTTGATCATTGTTGCTTCGTGAAGACTCACAAATGCTCCCCCATACACCATGATGGGAAAGCTCCATTGATGCATATCTTCACATGTCCATTATTACCAAATGGACGGCAAGCTTCAAGCATATGATCCTCTTGAGATGCTCAACTTGAACTTGCCCAACTTAACCTTGATGACGATCACCACTTGATGCCATCCTCTCATGGGCTATATGAGATCTCACTTTTGATGCATGCCCATGGAAAGATACCTAACCCACATAGACAACACAAGGGCACATATATGATGGGTTAGTTCATAAAGCATAATTGACAAGGCTTACCATACCACATGACTTCACGTGGCACATTCTTCATGCTTCATGTGTTGACCAAATTTGAATCTATTCTTCACTATTTGTATTGGTCAACATTGTATCTTCTCATGCTCTATCATACTATCTTGAGGTGTATAAACAATTCTTCATTTGCTTGCATGCTCTAAATCTTAGTAAACCATAGCTCAACTCATGAGACTATCATGATACCGACTTAGAGCCATATCTTGAATTCTTCACTCGGAATCAAGCACACAAGATCTTGATCATTAATTGTTTAACACATAAGCTAGAGCATGGGTGATATTGAGTTCCACATAAGAACTCAACATCTTAATCATTCATTGATTAACACATAAGCTAGAGCATGGCTAATATTGAGTTCCACATAAGAACTCCATCTTCATTTCTTCTTCTTGATCATATCACATATATGTCTTCAAATCGATGATTTTGATGCCAATACTCAAGGTATATCTTTATCTTCATGTCATCCATACTTGAATCCAACACATGGACTACAAGTAGTACCTATGGAATATTCCTTCGTATAAACTTAATGAATACATTAGTCCATAGGGGTTGTCATTAATTACCAAAACCACACATAGGGGCAATATACCCTTACAATCTCCTCCATTTTGGTAATTGATGATAACCACAATAAGAAGGTTTATATAATGAATATTAGAAACAAGTATGCAACTTATCCAAGAATAAGTTGTATACAAGAGGTTGTATTTGATATGGTCAAGTAACACAAAGCTACTAGCCCATATCAAAACCAGCTCTACTCACACAACTACAACTAATGCAAGGGATGTGAGTAGAACCAACATATATAGAGCAAACTCCCCCACAATGTATGCACGTGTGATGAACATGAATTCATTGCATACATTGTCAAGATTAACCTTCGGGACAGTTTCCACTATACATATACAACCATGCAAGACATATAAATATGGAATGCATGAGAGGTACAACACTTAAGCACAAACCAAACTTAAGTATAAACCATTTCCCTTAAACCCTCTAAACTTCTCCCCCATTGGCATCAATTGCCAAAATGGGTGAAAAATTAGAAGGTCAATATAATATCAGTTCCTCCCCAAAGTGTGCATTTCTCATAATTTGAGTTGAATCAAATGCACATATCCAATGACGAATACTTGAAGGAATTCAAACTATATTGAGGATCAAAGATTGCACAAAGATAGCATGGTGAAGAAAACTTCAACAAATAAAGCAAGCAATCAAAGATCCAATTGGACAAACAAAGATATCATGATAAGAGACATATAGTGCTCTAAATGAAATAAGAAAGCTCCCCAAGGTTCGTGCATAAATTAGAATAGTTGCATTTGAATATAATATGCATAAACATGGAATCCTCACTCCATTTATATCATTTAGAACACAAACAAGATAAAGAGGATAACTCTAGTCCAATAACTTTTATGAGATATGAGTGCATGAAGATAAGATAAATCAAGTCCTTACCAACACCACTAAAATCAAAAGGATAAAAAGATGGTCGGCAAAGAACAAGGATATCAAGGTGATGGATTAACGCTCTCATGTATATAAGTTTCTAAAGTGGACAAAATGATCCATAAAGAAACATGCACACACAAGAGGTTAATAAAATAAATAAGACAAGATATCCAAGATGAAGTCATAAAATATACCAAATGATGTTTGCTTAAAAAGCATATATAGCCTATGGCTCCAATTTTCACTTATGGTATATGAATGAGCTTCAACCAAGAAAATCTCAAGAACATCACAACTAACATTACGGGAAGTAAAGCTAGTTAGAATGTTTTGAGAAAGGCAACAAGTATCACAAATAGGGATTCATTTCGCAATTTCATCAATATTGCACATAAGAGCTCTTTGAGGAATTGATATGCAATAAATTGCTAGAAGGCATATTTGGGATAGGTGAATCATAAACATGATTTATACATATATTCCCATCGTATGCATCTTCTCAAATTACTCAAATGTACAATAAGAAGTTTTCTTTAAAAAGGATTTTTCAAGAACCGCAATATTTATGAAATAACGAATTTAATGCCAAGATGCAACCTGCAAGAGGTTGGATGCTATATGAGTATGCATGAATACGATACTTGTTACCGAGATAGCAATGGCATGATGTAGTAGATAAGAGTTCATCGATCATCCTAGCTTGGCTCCAATTCTCATATGGTGACAACACCTTCCTTATAGATGAGACAAGCCTCCATTGCATCTCCAATGTACCTAAAACAATATTCAAGTACATCTTGGTCCCCAAACTTATTGGGTCCAAAATGGTTAGACTAACCACAATACATAGGATACACTCCATATCAATATGTGCATATTTATAGATGAAGTTGGAATTTCATGCACATCTTAGCCATTTAGGATTTGATGGAGTATACCCTATATAATGGATCAAAGAAAGCAAGCATGCTACAAATATAAACAAATTACATAGGTTTTAAAGATTCAAGAAAGATACACTTTGGACAAAAACACCAAATGAATTCAAGAAGGCATAAAGTGTGACCAAACAAATTTGTTGTCCAAATTATATCAAAGACGCAAATCACAAAAGATTTGTTCAACAAAGTTCAACAAATGAACTAAGTAAAGATCATTGAGCATAAAAGATGAATAAAGCCACACATGCTCAAAGATTTATCTTATTCAAGCAAATAAAACATGTAAGAAGGAATGAGATAACACACTCCCAAAAGAGCAAGGTTCCAACAAATAAACCAAACCCTCTACACTTTTCACAATGGCACAATGTACCGTAAAGAAAAGGTTTGTCTTCCAAAACAAATACTTGATATGAATCAAAAGAATTTATCAAAAGATTTTTCAAAGGGACAAGGAAGACACATGGGAGCAACAAAGATTTCTTGGAAATACAATAAGGCAATAAGAAGCGATCCAAGGTGAAGATGATCCATAAATTCAACCACATACAAGGTTATAAATTGTCAAAGACAATGAGAATATGGGAATTAACTTCCAGTGGTATATTTCAAGGATTCGAGATCAACTTCACAAGACGCATATGGTTAAAGGTATGTATTGAGAACCATGCACAAATGAGATTCTCAATATATCCAATTATGCAAAGCAATGCTTATAATAACTTGGAGCCAACAGTTTCTCAAATAAGATGTATACATATGTCTTTGAGAAAACCACACCAAGAATCTCTTACTCAAACAAAAACCAAAAGATAAGCAAATGGAGCTTTTAATAAGAGTGATCTTGTTTGAGAAAACATGTCACCTAGGAATAAGATAATTAACAATATAAACTCTAAGTGGCAAATAAAACGTCAATCCAAGATTAAGATGATCCATAGATGTTACCACATACAAGGTTATTGATTGTCAAAGAAAATGAGAATATTGGAATTAATTTCCGGTGGTATATTGCCAAGGATAGTAAGGATCAACTTCACAATAAAAGGCATAGGATATATATAGAATTAAGCACTATGCACGGATGAAGATTCTTATTACAATGTAGGGGCTTCCCCTACCGTATTCCTTTCAAAAAAATCAACTTCGCAATAAAAGGCATAGGATAAATATATATATGATTAAGAATTATGCACTGATGAAGATTATTGATAGCTTCAACTAGTCAAATAATCACGCACAACAATGATTAGAGTAACTTGAAGCAAACGGTGTCCCAAATAAGATATAGAGATATGTATTTGAGGAAAAACCGCACCAAGAATTTCTTACTCAAACAAGAACCCATATGATGAGCAATAAAAGCTTTTTAATAAAAGTGGAGCTTGTTTGAGCAAACATGCCACCTAGGAACAAGATAATTAAGAGTATCAACTCTAAGTGGCATAACCTCATATTTTCACATTTTCTAGGCTTGTGATATGTACAAAACATATTACTCCCCCATAATGTGATAAAACATTTCTTCTAATCAAGAGGCAATTAAAATTCGACTAGAGATGATTAATGGACATTAGAATTTGAATTTCTCATGAGTATGACACACCACATAGTGACTAGATAATCTTGCAATATCAATACTAAGTGGTGGTACCCATGTACACACATTTTAAAGAAAGAGAGATGCACAATGCATATCACTCCCCCAAAATGGGATGTTCCATTAATCACTCAAAGAGAGCCAAATAAGATATCATCAAGATGCATTGGGCTCAAAACAATACACAAGTAATGACGAGTCAAAAAAACATACTTGAATACACAAGATAGGCAAGTAATACACAACACATACAAACACATATTTGGTACAAAACCAAACATGCGAAGGGGCAAGTAACTTACAATTAATATGAAGAGTTGAAGTATAAGTTACCGCAAAGAGGAACATTGGATATAAGATATAGATGATAATCCATACGACTTGGCTTGGTCAAAATATAATATATGAAGATCCCTTAATTCTTCATGAAGTAGCCAAGTCTCCAATGCCCTCCACATACACCTATTGATCAAGTTTGAGCTTGTTGGTCCCCAACCAAGTTGGGTCCTAAAAGGTTATTCACAATAGGTTTGGCAATCCAAATGGTTCTTTTCTTGATACCACTTTGAGTTCCAACAAACTTGGCAAACACATTGCCATCCTTATCCTTACCAAGAGAATAGTCATCATCAAGAATGATAGGGTTAGATAAGGTACCATTTAAGCATGAAGAAGCAAGGTGCCCGTTCTCACGACATAAGTAGCAAGTGTTCCCCTTTCTCTTCTTTATTGATTTATTCTCTTGGGGAACTTTATCTTGATTCTTTTTGGAAGTGGTCTATCTTCAACTTGAAGTTGAGCTTGTGATTGGACTTTACCATGAGGCCGCTTCCCTTGTTGCTTTTTACTCAAGTGCTTCTTCTTCAATGGGCATGATCTAACATGATGCCCTTCAACCTTGCACTTGAAGCAAAAAATCTTGGCCGGATCCTTGACTTTGTCTTGGCCCTTCTTCTTGTTGCTCTTGCTCTTGGACTTGTTCTTGTTATTGGAGTTGAACCCAAGTCCACCCTTGTCATTGGGAGATTGTTGCACACTCAACATCTTGTCGGATTTCCCTTCATGACGCTTCTCCAAGTCTTTCTTCAAAGAAAGGACTTGGGCCTTGAGCTCTTTGACTTCCTCTACATGGTTAGTGGAAATACAAGGACTAGAGGAAGTAGAAGCTTAATTGTTAGAGCAACGAGGCAAGGCAAGTAATCCAACACAAGGTGTATCAATAGTTTGACTAGATGGATTACTAGGACTAGCACAAGGCAATATAGCATTTTGAGTAGAGGTTGTGCTAATTTCCACATGAGGCTCACAAGATGTTACCTTAGTGATACTTGCCTCAAGAGCCAACTTTAGCCCATCATAGGAGATTAGGAGATCATCATGAGAGCCCGAGAGCTTTTTATGACTTTCTTCCAATTCCCTATAATTGCTAGTTAGCAAATCAAGTTGAGCCCTTAGCTCAACATTCTCCTTTAAGATAGATGCTTCACAAGAATTAATCTTTTTCAAGCACATAAGATTCCATTTCTTGCTTAAGACCATGAGTTATGCACCTTTCATTTTTCAGCTCTTGTCTTAGGAGATTGAATCTCCGTTTCTCATCATTCATATGATATTCTAATTCCTCAATGGACTCATCCTTTTCTTTGAGTGTGTCCATCAAGTAATCGAATTTGACAAGAGCATCACCACGAAGGGTGCATCTAACATCAAACAGTTCCTTAAGCATAGCAACATCATCATCATCACTCTCATCATTAGAAGATGTGTTGGGATTCAAGGTAGGAGTTACCTTTGGTCCCTTTGCCATAAGGCACATGTGCATACCGGAGGATGACGATGAAGATGTTTTGGAATCTTTATTCATGAGAGTCTCATGCCTCATAGATTGTTCGATTTCCTCTACATTGTTAGACAACAAACAACTAGAGGAAATAGAAGCATTTTGTTCATGGCAAGAAGACAAAGCAAGCATATCATCATGGGATTTATGTAAGGAGTTTGTATATGACATGCAAGGACTATCAACACAAGCATGTAGATTATTATCAATGCTAGATGTGTTTAAGTACAAAGAGGAAGCATTGCAATGGGATAGAGAAGACATTGTTGAGCCTCCAAGAGCAGAGGTTTGTAGAACAACAAAGTTTCCCTTAAGTGAATCACCCAAGGTTTATCGAACTCAGGAGGTAGAGGTCAAGGATATTCCTCTCAAGCAACCCTGCAATTAAGATACAAGAAGTCTCTTGTGTCCCCAACACACCTAATACACTTGTCAGATGTATAGGCGCACTAGTTCGGCGAAGAGATATTAAAACGCAGATGATATAGATGATTATGAGTGGTAATAACAATCTGAAATAAATATGGCAGCAAGTAAACATGCAGTAGAACAGTAAGTAAGCGGTGTTTGCAGTATTGGAAACAAGGCCTAGGGATCCTACTTTCACTAGTGGACACTCTCAACATTGATCACATAATAAATAAATAACTTCTCCTCACTTGTGCTACATATACTCTTGTTTGATAACAAACACCATTCATTGTGTAGGGCTACAAGAGCTCCCTCAAGCCGGAGTTAACAAGCGCCACAACATTCAGCATTCATATTTAAGTAACCTTTAGAGCATAATAGATCTTTGCAATTTAGACCGAGTACTAACATAGCATACACACTGTCACCATTACACTATGAAAGGGGGAATAGATCACATCAATACTATCGTAGTAATAGTTAACTCCATAATCTACAAGAGATTACAATCATAACCTACGCCAAGAACTACACGATGCACACACTGTCACCATTACATCATGAAGGAGGAATAGACTACTTTAATAACATTACTAGAGTAGCACATAGATTAATAGTGATACAAAGCTCATCATATGGATCTCAATCATGCAAGGCAATTCATGAGATCATTGTATTGGGGTACATGAGAGAGAGATTAACCACATAGCTACCGGTAGAGCCCTCAGCCTCGAGGGAGAACTACTCCCTCCTCATCATGGGAGACAGCGATGGCGATGAAGATGGCGGTGGTGTCGATGGAGATGCCTTCCGGCACCGTCCCGGGCGTGCCGGAACAGACTTCGTCCCCGAATCTTGGCTTCGCGATGGCGGCGGCTCTGGAACTTTTCTCGTATCGTGGCTTATTCCCTTAGGGTTTTCGAGGCGGGGACTTTATATAGGCGGAAGGGCGATGTCGGTGGAGTCCTGGTGGTCCCACACCATAGGGGGCGCGCCCCCCTTGGCCGCGCCGCCCTGTGGGGTGGGGCCCGTGGCTCCCCTCGGTGCCTCTCTCGCTCTCTGGAAGCTTCCGGGAAAATAAGGTTCGGGCGTTGATTTCGTCCAATTCCGAGAATATTTCCTTTGTAGGATTTCTGAAACCAAAAACAGCAGAAAACCGGCACTTCGGCATCTTGTTAATAGGTTAGTTCCGGAAAATGCATCAAAACGATATAAGTATGAATAAAACATGTAGGTATTGTCATAAAACTAGCATGGAACATAAGAAATTAGAGATACGTTTGACACGTATCAAGGAAACATTGCAAAGGGATAGAGATGAAGAATCATCACTATTGAGCACAATATCAACATTGCAATTTTCCTCACCACTCACCATATCATTACCTTGTGTCTTGCTACACGTTGGTGAAGTGGAAGAAGATGAGAACTCATCACGGCCGGAGGTGGAAGCAACTTGGAGCTCTTCATGATGTGAAGGGGAAGAGAGCTCCTCGGAGACACCACCACCAAATGATACATGGATCCACCAAACATTTCTCTAAGCTTGATCCACATCTCATGAGATGACTTGCACTTTATATCTCTCAAGAACGATGAAATTCTGGCTCAAAGAGGATATAAACTCATTAGATACTTGAGCTTCAAGATGTAAATTTTTCTCATCCTCTAAAGATAGATTTTGAGGATCCATCGGAGGAGAAAAACCTACATCTAGAAATCGCTCTATATTTGGACACAAGGTCCGAAGATTACAAAGCAAGCGATTTCTCCACAAAAGATAATTTGTGCCATGAAAGATAATTGTGTCATTATGCACTATATTACTAGCCGACATCTTTACTCTCATGGCGGTGAAGCCTTAAACAAGGAGAGACCTTGCTCTGATACCAAATGAAAGGACGAGATGTCGCCTAGAGGGGGGGGGGTGAATAGGCGTTTTAAAAACTCTTACGGATTTGGCTTGTAAGAATGCAAAATTAAACCAACGTTTACTTTACAAGCACAAATCCTAAATATGCTAGGCTCACCTAAGTGCAACAACAACAACTAGAGCTAAGCAAGATAGGCACAAGATATATGTAGCACAAGTGATAGCAAGATATATGTACTTAAAACACGATGGCTATCACAATGAAAGTAAGCTCGGGTATAGAAATAACCGAGGCACACGGAGACGAAGATGTATTCCCGTGTTCCCTTCCTTTGCAAGAAGGTACGTCACGTTTGGAGCGGTGGGGATCCCACGAAGGATTTCCCAACGCCATGAAGGCTCACCCTATTCTCCGAGCCTATCCCACGAAGGAATAGCCCTTTCCTTATGGCTAGCTTTTCCTCCACTCCGGAGATGGCAAGCTCCACAACCACTTCACAAGCTCCACGAAGGAGAAGCCCGGGCCCCTTCACAATCTTCCACGAAGAGGTCACCGGGACACCAACCAAGCCAACTAGGAGGTCACCCTCCAAGAGTAACAAGCTCACGGTTGATACGTCCAAAACGTATCTACTTTCCCGAACACTTTTGCTATTGTTTTGCCTCTAATTTGTGTATTTTGGATACAACTAACACGGACTAACGCTGTTTTCAGCAGAATTGCTCTGGTGTCTCGTTTTTGTGCAGAAATCCAACTTTCGGGAAAATCCTCGGAATTTATGCAGAAGGCCCTATTTTACCAGAATACTGACGGAGCCAGAAGGGCAAGAGAGGTGGAGGCCCGAGGGCCCCACACCATGGCGGCGCGGCCTAGGGGGCGCGCGGCCTATGGTGTGGCCCCCTCGGCCGGCCTCCGACGCCCTTCGACTACTTATCGGCCTCGACCTAAAAACGCACGGAGAGAAGTCGAAGTCGCCAAACCCTCCAGAGAGCCGCCACATCGCGAAACTCCGTCGCGGGAGCCGAAGTCTCCGTTCTGGCACTCCGCCGGACGGGGAATTGGAGGAGATCTTCACCGCCATCACCGCCAACGCCTCCATCGACCAGCCATGTTTCCCCCATCCATGTGTGAGTAATTCCCCGCTGTAGGCTGAAGGGGATGGTAGGGATTGGATGAGATTGGTCATGTAATAGTCATAAGATTGTTAGGGCATAGTGCCTAGTATCCGTAGATGTCACTTTTATGATATTGTTGCAACTTGTTATGCTTAATGCTTGTCACTAGGGCCCGAGTGCCATGATCTCAGATCTGAACATGTTATTGATTCATGAAGATATTCGTTGTTTATGATCTTACCTGCAAGTTGTATACACATGTCGCTGTCCGGAACCAATGGCCCCGAAGTGACAGAAATCGGGACAACCGGAGGGAATGGTAGCGATGTGAGGATCACATGTGTTCACGGAGTGTTAATGCTTTGCTCCGGTACTCTATTAAAAGGAGTACCTTAATTTCCAGTAGTTTCCCTAGAGGCCCGGCTGCCACCGGCTGGCAGGACAAAAGATGTTGTGCAAGTTTCTCATTGCGAGCACGTACGACTAAATATGGAACACATGCCTATTGATTGATTAGTACTTGGATACCGTTTTATTATTATCTGCAAATGCCCCTGCTTTGATTGTTACATGAGTTTCTCTCATCCATGCAACGCCCGTTAAATCCGTCCCTGTGCCTACAGTATTTTAATCCTGCTGTTTACTATAATCACTACTGCTGTCTTTATTTCTGCTGTTATTTCACTATTTCCACTGCTATCAAACTGTTACTACTGATAAACTCTTGCGAGCAAGTCTGTTTCCAGGTGCAGCTGAATTGACAACTCCGCTGTTAAGGCTTACAAGTATTCTTTGTCTCCCCTTGTGTCGAATCAATAAATTGGGTAATACTTCCCTCGAAGACTGTTGCGATCCCCTATACTTGTGGGTCATCAAGACTATTTTCTGGCGCCGTTGCCGGGAGCATAGCTTTATTTGGAAGTTCACTTGGATTGATATTGTTCGCTGCAATTCTCCATCATGGGTAAACCTCGCGATACTAAGATCGCCATATTACCATCCACTACAAGAAAAGGTACAACTCTTAGTACCTCTGCTGCTCTTGATTCACCATCTGTGATAAGTAAACTTGTTTCACCACCACAAGCTTCAAATGCTGGTACTTCTGCTGAATCTGAAAATTCCTCTCATAATTGTGATGATGCTTCTGCTGTGCTTGATAATGATGGTTCGTTAGGATCTTTTCTAGATGCTACAATTTCTAAGTCTAGACAAATTGAAAATACTGAAACTCCTAATGAAAATGCTGCTACACCTGTTAATTCACCTGAGTCTGTTGAATATTCTAGTGATGATCTTGATGAAGATTATGTAGAACTTGATGATGATTTTATTGAAAAATGCAATGCTACTACTGATGCAAGAAAAATTAAAAAGTTGCTTGCAGAACATGCTGTTAGATATAAACTATCTCCTGATCCTAAATTTGCCACATCTCCTATAAACATTAGGGATAAAGATTATGATTTTTCTCTTGATCTATCTCATATAGCTATTGTTGAGAAAACACCCTTTTGTGGTACTGAAAAAGAAAGTGTTGTTGAACACATGACTGAGTTATCTACTCTTAGTGGCTTGTTTTCCGATGATATTAAGATGCGTACTTATTTTGTCGCTAAAATTTTTCCTTTCTCATTAAAGGATGATGCTAAAACTTGGTATAATAATTTGCCTCCTGGTTCTATTAAAAGTCCAAAAGAATTGCTTGATGTTTTCTTCCGGAAATACTTTCCTGCTAGTGCTCAACATGCTGCTTTGCAGAGAATTTATAATTTTGACCAGGAAGATGGAGAGAAATTGCCCGAGGCTTGGGCTAGATTTTGCTCTCTTATTAGAGCTCAGCCTGACCATGATTTGGAAAAGCATGATTTACTTGATATATTTTATAGTGGACTAACTATTGAGTCTAGGGCATACCTGGATAGTTGTGCTGGTTGTGTTTTCAGGAAAAGAACTCCAGACGACGCTGAAGAATTATTGGCTAAAATAGGCCGGAATCATGATGATTGGTCTACAATTGAACCAACCCCGACACCGATAGTGAAGAAGAGGGGTATGATTAAATTAAATGATGAAGATATGAGGGAAGCCAAGAAGTCTCTTAAAGAGAAGGGTATTAAACCTGAAGATGTGAAGAATTTACCTCCTATAGAAGATTTATGTGAGATAACTCCCCCTTCATCCATGATTGAGGTACACTCTCTTCAACGCTTTACTAGGGAAGATATTCCGTATTCAAAACCTCCTGCTCAATGCTTAGATGAGTTTGATAATTATATTGTTAAGCAAGAAAACTTTAATATGAGAGTAGAGAGTCATTTAATGGAAAATTCTCGAGCTATTAGTGAATTGCATGGTATTGTGGAGAGAACCTCCAATGATGTTAAGATACTTGTTAAACATTTTCAAATGGTTCAAACTCAAATTGATCAACTTACTAAAGTGCAAAATGACTTGTTGGGAAATAATTCTAAAGAAAAACATGCTTATGAAGTAACAACTAGAGGTGGTGTTTCTACCCAGGATCCTCTATATCCTGAAGGGCATCCCAAAAGAGTTGAACAAGATTCTCAACTAACTAAAACTAGTGCTCCATCTAAGAAAAAGAAAAAGAAACATAAGAATGTTGTAGAATCCTCTGAACCTGTTAATGATCCTAATAGTATTTCTATTTCTGATGCTGAAACTGAAAGTGGTAATGAACATGATAAAGATAATGATAAGGATGATACTCCTGATAAAGAAGAAATTGAAAAAGAACCTGAAAAGCCTGCTAAAAATAAAAAGTACACTAAAGAAGATTTTATTACTGAGAAACATGGTAATGAAAGAGAACCTTGGGTTCAAAAGCAAATGCCTTTTCCTGTTAAGAAACTAAAATCAAAGGAGGAGGAACATTATAATAAATTTTGTGATTGGATGAAACCTTTATTTTTGCAAATCCCTTTGACTGATGCTATTAAATTGCCTCCTTATTCAAAGTATATGAAAGATATTGTTACTAACAAAAGGAAAATCCCCAATGAGGAAATTTCCACTATGCTCGCTAATTACTCCTTCAATGGTAAGATTCCAAAGAAGCTTGGAGACCCAGGTATACCGACTATTCCTTGTTCCATCAAGAATAATTATGTTAGAACTGCTCTATGTGATTTGGGAGCAGGTGTTAGTGTGATGCCTTTTTCTCTTTATAAGAGACTTGATTTAGATAAATTGATACCAACTGATATATCTTTGCAAATGGCTGATAAATCTACTGCTATTCCTGTTGGTTTATGTGAAAATGTTCCTGTTCAAGTTACTCAACATTGCTTGATATTAACTGATTTTGTTGTGTTGGAAATGCCTGAAGATGATAATATGTCCATTATTCTTGGAAGACCCTTTCTTAATACTGCAGGGGCTGTTATTGATTGCAATAAAGGCATGGTTACTTTCAATGTTGATGATAAGGAACACACTGTCTATTTTCCCAAGAGGATTGATAAAGTATGTGGAGTTAATACAATTTTTAATGTGAAAACTATCAAAGTGGGATCCATTGATTGTCCTATATATGAGCCTAAAGAAGAATATCAAACTCTTGTGATTGGATCCATATCAATTCAATATAAGGTAACATGATTGATTTGAGGTTTATTTCTTCTTATGTCATATAAAATTTATTTGGTAGCAAGACTTGATCAACCTTGTTAACAAGTATATTTTAATACATAAGAGAGCTAAACAACATTTCTTTCTTTCTTTCTCCCTCCACTTATTTTACTTGTTGTAGCACTTTTGTTTTGCAATATGCTTTAGTTTTTAAGATTTTAGAAATCATTTTCCTGCGCAGTAATCATTAATTTAATACCCAGAAATGTGCATTTTTCGAAGTTCTCTAAAAATTACAAAAATTACACCGTTGGTCCTATTTTTCGACGAGGCACCTGGGAGTACCAGAGGATGACCTGTGGGGCACCAGAGGGCGCCACACCACAGGCCGGCGCGGCCAAGGAGGTGGGCGCGCCACCCTGTGGTGTGGGCCCCTCCTTGCCCCACTACTTCATCTCTTCCTCCCAGCATCTTCTCTCTCCCGAAAAAACTCGTACCAAGTTCCTCTCACTCGTGTTTCTGCTCAAGAACTCGCGATTTTTCGATCTCCTTGCTCAGCCCAGATTTCTGTTTGAAATTTGGCACATTTACTCCTTGGTATGTGACTCCTTTGATTGTCCAATTAGAATTTCATTTGGTTGAGTATATCTTGAATATTTTGCTGCTGTAGATAACATGTTTAGTGAGCTTGCATGCTTGTTCTAAGTGGAAGAAACTAGTTTTGATGCATGTTTAGTACTCTAGCAAGTTCCTATAGTAGTTCCCTTCAATTATATACCTTGAAATCAAATTTTATAATGATTGTTGAAAATTTCAGAAAAGGAAGATGAAGAAATTCAAATTTGGAGAATTGTTCAAGAAAGGAACAACCAGCACCGGTAGGCCCTCGAGGGCATCCACTCAGATTAGGCGATCCTACAATGAGGATGTCATCGCGCCTAGCTTCGCGCCCGAGGAGGACAATGGGGCTCCTAATGCTTCATCCTTCCCATGTTATGATTTTCTGACAAATGCAGGGATATTGGATGACTTCTTCACCCTTGTCAACAGGGCAGGCTTAGCCACCTACGTGGGAGATGAAAGGGAGCAATACTACATGCTCACCAAAATTTTCGTTGAGAGCTTCAAGTTCCACAACACGCAATATGAGCCGACAGTTGCATTCAAGATCTATGATATTCCTGTTACTATGGAATTGGAAGAATTTTGTCGTGCATTGGATATTGCCCCTGTAGGTACAGCAAGGAGGATTGATGACAACCCCCGAGACCTGTTGGAGCTCTACCGAGGGATCACCGAGGATGATTGCCGCACTATCCAGCGAGGGAAGATAAGAAACATTCAACTCCCCGCTATTAAATATTTTGCATATTACATTGCTACTAGCATTTTGGGTAGAGAAAATACTAGCAATATCTCTAGCTACCATCTTGCTTTCTTGAATGCTGCACTTACTGGAGAGACATCTTATCATCTTGGTTCTCTTATTGCTCGCCGCCTGTCTAGCAGGGGGCCTATTTTTGGAGGAACTATTGCACTGCGCATTTTAACACATTTAAGATTTCTCTTGATTCTAATGATGTGCCATTAACCCCTAGGAGACTAGATATTGCTGCTATGAAGAGCCATCATTTTGTTACTACTGACTCCACTATAGATAATATGGTCTATAGAATGTTGTTTGCTGATGGGAATGAGAAGGAAATCCCTCTTCCCCAGCCAGGTTTGTTTAGTATTGACAGGCAATCATGGTCGCTCACTAAGGAGGAGGTGGAGGAACATATGAAGATACAAGAATTCCACCAGCAACATGACTCCGAGAACGCCGAGCCCTCCTACGACTGCACCGTCACATACCCCGACGTTTCCTCCAGCACATACCTGGAACCGGGTCGTTCTTCGTCGTACTACGGAGACACCACTTCATGGGGACCGTGGGAATGAACTCCACTTAGGCCAAAAGCCTAAGCTTGGGGGAGGTATACCGGCATCACTCATTCTTTGCATATTATGGTTGCTGGATACTTGTACATACTTGTTTAGTCTCTAGAGTGGTTTTCTAATGAGAGGGAGATGATATTTGGGGAAGTGCTGTCCAAAAACAGATTCTGGGCTGTTACCAAAAAAATTCGTACGCACAGCCAGAACGTTATTTTGAGTTGCCAATTTTTGAGAATGTGCCCCAGGTTGTTATCTAACTTTCATTAGTTGAACACTTTTTGGTCTGAGCAATGGAAGATTTTTGTTAATTTCGATTTCTGTACTGCTGTCAGGATTTGGCAGATTTCTGTCATCCTGCTTTTCTGTGTTTCTGTTAGCTTGCATTCTTTTGTTTTCGCTTTGTTTCTTTCCTAAAACACAAAAAGACCAAAAATATTTCTGTTGTTTCTCTTCACCATTTGTTTATTTGGTTCTTTGCTCTTAGTTTATTTTATTTGCTATCGTTAGTTTGCTATGAGAAAACCCAAAAAGATTTTGCTTTGTTTGCTTGTTTTCTTTTGTTCTTGTTTCTAATTCGAAAACACCAAAAATATTTGCTGTTCTTCTTTGGTTTGTAAAGTTCATCATGAGTTCAATGGTCTTCGGTGGCTGGAGCGTGGTTTTCATTTCATATTATCCAAGCTACACAAGTGAAAGGCAATAATGACGATCTACGACAATCTGATTGTGGTGAGAGGCTGGTATGAACTCTATTTGTTTTCATTTTTGTACATATACTCATCCATGTGAGCATGCTTAGTTGGTTCATGTGAGGTATATGTTATTTGAGAAAGTCTAGTAGTTCATGATCTCTCATGTTTAGCTCCAATTTATTAATATGAGTAGCATGTCATGGATGTTTGCTTGCATTGTTTTATTCATAAGTAAGTATGGCATTGTGGTATCCTCCTCTGAATAATTCATTTATATCGACTTGGCACATGCTCACGCATGCATATGACTGAACAAAAAGTCAATTAAGCCTCGATGATTTATATTGCTTCAGAGTTATTGTATCACTTTTATGCCTGATGACCCACAAGTATAGGGGATCGCAACAGTCTTCGAGGGAAGTATTACCCAATTTATTGATTCGACACAAGGGGAGACAAAGAATACTTGTAAGCCTTAACAGCGGAGTTGTCAATTCAGCTGCACCTGGAAACAGACTTGCTCGCAAGAGTTTATCGTAGTAACAGTTTATGGCAGGAATAGTGAAATAACAGCAGCGGTGAAATAAAGACAGCAGTAGTGATTATAGTAAACAGAGGATTAAAATACTGTAGGCACAGGGACGGATTTAATGGGCGTTGCATGGATGAGAGAAACTCATGTAACAATCAAAGCAGGGGCATTTGCAGATAATAATAAAACGGTATCCAAGTACTAATCAATCAATAGGCATGTGTTCCATATTTAGTCGTACGTGCTCGCAATGAGAAACTTGCACAACATCTTTTGTCCTACCAGGCAGCCGGGCCTCTAGGGAAACTACTGGATATTAAGGTACTCCTTTTAATAGAGTACCGGAGCAAAGCATTAACACTCCGTGAACACATGTGATCCTCACATCGCTACCATTCCCTCCGGTTGTCCCGATTTCTGTCACTTCGGGGCCATTGGTTCCGGACAGCGACATGTGTATACAACTTGCAGGTAAGATCATAAACAACGAATATCTTCATGAATCAATAACATGTTCAGATCTGAGATCATGGCACTCGGGCCCTAGTGACAAGCATTAAGCATAACAAGTTGCAACAATATCATAAAAGTGACATCTACGGATACTAGGCACTATGCCCTAACAATCTTATGACTATTACATGACCAATCTCATCCAATCCCTACCATCCCCTTCAGCCTACAGCGGGGGAATTACTCACACATGGATGGGGGAAACATGGCTGGTCGATGGAGAGGCGTTGGCGGTGATGGCGGTGAAGATCTCCTCCAATTCCCCGTCCCGGCGGAGTGCCAGAACGGAGACTCTCCCGCGACGGAGTTTCGCGATGTGGCGGCTCTCTGGAGGGTTTCTGGCGACTTCGACTTCTCCCCGTGCGTTTTTAGGTCGAACCCGATAAGTAGTCCGAAGGGGGCGTCGGAGGCCGACCGGGCACACCATAGGGCCGCGCGCCCCCCCCTAGGCCGCGCCGCCTTATGGTGTGGGGCCCTCGGGCCTCCACCTCACTTGTCCTTCTGGCTCCGTCAGTATTCTGGGAAAATAGGGCCTTCGCATAAATTCCGAGGATTTTCCCGAAAGTTGGATTTCTGCACAAAAACGAGACACCAGAGCAGTTCTGCTGAAAACAGCGTTAGTCCGTGTTAGTTGTATCCAAAATACACAAATTAGAGGCAAAACAATAGCAAAAGTGTTCGGGAAAGTAGATACGTTTTGGACGTATCAACTCCCCCAAGCTTAGCTTATTGCTTGTCCTCAAGCAATTCAGTTAACAACTGAGCGATAAAAGAACTTTCACGAACACATTTGCTCATATGATGTATATATTCTCATGCTATGGCTAATACTTAAGCAGTTCATAATGAGACACATGCAAATAAGATCATCCAACAGCTATGTCAATCATGGAGAAGTACCAACAATTAATAATAAGCACCATGAATCATGTATATAAGCAGGATTGCAATGTTCATAAGAGAATATGATAAAGTGGTATCTCGCTTGCCCGTATTTGATCGGCAAAACATAAATGCCGAGGCACCTCTGAGTTCATAGAAAGACTAGAAGTAGTGATTGTCAAAGATAAAAGCATCAAAGTTATACCACAATCAATCATATTTTGAGACAAGCATATTATACTAAGAATGACAGTGTGCTCTCAAGATAGTGCTCAAAGAAAGAATGGAGACACAACATAAAAGTAAAAGATTGACCCTTCGCAGAGGGAAGCAGGGATTAACATGCGCTAGAGCTTTTCATTTGTAAAGCAGGAGTAAAATTATTTTGAGAGGTGTTTGTTGTTGTCAACGAATGGTAATGGGTACACTAACTACCTCATCAACCGGACTCACAAGAGCGGCTCCCATTTTATTTATTTTTGGGTGGCACTCCTTCCAACCTTTCTTTCACAAACCATGGCTAACCGAATCCTCGGGTGCCTGCCAACAATCACATACCATGAAGGAGTGCCTTTTTATTTAAGTTTTATTATGATGATGACACTCCCCCAACCTTTGCTTACACAAGCCATGGCTAACCGAATCCTTCGGGTGCCGTCCAACAATCACAAACCATGGAGGAGTGTCTATTTAAGTTAATTAATTCGGGACTGGGAATCCCATTGCCAGCTCTTTTTGCAAAATTATTGGATAAGCGGATGTGCCACTAGTCCATATGAGAGTCCGTCAAAAGTAAATGACAAGGTTGAAAGCTAAACACCACATACTTCCTCATGAGCTATGAAACATTAACACAAATTGAGAAGCATTTTGAAAGTTTTAAAGGTAGCGCATGAGAATTTACTTGGAATGGTTTGAAATGCCATGCATAGGTATTTATGGTGGACACTTTTGGAACAACTTGGTTTTCAGGTGTTTGGAAGCACGAGCGGCGTTCCCGCTCAGTACAAGTGAAGGCTAGCAAAAGACTAGGGAGCGACAAATCAAGAGAGCAGTAACTGTCATAATCATGCTTGCGGCAAAATAAATTAACGGAGGCATAAAAGTGATACAAGAACTCTGAAGCAATATAAATCATTGAGGCTTAATTGACTTTTTGTTCAGTCATATGCATGCGTGAGCATGTGCCAAGTCGATATAAATGAATTATTCAGAGGAGGATACCACAATGCCATACTTACTTATGAATAAAACAATGCAAGCGAACATCCATGACATGCTACTCATATTAATAAATTGGAGCTAAACATGAGAGATCATGAACTACTAGATTTTCTCAAATAACATATACCTCACATGAACCAACTAAGCATGCTCACATGGATGAGTATATGTACAAAAATGAAAACAAATAGAGTTCATACCAGCCTCTCACCACAATCCAATTGTCGTAGATCGTCATTATTGCCTTTCACTTGTGTAGCTTGGATAATATGAAATGAAAACCACGCTCCAGCCACCGAAGACCATTGAACTCATGATGAACTTTACAAACCAAATAAGAACAGCAAATATTTTTGGTGTTTTCGAATTGGAAACAAGAACGAAAGAAAACAAGCAAACAAAGCAAAATCTTTTTGGGTTTTCTTATGGCAAACTACCGATAGCAAATAAAGTAAACTAAGAGCAAGGAACCAAATAAACAAATGGTGAAGAGAAACAACAGAAATATTTTTGGTCTTTTTGTGTTTTGGGAAAGAAACAAAGCGAAAACAAAAGAATGCAAACTAAAAGAAACACAGAAAAGCAGGATGACAGAAATCTGCCAAATCCTGACAGCAGTACAGAAATCGAAATTAACAAAAATCTTCCATTGCTCAGACCAAAAAGTGTTCAACTAATGAAAGTTAGATAACAACCTGGGGCACATGCTCAAAAATTGGCAACTCAAAATAACGTTCTGGCTGTGCGTACGAATTTTTTTGGTAACAGCCCAGAATCTGTTTTTGGACAGCACTTCCCCAAATATCATCTCCCTCTCATTAGAAAACCACTCTAAGAGACTAAACAAGTATGTACAAGTATCCAGCAACCATAATATGCAAAGAATGAGTGATGCCGGTATACCTCCCCCAAGCTTAGGCTTTTGACTCTTCTTGATCATATATCATCCTCCTCTCTTGACCCTTGAAAACTTCCTTCACACCAAACTTCTCATAAACTTCATTAGAGGGGTTAGTACTCAAAAAACTTTAATCCACCTTGGCCCTGTAGTGACACATTGCAAGAACTCAATAAAACATTAGCTACAGCTCTCCACGTCTAGAAAGCCTCACTTAAAGTCCACAAGAGACAATGCAAAAAACAGAGACAGAATCTGCCAAAACAGAACAGCCAGTAAAGACGAATTTTAAAATGGTACTTCCGTTGCTCAAATCAGAAAACTCAAAACTAATGAAAGTTGCGTACATATCTGAGGATCACGCACGTAAATTGGAAGATTTTTCTGAGTTACCTACAGAGAAATATGCCCAGATTCGTGACAGATAGAAATCTGTTTCTGCGCAGAAATCCAAATCTAGCATCAACCTTCTACTAGAGACTTTACTTGGCACAACAATGCAATAAAATAAAGATAAGGAGAGGTTGCTACAGTAGTAAAACAAATGGAGGAAGAAAGAAAGAAATGTTGTTTAGCTCTCTTATGCATTAAAATATACTTGTTAACAAGGTTGATCAAGTCTTGCTACCAAATAAATTTTATATGACATAAGAAGAAATAAACCTCAAATCAATCATGTTACCTTATATTGAATTGATATGGATCCAATCACAAGAGTTTGATATTCTTCTTTAGGCTCATATATAGGACAATCAATGGATCCCACTTTGATAGTTTTCACATTAAAAATTGTATTGACTCCACATACTTTATCAATCCTCTTGGGAAAATAGACAGTGTGTTCCTTATCATCAACATTGAAAGTAACCATGCCTTTATTGCAATCAATAACAGCCCCTGCAGTATTAAGAAAGGGTCTTCCAAGAATAATGGACATATTATCATCTTCAGGCATTTCCAACACAACAAAATCAGTTAATATCAAGCAATGCTGAGTAACTTGAACAGGAACATTTTCACATAAACCAACAGGAATAGCAGTAGATTTATCAGCCATTTGCAAAGATATATCAGTTGGTATTAACTTATCTAAATCAAGTCTCTTATAAAGAGAAAAAGGCATTACACTAACACCTGCTCCCAAATCACATAGAGCAGTTCTAACATAATTATTCTTGATGGAACAAGGAATAGTCGGTATACCTGGGTCTCCAAGCTTCTTTGGAATCTTACCATTGAAGGAGTAATTAGCGAGCATAGTGGAAATTTCCTCATTGGGGATTTTCCTTTTGTTAGTAACAATATCTTTCATATACTTTGAATAAGGAGGCAATTTAATAGCATCAGTCAACGGGATTTGCAAAAATAAAGGTTTCATCCAATCACAAAATTTATTATAATGTTCCTCCTCCTTTGATTTTAGTTTCTTAGCAGGAAAAGGCATTTGCTTTTGAACCCAAGGTTCTCTTTCATTACCATGTTTCTCAGTAATAAAATCTTCTTTAGTGTACTTTTTATTTTTAGCAGGCTTTTCAGGTTCTTTTTCAATTTCTTCTTTATCAGGAGTATCATTCTTATCATTATCTTCCTCATGTTCATTACCACTTTCAGTTTCAGCATCAGAAATAGAAATACTATTAGGATCATTAACAGGTTCAGAGGATTCTACAACATTCTTATGTTTCTTTTTCTTTTTCTTAGATGGAGCACTAGTTTTAATTAGTTGAGAATCTTGTTCAACTCTTTTGGGATGCCCTTCAGGATATAGAGGATCCTGGGTAGAAACACCACCTCTAGTTGTTACTTCATAAGCATGTTTTTCTTTAGAATTATTTCCCAACAAGTCATTTTGCACTTTAGTAAGTTGATCAATTTGAGTTTGAACCATTTGAAAATGTTTAACAAGTATCTTAACATCATTGGAGGTTCTCTCCACAATACCATGCAATTCACTAATAGCTCGAGAATTTTCCATTAAATGATTCTCTACTCTCATATTAAAGTTTTCTTGCTTAACAATATAATTATCAAACTCATCTAAGCATTGAGCAGGAGGTTTTGAATACGGAATATCTTCCCTAGTAAAGCGTTGAAGAGAGTGTACCTCAATCATGGATGAAGGGGGAATTATCTCACATAAATCTTCTATAGGAGGTAAATTCTTCACATCTTTAGGTTTAATACCCTTCTCTTTAAGAGACTTCTTGGCTTCCCTCATATCTTCATCATTTAATTTAATCATACCCCTCTTCTTCACTATCGGTGTCGGGGTTGGTTCAGGTGTAGACCAATCATCATGATTCCGGCCTATTTTAGCCAATAATTCTTCAGCGTCGTCTGGAGTTCTTTTCCTGAAAACACAACCAGCACAACTATCCAGGTATGCCCTAGACTCAATGGTTAGTCCACTATAAAATATATCAAGTAAATCATGCTTTTCCAAATCATGGTCAGGCTGAGCTCTAATAAGAGAGCAAAATCTCGCCCAAGCCTCAGGCAATTTCTCTCCATCTTCCTGGTCAAAATTATAAATTCTCTGCAAAGCAGCATGTTGAGCACTAGCAGGAAAGTATTTCCGGAAGAAAACATCAAGCAATTCTTTTGGACTTTTAATAGAACCAGGAGGCAAATTATTATACCAAGTTTTAGCATCATCCTTTAATGAGAAAGGAAAAATTTTAGCGACAAAATAAGTACGCATCTTAATATCATCAGAAAACAAGCCACTAAGAGTAGATAACTCAGTCATGTGTTCAACAGCACTTTCTTTTTCAGTACCACAAAAGGGTGTTTTCTCAACAATAGCTATATGAGATAGATCAAGAGAAAAATCATAATCTTTATCCCTAATGTTTATAGGAGATGTGGCAAATTTAGGATCAGGAGATAATTTATATCTAACAGCATGTTCTGCAAGCAACTTTTTAATTTTTCTTGCATCAGTAGTAGCATTGCATTTTTCAATAAAATCATCATCAAGCTCTACATAATCTTCATCAAGATCATCACTAGAATATTCAACAGACTCAGGTGAATTAACAGGTGTAGCAGCATTTTCATTAGGAGTTTCAGTATTTTCAATTTGTCTAGACTTAGCAATTGTAGCATCTAGAAAAGATCCTAACGAACCATCATTATCAAGCACAGCAGAAGCATCATCACAATTATGAGAGGAATTTTCAGATTCAGCAGAAGTACCAGCATTTGAAGCTTGTGGTGGTGAAACAAGTTTACTTATCACAGATGGTGAATCAAGAGCAGCAGAGGTACTAAGAGTTGTACCTTTTCTTGTAGTGGATGGTAATATGGCGATCTTAGTATCGCGAGGTTTACCCATGATGGAGAATTTGCAGCGAACAATATCAATCCAAGTGAACTTCCAAATAAAGCTATGCTCCCCGGGAACGGCGCCAGAAAATAGTCTTGATGACCCACAAGTATAGGGGATCGCAACAGTCTTCGAGGGAAGTATTACCCAATTTATTGATTCGACACAAGGGGAGACAAAGAATACTTGTAAGCCTTAACAGCGGAGTTGTCAATTCAGCTGCACTGAAACAGACTTGCTCGCAAGAGTTTATCGTAGTAACAGTTTTATGGCAGTGGAATAGTGAAATAACAAGCGGTGAAATAAAGACAGCAAGAGTGATTATAGTAAACAGCAGGATTAAAATACTGTAGGCACAGGGACGGATTTAATGGGCGTTGCATGGATGAGAGAAACTCATGTAACAATCAAAGCAGGGGCATTTGCAGATAATAATAAAACGGTATCCAAGTACTAATCAATCAATAGGCATGTGTTCCATATTTAGTCGTACGTGCTCGCAATGAGAAACTTGCACAACATCTTTTGTCCTACCAGCCGGTGGCAGCCGGGCCTCTAGGGAAACTACTGGATATTAAGGTAATCCTTTTAATAGAGTACCGGAGCAAAGCATTAACACTCCGTGAACACATGTGATCCTCACGCTACCATTCCCTCCGGTTGTCCCGATTTCTGTCACTTCGGGGCCATTGGTTCCGGACAGCGACATGTGTATACAACTTGCAGGTAAGATCATAAACAACGAATATCTTCATGAATCAATAACATGTTCAGATCTGAGATCATGGCACTCGGGCCCTAGTGACAAGCATTAAGCATAACAAGTTGCAACAATATCATAAAAGTGACATCTACGGATACTAGGCACTATGCCCTAACAATCTTATGACTATTACATGACCAATCTCATCCAATCCCTACCATCCCCTTCAGCCTACAGCGGGGGAATTACTCACACATGGATGGGGAAAACATGGCTGGTCGATGGAGAGGCGTTGGCGGTGATGGCGGTGAAGATCTCCTCCAATTCCCCGTCCCGGCGGAGTGCCAGAACGGAGACTCTGCTCCCGAGACGGAGTTTCACGATGTGGCGGCTCTGGAGGGTTTCTGGCGACTTCGACTTCTCCCGTGCGTTTTTAGGTCGAACCCGATAAGTAGTCCGAAGGGGGGCGTCGGAGGCCACCGAGGGGGCCACACCATAGGGCCGCGCGGGCCCCCCCTAGGCCGCGCCGCCTTATGGTGTGGGGCCCTCGGGCCTCCACCTCACTTGTCCTTCTGGCTCCGTCAGTATTCTGGGAAAATAGGGCCTTCTGCATAAATTCCGAGGATTTTCCTGAAAGTTGGATTTCTGCACAAAAACGAGACACCAGAGCAGTTCTGCTGAAAATAGCGTTAGTCCGTGTTAGTTGTATCCAAAATACACAAATTAGAGGCAAAACAATAGCAAAAGTGTTCGGGAAAGTAGATACGTTTTGGACGTATCAATGCCTCCGTTAATTTATTTTGCCGCAAGCATGATTATGACAGTTACTGCTCACTTGATTTGTCGCTCCCTGGTCTTTTGCTAGCCTTCACTTGTACTGAGCGGGAACGCCGCTCGTGCTTCCAAACACCTGAAAACCAAGTTGTTCCAAAGTGTCCACCATAAATACCTATGCATGGCATTTCAAACCATTCCAAGTAAATTCTCATGCGCTACCTTTAAAACTTTCAAAATGCTTCTCAATTTGTGTTAATGTTTCATAGCTCATGAGGAAGTATGTGGTGTTTAGCTTTCAACCTTGTCATTTACTTTTGACGGATTCTCATATGGACTAGTGGCACATCCGCTTATCCAATAATTTTGCAAAAAGAGCTGGCAATGGGATTCCCAGTCCCGAATTAATTAACTTAAATAGACACTCCTCCATGGTTTGTGATTGTTGGACGGCACCCGAAGATTCGGTTAGCCATGGCTTGTGTAAGCAAAGGTTGGGGGAGTGTCATCATCATAATAAAACTTAAATAAAAAGGCACTCCTTCATGGTATGTGATTGTTGGCAGGCACCCGAGGATTCAGCCATGGTTTGTGAAAGAAAGGTTGGAAGGAGTGCCACCCAAAAATAAATAAAATGGGAGCCGCTCTTGTGAGTCCGGTTGACGAGGTAGTTAGTGTACCCATTACCATTCGTTGACAACAACAAACACCTCTCAAAATAATTTTACTCCTGCTTTACAAATGAAAAGCTCTAGCGCATGTTAATCCCTGCTTCCCTCTGCGAAGGGTCAATCTTTTACTTTTATGTTGTGTCTCCATTCTTTCTTTGAGCACTATCTTGAGAGCACAACTGTCATTCTTAGTATAATATGCTTGTCTCAAAATATGATTGATTGTGGTATAACTTTGATGCTTTTATCTTTGACAATCACTACTTCTAGTCTTTCTATGAACTCAGAGGTGCCTCGGCATTTATGTTTTGCCGATCAAATACAGGCAAGCGAGATACCACTTTATCATATTCTCTTATGAACATTGCAATCCTGCTTATATACATGATTCATGGTGCTTATTATTAATTGTTGGTACTTCTCCATGATTGACATAGCTGTTGGATGATCTTATTTGCATGTATCTCATTATGAACTGCTTAAGTATTAGCCATAGCATGAGAATATATACATCATATGAGCAAATGTGTTCGTGAAAGTTCTTTTATCGCTCAGTTGTTAACTGAATTGCTTGAGGACAAGCAATAAGCTAAGCTTGGGGGGAGTTGATACGTCCAAAACGTATCTACTTTCCCGAACACTTTTGCTATTGTTTTGCCTCTAATTTGTGTATTTTGGATACAACTAACACGGACTAACGCTGTTTTCAGCAGAATTGCTCTGGTGTCTCGTTTTTGTGCAGAAATCCAACTTTCGGGAAAATCCTCGGAATTTATGCAAAGGCCCTATTTTACCAGAATACGACGGAGCCAGAAGGGCAAGAGAGGTGGAGGCCCGAGGGCCCCACACCATAAGGCGGCGCGGCCTAGGGGGCCCGCGCGGCCCTATGGTGTGGCCCCTCGGCCGGCCTCCGACGCCCCCTTCGGACTACTTATCGGCCTCGACCTAAAAACGCACGGAGAGAAGTCGAAGTCGCCAGAAACCCTCCAGAGAGCCGCCACATCGTGAAACTCCGTCGCGGGAGCCAGAAGTCTCCGTTCTGGCACTCCGCCGGGACGGGGAATTGGAGGAGATCTTCACCGCCATCACCGCCAACGCCTCTCCATCGACCAGCCATGTTTCCCCCATCCATGTGTGAGTAATTACCCCGCTGTAGGCTGAAGGGGATGGTAGGGATTGGATGAGATTGGTCATGTAATAGTCATAAGATTGTTAGGGCATAGTGCCTAGTATCCGTAGATGTCACTTTTATGATATTGTTGCAACTTGTTATGCTTAATGCTTGTCACTAGGGCCCGAGTGCCATGATCTCAGATCTGAACATGTTATTGATTCATGAAGATATTCGTTGTTTATGATCTTACCTGCAAGTTGTATACACATGTCGCTGTCCGGAACCAATGGCCCCGAAGTGACAGAAATCGGGACAACCGGAGGGAATGGTAGCGATGTGAGGATCACATGTGTTCACGGAGTGTTAATGCTTTGCTCCGGTACTCTATTAAAAGGAGTACCTTAATTTCCAGTAGTTTCCCTAGAGGCCCGGCTGCCACCGGCTGGTAGGACAAAAGATGTTGTGCAAGTTTCTCATTGCGAGCACGTACGACTAAATATGGAACACATGCCTATTGATTGATTAGTACTTGGATACCGTTTTATTATTATCTGCAAATGCCCCTGCTTTGATTGTTACATGAGTTTCTCTCATCCATGCAACGCCCGTTAAATCCGTCCCTGTGCCTACAGTATTTTAATCCTGCTGTTTACTATAATCACTACTGCTGTCTTTATTTCACCGCGTTATTTCACTATTTCCACTGCTATCAAACTGTTACTACGATAAACTCTTGCGAGCAAGTCTGCTTCCAGGTGCAGCTGAATTGACAACTCCGCTGTTAAGGCTTACAAGTATTCTTTGTCTCCCCTTGTGTCGAATCAATAAATTGGGTAATACTTCCCTCGAAGACTGTTGCGATCCCCTATACTTGTGGGTCATCAACGGTCTCTCACTCGAATAAATCGTGGTGGACAGCTCAACACTACGCAATGATGCAAAGCAAGAACACTAGAGGTGTTCAAATCCTTCACACTCAAATCCCACCAAAGCAACAAATGCTAGGATGAGATTAGAGAGGAAGAACAAAGGAGGAAATCAACAAATGACTCCAAGATCTAGATCCCAAGAGATCCCCTCACTTAGAGGAGGAATGGATTGGATGAGGTTGTAGATCTAGATCTCCTCTTTCAAATCCCCCAAGAATATGCAAGAATCATAGGAGGGAAGGGAGAGGAAGCAAGCTCAAGAGGTTTGATGTCTATTCTTGCTAGAAGTGTAGAAAACCGTTGGGGAAGAGGTTTGTAGAACAAAGTTTCCCTTAAGTGGATTACCCAAGGTTTATCGAACTCAGGAGGAAGAGGTCAAAGATATCCCTCTCATGCAACCCTGCAACCACAAAGCAAGAAGTCTCTTGTGTCCCCAACACACCTAATAGGTGCACTAGTTCGGCGAAGAGATAGTGAAATACAAGTGGTATGAATGAATATGAGCAGTAGTACGGCGCCAGAAAATAGCTTACTGGCGTGCAGTTGATGGTAGTAATATTGCAGAAGTAAACATGCAGAGTAACGCAGCAGTAGTAATTCAGTAAAACAAGAATAAGCAAAGATAGCAGTATTTAGGAACAAGGCCTAGGGATTAGACTTTCACTAGTGGACACTCTCAACTTTGATCACATAACAGAATAGATAAATGCATACTCTACACTCTCTTGTTGGATGATGAACACATTGCGTAGGATTACACGAACCCTCAATGCCGGAGTTAACAAGCTCCACAATTCAATGTTCATATTTAAATAACCTTAGAGTGTAAGATAGATCAATACGACTAAACCAAGTACTAACGTAGCATGCACACTGTCACCTTCATGCTTATGTAGGAGGAATAATACACATCAATACTATCATAGCAATAGTTAACTTCGCAATCTACAAGAGATCATGATCATAGCATAAACCAAGTACTAACACGGATGCACACACTGTCACCATTACATCGTGCAGGAGGAATAAAACTACTTTAATAACATTGCTAGAGTAGCACATAGATAAATTGTGATACAAAATACATTGCAATCATTAAGAGATATAAATAAGCACTTCATTATGCCATTCATAACAGTGAATAAGTATTCTGTGAAATATAGCCTAAGAGACCCACACGGTGCACACACTGTCACCTTTACACACGTGGGACAAGGAGTCTCCGGAGATCACATAAGTAAAACCCACTTGACTAGCATAATGACATCTAGATTACAAGCATCATCATATGAATCTCAATCATGTAAGGCAGCTCATGAGATTATTGTATTGAAGCACATAGGAGAGAGATGAACCACATAGCTACCGGTACAGCCCCGAGCCTCGATGGAGAACTACTCCCTTCATGGGAGCAGCAGCGGTGATGAAGATGGCGGTGGAGATGGCAGCGGTGTCGATGGAGAAGCCTTCCGGGGCACTTCCCCGTCCGGCAGGGTGCCGGAACAGACTCCTGTCCCCATCTTGGCTTCGCGATGGCGGCGGCCGGGAAGGTTTCGCGTACCGCCCTCCTCTCAAGGGTTTTCGCGTGTGGCTTTATAGGCGAAAGGGCATCGTCGAAGGTCGAAGGGGCGACGACACCAGGGCTGGCGCGGCCAGGCCCAGCGCCACCCTATCATCCTCGCCCACAGGCCCTCCTCTCGCGGCTCTCGGTGTTCCGGACGCCCGGCAAAATAGGAACCCGGGCGTTGATTTCGTCCAATTCCGAGAATATTTCGTTACTAGGATTTCCGAAACCAAAAACAGCAGAAAACAGAACTGGCACTTCGGCATCTTGTTAATAGGTTAGTTCCAGAAAATGCACAAATATGACATAAAGTGTGCATAAAACATGTAGGTATCATCAATAAAGTAGCATGGAACATAAGAAATTATCGATACGTTGGAGACGTATCAGCATCCCCAAGCTTAGTTCTGCTTGTCCCGAGCAGGTAAAACGATAACAAAGATAATTTCTGAAGTGACATGCCATCATAATCTTGATCATACTATTTGTAAACATATGTAATGAATGCAGCGATCAAAACAATGGTAATGACATGAGTAAACAAGTGAATCATAAAGCAAAGACTTTTCATGAATAGTACTTCAAGACAAGCATCAATAAGTCTTGCATAAGAGTTAACTCATAAAGCAATAAATTCAAAGTAGAGGTATTGAAGCAACACAAAGGAAGATTAAGTTTCAGCGGTTGCTTTCAACTTATAACATGTATATCTCATGGATATTGTCAACATAAAGTAATATAACAAGTGCAATATGCAAGTATGTAGAAATCAATGCACAGTTTTGCTTCTTAAGGTGGAGAGAGATAGGTAAACTGACTCAACATAAAAGTAAAAGAATGGTCCTTCAAAGAGGAAAGCATCGATTGCTATATTTGTGCTAGAGCTTTGGTTTTGAAAACATAAAGAGAGCATAAAAATAAAGTTTTGAGAGGTGTTTGTTGTTGTCAACGAATGGTAGCGGGTACTCTAACCCCCTTGCCAGACAAACCTTCAAAGAGCGGCTCCCATTTTATTTTATTTTTGGGTGGCACTCCTTCCAACCTTTCTTTCACAAACCATGGCTAACCGAATCCTCGGGTGCCTGCCAACAATCTCATACCATGAAGGAGTGCCTTTTTATTTTAGTTTTATTATGATGACACTCCTCCCCACCTTTGCTTTCTCAAGCCATGGCTAACCGAATCCTTCGGGTGCCGTCCAACAATCACATACCATGGAGGAGTGTCTATTTTTGTTAATTAATTTGGGACTGGGAATCCCATTGCCAGCTCTTTTTGCAAAATTATTGGATAAGCGGCTGAAGCCACTAGTCCATTGGTGAAAGTTGCCCAACAAGATTGAAAGATAAACACCACATACTTCCTCATGAGCTATAAAACATTGACACAAATCAGAGGTGATAAATTTTGAATGGTTTAAAGGTAGCACTCAAGCAATTTACTTTGGAATGGCTGAGAAATACCATGTAGTAGGTAGGTATGGTGGACACAAATGGCATAGTGGTTGGCTCAAGGATTTGGATGCATGAGAAGTATTCCCTCTCGATACAAGGTTTAGGCTAGCAAGGTTATTTGAAGCAAACTCAAGGATGAACCGGTGCAGCAAAACTCACATAAAAGACATATTGTAAACATTATAAGACTCTACACCGTCTTCCTTGTTGTTCAAAACTCAATACTAGATATTATCTAGACCTTAGAGAGACCAAATATGCAAACCAAATTTTTAGCAAGCTCTATGTATTTCTTCATTAATGGGTGCAAAGTATATGATGCAAGAGCTTAAACATGAGCACAACAATTGCCAAGTATCACATTATCCAAGACATTTTAGAATTACTACATGTAGCATTTTCCAATTCCAACCATATAACAATTTAACGAAGAAGAAACTTCGCCTTGAATATTATGAGTAAAGCCTAAGGACATATTTGTCCATATGCAACAGCGGAGCGTGTCTCTCTCCCACAAAGTGAATGCTAGGATCCATTATATTCAAACAAAAACAAAAAAAAACCGACGCTCCAAGTAAAGAACACAAGATGTGACTGAATAAAAATATAGTTTCAGGGGAGGAACCTGATGATGTTGTCGATGAAGAAGGGGATGCCTTGGGCATCCCCAAGCTTAGACGCTTGAGTATTCTTAAAATATGCAGGGGTGAACCACGGGGCATCCCCAAGCTTAGAGCTTTCACTCCTCTTGATCATAGTATATCATACTCCTCTCTTGACCCTTGAAAACTTCCTTCACACCAAACTTCAAGCAAACTCATTAGAGGGTTAGTGCACAATTAATAATTCACACATTCAGAGGTGACACAATCATTCTTTACACTTCTGGACATTGCATAAAGCTACTGGACATTAATGGATCAAAGAAATTCATCCAACATAGCAAAAGAGGCAATGCGAAATAAAAGGCAGAATCTGTCAAAACAGAACAGTTCGTAAAGACGAATTTTAAAATGGCACCAGACTTGCTCAAATGGAAAAACTCAAAACTAATGAAAGTTGCGTACATATCTGAGGATCACGCTCGTAAATTGGCAGATTTTTTCGAATTTTCTACAGAGACTTGTGCCCAGATTCGTGACAGACAGCAATGCTGTTTCTGCGCAGCGATCCCAAATATAACATCAACTTTAACATAGAAACTTTACTTGGCACAAAAACATGATAAGGAGAGGTTGCTACAGTAGTAAACAACTTCCAAGACTCAACAAACAAAAAATTGCTGTAGTAAAATAAACACATGGGTTATCTCCCAAGAAGTTCTTTCTTTATAGCCATTAAGATGGGCTCAGCAGTTTTAATGATGCACTCGTAAGAAATAGAAGTTGAAGCAAAAGAGAGCATCAAGAGGCAAATTCAAAATACATTTAAGTCTAACATGCTTCCTATGCATAGGAATCTTGTAAATAAACAAGTTCATGAAGAGCAAAGTAACAAGCATAGGAAGATAAAACAAGTGTAGCTTCAAAAATTTCAGCACATAGAGAGGTGTTTTAGTAACATGAAATTTTTTACAACCATATTTTCCTCTCTCATAATAACTTTCAGTAGCAACATGAGCAAACTCAACAATATAACTATCACATAAAGCATTCTTATCATGAGTCTCATGCATAAAATAATTACTACTCCCAACATAAGCATAGTCATTCTTATTAATTGTAGTGGGAGCAAATTCAACAAAGTAGCTATCAAATATAGGAGGTATATTGTAATCATAATCAAATTTATCCTCCATAACAGGTGGTAACAAAAGACTACTATCATTATAATCATCATAAATGGGAGGCAAAGTATCATCAAAGTAAATTTTCTCCTCAATGCTTGGGGGACTAAAAATATCATGCTCATCAAAGCCAGCTTCCCCAAGCTTAGAATTTTCCATAGCATTAGCAACAATAGTGTTCAAAGCATTCATATTAATATGTTCCATGGGTTTTTTAATTTTCGCATCAAACCATCCATGTCTTAAATCAGGAAATAGAATAAGAAGCTCTTTGTTGTCCATTATGCCTAACTAGTGTAAACAAGAAACCAAATGTCGCAATTGCAGAGTCTAAAGGAAATAGCTTCGAGCACACACACAATGGCGCCAGAAAAGTACTGTTACCTGGAACCGAAGTATGAGTGCCTTTTACCTTTCCTCCCCGGCAACGGCGCCAGAAAAGTGCTTGATGTCTACGGGAGCTTCTATTCTTGTAGACAGAGCAGAGGTTTGTAGAACAGCACAAGTTTCCCTTAAGTGGATTACCCAAGGTTTATCGAACTCTTGGAGGAAGAGGTCAAAGATATCCCTCTCATGCAACCCCGCAACCACAAAGCAAGAAGTCTCTTGTGTCCCCAACACACCTAATAGGTGCACTAGTTCGGCGAAGAGATAGTGAAATACAAGTGGTATGAATGAATATGAGCAGTAGTACGGCGCCAGAAAATAGCTTCGGCATGCACGATGGTAGTAATATTGCAGAAGTAAACATGCAAGTAACGCAGCAGAGTAATTCAAGAAAGAATAAGCAAAGATGATATATTTAGGAACAAGGCCTAGGGATTAGACTTTCACTAGTGGACACTCTCAACTTTGATCACATAACAGATAGATAAATGCATACTCTACACTCTCTTGTTGGATGATGAACACATTGCGTAGGATTACACGAACCCTCAATGCCGGAGTTAACAAGCTCCACAATTCAATGTTCATATTTAAATAACCTTAGAGTGTAAGATAGATCAATACGACTAAACCAAGTACTAACGTAGCATGCACACTGTCACCTTCATGCTTATGTAGGAGGAATAATACACATCAATACTATCATAGCAATAGTTAACTTCGCAATCTACAAGAGATCATGATCATAGCATAAACCAAGTACTAACACGGATGCACACACTGTCACCATTACATCGTGCAGGAGGAATAAAACTACTTTAATAACATTGCTAGAGTAGCACATAGATAAATTGTGATACAAAATACATTGCAATCATTAAGAGATATAAATAAGCACTTCATTATGCCATTCATAACAGTGAATAAGTATTCTGTGAAATATAGCCTAAGAGACCCACACGGTGCACACACTGTCACCTTTACACACGTGGGACAAGGAGTCTCCGGAGATCACATAAGTAAAACCCACTTGACTAGCATAATGACATCTAGATTACAAGCATCATCATATGAATCTCAATCATGTAAGGCAGCTCATGAGATTATTGTATTGAAGCACATAGGAGAGAGATGAACCACATAGCTACCGGTACAGCCCCGAGCCTCGATGGAGAACTACTCCCTCTTCATGGGAGCAGCAGCGGTGATGAAGATGGCGGTGGAGATGGCAGCGGTGTCGATGGAGAAGCCTTCCGGGGCACTTCCCCGTCCGGGTGCCGGAACAGAGACTCCTGTCCCCCAGATCTTGGCTTCGCGATGGCGGCGGCTCGGAAAGGTTTCGCGTACCGTGGCTTCCTCTCGTAAGGGTTTTCGATAGGGCTTTATATAGGCGAAAGGGCATCGTCGAAGGTCGAAGGGGCGACGACACCATAGGCCGGCGCGGCCAGGGCCGTGCCGCGCCACCCTATCATCTGGGCCCACAGTGGCCCTCCTCCGCGGCTCTCGGTGTTCTGATGCTTCCGGGCAAAATAGGAACTCGGCGTTGATTTCGTCCAATTCCGAGAATATTTCGTTACTAGGATTTCAAACCAAAAACAGCAAAAAACTGGCACTTCGGCATCTTGTTAATAGGTTAGTTCCAGAAAATGCACAAATATGACATAAAGTGTGCATAAAACATGTAGGTATCATCAATAAAGTAGCATGGAACATAAGAAATTATCGATACGTTGGAGACGTATCAAGGTTCAACGATGGTGGTAAAAAAACATGTCTAAAAACCCTAAAAACAATGGGGAAGAAGCCCCTTTTATAGCCGCTCCAAAATATGACCGTTTGGGTCCAAAATCGAGCCAACCCGACAGTGGACCTGGCCTGACGAGCTGGCTACCGTCCTACCGGCAGCAGCACTCGGCATGCCGAGCCACACGCCGAAACTGCGATAACATTTGCATCCGGACTCCGATTTCGATGTTCTTGGGCTAGTTGGAATAACGAAAACGAGCTCTACAACATTATGCATAGAAACATAATAGTCCAACCTTTGAGTAAGAAACATAATATAAAAGGTTTTGCCTATCTATAAAACATCAAACCGGTAAAACCTCCAAACATGAAAACGCAATAGAAGATGCATACGAATTCCGTTTTCGATGAACTTGGGCTTGTTGTAAAGCTAGCAACAAGCTCAAGAACCTCACACAGAGAAACACCAAGAAGCAACAAGATTTATGGAATGCAAAGCATGCAAAGGGTTGAGCTCCCTAAGACGATGTGATCAAGTTACCCAACCGAAAGCCCCTCTTGATAGTGCGGCTATGTATCCTATAACCCGGTCTCCCAACAACCACCTTGAGACCGGTAAAAGGAAAACCTAGCAAGGCCATACCTTTGCCTTGCGCATCCCGCTTGATCTTGATGATAACTCTTCAAGCTCCACTCAAGCCGGAATGCCTCACTTGATCATTGTTGCTTCGTGAAGACTCACAAATGCTCCCCCATACACCATGATGGGAAAGCTCCATTGATGCATATCTTCACATGTCCATTATCACCAAATGGATGGCAAGCTTCAAGCATATGATCCTCTTGAGATGCTCAACTTGAACTTGCCCAACTCAACCTTGATGACGATCACCACTTGATGTCATCCTCTCATGGGCTATATGAGATCTCACTTTTGATGCATGCCTGATACGCGTAAAGCACACGTCCGTTGGGAACCCCAAGTGGAAGGTATGATGCGTATAGAAGCAAGTTTCCCTCAGTAAGAAACCAAGGTTTATCGAACCAGGGGAGCCAAGAAGCACGTTGAAGGTTGTTGGTGGCGAAATGTAATGCGGCACAACACCAGGGATTCCGGCGCCAACGTGGAACCTGCACAACACAACCAAAATACTTTGCCCCAACGTAACAGTGAGGTTGTCAATCTCACCGGCTTGCTGTGAACAAAGGATTAACCGTATTGTGTGGAAGATGATTGTTTGCGAAGAACAGTAAAGAACAAGTATTGCAGTAGATTGTATTTCAGATGTAAAGAATAGACCGGGGTCCACAGTTCACTAGCGGTGTCTCTCCCATAAGATAAATAGCATGTTGGGTGAACGAATTACACTTGGGCAATTGACAAATAAAGAAGGCATAACAATGCACATACATATATCATGATGAGTACTATGAGATTTAATCAGGGCATTACGACAAAGTACATAGACCGCCATCCAGCATGCATCTATGCCTAAAAAGTCCACTTTCAGGTTATCATCCGAACCCCTTCCGGTATTAAGTTGCAAGCAACATACAATTGCATTAAGTATGGTGCGTAATGTAATCAACACAAATATCCTTAGACAAAGCATTGATGTTTTATCCCTAGTGGCAACAACACATCCACAACCTTAGAACTTTCTGTCACTGTCCCAGATTTAATGGAGGCATGAACCCACTATCGAGCATAAATACTCCCTCTTGGAGTCACAAGTATCAACTTGGCCTCTACTAGCAACGGAGAGCATGCAAGAACATAAACAACTCATATATGATAGATTGATAATCAACTTGACATAGTATTCAATATCCATCGGATCCCAACAAACACAACATGTAGGATTACAAATAAATGATCTTGATCATGATAGGCAGCTCACAAGATCGAGCATGATAGCACAATTAGGAGAAGACGACCATCTAGCTACTGCTATGGACCCATGGTCCAGGGGTGAACTACTCACACATCGATCCGAGGCGATCATGGCGATGAAGAGTCCTCCGGGAGATGATTCCCCTCTCCGCAGGTGCCGGAGGCGATCTCCTGGATCCCCCGAGATGGGATTGGCGGCGACGGCGTCTCTGGAAGGTTTTCCGTATCGTGGCTCTCGCACTGGGCGCGACGAAGACTATATGTAGGCGGAAGGGTAGGGGGCGTCACGAGGGACCCACACAACAGGCCCGCGGCGTCCTGTGCCGCGCCGCCCGGGCGTGTCGTCACCTCGTGGCCCCACTTCGTTTCCTCTTCGGACTTCTGGAAGCTTCGTGGAAAAATAGGCCCCGGGCGTTGATTTCGTCCAATTCCGAGAATATTTCCTTACTAGGATTTCGAAACCAAAAACAGAGAACAGAATCGGCTCTTCGGCATCTCGTCAATAGGTTAGTGCCGGAAAATGCATAATAATGACATATAATGTGTATAAAACATGTGAGTATCATCATAAAAGTAGCATGGAACATAATAAATTATAGATACGTTTGGGACGTATCAAGCATCCCCAAGCTTAGTTCCTACTCGCCCTCGAGTAGGTAAACGATAACAAAGATAATTTCTGAAGTGACATGCTATCATAATCTTGATCAATACTATTGTAAAGCACATGAGATGAATGCAGCGATTCGAAGCAATGATGAAGATAATGAGTAAACAAATGAATCATATAACAAAGACTTTTCATGAATAATACTTTCAAGACAAGCATCAATAAGTCTTGCATAAGAGTTAACTCATAAGCAATAAATTCTTAGTAGAAAGCTTTGAAACAACACAAAGGAAGATATAAGTTTCAGCGGTTGCTTTCAACTTTAACATGTATATCTCATGGATAATTGTCAACACAAAGTAATATAACAAGTGCAATAGGTAAACATGTAAGAATCAATGCACACAGTCTACACAAGTTTTTGCTTCTAAGATAGAAAGAATAGGTAAACTGACTCAACAATAAAGTAGAAGAAAGGCCCTTCGCAGAGGGAAGCATGGATTACTATTTTTGTGCTAGAGCTTTTCATTTTGAAAACAAGAAACAATTTTGTCAACGGTAGTAATAAATCATATGAGTTATGTATAAGATATCTTATAAGTTGCAAGCCTCATGCATAGTATACCAATAGTGCCCGCACCTTGTCCTAATTAGCTTGGATTAACACGGATTATCATTGCATAACATATGTTTCAACCAAGTGTCACAAAGGGGTACCTCTATGCCGCCTGTACAAGGGTCTAAGGAGAAGGTTCGCATTGGATTTCTCGCTTTTGATCATTCTCAACTTAGACACCCATACCGGGACAACATAGACAACAGATAATGGACTCCTCTTTTAATGCTTAAGCATTCAACAACAATTAATATTCTCATAAGAGATTGAGGTTTTATGTCCAAACTGAAACTTCCACCATGATTCATGGCTTTAGTTAGCGGCCCAATGTTCTTCTCTAACAATATGCATACTCAAACCATTTGATCATGAAAATCTCCCTTACTTCAGACAAGACGAACATGCATAGCAACTCACATGATATTCAACAAAGGTAAAAGTTGATGGCGTCCCCAGAAACATGGTTACCGCACAACAAGCAACTTATTAAGAAATAAGACACATAAGTACATATTCTTCACCACAATAGTTTTTAAGGCTATTTGTCCCATGAGCTATATATTGCAAAGGCAAAGAATGGAATTTTAAAGGTAGCACTCAAGTAATGTACTTTGGAATGGCGGAGAAATACCATGTGGTAGGTAGGTATGGTGGACACAAATGGCATGGATTTGGCTCAAGGATTTGGATGCACGAGAAGAATCCCTCTCAATACAAGGCTAGGCTAGCAAGGTTGTTTGAAGCAAACTCAAGTATAAAACGGTGCAGCAAGACTCACATATAAACATATTGTAAGCATTATAAGACTTTACATCGTCTCCTTGTTGTTCAAACACCTCAACCAGAAAATATCTAGACTTAGAGAGACCAATGATACGTCTCAAACGTATCTATAATTTCTTATGTTCCATGCCACTTTATTGATGATATCTACATGTTTTATACACATTATATGTCATTATTATGCGTTTTAACTAACCTATTGACGAGATGCCGAAAGGCCGTTGCTGTTTTCTGCTGTTTTTGGTTTCAGAAATCCTAGTAAAGAAATATTTTCGGAATCGGACGAAATAAAGACCGAAGACCTTATAATTCCCGGAAGCTTCCGGAGCACCGGAGAGGGACGAGAGGGGAGCCAGGGGGGCCCCACACCACACCCCGGCGCGGGCCAGGGGGGGCGCGCCCCCCTGTGGTCTGGGCACCCCGTGGCCCCTCCGACTCCATCTCTTCGCCTATTTAAGCCTCTCTGACCTAAAAACACCGACGGAGAGCCACGATACGGAGAAAAACCTTCCAGAGCCGCCGCCATCGCGAAATCAAGATTCGGGGGACAGAAGTCTCTGTTCCGGCACCCGCCGGACGGGGAATTGCCCCCGGAGTCATCTCCACCGTCTCCACCGCCATCTTCACCGCCATCGTCGCTCCATGATGAGGAGGGAGTAATTCACCCCGGGGCTGAGGGCTCTACCGTAGCTATGTGGTTAATCTCTCTCTCTGTACTCCAATACAATGATCTCATGAGCTGCTTTACATGATTGAGATCCATATGATGAGCTTTGTATCGCTACTAGTTGTGTGCTACTCATGTGATGTTATTAAAGTAGTCTATTCCTCCTCCACGTGTGTAAAGGTGATTAGTGTGTGCACCGTGTGGTTCTTGTCGTAGGCTATGATCACGATCTCTTGAAGATTGTGGAGTTAATTATCATTATGATAGTATTGATGTGATCTATTCCTCCTTCATAGTGTAATATGGACAGCGTGTGCACTATGTTAGTTCTTGGTTTATCTTGCAAAGATCTATTATGCTCTAAGGTTACTTAAACATGAATATCGAATGTTGTGGAGCTTGTTAACTCCGGCATTGAGGGTTCGTGTAATCCTACGCAACGAATGATGTTCATTATCAAACAAGAGTGTATGTAGCACATATGAGAAGAAGTATTTATTATGCGATCAATGTTGAGAGTGTCCACTAGTGAAAGTATGATCCCTAGGCCTTGTTTCCAATACTGCAAACACCGTTTATTTACTGTTCTGTTGCATGTTTACTCGCTGCCATATTTTATTCAGATTGCTATTACCACTCATATACATCCATATTACCTGTATTTCACTATCTCTTCGCCGAACTAGTGCACCTATACACCTGACAAGTGTATTTGGTGTGTTGGGGACACAAGAGACTTCTTGCTTTGTGGTTGCAGGGTTGCTTGAGAGGGATATCTTTGACCTCTTCCTCCCCGAGTTCGATAAACCTTGGGTAATCCACTTAAGGGAAACTTGCTGCTGTTCTACAAACCTCTGCTCTTGGAGGCCCAACACTGTCTACAAGAATAGAAGCACCCGTAGACATCAAGCACTTTTCTGGCGCCGTTGCCGGAGGAAAGGTAAAAGGCACTCATACTCCGGTTCCAGGTAACAGTACTTTTCGGCGCCATTGTGTGTGTGCTCGAAGCTATTTCCTTTAGACTCTGCAATTGCGACATTTGGTTTCTTGTTTACACTAGTTAGGCATAATGGACAACAAAGAGCTTCTTATTCTATTTCCTGATTTAAGACATGGATGGTTTGATACAAAAATTAAAAAACCTATGGAACCTTATTTACATGATAGTAGCAATGTTATTAGTATGAATGCAATTACTGCTAATGCTATGAAGAAGTCTAAGCTTGGGGAAGCTGGTTTACATAAAAATAATCTTTTTAGCTCCTCCGCTTTGGAAGAAATATTTTGTTCTGATAATGCTTTATCTCCCATATGCGATAACTTTAATGATGCTTCTGATATTTTAAATCCACCTGCTGAAAGTATTCCGTATAAAATACCTATGAAAATTATTGAACGTGTTATGGATAACCGCTATGAAGGGGATGGAACTGTCAATCCTAGGAATCATTTACTGTTTTTGCATGAATTATGCGGGTTATTCAAGTGTGCAGGTATTTCAATGGATGAAGTTAGAAAGAAATTATTTGTTATGTCGCTATCTGGTGAAGCGGCGCATTGGTATAAACTATTGAAGGACGGGCGCTCTCTTGATTGGAAGGATATTGTGCCTCTATTTTATTCCAAGTTCTATCCTCCAAGTGAAATTCACAAAGATCGAAACCATATATATAATTTTTGGCCTCATGATGGAGAGAGTATTGCCCAAGCATGGGAGAGATTGAAGACTTTAATGCTCAAATGCCCCAATCATGAGCTTCCAGGTAATATCATCATTGATAATTTCTATGCAAGACTTTCTTTTCAAGATAAGACCTTGCTGGATACTACTTGTTCTGGATCATTCACGAGCAATAAAGAAGAGTTTAAAAGGGACCTTCTTGATCGGATTAAGGAGAACGCTGAAGATTGGGAGAACGACAAAGGTAAAGAGTCAGGTATAAACTATGATTATGAATGCATTGAAACTTTTATGAATACTGATAAATTTCGAAATATGAGTGCTACTTATGGTCTTGACTCTCAAGTTGCTGCAAATCTTTATAAAGCCTTTGCTTCTCATTTAGAATTGCCTAAAAAGAATTTTGATAAGTATCATGAACCTTTTAAAGACGCTTGCATGAAGAATGAAATTGTTGTTAATGATTGCAATAAGCGTGCTCAAACTCCTAAGAATGCTATTTCCTATAAGCATGTTAATTTTTGTGGAATACATAGACCTTGTGGAATTAATCAAATAGAAGATGAATATTGTATCCATCACAGAAATGAAAAAACTAGAAAGTGGTCTAGAGCTCTAGATGATCTTGGAGAAAAAGTGTGTGCCCTCTATCCTTTTATTTGTGAACTTTGCCATAGAGTTGGTCATTTTAATTTTCAATGTTCCTCCAATGATAATTCAAACCCCATGAGTGCTGCAAATTTGTATTGTGATGATGAAATTATTCCTAATCAGCATGATGAACTTACCTTATTTTTGAAGTGTGAAGAGTTATCAAGAAAAATTTCTTTGTTAAATATTAACGATCTTGATATTGATGATGTCCTGCATGGTTGTCTTTCTTATTGCATTAATAATTGCCATACAAATACTTACATACAAAATATTTTAGAAGATGACACCTTGCCAAAATATGATAGGACCGCTGTGTGTTTTCAACTAATTAATGAAAAGGAGGGATCCTCCCAAGTTTCTTCTATTGTTTCTAAAAGTAAATCAGGTTATGCGGACAAGCCACCCTTCAAGCCTCTTCCTCCTAAAGAAGGGAACGAGGAGAAGGAAGAGAAGAAGAAGAAGAAGAAGAAGAACGAAGAAGAAGAAGAAGAAGGAGAATAAAAAGAAAGAGGTAACGGCGTATCCCCGCGTGAATGAGATAACGCTAGGTAACCGTAAGTATGTTGCTCCTAATGATTATTGTGATAATGAATCTGAATACGATGATCTTCCTATGCCCTTTACATACATTAGCGATCATGATTTGAATGAGCACACTGCCTTTGATATTGAAAATCTCTTTGGTACTGATTATGAAAGTAATGATGATAGCATTATTCATGTCCCCTTAAACGATGATATTGAAAGCTCTAAGCTTGGGGATGTTGTGCTTGAAGATCCTGTATTTGAGACCTCTACTTTTAGTGAAAATGATGATATTACATATTCTGGTTTAGATAATTGCTATAGAGATGTATATGACACATGTTACAATTATCCTTATGAAACTTGTCATAGTCATGATTGGATTACCAAAAACAATTCTTTTAATATGCAACTTGTTTACCATGTTCAAATTCTTGATAATAATCTTGCTCCAATTACTATTAATGAGAATAACTCTTCTTATGTCAAAATTAATGATACTTCTATGCATATGAACCATGATAAGAATGTTTTAAGTGACGGGTATATTGTGGATTTCATCAATGATGCTACTGAAAGTTATTATGAGAGAGGGAAATATGGTTACATGCATCTTAATAATATTAAGTTTCCCCTCTTTATGTTGAGAATCTTTAAGTTACTCGTGTTTTATCCTCTTATGCTTGTTACTTTGCTCTTCATGAATTCATATGTGTATAAGATTCTTCTGCATAGGAAGCATGTTAGGCTTAAATGTGTTTTGAATTGCCTCTTGAAGCTCTCTTTTGCTTCAAATACTATTTCTTGCGGGTGCATCACCAAAATTGCTGAGCCCATCTTAATGGCTATAAAGAAAGAACTTCTTGGGAGATAACCCATGTGTTATTTTGCTACAGTACTTTGTTTTATATTTGTGTCTTGGAAGTTGTTTACTACTGTAGCAACCTCTCCTTATCATGTTTTTGTGCCAAGTAAAGTTTCTATGTCAAAGTTGATGTTATATTTGGGATCGCTGCGCAGAAACAGCATTGCTGTCTGTCACGAATCTGGGCACAGTTCTCTGTAGAAAATTCGAAAAAATATGCCAATTTACGAGCGTGATCCTCAGATATGTACACAACTTTCATTAGTTTTGAGTTTTTCCATTTGAGCAAGTCTGGTGCCAGCTTTAAATTCGTCTTTACGGACTGTTCTGTTTTTGACAGATTCTGCCTTTTATTTCGCATTGCCTCTTTTGCTATGTTGGATTCATTTCTTTGATCCATTAATGTCCAGTAGCTTTATGCAATGTCCAGAAGTGAAAAGAATGTTTGTGCCACCTCTGAACATGTGAATTTTTGATTATGCACTAACCCTCTAATAAGTTTGCTTGAAGTTTGGTGTGAAGGAAGTTTTCAAGGGTCAAGAGAGGAGGATGATATACTACGATCAAGAAGAACGAAAAGTCTAAGCTTGGGGATGCCCCGGTGGTTCATCCCTGCACATTTCAAGAAGACTCAAGCATCTAAGCTTGGGGATGCCCAAGGCATCCCCTTCTTCATCGACAAAGTATCAGGTTCCTTCTCTTGAAACTATATTTTTATTCTGTCACATCTTATATACTTTACTTGGAGCGTCTGTATGTTTTTGTTTTTGTTTTTGTTTGAATAAATGATTGTTTGGGAGAGAGACACGCTCCGCTGGTTCGTATGAACACATGTGTTCTTAGCTTTTAATTTTCATGGCGAAGGTTGAAACTGCTTCGTTAATTGTTATATGGTTGGAAACGGGAAATGCTACATGTAGTAATTGGTATAATGTCTTGAATAATGTGATACTTGGCAATTGTTGTGCTCATATAGATCTTGTTTAAGCTCTTGCATCATGTACCTTGTACCCATTAATGAATAATTACATAGAGCTTGTTAAAATTTGGTTTGCATGATTGGTCTCTCTAAGTCTAGATATTTTCTGGTTGAGGTGTTTGAACAACAAGGAGACAATGTAAAGTCTTATAATGCTTACAATATGTTTATATGTGAGTCTTGCTGCACCATTTTATACTTGAGTTTGCTTCAAATAACCTTGCTAGCCTAAACCTTGTATAGAGAGGGAATACTTCTCATGCATCCAAATACTTGAGCCAATATTCTTGCCATTTGTGTCCACCATACCTACCTACTACATGGTATTTCTCCGCCATTCCAAAGTAAATTGCTTGAGTGCTATCTTTAAACAATTCAAAAGTTATTACCTCTTATTTGTGTCAATGTTTTATAGCTCATGAGGAAGTATGTGGTGTTTATCTTTCAATCTTGTTGGGCAACTTTCACTAATGGACTAGTGGCTTCATCCGCTTATCCAATAACTTTGCAAAAAGAGCTGGCAATGGGATTCCCAGTCCCAAATTAATCAACAAAAATAGACACTCCTCCATGGTATGTGATTGTTGGACGGCACCCGAAGGATTCGGTTAGCCATGGCTTGAGAAAGCAAAGGTGGGGAGGAGTGTCATCATAATAAAACTAAAATAAAAGGGCACTCCTTCATGGTATGAGATTGTTGGCAGGCACCCGAGGATTCGGTTAGCCATGGTTTGTGAAAGAAAGGTTGGAAGGAGTGCCACCCAAAAATAAAATAAAATGGGAGCCGCTCTTTGAAGGTTTGTCTGGCAAGGGGGTTAGAGTACCCGCTACCATTCGTTGACAACAACAAACACCTCTCAAAACTTTACTTTTATGCTCTCTATATGTTTTCAAAATCAAAGCTCTAGCACAAATATAGCAATCGATGCTTTCCTCTTTGAAGGGCCATTCTTTTACTTTATTGTTGAGTCAGTTTACCTATTCTTTCTATCTTAGAAGCAAACACTTGTGTAAATTGTGTGCATTGATTCTTACATGTTTACCTATTGCACTTGTTATATTACTTTGTGTTGACAATTATCCACGAGATATACATGTTAAAGTTGAAAGCAACCGCTGAAACTTATATCTTCCTTTGTGTTGTTTCAAAGCTTTCTACTAAGAATTTATTGCTTATGAGTTAACTCTTATGCAAGACTTATTGATGCTTGTCTTGAAAGTATTATTCATGAAAAGTCTTTGTTATATGATTCATTTGTTTACTCATTATCTTCATCATTGCTTCGAATCTCTGCATTCATCTCATGTGCTTTACAATAGTATGATCAAGGTTATGATGGCATGTCACTTAAGAAATTATCATTGTTATCGTTTACCTGCTCGGGACGAGCAGAACTAAGCTTGGGGATGCTTGATACGTCTCAAACGTATCTATAATTTCTTATGTTCCATGCCACTTTATTGATGATATCTACATGTTTTATACACATTATATGTCATTATTATGCGTTTTCCGGAACTAACCTATTGACGAGATGCCGAAAGGCCAGCTTGTTTTCTGCTTTTGGTTTCGAAATCCTAGTAAAGAAATATTTTCGGAATCGGACGAAATAAAGACCGAAGACCTTATAATTCCCGGAAGCTTCCAGAGCACCGGAGAGGGACGAGAGGAGCTGGGGGGCCCCACACCACACCCCGGCGCGGGGGGGGGCGCCCGTGGTCTGGGCACCCCGTGGCCCCTCCGACTCCATCTCTTCGCCTATTTAAGCCTCTCTGACCTAAAAACACCGACGGAGAGCCACGATACGGAGAAAACCTTCCGAGCCGCCATCGCGAAATCAAGATTCGGGGACAGAAGTCTCTGTTCCTGCCGACGAGGAATTGCCCCCGGAGTCATCTCCACCGCCGTCTCCACCGCCATCTTCACCGCCATCGCTGCCTCCATGATGAGGAGGGAGTAATTCACCCCCGCTGAGGGCTCTACCGTAGCTATGTGGTTAATCTCTCTCTCTACTCCAATACAATGATCTCATGAGCTGCTTTACATGATTGAGATCCATATGATGAGCTTTGTATCGCTACTAGTTGTGTGCTACTCATGTGATGTTATTAAAGTAGTCTATTCCTCCTCCACGTGTGTAAAGGTGATTAGTGTGTGCACCGTGTGGTTCTTGTCGTAGGCTATGATCACGATCTCTTGAAGATTGTGGAGTTAATTATCATTATGATAGTATTGATGTGATCTATTCCTCCTTCATAGTGTAATATGGACAGCGTGTGCACTATGTTAGTTCTTGGTTTATCTTGCAAAGATCTATTATGCTCTAAGGTTACTTAAACATGAATATCGAGTGTTGTGGAGCTTGTTAACTCCGGCATTGAGGGTTCGTGTAATCCTACGCAACGAATGATGTTCATTATCAAACAAGAGTGTATGTAGCACATATGAGAAGAAGTATTTATTATGCGATCAATGTTGAGAGTGTCCACTAGTGAAAGTATGATCCCTAGGCCTTGTTTCCAATACTGCAAACACCGTTTACTTACTGTTCTGTTGCATGTTTACTCGCTGCCATATTTTATTCAGATTGCTATTACCACTCATATACATCCATATTACTTGTATTTCACTATCTCTTCGCCGAACTAGTGCACCTATACACCTGACAAGTGTATTTGGTGTGTTGGGGACACAAGAGACTTCTTGCTTTGTGGTTGCAGGGTTGCTTGAGAGGGATATCTTTGACCTCTTCCTCCCTGAGTTCGATAAACCTTGGGTAATCCACTTAAGGGAAACTTGCTGCTGTTCTACAAACCTCTGCTCTTGGAGGCCCAACACTGTCTACAAGAATAGAAGCACCCGTAGACATCACCAATCATGCAAACCAAATTTTAACAAGCTCTATGTAGTTATTCATTAATAGGTGCAAGGTACATGATGCAAGAGCTTAAACATGATCTATATGAGCACAACAATTGCCAAGTATCACATTATTCAAGACATTATACCATTTACCACATGCGGCATTTTCCGTTTCCAACCATATATCAATGAATGAGGTAGTTCAACTTTCGCAATGAACATTAAAGATAAAGCTAAGAACACATGTGTTCATACGAAATAGCGGAGCGTAATATCTCCAATATAAAGAATGTTAGGATACGACTTTATTCAAACAAAACAAAAACAAAAGCAAACAGACGCTCCAAGCAAAGCACATAAGATGTGATTGAATAAAAATATAGTTTCACTAGAGGAACCTGATAATGTTGTGGATGAAGAAGGGGATGCCTTGGGCATCCCCAAGCTTAGATGCTTGAGTCTTCTTAAAATATGCAGGGATGAACCACGGGGGCATCCGCAAGCTTAGACTTTTCACTCTTCTTGATCATATTGTATCATCCTCCTCTCTTGACCCTTGAAAACTTCCTCCACACCAAACTCGAAACAAACTCATTAGAGGGTTAGTGCATAATTGAAAACTCATATATTCAGAGGTGACATAATCATTCTTAACACTTCTGGACATTGCACAAAGCTACTGAGAGTTAATGGAACAAATAAATCCATCGAACATAGCAAAACAGGCAATGCGAAATAAAAGGCAGAATCTGTCAAACAGAAAAGTCCGTAAAGACGAATTTTACAGGGGCACTTAACTTGCTCAGATGAAAATGCTCAAATTGTATGAAAGTTGCGTACATATCTGAGGATCACGCACGTAAATTTGAAGATTTTTCTGAGTTACCTACAGAGAATTATGCCCAGATTCGTGACAGAAGAAATCTGTTTGAGAATCCAAATCTAGTACTGACTTTACTATCAAAGACTTTACTTTGCACAACAATGCAATAAAATAAAGATAAGGAGAGGTTGCTACAGTAGTAACAACTTCCAAGACTCAAATATAAAACAAAAGTGCTGTAGTAAAAATGATGGGTTGTCTCCCATAAGCGCTTTTCTTTAACGCCTTTCAGCTAGTGTGAATCAAGTGTTATCAAGAGATGAGGCATTAACATCATTACCAGGGGTGTTGGGAGTTTCCTCAACAATGCATGTTATCTTATCTATGTAAGTTTCAGAGGCTCCCTTTTCATTACTCTTAGGCTTGCTATTCTCATCAAACAAATTTTCAGGAACAATCCAATCATAATTCTTTTCTAGTGCCTCGAACATTCCTACGAGCTTGCAAGGTATTGATGTCTTAATATCCCCTCCATCATTAACATTATTAGTGTACTTTATTCTATCAATGTCCATCTTTTCAAGGGTACTAGCAAAGTTGGTGTAAGAACCAAGCATCTTATATTTAATAAAGACTTTTCTAGCCTCTCTTGCTACACCACCAAATTCTTTAAGAAGGGTTTCTAAGACAAAATCTTTCTTTTCTCCTTCCTCCATATCAGAGAGTGTAAGAAACATATGCTGAATTATAGGATTGAGATTAACAAATTTAGTTTCCAACATGTGTACTAAAGAGGCAGCAGCAATTTCATAAGTAGGAGCAAGTTCTACCAAATGTCTATCTTCAAAATCTTCAGCTATACTAACATGAGTGAAAAAATCTTCTATATTATCTCTTCCAATTATAGACCCTCGTCCTACCGGTATGTCTTTTAGAGTGTACTTAGGAGGAAACATGATGAAATAAACAAAAAGTAAATAAAGTAAATGCAAGTAACTATTTTTTTTTGTGTTTTTGATATAGAGAGCAAGACAGTAAATAAAGTAAAGCTAGCAACTAATTTTTTTGTGTTTTGTTTTAGTGCAGCAAACAAAGTAGTAAATAAAATAAAGCAAGACAAAAACAAAGTAAAGAGATTGGAAGTGGAGACTCCCCTTGCAGCGTGTCTTGATCTCCCCGGCAACGGCGCCAGAAATTTAGCTTGATACGCGTAAAGCACACGTCCGTTGGGAACCCCAAGTGGAAGGTATGATGCGTATAGAAGCAAGTTTCCCTCAGTAAGAAACCAAGGTTTATTGAACCAGTAGGAGCCAAGAAGCACGTTGAAGGTTGTTGGTGGCGAAATGTAATACGGCGCAACACCAGGGATTCCGGCGCCAACGTGGAACCTGCACAACACAACCAAAGTACTTTGCCCCAACGTAACAGTGATGTTGTCAATCTCACCGGCTTGCTGTGAACAAAGGATTAACCGTATTGTGTGGAAGATGATTGTTTGCGAAGAACAGTAAAGAACAAGTATTGCAGTAGATTGTATTTCAGATGTAAAGAATAGACCGGGGTCCACAGTTCACTAGAGGTTTCTCTCCCATAAGATAAATAGCATGTTGGGTGAACGAATTACAGGCAATTGACAAATAAAGAAGGCATAACAATGCACATACATATATCATGATGAGTACTATGAGATTTAATCAGGCATTACGACAAAGTACATAGACCGCCATCCAACATGCATCTATGCCTAAAAAGTCCACTTCGGTTATCATCCGAACCCCTTCCGGTATTAAGTTGCAAACAACAGACAATTGCATTAAGTATGGTGCGTAATGTAATCAACACAAATATCCTTAGACAAAGCATCGATGTTTTATCCCTAGTGGCAACAGCACATCCACAACCTTAGAACTTTCTGTCACTGTCCCATTTAATGGAGGCATGAACCCACTATCGAGCATAAATACTCCCTCTTGGAGTCACAAGTATCAACTTGGCCAGAGCCTCTACTAGCAACGGAGAGCATGCAAGAACATAAACAACACATATATAATAGATTGATAATCAACTTGACATAGTATTCAATATCCATCGGATCCCAACAAACACAACATGTAGGATTACAAATAAACGATCTTGATCATGATAGGCAGCTCACAAGATCGAGCATGATAGCACAATTAGGAGAAGACGACCATCTAGCTACTGCTATGGACCCATGGTCCAGGGGTGAACTACTCACACATCGATCCGGAGGCGATCATGGCGATGAAGAGTCCTCCGGGAGATGATTCCCCTCTCCGCAGGTGCCGGAGGCGATCTCCTGAATCCCCGAGATGGGATTGGCGGCGGCGTCTCTGGAAGGTTTTCCGTATCGTGGCTCTCGGTGGGGTTTCGCGACGAAGACTATATGTAGGCGGAAGGGTAGGTCAGGGGGCGTCACGAGGGACCCACACAACAGGGCCGCGCGGCCAGGGCCCAGGCCGCGCCGCCCTGGCGTGTCGTCGCCTCGTGGCCCCACTTCGTTTCCTCTTCGGACTTCTGGAAGCTTCGTGGAAAAATAGGCCCCGGGCGTTGATTTCGTCCAATTCCGAGAATATTTCCTTACTAGGATTTCTGAAACCAAAAACAGCAAAAACAGCAACGGCTCTTCGGCATCTCGTCAATAGGTTAGTGCCGGAAAATGCATAATAATGACATATAATGTGTATAAAACATGTGAGTATCATCATAAAAGTAGCATGGAACATAAGAAATTATAGATACGTTTGGGACGTATCAATGCCCATGGAAAGATACCTAACCCACATAGACAACACAATGGCACATATATGATGGGTTAGTTCATAAAGCATAATTGACAAGGCTTACCATACCACATGACTTCACGTGGCACATTCTTCATGCTTCATGTGTTGACCAAACTTGAATCTATTCTTCACTCTTTGTATTGGTCAACCTTGTATCTTCTCATGCTCTATCATACTATCTTGAGGTGTATAAAGAATTCTTCATTTGCTTGCATGCTCTAAATCTTAGTCAACCATAGCTCAACTCATGAGACTATCATGACACCGATTTAGAGCCATATCTTGAATTCTTCACTCGGAATCAAGCACTCAAGATCTTGATCATTCATTGCTTAACACATAAGTTAGAGCATGGCTAATATCGGGTTCCACATAAGAACTCAAGATCTTGATCATTCATTGCTTAACACATAAGCTAGAGCATGGCTAATATTGAGTTCCACATAAGAACTCCATCTTCATTTCTTTTTCTTGATTATATCACATATATGTCTTCAAATCGATGACCTTGATGCCAATACTCAAGGTATATATTTATCTTCATGTCATCCATACTTGAATCCAACACATGGACTACAAGTAGTACCTATGGAATATTCCTTCATATAAACTTAATGAAGACATTAGTCCATAGGGGTTGTCATTAATTACCTGAACTACACATAGGGGCAATATACCCTTACACTATGGATCATGTACGCCAGTACGTTACCCTTTGGACTCTCCTCCAACAAGTTGATCTCAATGACAAGGTGATGGATGACGTTACATGGACTCTCACCGAAAGGGGCAATCCTCCACAAAATCCGCTTGCAAGGCACAATTCCTCGGTTTTCCTCACCGTGCCGCTTACCTCCTCCCTGTGAAGATTTTGCCCCCCTCCCCCCAAAGATCAAGCTCTTATTAGCAATCCAAAATACGCTTTGTACGGCCTATCGCCTCGCCAAGAGAGGGTATCCAAATCACGGTGTGTGTCCCCTTTGCAAGCACACCCTGGAGTCGGTTGATCATCTTTTTGTCCATTGTAGATTCTCCATAAGGCTTTGAGGCCTTATCAAAGATTGGCTTGGGCTTCATTTTGTTGACCCTTCCGCTTGGACGACGCTCCCCATCCATGAATGGTGGACCATTATGACAAGGCGTAAAGACTTGGCCTCCGTCACCCTTCTCGTCTATTAGAAAATTTGGAATGAACGAAATGCCCGTGTTTTCGCCCCGCCCTCAGTCCTCCTTGCCAAGATCAAGCATGAGGCAAAGCTTTGGGTGATTGCAGGTGCTAAACGTAAGAGTAAGCTGAGTAATCTTGTGCCGAAAGAATAGAAACCTTGTTGTATTTTCGAATTTTTACTTTGTTGTTAAACTTTTATCTTAATTAATTGATTGGGATAAGGCTTTTGCCCCGTTTCAAGGAAAAAAAAACTCTTCTAGCTGTAGAACTCAGAATGCTGATCATTTCCAAGTAATCATCGGTTTGAACAAGATAAGACACGGCATGCACACCAACACCTGCACAAATCATAACGAGCATATGCATCTGCTGCAGCTAACTCATCCTTGCTAAATTTTGAGTGAACTCTAAGCATAAAACGTGTTGCTGCCGAGGCGCTGACATGCTGCATACGTAGGTAGGACTGAATTAGCTACTACCACGATCCTTCCTCCGCCACACCACACTCGACCTGTAGGACTCCTCAGTAGGGCATTTTCCTCTGAATTATTGCAGATGCAGTACGACAGAAAAACAAATACTCTAGCGTATGTATATCAGCGTGATGTGGACGAAATGGTTATAATACAGACTACAGACACACAACCAATTTCAGGTGAGACAAAGAATGCAGAAATATTGAGTTCACAAATGCGTAGCCTGATGCGGCTGCTTCCTATAAATAAGCCATCGGACGCACCAGCCACAACAACACTCAGATCTCACCTACACACCTAACCACTCCTACTACCTGCACTGGTTCTTCTTCCTCTTGCACTCTCCTTCCAACCATCAGCATCGGTCGCACATCAAAGTTCAAATCAATTAGCATCAGAGGAAGGAGCTAGCGTCAGTGAGTGAGTGCGATCGATCGTGGAAAAAATGGTGAAGAATGCGCAGCAGGAGGGACAAATGAACGGCGGCAATGCTGGTGCGGCGGCGGCGGCGGCGAGGCAGAGGCAGCATCAGCAGCAGCAGTACAAGGGCGTGCGGATGCGGAGCTGGGGGTCGTGGGTGTCGGAGATCCGGGCGCCGAACCAGAAGACGCGGATATGGCTGGGCTCCTACTCCACCGCCGAGGCCGCCGCGCGCGCCTACGACGCCGCGCTGCTCTGCCTCAGGGGCTCCGCCGCCGACCTCAACTTCCCCGTCCACCTCCCCTTCCACGTCCCCGCCGCCGCCATGTCGCCCAAGTCCATCCAGCGCTTCGCGGCCGCCGCCGCCTCAAGCCCCCTGCAGCCCACCGCGCCGGTCTGGAACGCCGGTGCCGCCGACCAGCCTTGCGGCGGCTACGGCTACGGCGACGCGTCGTTCGGCTCCTCGACGGAGGAGGAGGCCGGCGACAACGGCGCCCATCACAATGGCGACATCATGGCGCAGGACGAGGACGACGTGGACTACGGCGCGCTGGCGGACATCGACGCCTTCTTCCAGTCGCCCAAGTGCATGGACTACTGCATGGACCCCTGCAGCACCTTCTTCGCGCCGGCGCCCACAGCCATGGCGCCGGGCGCCGAGTGGGAGGAGGAAGGTGAGATCAGCCTCTGGAGCTTCTCCTCCTCCTACAACTGATCCTGCTCAGCCCGTCAGACAACTCCGACGACGAGCGCCAAGGCCATGGATGGATGCCAATTCAAGCTTCCAGTGGTCAAATTCACACTGACACATTAATTACTACTACTACCCCTACGTGATCAAGAAGAAGTGGTCTCGGTAAAATAATCGCGCGCGCGCCATGATCAATTATCATCTCATGGTCTCGCGAAAAAAAATGATGATTATTTCATTCATATATCCCTAGTCAAATACTAGTACTTATTGTACTGCCGGTGTACCAGCACGTACTAGGCTAATTATGCATCTGTGGGGGGAGCTCCAATAGAGCTTACATGTTTTAAGGAAGCTTCGGATGGAGCTAACTCCCCTCAACCAGATATATTATTGTAAAAGTTGTTTCCCCAAGTGTGCAAGCAATGGGTTTTGAATTTGATGTACTCCCTCGTTTCATGCAGATTGTCCGAGCTTTCTAAAATTTAGATGTATCTACATACTATTTAGTGTTTAAATACATTCAAATTTTACATAACCTTCTAGACGGCCATTTTTCTTTCTCATGGAGGTAATGAACTCTGGTCTCTGAATTGCTGCGACATGCATGCTATGATGTAAAAACTGTTTTTCTGCGATTGCAAGTAATGAGTCATCATGATGTGGTACTTCTATCTTACTTATGTCCAAAGCATTGTCCTTTTACTAGTGCATTTGAGGTATCATGTGCTCTAGTCCACGCAGGATTTCTGGGAGATCCTCGGTCGTGTCTGCAGCTAACATTTCAGTGTGGGTCTGCATTAATCTGTGGAGTATTTGCAGACTGCTAGTAGAGTGTTACGATTGACTCGATATATATATTCTTAGATATACTATTATGAAAATTTATTCTACTGGATGTATCCTGGATGATAGTTCCCTAATTCCCGCGAGAGTTGATCAACTGCTAACTGAATCCATGTGGTTCTGGTCCGAGCTGAGCTGAGATGCTGCAGTCACTATCGAGTAGGGTTTTTTTTTTTTTTGAGGAAAAAGCAGTCGAATCTGCCGTCCGATTAGATAGATAGAGTGCTATGCACAGAATGACCCAGTTTATAAGGAAAACCGGGTCCAAAAACCATACATTGCCCGGTTTATAAGGAAAACCGAGACGAAAAACCGCACAAGCGAGGAGTCCCGTCATCCACACAACGCAGGCCACCAACGCAACATACACACCTCTAGCTCCGGGGCCGCCGCCCCGACGTACCATCCAGAACAACCTTCGCATTGCCCGAAGACGAACCAGACGGGTCGAAACCGCTGCCACAGACCGAGCCACCCAAAGCACCATGCTTTCGGGGCCGCCGCCCCGACGTAGCAACCAGGACGACCTTCGCATAACCCGAAGACGAACCAGCCGGGTCGACGACCTTGCCGCCCACGCAGCACAGGATCGCCACCCAAGCTGCAGTGCCATGACCTCGCCCCATAAGACCGCTGCAACCGCAAAGGAGATCGAGGCCGCCGTCGTTGCTAATCGACGGTACCTCGGAGGAGGGATCCTCACGAGGGGAGAAGAAGTAGGGGCCATAGGGCGGAGTGCACACGGGACGGTGGTACGCGAGTTACCCAGCTTCGGAACACCTGCACGATGACAGGGGCCTACCGCTGCTTGTCCGGAATTATCCGGCGCTTTCGCGTTGTTACAATGAGTTGTGGTTGTGCCTCTAGGGCTCCCAGGATCCGGCTTATAAAGGCGCACGGATCTAGGGTTTACATGGAGAGTCCTAGCCGGATTACAGATAGCCTAACTACGGTATAACATCTTGTCGTGCACGTCACGGATCCGCCTTCCGTACATGTCGTACTGGATCCGGATTCCTCATGGGCCTCCATGGATCCGGGTTACTCCTAAGGTCGGTACGGATCCGGCCTGCTGATCCTGGGCTGGACTTCTTCCTTCATGATCAACAGCAACTGGGCCGCCCGATGGGCCACATACCTCATCACCATCCGGGCTTGCCGGATCTAGGCACTGTCGATGGTACACCCATGAAGTATACCAACAACAGTAGCCCCCAGAGTTCTCCGAGTTTCGCCTGCAGTCTCCGCCATGCTTCTACCATAAATTTCCGGCATCGTTGGTAACGCGGAGAAACTTGAAGAACTCCAACTTTGTATTTTCTTCTTTTCTCAACTTTCAGTCGGAAAATGCTCCCATCCTGCGGGACTTCATCCATCGACATTCCAAAGAACATTTCCGGGTTACTCCCTGCTCGCGAATGGAAGCCAACTTACTTTCACGCGATTACCCGGAATCTTAAAAGACTCAAACGGTTCCGCCAAATCTGGCGCCATTTTCGCGCGATTTCCGCGGTAACTTATCTCTAGCCATTTTTACCGTTAGGGTTCAGGGCACGTGTCACGCATCCAACGGTGCGACGCTTGCGTTCCGACCACAGGATGCGGAACACGAATCTTATCCACTCAGCCTATAAATATCGGCCGTCGACCCCTTTACCCCTCATTCACCCCCTTCTCACCTCTCTGCCGAGCGCCGCCCGAGAGCTCCTCCTCCGCCGCGCCGGAATCCCGTCGGAAAGTCACCGGAGCATCACCGGAGCGAACGCGCCACCGTGGTGTTCTTCGTGTTCATAACTCCGGCGAACCACCGCAACTCCGACCACCGCACGCCATTACGGTAACCTTCGAGCTCCACTTTCGCGCCGTAGCTGGTAGGGATGAACTTGGAGAGGACGATGTGGGATCCGACTAAAGTAAGTTTCCGCCAACCTTTTTGCTTCAGATGTCGTCAGCAACTCCGCCTCCGACCTCAGAGCCAATTATGGCGACCCCGCTCTCCTCCGCCCCTCCTCCCTTCATTCCAATCAACCTGGATCCTTCAAAGGATTCCGGTAAGGAGGTGGCGGGGACCTCTGCTCACCCGGAGAAAACCTCCGGAGCAGATCAGACGGAGCACCCAGCGGACGAGGCCATCAAGAAAACGAAAGCTCGGAAGCGAGACTCCGAAGCTAAAGGAAAATGGTGGCCATGCACCACCACCGAGATGGAACTGAAGAACCTCGAATCGGAAGGCTTTCTGCAGCCCGGAAGCTGGAGGTCAGTTCCGGATGAACCTGCTCCGGCTCCGAGGGACGATGAGATGGTGCTGACTGGTGGAGCGCGGATTTTCGTTTCCGCCTTCAGATTTTTCTTGGAGATTCTGAAGACGTATGGACTCCAACCCCACAACATATCTCCGAACTCCTTGCTCGCCATCAGCAACCACGTCGCCCTCTGCGAAGGCCATCTCCGGGTAACCCCTGAGATCTCTCTGTTCCAATACTTTTTCTCTGTCAAGAAGATCCGGCAAGCTGGCGAGCTCGCCACATGCGGATCCATCACGTTTATGCTCCGCCCGGGCCGCGTCTACCCTCCAACCGACCGCCACGAATCCGCGAGGTACTGGTCCGCGGGTTTCTTCTATCTGAAGGACGTCTCCGACCCCGCGAGCGAAAAGAAACTTCCGGCTTTTAAAAACTGCCCCGCCATCGAGCTTCCGTCATGGACGCACTGCCCCCACTTCTCCGACTCGCCTCAGCTGACCCGCGCTGTCAGGCGGATCTGCAAGCTCACGGAGGAGGGGCTGACGGGGAAGGACTTAACACTTTCCTGGTTCACCAAGCGGATCCAACCGCTGCAACACAGGGACCGCCTGATGTTTGAATACACAGGGCGCGATGATCCAATGCGCGCCACCAAAGATAATCTTTCCGCCGACGCCCTCGACAAAAGGATCCGGGTCCTCATCAAGATTCCACGTGAACTCCATGTTCACGTGTGCAACAAAGACATCCATACAAATGGATCCGGAACTGCGGTATGTCGCCTTGATTTTGATCTATTGTTTTTCTTCACTTTCTTCATCTAAGTGTTTTAACTTTGTACTAGCTCGAGGCGCTTGAGGAAAATGAGCTCGGAACTCTCCTCCGAGTCCCATCCAGCAGCAACGTGGATCCGGAGGCTGCATCGGAGGCGGAGGCTCCCGAGGCTTCCCGCCCCGCTAAGAGGAAGAAGCCGGCACCTTCCAGCCCTCGTGCAAAGCGTGCCCGCGAAGTGCTTAGCACTGCGGCTACCCGGAAGTTGGAGGCGGAAAAGAAACGCCTCTCGCTAATTAACACCAGCAACAGAGGACAGCCTGCTTCCCAGCACTTCTTCAAACCCTCCGGGTAAACGTTCATTTCCGATACCCAAGTCCTGACTCAACGCTCGCTCTTATACTTGTATGTTTTTTACTGAAGCTCCGGAAGCCAGCCCCCCAAGGCCCCAAAGACCTTTACGAGGAGAACCAAGCCATCTCCGGCTTCTTTTCCCATCACTCCTGAAGTTGAAGCTCCTCTTAAAGCTTCATCCACCTCCAAGCCGGATCCAAAGGAAATCATCAACATTGATGACCTTCCTGAAGACCCCGCTCATCATGGCGACTCCGCCAAGGGGACCTCCTCACCAACTCCTCCGCCAGATCAACCAAGCTCCGCGTTCGCGGAGCCCACTGAAGAGGAACAGGAGCAAAAGGTTAAGCTCCTCCAAGTGACCAACGCGACCCGAGTTCACCTCCAACCAACTCCGTCCTTCCAGAAGCTCACCCTTTCACAACGTCACGCGGAAGTTTCCGCCATGTTGAATAAAGTGTGGGGTAAACCGGAGGAGGAGGTGCGTGAACTCGCCGACCTGGAGGTCAGCCTGAAGGATTTTTTCGCCAAGCACAGGGAAGTGCGGCAGGTAATACTAGCCCCCAAGCATTGGGTGATATATTTCCGTGTAACATGTATTAGCCGATGCTTTCCGAAAAATGTACCTGAGGCGGAAATTTAAAATTTTTGTACCAAGACTTTGAATTCCTCGCTAGCCCCCAAGATTTTAAATATCCGACTGACTGTTCTGCACAGACCACGCGGAAACTGCACGAGGACCTGCGCGTACATGTGCTGGAGCAGATCACGGAGATCGAAGGGCTGCGCCAGAACGCGGAAAATGGCCAGAAGGCTATCCAGCTGCTTGAGACCCGCCTTCAAGGTACAAGATCCGGGTCAAACGGTCTTGTTTTTATATAGCTGATCCGGAGACATAACATGTATACTATTCTATCTCCGAACAGAAGAAACTGCCAAGCATGCCAAGTTTGACGAGCTGTCCGCCAGGATCCAGGTGCTGGAGGCGGAAAATGAATCTCTCAAAGAGTTTGTTAAGACATCCGCCTCTCAGGAACATCGAGCAAGGAAGGAGCTGCGCGAGAAACATGCCCGCGACCTGGCGGAGCTGAATGAAAAATTGGAGAAAAGCCAAGGCCGCACGGTTACCATGATATCCAAGAACAAAGCTCTGGAAGCGGAGGCGGAGGCCATTGACAAACTCATCTTCCGTAAGCGTTTTCCGTGTTGTTGCTCCGACTATCCCGCAAGTTTTATCTCTAACGGAAACTGTTTCCTCTTCCACAGCGAGCCTTGGCTTTGAATGGACAAAAGATTCAAACCTTTCGAGGACGGAGGCGTACGATGAAGCGCGCATATCAATCGACAAGTTATTTGAAGCCTGTCGCGGAATCGCCACGGCTCTGTCTCTGAAGAAGGCCAAAACCACAGTCATCGATACGATGACCAAACTTATGGGACTGGTGCCGGATTTCATCAAGGACTGGCAGGAGTCTTCAGCACGCGGAGTCGCCTCTCTAGTCTTGGCCACCTGCAAGGCTCACTTCCCCTCGCTCAACTTGGCGACTGTTGCACGCGGAGCCCCCCAGGGTTCCGACATGGGTGCCCTCCTCGCGGAAACCGAAGGATACGAACAGCTCTTTGTCAGGCGAGTGGATCACTCGTTCTGGTATAACAAGCACGATCTACCCGAAGGATTTTCCGACGCTGAGGAGGAAGCAGGCGAGCCAGAATTTTACGGGGAAGGATCCGGGTCAAGCGACGAGCATTCCGGGGAAGGCTCTGGCGACGGCTCCCAGGCCGGATCTGGTGACAGTGATGATGGCTCCAACTATCAGCAATCCGAAGAGGAAGATTCCGAGTAGATCTCCTGTTTTAGAACAATGAAACAAGTTGCATCATTTTGGCCCCGGAGCGGGTTTGTAATAATACTTAAATTCTTAAGTAGCTAGGTACGAAACAACTATGCGTGGGCGGAAACAACTTATCCTGCTATCCGTTAATATTATTTCTGCATGTTTCGTTTTATGTCGGAAAGCAAGTGCTGATGTCGTTGTTTTCCGGCTTGCTCGCTTGACCTTCCGCGAGCCGGAAGATCTTAGCCGGAGACGCTCGCCAGCGGCGACGAAACCCAATGGTAATCCGTCAATAACCGCGGAAACAAGCCCCCAAGCATAGATGCCGGAAATCGCTACTAGGAATCCACGAGGTCGCAACAGATAACAATTTAATCAGAAAACTTAAGCTTACGTCCCGAAGGACGATTTTTGAAAATCACAACTTTCATACACGCCTAGGCGGAAATATCCAGCTCTGCGGTTTTAGTCGGAAAACATACACGATCTAAAAATGAACAAGTAAAGGAGGTAAAAGACTCAAAAGAGTGAACCAAAAGCTTTATTTCATTGATCATGTATAACTATTACAGAGTTTGTAACTCGGAAAAATATGCTAAGTGTGGAAAGGACGTAGCTGTGCAATGTTCCAGGGACGATCTGTCTCGTCGTAGATGTCATCCGGATCCTCACGCTTGCGTTTCCGCGCCAATTGGCAGGTCTGTCTCTTAGCTCGCGGAAATCGACAAGGTAGTATGACCCGTTGTGAAGCACTTTGCGACGAAGGGTCCTTCCCATGGAGATTGCAGCTTATGGTCTTTCACCTGTCGAAGGCGGAGGACCAGGTCTCCTGCCATGAAGGAGCGATTCCGTACTCGACGACGTGATAACGTCGGAGCTTCTGGGTAGATGGCGGAGCGCTGGTCAGCTAGGTACCGAGCTTCCTCGATCAGTCCACGATAGCTGTCGACTCTTCACTGCTTTCTTCATTGTAAGCGGAAACTCGCGGTGAATCGTGGATGATGTCTGAGGGAATCACGTCTTCGGATCCGTATACCAGAAAAACGGTAAACCCTGTTGACCGTTAGGGGTAGTTCGCAAACTCCACAAGACAGCGTCCAGTTCGTCAGCCCAAGCTCCGGCTGCTCGTCGCAGCGGTTCTTCAAGGCGTGGCTTGATTCCGATAGTATTAGACCGTTAGCCCTTTCAACTTGACCATTGGATTGTGGATGAGCCACAGATGCAAGGTCCAATCGAATCCCCATGGTCTCACAATAATCCTTTAATTCTCCCTGAGCGAAGTTTGTGCCATTATCTGTTATGATGCTGTGTGGGATGCCGAATCTCATTACGAGGCTGCAGACAAATTTTAGTGTCGTAGCACCGTCGGCTTTTCTCACTGGCTTTGCCTCTATCCACTTGCTGAATTTGTCAACAGCGACCAAGAGGTATTCACAACCACCAGGAGATGATCTTTTTAACTTACCAACCATATCAAGCCCCAGACCGCAAACGGCCAGTGATAGGTATGGTCTTCAGCTCTTGAGCTGGAGCGTTTGGCTGAGTAGCGTAGTATGGCAACCCCGGCAGGTTTTGACTATTTTATCAGCGTCTTCTTTAGCTGTGAGCCAATAAAAACCTAGCCGAAAAGCTTTGGCAACGAGTGACCTGGGGGCGGCATGATGCCCGCAATCCCCTGCGTGGATCTCTCTGAGGATTTCGATGCCATCTTGATTAGAGACGCATTTGAGAAATACTCCTGTTGCACTTCGTTTATAGAGCTGTCCATCAACAATTGTGTAGGATCTTGCTCGTCTGATGATCTGTCGTGCGAGGACCTCGTCCTCTGGCAACTTTTGATCGATGAGGTAGTCCAGGAAAGGCTGTGTCCAAGCCGGAATGATGGCCATCACCTCCTTGGCCGGAGACACTGCCACCTCTGGGTTTTCCGGGTTAGCGCCCTTCACCGAGGGTATCCGGAGATGCTCTAGGAAAATTCCAGGATTGGCTTCCTCCGGATCCGAGCTTGGATAGCATGTCTGCGCTGTGTTGTCGTCTCTCCGACATACTTGACTTCGTATCCTAGAAAGCACTTGGCGATCTCGTCAACTTCGTCTCTGTAAGCCGCCATGACGGAATTTCTCGGCGTTCCAGGTTCCGGCTACTTGCCGTGCCACCAGGTCGGAATCTCCGCAACATGATATGCTTGATCCCTATTTCCTTAGCGATGCGCAGTCCGTGTAGCAGCCCCGTACTCCGCCATGTTGTTTGTAGCCAAGTGAATCTGCAGGACATACTGTTCTTCTCCGGTAGGGGACTTCAGACTCCGCTCCCGAGCCTTGATGCTGCTTGGATCCGTCGAAGTGCATAACCCAAGTCTCTGGTTCCGGCTCCAAATTTGCATCCGGAGCTTCCGTCCAATCTGCGACGAAATCTGCCAAAACCTGGGATTTGACCGCGGTCCTGGCTTTATAGGTGATGTCGAAGGCGGATAATTCAATGCCCCATTTTGTTGTGCGTCCTGTTGCGTCAGCATTGTTGAGAATTGTTGACAGCGGAGCTTTGCTCACGACTGTTATGGGATGTTCTTGGAAGTAGTGTCTCGCCTTCCTGCTGCAGAATACTCCGTAGGCTAACTTCCGAAAGTGGGGTAGCGCTCGTTTGGATTCCGTGAGAACTTCACTAATATAGTAAACCGGCCTTTGGACTCCATATTCGTGACCTTCTTCCTGTCTTTCCACCACGATGACGAGGCGATGACCCTGTTGGTGGCTGCTGTGTAAAGGAGCATAGGCTCGACTCTCCGGAGCTGCTAGGATAGGTGGGGAGGTAAGTATCTCCTTCAACCCTTGTAGTGCTGCATCTGCTGCCTCGTCCCAGACAAACTTGTCTGTTTTCTTCAACAGCTTGTACAGGGGAAGTGCCTTCTCGCCAAGACGGCTAACGAACCTGCTGATTGCTGCGACGCAGCCAGTAAGCCGTTGCACATCTTTGAGACAAGTTGGCCTCTTTATGCACAAAATTGCCTTGATTTTCTCCGGGTTCACTTCAATGCCCCTGTTAGAGACAATGAAGCCAAGGAGTTTTCCACTGGCACGCCAAAGACGCACTTCAGCGGATTCAACATCATCTTGTACCGACGGAGGTTCTCAAAGGTTTCGTGAGGTCGCTAATCAAGTCGGATCCTTTCCGAGTCATGACCGCGATGTCGTCGACGTAAGCGTGTACGTTCGCCGATCTGGTCCTTCAAGCACCGCCGCATCGTACGTTGGTAGGTGGCACCTGCGTTTTTCAAGCCGAAGGGCATAGTAACATAACAGTAAGTGCCAAATGGGGTGATGAACGAAGTCGCCTTTTGGTCGGACTCCTTCATTCGGATCTGGTGATAACCGGAATACGCATCAAGAAAACACAGAAGTTCCGCCCCTGCCGTCGAATCAATGACTTGGTCAATGCGCGGCAGGGGAAACGGATCCTTCGGGCAATGTTTGTTCAAGCCGAGTAATCGATGCACATTCTTAGTATTACGGTGTTCTTTTTGGGTACAAGGACGGGATTTGCGACCCAATCAGTGTGGATAACTTCTACTACAAAACCTGCCTCTAGTAACTTAGCTAGTTCCATTCCTATGGCGCGGCGCTTCTTATCTCCAAAGCGTCGCATAGCTTGCTTCACCGGTTTAGCCCCCGGATTTATATTGAGGTAGTGCTCGGCGAGTTCCCTAGGTACTCCGGACATGTCAGAAGGTTGCCATGCGAAGATATCCATGTTAGCGCGGAGGAACTCGACGAGCGCGTTTCCTATTTGGGGTCCATATTGGCTCCGATTGAGACTTGCTTGGTATCGTCGCCTTCTTTGAAGCTGACTTTTTTGGTCTCTATCGCGGCCTTGAAGGACGCCTTGTCTTCGAGATTTGCTTCTTGGTGGTCTGCATCTCGTCGGATCCACCGCGCTCTGTAGCCTTTCAGCTCCTCTCCAGATATCACGGACTGCGAAGGCGGCTTCGCCTAACTCGCATTCGTGAGCCTTTTTGTAGTCTCCGGACACGGTAATCATACCTTTGGGACCCGAATCTTGAGCTTGTTGTAGATGTAGCACGCCCTTGCGTGGAACTTGTGGTAGGTGGGCCTGCCGAAGATGACGTGATAGGAGCTCTTGAAGGGCACAACTTCAAATGTGATCCTTTCTTCGCGAAATTGTGAACATCGCCGAAGGCCACGGGAAGTGTGATGCTGCCAAGGGAATTTGCCTTCTTACCCGGAACCACGCCGTGAAACTCGGTCGTCTGTGTTTGAGCTGTTCCTTGGTGAGGTTCATCCGCTCCGAGTCTCCAGGTACATGATGTTCAAGCTGGCTCCACCATCCATGAGGCACTTGGAGAAATCATACCCGTCTATGCGGGGACTTACAACCAAGGCGTAGCACTCCTTTGGCACAATGACGGGGTGATCCTCTCTGTCAAATGTGCACGGGATTTCCGACCATCTGACGTACTGCGGCACGGCCGGAACTATGGCGTTCAGGATCCGAGCAGCAGACTTGGTGGCACGGACTGTTGGGGTTCCGAGGAAAGTGTGGTAAGCCCCCACGCTCTTTTTGTCAAATGGGTTGGATTTACCTGCGGTCCCTGACTTGGGGTCCGGCGAGTTATCATCCTCTTCCATTGCCTCGGAACTATCCTCATCCTTGTCCTTGTTCTTGCCCTTGCCTCCTTTGCCGCGAGGGCGGTGCTTCCGGGCTCGCTTGTATCCTGCCTCCGGGTCGTTCTTTAGATCGTTGACCCACTTGCAGTTGCGATTGGTGTGTGTGGACTTCCCTGTAACCGGATCCAAGTGGGCCAGGCAGGGCATGTCCCTATACTCTTCGTAGGTTTGCGGGGCGCGGGATCCGCCAGGTGGCCTCGAGCCTGCTGACCCCTGCCAGCTCCGCCACCGCGGCCGCGTCCTCTTCCGCCTCCTGAACCTCCGCGTTGAAACGCCACGGCGACCAAGTCGGATCCGCCGCTCTTCTGGTCATCAGGATTTTTGCGTTTGTGGCCGCTGTTATTGCCGTTATCACGATTCTTCTTTTGTTGGTGTAAGGGGATTGCTGTGGCCGCGATATCACCGCCTGCGTCGTCATCGGCGGCAGTGTGGTCGCTGGCAATGGAGATCATCTCATCCAAAGTTAACTTATTTGCGTTAGCTAAACAAGTGAGCTTGTGCCGCAGCAGTCCTCCTCTTTGCAGTCCGCCGATGAAGGCGTACATGGCAGTGGTGTGATCGACGTTTTCGCACTCGTTCCTGCACGCCAACCACCGTGTAAGGAAGTTTCTTGAGGATTCTCTCTTCTTCTGGATACAGGCTTGCAAGTCGCTTGCCGTGGCAGGTCTTTTGTAGGTGCCCCTAAAATGTTTCTCGAAAGCTGTTTTCAGGTCAAACCAACAAAAGATGGTGTTCTTCTCGAGGTCGCTGAGCCAGATCCGGGCTGGCCCTACAAGATACAACTGGAGCATGCGGCAGGCGATATTAGGGGTTCCTCCGGCAAAGGTTACTGCATTGTAGTAGTCCTCAATCCAGGTATCCGGCCTTTCGGTGCCATCATAATGCTTCAAGTTTCCGGGTAGCTTGAGGGAGCTCCTTGGCTTTGGTTCCTCTCGAATCATCCTGCCAAAGCACTTTGGTCCGATGTAGTCGGTTCTGTATTCGTTGAGGCGTTCCCGTGCATCGCGCGAGCCGTGCCGGGGGGATTTTGAGCGAGAGCGAGATCTCCGGCCGCCACCTCCGCCTCCACCTCCGTCGCCACCGCTAGGTGGTGGTGAGGGAGATCTGCGAGGGGGCCGATCCGACCTCCTGCTTCCGCCTTCATACTCTCCCCGGTCCTCCCGGTGCTGGCTCCGGCTCCTGTGGCTGCCTTCGTCGTGGCGCTGGCTGCCCTGGTCGCCACCGCTCCGGCGAGGTTCCGGGTCGCGCTCCTCATTCCGGCTCCTCCTGGGCTCCGGGTCGCGTCCTTGGCTTCTGCGAGGCTCGGGTCGCGTTCTGACTCCGACGAGGCTCCTGCTCGCGGTTTTGGTTCCGGCCTCGAGTTGCTCCAGCGTACGCTCCCTGTTCCTGTCTCTAGGAGCCGGCATCGCGTCGCGAATGCTGATTCCGCCTGGCCCATGGGGCCTGGGAATTCCGGCAGGACTGCGGCGTCTAGGGGGTAGCGGAGGACGCGAAGCTCGGGGTGGTGGTGATGGAACACGGTATTTGTCTCTACCGGTGTACATTGGGCCCTTACCCCTTGCTGGGTCTCTCGGAGTTGAATCCGAAGGAACCGGGATCGGGTTTGGGTGCTCTCTTGCTTCTCTCCGGCGTTCCGTGGAACCGGTGCGCGATTCATCATCACGGTGTTGATCTCCTGGGGCGTCCTTCTGCGCGGTGGATACGCAAATATCCGGGTTGGATGCCAACCTGCGTGAAGTATCTGCCTTGCTTTGTTGCTGCACCGCTGAAGCAACGAGCTTTCGGACGAAGTCGATGTCAATCTCCTCATCCTTCTTTTTCAGGAGTTCCGCGGCTTTCGTCATGTTGTCCTTCGGGGTGGCAAGCGGTTGCTGCCCCGTTGGAGTTGCGAAGGTGATCCTGCGGGGAGTTATCATGTCACGCCGGAGCTTTTCGACCTCATGATGAGCTTCAACGATCTTGTCCTCCCAATGCTTTCGGAGTTCCTTGACCTTTACCAATCCTTCGTCCACTTCCTTCTCACGCTGGATGTAACCTGACACAAAAATTTCTGCGTCTTTCCGTTCCTCCAGTATGGCGGCTGCAGTGTTCTTGATCTTTTTGGCTGTGGCCAGTAGCTCCAGTCTTTTAGCTTCTAAAGCTTCAACATCGTCGGGAGTGATGGGTGTGTTAAGAACATCCAAGGGATAAGCCGCATCCATGGCTGCTTGTGCGATCATGTCTTCAGTTGACAGGTGGTCCTCCGGGGTAGGGTCCCTGCGAGGTCGCTCTCGCGACATCGGGGATCCCCTACGAGATGGCTGGGGGTCAGATTGGGTGTCTGCTGCTTCTGATCCGTGTTCTCCCAGCGCCGCAATGGTCGCCAGGACCTGCTTTGGCTGGGCGGAATCGACTTCAGGCTGGGCACCGTATCCATATTCCTTCACCTTACGATCGAACTCTTCAGTGTCCATGGATTGAGTATCTCCGGAAATTGGGCTTAAGTTTCCCGAATCGACTCTTCTACCGGAGATCCGCTTTCTCCGACAGCCTCTTGCTGATCCGGAGCAGCGTTTTCCGGCGCCTCAACCTGCACGGGACCAGCTCCGTCCTCTTGAGGGGCGGCTCCTGCGGTATGGGCTATGAAGTGTACGAAGTGACACCTTTGCTTTTCTAACACCTGGGAGACCCAGGCGGATCTGCATTGGTCTTCCACCGTTATTTCCTGCTCGGGGCGGATTGGGTGGGTTTAAAATTTTTCAGATCTAAGGCGGAATCTTCCTTAGGAGGCTCCTGCGTCTCGATCGGAACTTCGCGATCGCGTCCTGCTCACGGCGGTCGCGTCTGGCGCTACTTACTAGTGGGCGTCGGAATCGACGGTTTCCGATGAAGATGTGGATGCCGCCGATTGGGACGATGGAGAGCTTGACGGGGTTTGACCTAGCCGGAATCCAAAATTCGTCCGGGGACGATCGAAAATTCCCGGCGTAGAGTACACGCCCCACGCCGATCGAGTCGTCGTAGCTTCCCATGGCGGAGCCCTCCCGGTTCCGGCCTCCAGACGCCTCAGGCCCCAACCGTGCGCCTAATCGACGGTACCTCGGAGGAGGGATCCTCACGAGGGGGAGAAGAAGTAGGGGCCATAGGGCGGAGTGCACACGGGACGGTGGTACGCGAGTTACCCACCGGAACACCCGCACGATGACAGGCCTACTGCTGCTTGTCCGGAATTATCGGGCGCTTTCGTTGTTACAATGAGTTGTGGTTGTGCCTCTAGGGCTCCCAGGATCCGGCTTATAAAGGCGCACGGATCTAGGGTTTACATGGAGAGTCCTAGCCGGATTACGATAGCCTAACTACGGTATAACATCTTGTCGTGCACGTCACGGATCCGCCTTCCGTACATGTCGTACTCGATCCGGATTCCTCATGGGCCTCCATGGATCCGGGTTACTCCTAAGGTCGGTACGGATCCGGCTGCTGATCCTGGGCGGACTTCTTCCTTCATGATCAACGCAACCGGCGCCCGATGGGCCACATACCATCACCATCTCAGGCCACCCGGGCTTGCCGGATCTAGGCACTGTCGATGGTACACCCATGAAGTATACCAACAACACCGCCACCTCGAAGTGCCACCACCATCCGGGCCGCTGCCCCGGCATCCGCTGCCCGCGACCACATAGTCAAGTGCCCCCACCGCCGCCAACCCATCGCACCGCAAAAGCCAAGAGCTCCAAGGCGGCGCCTCCAACAAGGTAGTGGCGCGTCCGCCACCGCCGCCCGCTCCCGACGGAGCTTAGGTTTTCACCCGGAGAACTTGAAGCCACTCGCGTCGGTCGGGTCGAAACTCCACAACGACGCCAACAAGAAGGAAAGCGACGCCGGCGCGCCGTCATTGGGCGACCAAGTCGGTGCAGGGTTTTCACCCGGAGTTCAACCCGACCACGAAGCTTTGGGAGCCGCAAGGTGCAGCCCGACCATGTCGTCGACCACCGAGCTGCACTGCATGCCGCATCCACCGCCACACCTCCAGCTGCGGCAAATGCCATGCCAGGCCGCGCCCCGCACTGGGCCGCCGCCCACCTCCTCGCCCGGAGCATGCCGAAGCTCCAGCCTCCAGCCCATCCGCATCCCACACATAGCACCGACGCCCGCCACCTCCTTCCCCGAACCGGCCGAGCGCCCAGCACCTCCCGGCCCGCATCGGCCGCGGCCCGCCCGGCCAAGCCGAGCCCGATCGGGCCCGCCATGCCGCCGCCAGCAGCCGCGCTCCAGACGCCGGAGGTCGCCCGCCGCGACCACCATCGCCGCCGCCCCCGCGGCATCTTCCTGAGCCGCCATGACGTGGGTCGCATCCCGTCGCCGCGGTTTCCCCAACCCGCGAGCGAGCCTCCGCCGGCCGGAGAAGAAACAGACCCTGCCGCCGCCGGCTCCACGCGGGCTTTGCCCGGTGGAGACCACCGGCGACGGCAAGGGGAGGTGGTGGATGGGGAGGGGTGGCTGCCGGCGTGATTTGTGTCGCCGCCCGTGTCGCCCAGGGGAGGAGCGACGCGGGGGCCTGTGGAGGCAGCGGAGCCTATTGGATCTGAGGGTGAGGATGCTATGTTTCTTATTTTCTTTCTTATTTCTAAAAGTCAAAAGCAACATAGAGTTCCCTCTCGCTGTCATGTAAAACAGCTGGTTATCACACAAGATTTAATTCAAAATTATTTATTTAGTCGGACAGGATGTGGAGTACAGTACATTTTTTTTCCGTTGATGAAAAGAGTATCGGCTGCGATTCGGGTCCGGCAGTGTTTAACCAGCCCGCATCCGCCTCCGCATCCGCCCCCAGCTCTAGCAGTTCGTGTGTTTCCCTGACCGTCTCCGCCGCCGCCGCCGCCGCCACCGCCGCCAGCCATGGGATACACCAAGGACGTCCTTCTCGCGCGCCTCGAGGTACCTACTGCCACCCCTCTCTCGCCCCCTGCCTTCCCCGGCCGCTTCCTCCGTGCGCCGCCTCCCACCGGGCTGCGGAGATCGCCTGTATTGATCCCCATCACCCGCCGCTGCCCCTGGTGGTCGAACCGACGAGGTCCCGCCGTCTAGATTGATTCAGTGGGTAGCTAGCTGTTAATCGTAGCGCGTGAAGGCGTGGCTACGGCTGAATTTAGTTTCACAGTGTTAGCGAAGGGGATAGTAGGGTTTTAAGATCGAAGCTGCTAAATTGCCTATGTACATCACACGACTACGGCGTTATCTTGCATTGGTACTTCCCAGCTTTACAATTTTGCAATGTAGCCAGGGCTAACTTTGGTGCCCTGTTCTCTGCAGGAGCTTAAGATCGATTTTGAGCGCTACGACCACCCAGTTGTGCTGACGGTCGAGGAGCAGGTCTGTGGACCGTGGAGTTCACACTTCGTTCTGCAATGGCCTCCAGTTGATATACTGTAATTTGATTTCTAACTGAACTTCTGCCATGGCAGGCCAAACATGTGGGGAATCTGGGAGGTGCTTTGACTAAGAACCTGCTTTTGAAGGTATGTATTGTATGCTGGAACTAATGGACGGTTAATTCATTGGATCCCGGTAGATAGACTTGTATTCATGCATTGGTGTTCTGAGAGTTGTCGGTTTCAGGACAAGAAGCACCGGCTGTACATTGTTTCCGCACTTGCTGACACCAAAGTTGACATGAAAAGTAGGTGAATTCGTTGATGTTTACAGTTTTCTGTTGCTTAATTCGTTGCCAGGTCAGTTAATCTGTTTTCTGTAAAATTATTAGTTCTGTCCCAGCGTCTTGGTTTGGGGAAAGGTGGTGTACGAATGGCTCCTGAGGACAATTTACGTCAAGTGCTTCAGGTCAGTCGCCGTTTATGCATAGTTTTGATTCCGTGATTTTGGATGTAAGGTGGCAAGTAGTGTCCTACGGTCTTGTTAGTTTGTCAGGTTTACACAAAAACATGTCAAGAATGGCTGATAAAATTTTGTACTCCCTCTGTCCATAAAAGGATGTCGGAGATTTGTCTAAATTCAGATGTATCTATACGCTAAAGAGTGTCTAGATACATCTAAATTTAGACAATCTTGCGACATCCTTTTATAGACAGGTAGTAGTTAATTCAGAAGGCTTCCTTTTTATTGTTAAGATCGCCATCCTTGCAAAAAGCTGTATGTAAAAATTTGTTGCGTTGGGTTATCTGGTAGTAGTAAATTGGCTGGAGACATACAATCAACCCTACTTGCTGGTTAGCTCATTTATTTACTTTAGAGTTTCATGTTTTTCCACATGTTAATGTGTTCCTCGCTCCTTGACTATGTCCAGGTACCGTTAGGGTGCGTTACTCCATTTGCGCTATTCAATGAGACCGCGAGGTAAGGTGGCTCCTCCCACCGCCATTATTTTTTTCTACTTCGCAAGCCATACTTTTGACAGACTTATAAGGATGTTGAGAACTGTCCACTTCCTGAGTTTCTAAACAATAAATGGTGCACTGTTTAGGATGGTCCGGTCATGTTATGCCATCATGAGCATGACAGAACTTTCTTCTCCATTCCATGTAGGAATGGCAACGGGTCTGCCCCTGCGTGGGGTCTGTCTTTTCTTCCCTGTCCCCGTGCTTGTGAAATTCCCCCGTACCCATCCCCATGCCCCACCTTGGGGACTATTTTTCCCCGTCCCCGTCACCCACCGGGTATAGTAGACCCACAGGTTGCCTACCCCCGACTCAAATAGACACACAATCATTCAACAGAGATGGATCAGGCTGATTAAAAAATGCAGGCATGCACTTTTCAGTAGAGAACAACTACATCACTGCCGATTTCAGTAGGGAACACTTGTAGCAGCAGCAACAGCCAATGATGCAAGGGGAAATTATTAAACGACAAGTATGAAATAGTAGACATACCATTAAAATATTGCAAAGATTCAAGTTCAAATATAACTTCCATACGTGCAGAGTCACAGCACCACACACTGATACACATAAGACATAAAGAGTACTTGTGTTTGACTCACATAGTTCACGCGACGCCACAGAAGGGTGTGACACGATTTAACTTTACGAGTAGCAAAATAATTTATTGCAGACCAGCAGCAGCAGAGGACCAGCATCTTTTTTATTCTTCTTCCAATATTTGAAGTGATGCAAATGCAACTCAATCACAGACAGGGGCGGAGCTGGCCCTCAAGCCACCGTGATGCACCACTCTAATATAGCATAAAATTTGAAGCAAAATTTGCCACATAAAAATGTGTTAAATGACTTGTAGCATAGATTATAGGAGATGATAAAGGACAATGTATACACAAATTTTCACATAAAACCTGTGGTAGTGGTTTTGTTTTTTAAAACAGACTTTTCCATAGTGTACATGTGTTTGATAAAAAAAAATTCCATGAAAGGAGTACTACAGTCTACAGGTAGGCCTGGGCATTCGGTTCGCTTTTTTTGGGTTTTTTTAGTAATTCGGGTAATAGGAAGTTAGCCACAATTTTTTTTAAAAATAGAAAATTTCAAAAAAATACCGGCGCAGAAGTTAAAACTGTAGAGTTGAGGTAGATTGATTCGAAGGTGCTTGCGGACGATCAAAGAGAAGGGGAGAGGGATCGAGGGCTGGGGTGAGGGGCTAGGGCGGTTTGCCGGCAAGTGGGTGAGCGGAGTTGCTCGCCTGCCAGCGTTGGCATGTTGGGGGTCGCCCGATGCCAGATTTGCCAAGTCGTCTTGTCCTACTTGCAGTTGCCAGTTCTACTTCGGCTAGGTGTTGCCTGGTTGCCTGCTATATTTTTGTTGGAAAGAAATAACAGGAGAACGCGAGAGATTTGTGACCACGATGTGACGGCACCCTCTGCACACGATTTGGACCCAATGGTGCACAAAAATCCAAAATAAAATAAAACCTGTGGAAGTTGCCGTGGCCCACTAGAAAAATAAGCTGGCAACTTTTACTTTCCATCGCGCGAGAGAAATTGAGCGGGCAAGTTTCACCAATATATTTTCCGTTTTTATTTGACTGATCGAGCCGACAACACATGAGAGAACGTACACATCGATGTTGATCCGTTGGTGCCTGGGGAGGGGGAATCGTGCGCGCGGTTCGCCCTTTTGTGCATGGCCGCGTGAGTGCAAGTCTGTGCGTGTGCGCTGGAAGGCAGACGTAATCAGTTCCAGAGGATACAACAACAACAAAGCCTTTATTCCCTCAGAGGATAATTCAATTATTTCAAAAAATAACCCTAGCTGAAGCAAAAGGCCATTCAGCATCACTAGGAAGGCAATCATACAGCTTCTCAACCTTTTTTGCGTGCTCAAACACAGCCTTATAAGGTAAAGCAGTACTAACCTTGGTGTAAACAGAGTTCCGTTAAGTGCTATTTTTTTTCCATTTTAACTTTCAGTAAGCAATCTCCTCAAATTTCTTTAAGAAGTCGTTTGGAAGCCGTGCTTTCATTTCGTTTGTAACATTTTAAAATGAATACATGTATTCATTTCATTTACATTGTAATTTCAGAAATAGACACTTGTTTGGTTGCCACAGGAATTGCAAATGATAGCAGAATTCAATATTGAATGTGTAGAGGCTTCCATAGAGAATTGCAAATGACAGGTCTCAGCTTGGAATCATGTTTACCCATGGAGTCATTTTGCTGGAATTCCTAAATGAAATGACAGCACAATTCCGTGGCAACCAAACAGCCCACCTATGGAATTCCAAAATGAATTCCAGGATTCCAGGCCCAAATGATGGATACCAAACGACCTCTTACTCTTTTTGATGTGGCTGTCCAAAAGACTACACTCATACAGATTTGCTCTGTAGCAGTTTTCATCACATCCAATCCATATTTAACTATTAAATGCAGAATATCCACACAACAACACATATGAAGCATTATATCTTTCAGCATTAGCTTCTCTGTCCCTAACTTCATCACCAACAATTCAACTGCGTTGTCATTTGTGGTACATTTATCAAAAGTCACAGCAGAAAGCTTCTATCAAGATTCCAATAAGACTCTTAGAGTTCTTCTGCTATAGCCTCTGCCATATTTGGAGCTGGCACATAATAAATGAACCTAAATAAAACAGAAGACACCATTGACGGTTTATTAGAAAACGGATTAAAAAGTTCAGAAGGAATTATTTATACTCTTTGTACTGCATCATAGGATTCATATACCTCATACAAACACTCCTAAGTTTCCAATTATCATCAAAATCAAGAAGGTGGGCTGTGATAGTATCCCTTCTTTTGATTATCAGATGTCCATACATCAGTTGTGATGGCCACTCTGGATCTGTTGGTAGCCATGAATTCAATTGCCGTCTTTCTTTCTTTCTTCTTTGTAATTATCAATAGTGTCCTGCCTATAAAATTGAAATCGAGAATCAAATTTTGCGTTAATATAAATTGAAGTAATGTACAGCATAACAATGATGGATAGGTCCTGAAGTGCATACCTAATAGTGTTCCGTGACCATTTTGAAGAGCGTCTGAAGTGCTGTAACAAATCCGTGAAACCCTGTATGATCAACCATAGATAACGTATATTCATGTAACACAATCATGCTAGCAAGCTCCCTCCTAGCAATTTCCTGATCGAAAGTGTAGTTCTCGACTGAATTATTTCCTTGATCTTCAATAGCCTTGGCCTCAACATCTTCTTCTTGTCCCTCACCATCATCAGATATTTGTACAACCACGTTAGCACTTTCCTCTTCACTTATTGCAGGTTCTTGAACATCATCTTTTGCCTCTTGGCTTTTGTCGGCACTCCCACTAGGTTTGCACAATATTAAAAAACTGACCAATGACTTGAAACAACTGAATTTCAGTAGTATCAAACAACATGCCAAATTGCCGACTTCTTAGATTAGAACAATGACTTGAAACAACTGAAACTACTGACCAATTACATGTCCCAGAGAATAACAGTACATAGTGAATCAATACAACAATGACGAGGTGAATTATCTAGGAAATCTAACTTCGCGGAGTTCTAAAACTGAACATGCAATGAAAGGTCAGCGATGTAAGTATTGAGTATCAACTAATTTAGTTCCTAGGTTGTGTTATATGGGTGCAAATTAGACTGCATCATACTTCAGACTTGTGCCTCCAAAAGTTCAGTAGTGATGCCAAATTGTTTAGAGAATTTTTTTCTGTATTGTCCTTGAGTGGATTCTACTGAAATTCAGTTGTTTCAAGTCATTGGTCAGTTGCTAGTCTGACCATACTATCAACAATAGATCTGTACATAACCTTCAGCTCGATTAAAATTGATTATGTATTATGGTCCTTCTTAACACTTTTAGCTTCTAACAGAAAATATTAACAAATGTACCACTGCTACACAGAATAAGGATTTCATTATCAATAATATGCATCATTCACAATAAAATGTGAGCACTAAAACTGACGACTGAGATTTCCATCCAGTTAGCATGTTAAATAAAGAATGAACAGAGTACAGTGTGTACATAAATCTGTATATAAATTAATTATTTCACTGAATAGTTGGGCAAATTAACCTATAGTACACCTTAATCTAAACTGAATTTATGAGACAACAAATGGTTAGCATTCAAGCAAACTGATCTGGGCATTACTGATTCACACAATGACATCCACAATGTCTCTAATCTTTGAAAATAAAAACTACGCATGTTGTGGATCAGTGATTCACACAATCATGTATTTATACATGCATCTAATCTAAGAAGTTGTCAATTTGGCATGAGAAGTTAGACACTCACGTGTTGGTCTTCTTCTTCTTGTTACCGGACAGCAGCGGAACCTACTACAGCAGCAGCATGTTTGCTCATGTAGTTGAAGCACACAGTGGTGGGCGTCCACCTGGGATGCATCCAGGGATTAGGCCGCTCCCTAGATGCCGGAGGCGGAAGACCGAGTCCTCGCTGACCTCAGCACTGGCCGGCCGACGCCGAACGCCCAACACGAAGCCCTCCACGGCCTCTTATCTGTCTGGGGCGGCTGGTTGTCAGGAGTGTAATACTCCATCTCCCTGCGTGTCCTCGTGATCGGAAATAAACAACGACGGTGGTGGGTGGAATGGTGGAAAACAGGGATAGAAAATTACAGTGAAAACGAGGGTTTGACCGAAGGATAGCTTATATAGAAGTAAATTTGGTTATAAATCTCACCATTAGCAGAAGTTAACAAGCATTAACGAATGCGTGAATGCCTGATTATTAGCGGAAAATAAGCAAGCCTTAGCGAAATTTTGCGATCTGTTCAATACAGATGGGGCTCCGTGGGGGTTCGGGTCTGGGGACTAGTGGAACGCTACCCGCCGCACTCTATCCGATGGGGAGGCTATGGTGGCGTGAAGGTCCCCATGGGGACAAATTACATACCACCTGGCCCCTAATGGAGAAAAACTTGTCGGGTTCCGGTGTAAACGGTCCCCATTGCCATCCCTATTCGATGTGTTCAGTTTGAAGATGAGAAATTGTATTGATGAACCAGCTGAAATGCTTATAGCCATATGCAAGATTATTTGGAAGCTCTTTGATTTTCACGTGTTCCGTATTTATCTTTCGTATTGATCTGTATTACTGTCCTATATTATATTTTTTCTTTGCCTTCCCAAGTACTCTGCTGTTAATGATTCATATACTTTTTTGCAGTGCTGTCTCATTATTACTGGACCAAGGGTTCAAGTCCAAAAAGAGCTGCTACTTCCATCCACTGACAAATGATGTGACTATTGGTATGAAACATTCTACCATCACTTCCCTCACTTATAATTGTTCACTACGTGCATTTAATAAATAGAATCACACTGTTATGTTACCACACTTTCGCAAAGGCTGCCCAGATGATGTATCTTTGTATGGCTAATATTATGCATTTTGGCAACAATTTAGGGGCGCTTAATCTGAACTTTTGATTAATTACTTGCTAATTCCTGATTAATTCATCTCAGCTCTCAGTTCAAGCAACCTTGACAAGTTTCTCCTCTCCATTGGGAAGCAACCAGCTTATGTAGACTTGGAGGTAATCTTTGGATCACCAGCTTATCATCTCTTTTCTTTTTTTGAAACGGAGGCAAAAGCTTTGCCTCATCCATTAATTAAGAAGAAAGTGCCCAATTTTTAGGAGAAAATTGGGCAAAAACCAACAACACACACTGGACACCCCGGCCAACCTGGCCACCCACACGGAACACACACGCCATCGAGAAGAAAAGCCATCGATGAGGATGTCATCGAGCGTCATCGTCGTCACTCCTCCACGAGCCAGCGATTCCGACTTCACCTTAAACGACCGCCACCGAGACCCTCGCCGCGAACGACACTGGAGCCAATGTGAGCCTATGCCAAACAGTCGACCCCCAAGCACGTCGAGGAGGAGGCAGCTCCGACTTCAACCGTGACCTTCAAAGGAGAAAGTTGCACGCCTTGCACCGACGCAAGCACCAATCAAGTGGCATCGTTGCCACAAGTCGCCTCGCAGCTCCGACTTCACCATCACGGCAGGGGTGACGAAGGACATGCCGCAACTCCGATCCGCTCACCATTGTCATCGTTGCCACACAGCCCACGACGCCAACACCAACCATCTTCCACGGGTCCCTCCGACCAAAGCAGCTCCAAATCGATGCCCCCAAGAGGGAAGACGACACAAAAGCACCGCCACCGACCGATCACGGCGGATCTAGAGATTACCCCAGAGCTTTTCCAGACAGGATGACACAACATCACCTCGGCGATGCCTTCAAGAAGGAAGCGGCGCCCGAAGCCGTCGCCATCGCCGGCCTCGGCCAGCTGCCGGCCGGCCAGCCACCGAGGACAAGGCATTAGCCCGGAGCTTATCATGTCATCCTGCTTCATGCTTCTGGCCAGACCACCTCCCTTCCCTCAACCACCATCACCATCACGGCCGCCACACCCAGCCCGCCCTGGACTGCACCGCTGACCGACCTCCGGGCGCCGGCAGGAACACCACCGTGCCCCCCACGGCCACCCAAAACCTCCCGCAGCACTCCAGCACGCCCCTGGGAGGGCCTCTTCCTCCGCTCGACGTCGCGCCCAGCTGAGGCACCGCTCGACGCCGCGCCCAGCCGAGCCAGCACCCGCACCGCGGGCGCCAAGCCGCGCCGCCATCATCCACCTTGCACCGCCGTGCCAGCGCCATCCGGGTCCGACGGGCCCATCGGCCCGCCAAGCCCATCGGGCGCGCGCCCCTCCACAGTCGCCGCAGGAACAGCTCCGCGCCCCACAGCACCAGCGCCGCCACCGCAGCTCCCGCTCCGCCGCCGCATCAGCCCGAGCCCGCCGGCTCGGCGTCCAATTCCCCGACCGCCGCCGCCCCCACGGGCTGGTCCACCACCTGCGCGAGAGGGCCTCCCCTGAGCCACCTTTTGGCAGCAGAGGGGCGCCGCCACCGCCGCCGCCAGGGCCGGCGACGGCAGCGGCAGGGGAGGTCAGACGGCGGCGGGCTGGCGGCGCTGCGCGAGGTGCGCCCCTAGCGCCGCCTGGGGGGGCGACGCGAGGGGATGTACTATATCCTAACCTATTGTTTGAATCGCTTATCATTTCTTAGAAATATTTGAGAGACTAACATCATTGTTTTAATCCAGGCCTCACCAGTGGTAGGCAAAGATAATCCTCCTGATCTAGCAGATCTTGTGCCTACTAGTGCACTCAGTTTCCCAGAAGAATCAGTTGAGAACGTGGCACCTACACATGCTCCAACCAAAGACGTGCCCAAAGAAAAAACATGTCTACCAGGTGAGCCATTGACACGCATCATGTTCTTTATTTTCTGTGCGTTGGTCACACATTTTTTATTTGTATAAACAGCTATATTGGTAAACAATGCTGGCTGGTTCAGTTGTATGGTCCTCTGATGAATCAACAAAATTTAGTTGACTCGCTCTGTTCGCTATCTGCTACGCGGCACTGATACAGACACGGGTATCAGTATCGGGCCGATATGGATACGGAAATACGGCATTTTTAAAAAACACCAATATGCAGATACGTTTTAATAGTTTTTAAAATCTAGAATGTACTAGCTAAAAACAAATCAAACAATAGAATAGCAGGTTACCTTGTTCCTAAGCATCCAAAATCCAACTCCAAGCTAGCTTCCACGTTCCAACTACAAGAGTACAAGACCAAAAGACAGACAGATAGAATGTTAGTTAACATTTTAACACTCACTCATCACTTGAACTGTAAGCTTGTAATTTAAATAATGAATGGAAACAACAGTACTCCCTCCGGTTCATATTAATGGACTCAACTTTGTCTAGATACACATGCATCTAGTCTAAAAACTTAACTAGATACATAGGATTCTAGACAAAGTAGAGTCCATTAATATGGACCGGAGGGAGTACAACACTTGACAATAACATAAATAAGTTCAATATTACATAGGACTATATGAGTGGCAGACTTGCAGTTGAAATATTACATAGGCTGATAGCAAATAACAGTTTAGATAAGTGGCAGACTGGCAATACAAAGTTGGACATATTACAATACCACATAATACATGAACATTTAGGCTTCATCCTCTTCCTCCAAATTGAGCACGCTGGCATCCACATCTCCAAAAGAGATAGCTTGCAACTCTGGCTCATCAATTGTCAAATTGGCAACTTCAAGTAGACCAACACTCGTTAGAGACTCAAAAGCTTCTCCTCCCACATCCCACATAAGTGATTCACCCTTCTTGTATGCATCTGATCTTCGTGAGAGCAATCTCAAATTAGAATGGGTATACACCAAATCATGTGCACGCTCAGGAGTAAGGCATTTCTGCTGACACTATGTATAAAGCTATAAGTACTCCAGTTTCTCTCGCAGCAAGAAGATGAGGCTGGTTTGGCTGGTCAATTTAATAGCCAAGCTATGCAATAAAGGAATTGATGAACCATGATTGGTCCACCATGCCATTGGACTGCTCATCCATCTATCGTTGATGGACTCATGATTGTTAAATTCTTCGGAAGAAGTGGCAAACCTGGTGTACTCTTCTTTCACTTTTGCCAATTCTTCTTCAATTGGGAAAAACTTCCTGAAACATTTCCTCATTCTGGACACCTCCTCATCCTTGTTGTGTGTGTGAGGGGGGGGGGGCTCAAGGTTTTTATCTTGTGCAAGCCACTTGGCACTGTAGTATCAACAAGAGATCAGTAGAAGCATATTTCAAAATTAAAAACTCGTAACATGTAGACAAGTAGAGACTATAGAATTGTCAGAATTCAAGCATGGAAAACAAGCAAGATGGAGTACCTTGGATTGAGTGAATGGGCCATGCAATGGAGAGGGATATTTCCTTTTTGCCCACCTTGAGATCAATATTTCCTTAATAACATTGAAGAAATAGCAATCAGTATCCTATAATTCATTTCCTTCAAAGAGATATATTTGTTTCTTCACATTCTCAATCATTGAATCCCACGTCTCATAAATTAGATGAAGACATGGGGTGCCCGTGTCCGCCAACATTCCATCATAGATAGGAGCGGTAACTTGAGAGTGTAGTTCACCTTATCCCACCACACATCACTGAGTATCTTTTCCCTGACTAGCTGCAGCTTGAACTTCCTTTTCCAGAACATTCTCTTTGTAAACTTCCCACTCAGGACTAATGACCATGTTTTGGAGAGAGCTCTTCAGTTTAACAAGCCTGTCCAACATCACCACAATTGAGTTTGTGTAGCATGCCTAGATTGGTGTGGTTGTTAATGGGTGCGAGCGAAGTTTCTGTAGCATGTACTAAAATATAATGCAAGGAAACATAAAGGTAATATGTATCACCAGTATCATTGCTAGTCATGTTGGGTACTTTGAACGATGTCTAAGACTGTGCCGTCAAAGATGGAATGAACTTGCACTTGATATGGTTGTAGAACTAGGGTTGAGAGCTGCGAAGACATGTTTGTTACTTCCTAGGAGATCAGCTCCCTGTTTGTCATGTGCCTTTGTTTGTCCACCAGCAAGAGAGTACACTGCCTGTCAGCTAGAAAAATTTAGGTATTTACCCAACAGCTCATTTCTCCATGGAAATGGCCAATTGTGTGGGTCTGTGGAGCAATAGATCTGGTACAATCTGGGTAATTTGGTTTACTTGACATGTATGGTCCAATATACCTGGAATATTGTCCCGCATTTCTTATCAGGATAGAGACTAACCAACCGTAGCACATTAATTAATTTCTAGGAGTAATTTGAGTTTTGAAGAAATAACTGCAAGTGGTTGCACGAGATAGGAAAACTGAATACTGTACAGGGAGGATACACCATTTTTAGTTGCTTATTGTCCTATGCTTCTAGGCATTCAATATTATTTATGAGCTTTCTGAAGCTTTTCAACTCTCATATGGCATTTCTGTTCTTCAGATGTGAAAGCTAAGCCCAAAGTTCAGAACAAGGTGACATCAAGTTCAGAGGGTAAAGTTCCTACTAATGGTGCAAATGTTGAGAAATTTGTAACAGATGTGCTTGAGATGATCTCCCCATTATTCATATCTGAGGTAATCTGGTGACCTTATCATGTAATTTTTCTTAGATGGTGCTTGCCCCTTGTGTTGATAAGTATTCTCCTGCAGGTATCAAAGAAATTGAATATTAAGGAGGATGAGCTTTCTCCAATATTGGATGGCCTTAAAGAACGAGCGGCTCTAAATGTCGATAGTTTAGCGGTTAGTTTCTCTTCTTCTGTTTGTTAGTAACTAGCATTGCTTATTACTCCAAATGATATAAATTTGAAATCCTGGCTTCCACTAAAAGTAACATGATTGTGGATGCTGCTAAAGGATGGCATAGAGTACAGAAAATTGCATCTCCCGTTCCAGCACAACACATTATGCTTTTTTCCATGGGAAATTCCAATCTTAGCTTGATAAAATCATACTTAAGGTATCTCTGTCATTGCTAAAAGCGGATGAATTAAGATGATATCTTGAGCCATGTGACAATAGAATTATCAACTCATAGGAGTCCCTTGTTTCAGATGCAAATAGTTTATCCTCCTGTTGTCTGAGTCATGTTCATGAAAAATTGTCGGTATCACAAGATAGAATTAATTCACCTTGCTTCACACAAGTTATGTATGGTGTATTGCACTTTAGACTTCACTTAATCTGATCCAAAGTTCAGTTTATCCCCGTAGTAGACATGTGGAGGGTGTTTTGATGATATATGTGACACATAACATATACATTGCGACTGCGGATGTCTAATGTGAATGTTTAAATGCAGAGTTTGTTCAAAAGTGCAGCATACACCACAGGATTTGATGCCGGCGTCAAGACTATGCTCAATTACGGTAAAAGTGGATTGCCCTCCCGGGAATAAATTGATTAATTCGATACAAGAGACAGTGGGTTGATTTTAGTCAATTTTGTATACCCATCAGTGTAAAATCTAACTATAGTATATATACTTATTCGTTGATGTTCAAATTTTAGTCACTTGAAAGTCTTGGTGAATGGTGATTTATTTTTGGATTTACTCAATTGCTTTCACTCCTACTGGGAGATTACGGTGCGGGACTGCTTCAGTCTCTAGGTTCTCTTCAACTGAGCTATAGAAGAAGAACTCTGCATAACCATTGATTACATTGAGCGTTGCACAGTTACATTTTGGGCCGTTCTTTTCCACCTTGTCCAGTATTGCATGGATTGCATCAAAGTGACCTCTATTTCGTCTACAGCTTCTAATTACAGTAGCAGTTCTGCAACTCCAGTGCATCCGGAACATCCACCATTGCGGTTGAACTCGCATAATGATTTTACAGTGGCGTCATGCTTTACCTGCAATTAATTGCCAACAAGGTTTTCAAGTCGGTAAGCATGTATGTGCGACAGATCTATGTTGATTGCATGAATGGCAGGAATCTGTTTCGCAAAAAAAATAAAGCTGCAGATACCTGATGAAATCTGACCAAACGTTGAGGTTTTCATGGCATAATGAACTTGCATCCAGCTATAGAAGAAACAGAGAGCGCCACCACGCGTAGAAAGCTGAAAGAAAAATGCAAAAATCAGAAGAACAAGTATTAGAAACATCATGTTTTTTTTTGTGGAAAAAACAAGCATTATGTTAAACCCCCAAAAAAGAAGCAAAAGGAAAGCGAGGAAATTATTTACATGTTCTTGCACTGAGGATTAGGAGTACATTAGTGGCAAGCAGCATCGGTGGTGATTAGAGTTTTCAGATGGCTCTGCCTCTTTGGGTTTGGTCAGACAAAGAAAGAGAAGAAGAAAACAGAAATAGCGACGACAACGAAAGACTGGAGTGCCGACAGGTCATTACCGCCGGCGTCGCCCGCGTCAGGCCTGCCGTGGCCGTGGCCATGGCCATGCCCGTGTCGGCCGTACTCCCAGCCGTCGTCCGGGTCCTCCGTTCCGCGCGGCGGCCACATCCACGACAAGGGCCCCCACCTCACCATCGTCGGCGGCTCCCTCTGTCCAGCTCGCCCGTTGTCTCCGCCACGGCCGCCGTTATTGCTACCGCCGCTGCCACGACGTGCGTTGGCGGCGGCGCCGGGCAGCTGGAAGCGGCAGACGGGGCAGGAGTTGTGGAGGCGGAGCCAGGGCACGATGCAGTCGGAGTGGTAGACGTGCTTGCACGGCAGCTGCCGCGCGGCCTCCCCGAGCTCGAAGTCCTCCTTGCACACGGGGCACTGCGAGTGCGAGCCGCCGTCGTCCGACATGTGGGTGGAGGTGATCCGCACCGTGGGGAGCGAGTCGATGGCTGATGTCGCGGCCGGCGCGGGCCCCGGCCGGTCGTTCTGGGTGAGCTCCTCGACGAGGCTGCTGAGGTCGCCGCCCGTGAAGTAGTCCCCCGGGTCGATGGCCGGGGCCGCGGACGGGCGCCGCGGTACTGGAGCAGGCGGCGGGGGGGAGGGCACGCGTCGGCGTGGGGGCGCCGGTGCAGGGACCCGCCCCGGCGGCGCTGAGGATAGCGGCGGGGGTAGCTGGCGGAAGGCGCGTCCTGGCAGCGCGGGCGTGCCCCCGACGCCGGTGCCGTGGACGACCCAGCTTCGCGGGTTCCCGTCGTAGTGCGGCGGGGCGAGGTGGTAGGGGAAGAAGCCCGGCGGCGGGAGCGCGGGGCGCGGCGGCGGGTCGATCTCGTGCAGGAAGCGGCCGTAGCAGCGCGGGCAGAAGACGTCGGTGGACGGGTAGGAGATGATGCGGAGCGCCCGGGCGCACTCGTAGCACCAGTACATGCGGCACGTCCGGTGCCGCACCCCACCGCCGCCGCCGCCGCCGTACCCAGGCATCATCGTCGGAAACCTTTCTGAGCCAAGGCAGACGGACGTACGCTTCGGTGATGATCGATGGGCTAGCTAGGTGTAGGTGGAGTGCTCGCGGGTTCTTGGGAAGCTGAGAGGTTGCGTCGGATGCATGGAGCGCGGGGGAGGATGGTTTTAAAGCAAGGTAATGATCGAAGCAAGGGCGAGAGGCTGTGATACGGGCGGGAATTAAAGGATGGCTTTGCGGGGGAGACGAAAGCGATTCTGCGGCGATCGTTTTGGTTTGGTTGGTGATGTACGAGGCTGTACATGGTGGCGGGCGTGGGTGACTTGTGCGTGGTGCAAACTTAGGCGAGGCTGGTTGCTTGCCGGCCACGAGGAAGAAGGGTGCCGGCCAGGCGGAGTACGAAGGTCGGGGGTGGCGGTGGCGGGAAGTAACTGTGGAACCAATCGATTGGGGTCTGAAAGGGGGAAAGGGGGAGAGCAGCCTGGAGCTTTACTGCTACATCTGCGGGCAGTTTCTATAAACGTGCAAAATTCAGATCGAAATACCTTCCATTCTAGGCAATGCAAAAAATAACAAAAGTGAAAAATCTGAAGTAGTAGTGGACAGTGAAAGCTTTGAAAACTCCAAAATATGTCAGATTTCATTTTTATGTGGCCCAGAATATAAGGTGTTTTGAGTTGGGAGTTTGCAATTTTCTAGAGAACATCATTGTCAACATCTAGATTTGTTTTCAGAATTTTCTGAAACTTTAAAACAATATTTTTTTCATTATTATTGAAAAAATGGTCTACTTGTAGTCCATAAGAGAAACTGCTGGCAGATCCCGCAAAAACTCGTACCGTTAAAACTGTTTACGGCAATCCAAACCGAAAAAAAGACTTCTGCCGCAATTTGATATATGAGTTTGCATGTCTTTTCCAAACGATATCTAATTGAATAGCAATATAAATCTTGCAACAGATAATCCACATCACAAATAATAGTCCGAATTCAAATAAGTAAACAAGTAAAAAAAGATTCCGAGTGCAAAGAATGGTTCAAATCACACATGAATAAAAATAAATAGACAAGAATGAAATAAGAGTTTGCCTCTCAAATAGCCGACGTTGATGCTCAATGAGATCATCACGAAGCTATGTGAAGCCGGATCAACGTGGCGGGGTGAAAACATGATGAACACGAGCGTGATGGGCACGACGAAAGCAAACACACCCTTACACGATACTACGATAGACAACATGTTGCTCTCATCGGCCCTATTCATCGACCAAATAGAATCCCGGGAGGGAGAACTTGGCAAGCCTCACTAGGATCTCAAAGATGGAAGAGATTTATCTCTCAATAAAACCCTAAGGGAGAGATTGGGGGAACAACAAAATTTCACGACAGAGTCCTTGGAAATCCACTTAGGGATGGGAGAGCATAGCTCGATTCTTATCTCATATCTTGTCAAACCCTAACTCCAAGGGAAAGGGCGCCCTTTTATCATGTAGCCATGGAGGGGTAGGTGCGAGAGGGATACATTGTCCATGAACTGTTTACAGCGCACAAGTAGATCCCATTTATTGGAGAGAGATCAAATAAACCCATAAACCCAAGTTCAATTTCTACATAAGAGTAACCTTCGGCCTCTTCTCTTGCAATCTAGAGGACCGGGTCATCTCTAAGATTCTTTATATTTATTGTTTTCTACATTTTACTTTTAAGCAACAAATCAATCTCTATTGTTTATTTAATTTACTTAGTGCGTATATAACTAGAATATTGTCTACTCTAGTTTGAGACAACAAATCGTTTTACCTTCTAGCTTATGCGGTTTGATATCCTATATACACTTCCAGATTAGAGATGCTTAGAGCATCTCCAGTCGTGTCCCTCAAAAAACGTCCGGTACAAATGATTTGGGGCACGTTTGGGACCGCGCCGGACAAAAAGAGACTAAAAATCTGTATAAAAAAGAGAAATGCCTCAAACAGCGTCCGGATGCATGCATTTTAATAGAGGGGACCACATGTGGAAAAAGTAGGTGAGAGAAAAGTGTGAAAGAGAATGCACGATGATGCTGTTCGATGCTATGAGTGTTGGCGTTTCTAGACTCTATGTATAGAGTTCATACGCTGACATAAAATGAGGCTATTTAGCTTTGGGGGACGCGATTGGACCGCGTTTTCTCCATTTCTTGTCCGCCGTCCCCCAAATGTCATTTGGGGGACGCGGCTGGAGATGCTCTTACTTGGGGGTTATCATACGCATTCTAGATTTAGGCACTGGCCAAGTCAAATTAATTATCACTCTAAGTCTTGTCGTCGAACGCTTATAATTTTGTTAGTTTGCTTGAATTGACTGATTAACGTTGTTCTTCACCCGATATGTGCACTAGTAAAGAAAAAAAAAAGAGCTCTCATCTATGAAGACCCAAAGAAATCTACCAGCGATTCCTCGGCAGACCCTAGAGGTTCACCGGTAGCTATATTGTTTTTTTTTTTTTTTTTTTTTTTAGATCAACAGGCTGCGACTTATATTAATCAACCATAGCATCCGATACAATGAGTTCCGAAATACCCGACGGGGGTACCTCTAACCAACACCTATTACACTTATTAACGCAGCCAATTTTCGCAAATTCATGAGCAACACCATTAGCAGATCGACGAACTGCCTTGATAACCTTGTCTTCAAAACCTGATAGAAGGCCTTTGATTTCCTCCACCAACTGGCCATGAAGGGATCGATCCCTATCTTCCCCCTGGATTTTTGCCACCGCCCCCAGAGAGTCCATTTCCAGCATAATCTTCCGCGCCCCGCGATCCTTCGCCAACACCAAGCCCAGACGGCAAGCCAGGAGCTCAGCTCCTTCCGCGTCGGCAACCTGGGGGACAAAACGGCTTGCTCCTGCACAGAACTCACCGTGACAGTTGCGAACAACTGCACCGCCCCCTCCGTTGTTCTCCGCATGACGGAAAGCACCATCGACATTCACCTTGAGGAACCCCTCCTCCGGGCGCTGCCAACGCTCCACAGCCTTGGTCCTGGTTCCTGGAAACTTAGCATGGATCTCCTTCCACTCTGAAGCACCCGCTAGAGTTTGGGCCACGATCACGGAAGGATCTCTCATTACCTTCGACTCCCTCGCATCGTTTCTTGCCTGCCAGAGATTGTAAAGCAGAAAGAAAAACCAGGTCATCTTGTCCCCATCGCTTTTTCCTATCCAGTCGAGAAGCCATCCTCTCAGATCCGCATGACACGCCAGTTGACATAGGCATCCCAAATGGGCCTGCCGAATATAGTACCCGGGGTTTACTGAAGGCCCACTACCCGAAGAATAAGAAGATTCGGGAGCCCAAGATATATCAAGGAAAGTTAGAGTTGTAATAAGGAGCGTTATTTGTAATCTGGCGGGATGAGTTAGAAACCGTCCCGGACTCTGTAACTTGTATAGCACGAATCCCTCGGCTCCACCTCCTATATAAAGGGGAGTCAAGGGACGAAGAATCAATCGAATCATTGTCCGCAAACCCTAGTTTTCATAATCGTGAGTACTTTTCGGCTGAAACCTTCGAGATCTACTTACCCTCTACTTCCAACTAAACCCTAGCCTACAATCCATAGGCATTGACAAGTTAATCCCTTGTCAATTGGCGCCGTCTGTGGGAATTAGAGGCGTAAGGATCTGATCTCGATGGCACGTTCAAGATCTTCGACATCATCAACCGCAAGCAACGCAATGGATCGAGGTAAACAGATCGCTGCTGGTCTTGTCGATTTTGTTCCTCACCCACCCTCCCGTTTGGATGCATATGCGTATCTGGCGGAACCCATGGAGATGACGTTCGGAAGTTTTCACTTTCGCGTGGAGAAGGAAGGATCGTATCGTGTCGAAATTCCGGTCTCGTCGGGATCGTCGGCGGTCAGTTCCGATTTTTCAAACTATGCATCGTCAACCGAGTCAGGAGAAGAAGAAACCTCGGCGACACGCTACGTCAGCACCAGAACAAGAAGAAACTCGCCAAGATCTTCAACGACATATCGTTTGAGTCATCTGCGGACTCGTATATAAGCGATGGCTCAAGCGATGTCGACAGTTACGACTTCATCGACAAATCTCTCACAGTGGCAAGGTCTTCATCAATCTCAACGATGATGTCACCAAACCCAACGTAGATCTGAGCACAAAGTATCATCAGATTTATGCCATTGAAGATCAAGAGGAGACATCGAGGCTTTCGACGCTTGGGAAATCCATACGTCGATCCCTCCAATCTACGACAAGGTCTGGGCAATAAATAGAGCCGCGAGATAGAGTTCAACTTTCACAAGCAGCATGGGACAGAGCCGCGAGAGCTATGAACGGTACAGAACCAATGGCTACCACAGCCACACGAAGAATTGCAAGCATATCAATATAGGCTCGCACGAGCTGCCAGAAATAGAAAACAGACAATTGAGTTGAACAAGAGAAAGGAGGCAGCTTCGCATCCAGCAGAGAAGGGCAGATCTAAGTCGACAATCCAACTTCGGGTGATAGCCACAGGGACGCTCGGAACAGAGGAAGATCAAGATTACAACACATACCCGAAGCAGAAAGAGAGCACTTGGTTCAAAACCTCGACATGTCCTTTATGTCGATAGATACAAGAGGAAACATTATCCCTAAGACACCAGAAGCTGGGTATATGGCAACACAAGCTTTTATCCTCGCATCTAAACCACCTCCAGGTGATCCAAGGGAATCATTATACAATATGGCGATAGCAGGGGTTGGAGCTATGGGGACAGCGTTCGTATCAACGCCTCCCGAAGGAGCGGCAAGGCAAAGTAGTCCACGACCTACAGCAGCAACAGCGGCAGCCCCTGAAGGACCAAGTGGAGCAAGGGACACAGCAGCACAAGCAAGGGTCGATAGAGCGCGACAAAGCAGAAGGGATCATCGGCAATCTCCGGAGCTTAACGACGAAGATATGTGCGGCTTACCATGCTTCACGAGGAGAGTCCGGAAAACTCGAGTCCCCTCAGGATTCAAGTTACCCGACAATTTCAAGAAGTTTGACGGCCTTCAAGATCCAGAGGATTGGCTAGTCGACTATTTAGAGACAAAGAAGCTCACAGAGGAACCAGGGCGACAGCTATGCAAAGCATCCAGTGCATTTGAGTGGAGCCGCACGATCTTGGATAAAGAAACTCACTCCAGGATCTATCGACAGCTGGGAAAGTTTCGAGGACGTGTTCGTCAAAACTTCAGATCCACGTGCAAAACCCGCATCGTTAGAAGAATTGAGAGCATGTCGACAAAAGCCAGATGAGTCAATGAGAAAATACATCCAAAGGTGGAATATCATCAAAAACTCGGCAGAAAATATATCCGACGAGAGAGCAATAGATGCGTTTGTCGCAGGAGGCGTGGAGATTTTGTCGAAGACTTGGGAAGGACCAATCCAAAGACAGTATCCGCGTTAATGGAGATAGCAAATAAATGGGCAGATGGAGAAGACGCTGTCCACAACAAACGACACAGGTCGCGAGGAGGACCGTGGTCGAAACTATCAACCGAGGCGAAGATTTCTCAGTACCAACTATGACGCTCCAGGACAAATTTCGCAGGTTTCTGACAAATACAGAGGAAACAACAGAGATGATTATCGAGAAGCAAGTGAGCAGCGAGGTGATAACAGGGATGATTCACGCAATGACAAAATAGTGGGCGAGGTTTCCAAGACCTTTCGTGTCCCCCGAAGAAATGCTGAACGGACCGTGCCGATGCATTTCTTCCTCGACAACAATGGGAAAAGACAATCAGGGCACCTGCAAAGACTGTCGAAATTTTCAGGCAATGTTCAGATACGCAGAAATGCTCACGCTCGAGCAGCACAGAGAAATCCTCGGGAGCCTAGGAGCGAAGTTCACCTACCGCCACCTCCCGCGATTACAGAGGACAATCGACACCAACTCAGAATAGCGGCAGCACTGCACCACCACCCTATGTTGATCCTAACTCCAACGGAGGTGTCGATGATTCAGAAGGGAAGGCCGTCCAATAGAGCTCAAAAAGTAATCTCATGACAGGTGTTTATGGCAGAGAAAATGCCTCCACCAACAGTTGAGTACCTTAATTGGTCAGGACAAGATATCGGCTTCACGATAGCGCATCATCCGCAAAGTTCCTCGACCAGGGCAGTCAAGACTTATTCTGCGCAGATCGCAGGATTTGACGTTTCTCGAGTATTCATAGATGGTGGCAGCAGCTTAAACCTTATGTATGCAGATACATTGAGGAAGATGAACATATCCTTAGCAAACTTGAAGCCAACGCACAAGGTTCCACGGCATCACACCAGAGAAACCAAGTTATCCATTGGGGAAGATCAACCTCGACGTTCAGTTTGGGACTCGAGAAAATTATAGAATCGAGAGGCTCGAATTTGAAGTCGTGGATTTTCCATCGCAGTACCACGCCTTGTTGGGACGACCAGATATGCTAGATTTATGGCGACCACACTATACATACTGTTATGGAGATTGCCCTGGACCCAAGGGACCAATCACGGTCAAAGGGAGTTTCGCCTTAGCTGATAAGTGCGACAAGGATTTCCATCGGTTATCGAAACCTTCGGGATGCAAGCTGAATACTTGGCGTCGAAAAGCATGACCGATTACGACGTACTGCCAGACGTCGGAAGGCCAAACAAAGAATCAACTTTCAACACAGAGAAAAATTCTAAGGAGGTGCAGATTCACCCGACAGATCCAAAAAGACGACATCCATTGCAAACAACATGGATATCGCATAGGAAAGCGCGCTCGAGTTCCTCCGTGAGAACTGGAAAATCTTCGCATGGTGTCCAGCTGACATGCCAGGAGTACCCATGGAACTTGCCGAGCACCACCTAAATTTGGATCCAACAATAAACCAATCAGACAACCTTTGCGGCGTTTTTCGAACCAAACCGCAAAGCTATGCTTTCAGAAATAAATCGACTAGAGGAAGCTGGTTTTATCAGAGAGATATCATAAGCCACATGGGTAGCTAACCCAGTGATGGTGCCGAAGAAACACACGACAGTCCTTCGCATGTGCGTCGACTTCACGTGTCTCAACAAACATTGCCCTAAGGACCACTTTCCTCCCAAGGATCGATCAAATCATCGACTCCACGGCAGGATGTGAACGTCTCTCCTTTTTGGATGCATACTCTGGTTATAACCAGATCAGATTAAAAGAAGATGATGAAGCCAAAACAGCGTTTATTACACCTTACGGCGTGTTTTGCTACAAGACAATGCCCTTCGGTCTAAAAAATGCGGGAGCAACATATCGAGGATGATGCAAGTGTTTAGCAACACAGATCGGGAAAACGTGCAAGTATACATCGATGATGTCGTCATAACGTCAAAAAAGGGGCAACGCTGATCGAGGATCTCAAAGAAACTTTTGACAACCTCGACAAATTCTGCCTCAAGCTAAACCCGACGAAGTGTTCTTTTGGCGTCCCAGCAGGAGAACTTCTGGGGTTTCTAGTTTCAGCAAGAGGGATTGAAGCAAATCCCGATAAAATAGAAGCCATAGTAACAATGAGAAAGCCAACGAAGTTGAAAGAAATACAGAGCTAAGGCGAGTCGCGCCTGAGCAGATTCGTCGCAAAGTTAGGAGAAAAGCATTACCATTTTATGCGCTGATAAAACAAGGAGATAAATTCCAGTGGAATGAAGAGGCCGATAGAGCTTTCGAGGATCTGAAGCGGAAAATCTCGACACCACCAATCCTGGTGGCTCCAAAGGAAAAGGAACCTCTCCTGTTGTATATTGCAGCCACACCCCAAGTGGTTAGCACGGTGTTAGTTGTCGAAAGAGAAGAAGAAGGAAAATCCATGGAGTGCAGATACTTCGTGAGCGAAGTCTTGTCGCCTCAAAACAAAGGTACCCCGCACCAAAAGCTAGCATATGGAGTGTTCACGACAGCATAAAATTGCGCCACTATTTTTCGGCACACCCGATCATAGTGGTCAATGAAGCTCCCTTGTCAAATATACCGAACAACCCAGAAGCTACGGGTCGTGTCTCCCTTTGGGGAATAGAACTTTCCCGGGACATCACGTACGAAAAAGAAAAGCAATAAAATCACAAACCTACTTCATCGCAGAATGGATGGAATTGCAAAATACAGACCTCCAGATTTATCGAGAACCTGGACTATGAACTTTGATGGGTCCAAGAGACTAGAAGGGCTGGCGCAGAGTAGTACTCATATCACCCGAAGGCGACAAGTTGAAGTACATCCTTCGGATGACGTTCCCTAACGCATCTAACAATGAAGCGGAATATGAGGCTCTCATACACGGGATGAAGATGGCAAAAGCTGGGAGCAACTCGACTAAAAATCTTTGGCGATTCACAGCTGGTAGCTCGGCAAGTTATGAACCAATGTGACGCAGCCAATGATAGCATGATGGCATACAAGGAGGTGTACAATGAGCTCGAGAAGTTGTTCGATGGATGCGAAGTAAATCATATTAGTAGATTGAGCACGACGAAGCCGACGTTCTTGCAAACATCGGGTCGCAGTTCTGCGTCCCACCAGTGTATTTTGGGAAGAGATAACAGAGAGGTCCACCGAGTCGACAAAATCAAAAAAGAAGGAGAAGAAACCCTGGGGCTACCAAGGAGAAGCAAGAGGAAGAAGAAGAAGAGCAAGACCTGGTCATGATAATACAGACACCGTGGATGCAGCCATACATATCATATATACTCAGGAAAGAAATACCCGATGATCCAGTCGAGGCAAGGCGAGTAATTCGACGCTCCAAAGCTTTCACAGTGGTCAAGGGAGAATTATATAAGAAAAGTATTTCAGGCGTCTTGCAAAGGTGCATCACACCGAAGAAGGAAGAATAATTCCGAAGGATGTACACGAAGGAATATGTGGCCACCACGCAAGTAGTCGCGCTATCGCAGCCAAGGTTTTTCGGCAGGATTCTACCGGTTGACAGCAATCGAGGACGCCAAGGAAATAGTAAGAACTTGCGACGCGTGTCAAAGGTTTGCCGCAAAACCTCACTCTCCAAAAGCAGAGTTAGCACCAATACCATTGTCATGGCCTTTTGCTCAATGGGGACTTGATATGGTGGGCAAGTTACACAAATCCTGGCCAGGAGGAAAGGAGTACATGTTAGTAGCTGTCGACAAATTTACAAAGTGGATAGAAGCGAAGCCGATAAATTCACCAGACGGAGCATCCGCAGTAAAATTCATAAAAGGCCTCGTCTTCAGATTTGGAGTGCCCCACAGCATCGTCACGGACAACGGCAGCAACTTCACATCCAATGAATTCAAAGACTATTGCGAAGAGGTGGGTATCAAGCTGAACTTTGCGTCAGTTGCACATCCTCAAACCAATGGGCAAGTCGAGAAAGCCAATGGCATCATCTGCAATGGCATCAAGAAGCGCTTGTTAGGACCACTAGAAAAAGCTCGACATACCTGGCCTGAAGAACTACCAAGTGTGTTGTGGAGCATCCGAACAACACCAAATACAGCGACACAGGAAACTCCGTATTTTCTGGTTCATGGAGCAGAAGCAGTATTGCCAATCGAAATAGAGCACAACTCTCCACGCATCGCCGAGTATGGCGAAGAGACGTCGAGAAAAGCGCTAGAAGATGATGTCGACGCACTTGATGAAGCTCGAGATGAAGTACTGTCTCGGGTAACCAAATATCAACAGGATTTGAAGAATTACCACAGTCGACGTTTGCGGCCAAGATCTTTTCAAGTGGGCGACCTAGTTCTTCGGCTCACACAAAAAGTCATGAAAAACTCGAGTCACCATGGCTTGGCCCTTACATCGTCACTAAGTAATCGGAGGAGGAGCATACAGATAAAGGACAAGAAGACAGGGGTGGAGGAGCCAAACCCTGGAACGTGGCGCAACTTAGGCGGTTCTACGCCAGAGTCGAAATATAGTCCTTGTAAAACTTCAATGTACTGAAACGCCCGCGAGTTTTCACGCACTCTTTTCCTTTTCTGGGGCACCGAGTGGGGCCGGAGAAGGTTTTTAATGAGGCGGGCTCGTGGTGCTGCAATATAATAAAGATAGTGGAGATATATTTCTTATTCTTCGACACGCTCGGGGGCTCAACGCCCAAGTCTCAAAACACATACAATATAGATTCACCGACATATTTCGCCTTGGTACATTAATACCTCGCCAAATATAACAAAATCGGAAGACAGTAATCATAAATATAGTGAATACATCACGAATCATAAGCGCCTTGGTTTAAAAACCTCGCCAGGTAAATATAGAACTTCGACATCAAAGATACTCGAAGATTGGCAATTTATCCAAGGGACAGACAAGGATGTCTTATTACAATAGAAAAGATAGATTTCAAAGAGGGAAAATAGTACAAACTTCGCCCAATCAGGCTTGGGGCTTCAACAACATAGTGGACCTCAGCAATATACAATAGATTTCCTTCGGAAATACAAAAAAGAAGAGAGGAGGGAAAACAAAAAAAAGTGTGACACAAGGTTTCCAATATAATACAAGTCAGTTAAAACCCAAGATAGTATCTACCGACAAACCCCTGGTTGTTTTATGTTCAGCATAAGAACCCTTGGTAAAGAACTCCGAGTCCATCCGAAGAAGTTCATCTATCATCGACTCTGCCACAGGAGCTACCATCGCGTCGATTGAGTCGATATCATTTTTCCGACGTGTTTTCTTGGCTAAGCAACTAGCAACAATCTTCGTCAGGTCCAATTTTGGGTAACAGATGTTTATCATGATCATGGCAAATCTCGCCCCAGCAGTGAGCTGCGCCCGCACAAAGTTATGGATGCGAGGAGCATCTCTGAATACCTCCAGTAATTCGGGAAGAGTTTTTGGAACCTCGTTTCGCGGAAACAGATTCCTATAGACAAGGGTTAATGTCGACGTGCAAAAGCTGAGAAAATCGCGGGCAAGCACGATCTTGGAACCTAACAATTTGTTGGGTTCGTTCAGGAGTGGCCCAGAACAAACACCCATGATTAAGGGAAAGATTAACAAGAAGATTTGTCCTCTCATTCACTCTCTGATCTTCGGCAGCAGAGTCAAGAACTGAGCCTGTTACAAGCGACAGGGCAAGAAATTGGAAGAAAGACACAGCAAGATAAAGAAGAGGCATCAAAAGAAAGCAAAAACGTACCTAGCATATCTGTGCTAGCTTCCAGCATTAGTTCAAGCATACTATTCTCTCGGGTTGTAGCTCCCTTCGCTTCCAGTACAGCAGCATCCCTAGCAGCTATAGCTTCTGTGGCTTGAAGAAGAGCAAGTTTTTCTCCTTCAGAGGCTTTCCGAGATTGTTCCATCATGGCCAAAGTCTGTTTCTTCATAGATTGAAGTTGTTGTCGAAGCTCTTGCAAATCTTCCGACAAATGTCCGCTTGATGAACCCTCGAGGAGATTATGGTCGACTAGTTTTTTCTTCGAGAAGGAAGATGCAGGTGAAGCAGCGGCAGAACAAGGAGGGGTCGAGTAGTTATCAAATATTAACTGGAAAAGAAAGGCCCAGGATCAATAAAAAGCACGAAGGGAAATTTCATTACTTGCTAGAAAATTTACATGGATATTACAAAAGAAAGTTCTCCAGGAGGACTAAGTGAGTAATTGTCGCCAAGGCTAAAAATGGCGACAAGGGCAAAAGAAACAGAAAAAGAAACGAGGCATGCAACTAGACCTCCGGCCTCGAGGAGCTAGGAGTTGAAGCTGGCTTGATCCCGAGATACGCCAAGATTTTCTTCGTATTGGGTTTGGCTGCCTTGATCAGCGACCTCCATCTCGATTGCTCTATCTGATCGGTGTCGCCAACCTTCATCCAATCAAGCGTTTGTTGGCTGTCAGCAACTAGGGCAACAGTATTCTCGACAGCAACCTTCATATTCTCCTGACGCATCTTTAATCCAAGGTCTTCCGATGAATTGAAAAGCTTGGCAAGGGCAAGGAAAGTCGAAGGCTCCTCTTTCTTCGGGAAGAAGTAGGGGAACAACGCCGACAAACCTGCACTGGCATTGGCCACGCCTTCACGAATTTCGCGCCCATGGAACTCCAGAAGAGAAAGTGCGTCAAGGAGAGGGTCATTGACGGCATTCTCCAGATCAAAATCTTGGTTTGTTTGGGCTGCCACACGAGACAAAAACATTAGTCGAAAACCAGGAAACAAGAAGTACAATAAAATAGAAGGGATTGATGATATTACTCAGCGTACGTCGACTTTGCGACTTCAAACGCTTGATGATCCCTTGCTCACGTGCAGCTTGTGCAGCTTTCTGCTCGTCTAAGGCAGATTCAGCATCTTTGAGCTTTTCTGCAGTTCCTCGACACTAGCGGCCTTTGCTTTGGCATCATCAGCCTCAGCTCTAGCTTCACTAGCGGCGAGTTCGGCTTTCTCGCGAGCCGCTTCACTATGCTCTAGTTTCTGAGCAAGTGCGTCGGCACGCGTATTGGCCTCTGCAAGTTTCTCTATCGAGATAAAAAAAAAAGAAGGAAAAATTAAAAATTGCGACAAACAACAGGAGCAAAAGCCAGGAAGAACGGCAAATATAGAGATTGTTACCTTCGGTTCTGCTGGCATACTCGCGGTACCCAATAAATTGGGACCCGATGCGGATAAGATCCTTGATCATGGGCTGTCAAAGAAGAAGAACGAAGGGGAAAACATCGGCATTCAAAAAGTAAGGGTTTACAAAAGCAAAATAGAAGAAATATAGACATCGACAAACTTACATCATCCAAGAGCTGCGATGAAGAGCTGCTCAATTGAGAAGGAGGCTCAGTGATCATTTCAACCCTTGCCCTTTTTGGTGAAGGGACAAGGGGCTTGATGGTGGAGTAGTGGTGACGACGTTTGTTGAGGAGGCGACGTTTCATCTCCTTCAACTAGCGTGTCCAACAAGTACAGTACGTGACGTGCTTGTCCGAGGAGCCACGTCAGAACTGGTACTTCTTCTTCCTCATCACTATTGAACAAAAAAATCGACAATATAAAAAGCAAGACAAGATAAATATTTCGAGTACAAAAAAGGAGGGAAAGATAAAGTCGACTTACGAGCTGATGAGGGATTCAACATAAGGATCATAAGCTGCCTTCGGATGAGAAGGAACAATTTCTTCAGCCTTAGAAGTGCCAGAATCCTCGGCATTTTTCCTTTTCCTATTGCTCTTTGGAGAAACAGCAGGAGGAAGGGATTGTGTCGACTCACTGGCTTCAGACTCGGCTTCATGAGAAGCCGCAGATTTGTGAGAACCCGCGACTTCACTTTCAGGAAAGAAGAGCCTTGAGTATCTTCGGCAACGATGGCCATTTCTTCGACTTCTCCACCCTCAGGAAGAGGAGGAAGGGAAGTCATACTAGGATGGTTCTGTTAAAAAATAATAATAACAAAAGGAAAAATGAAGAGATGACAATACAATGAGATGAAGAGAAAGTGCGGATCAGGGTAAAAAAATCGGGAAGACAAAGTACCTTGGGGAGTGGATTGGTAGAGCTGTAAGGTTCCACGCGACTTGAGGAAGGAATTGGGTCTCTGCCCAGACGAGAAAGTCTTCGAAGCAACTTCTCGAAGTCCTTGGTGGAAAGATCACCGGAGATTCTGTTGGCGTCATTTACACCAGAGTACGTCCAAAGGGGATTTTTGCGAGCCCGAAGAGGCTGCACTCTAATCTTAAGGAAGTAGGCAGTGATTTGAACACCAGACAGCTCCTTGCCTCGAGTGTTCTGAAGCTGACGAATACGAGACATGAGTGCCTCTGTCGCCTTTTCTCTTCCTCAGAAGCCTCGGCATCCCAAGAACGGCGACGCTGAATTTTGGCATTCCCGTCGAAGGGAATTATGTTATGCTCAACGGAGTTGGCGCTTTCTTCGTGAATGTAAAGCCACCTCTTGCGCCATCCTTGGACAGAATCAGGAAACTTGACGTCGAAATAGTCGACATCAGTACGAACACAGATAACAACGCCACCTATGTTATAAGTGACGTTGTGGGAGCCATTGCGGCGGATACAGAAAATGCGCTTCCAAAGAGCCCAATTGGGAGCAACTCCAAGGAAGCATTCGCAAAGGGTGATAAAAATAGAAATATGAAGGATGGAATTAGGGGTCAGATGGTGCAGCTGAATCCCGTAAACGAAAAGAAGGCCGCGGAGGAAATCATGGATTGGAGGCGAAAGGCCGCGGATCAGATGATCAACAAAACTAACCCGGTACTCCATTGGAGGATTGGGGTAGCTTTCTTCGCTAGGAAAGCGGATGGCGTCCTCCTTCTTCATAAGGCCGAGCCTCTTCAGCATGTTGGTATCTTGGTTGGAGATTTTCGATCTCTCCCACTCAAGATCCTCGGCGGCCATCTTGGATTCAGGAGTGCTGTGGCGAGTTAGGCGCGCGCGCGGTGGCATCAACGGCAATGGGCAGAGCAATGTATGCGAGTGCGGAAACTAAGAGAGAGTTGGGCGCAGGAGAAGCTTTGCGAAGAGGAACAGATGTGCGGCGCAAGCGAGGGGATGAACGGAGGTTGAAGAAAGGTTTATATAAGAATTGGGTGAAGAAGTGTGCCGTTGGATGAGGAAATCGTGTGGTGAGAATAGATCTTCTAGATACAAGGGCAAAAAAGTATTTTTACTGAAGATAGGCATTACCGTACGTGCGCCAGAAAAAGCGGAGGACGTGTGTCCCCCACTTGCACGACGTGTCAACGTGGTGGGAAAGATGGACCCACAAGGCAGGAAAAACTCGACCATTAGTAGAGTTGAAGGGAAATTTGACAAGGGAAAATATGTCGACAAGAAAAAGGAGAATGGCGACAGGGCAAGTTATTTGCATACTTCGGGAGCCTTTGGTCAGATACAAGTTTTTGCCCAAATGCTCGGGGGCTACTTCGAAAAAAATAAAGTTTCGACTATGGTAAATATAGAAATTGGGGGAGCCTACAACCAAGCACAAGTTCTTGGCTGTAGCCTCGGGGGCTACTCCCATCGGGAGCGCTGTTCGCGCACCCGATAGATAAAAAAAAAGAAGGGAAAGAATATCGGGAGATAATGGCAATATATCGACAAGGTGGACTAAAATGTTGAGCCTACAACCAAGCACAAGTTCTTGGCTGTAGCCTCGGGGGCTACTCCCATCGGAACGCTGTTCGCGTGCCCGATGAAATATAAAAAGGAAAAGAGAAAGATAGAAAAGCAAGAGAGTATATTTCGAGTTAAAATTAACTCTACATATACTCCCATCGGGAGATTAATATAAGTCATATTTGATTCAATAAAATGTGCCATTCCAACAGCCGGAAAAGCACTCGACAATATATTCTCAGAACGCCAAAGTTGCGATCAATTTCTGAATGCCGCAAATTTGCGAAGGTAAGACCCGTTCTGCTGGGCGTGGCATCGCCGAAGACTGCGCTCTCACATTTTTATCCGTATCAACGATACGAAGAAAAATCCTAACGGACGCGTTAGGTACCCGATAAATTTGACGGGACTCGACGAATGGTAAGACCTTAAGCGGCACTGTCGAAGTTTGCACTATCCCGAGATCATGTCCAGGGACGTGATCTTGAAGTAGGTTTTCGCGGATTGCCACTAGAGCGTTAACTAGTACCTGATCCGTCGATGAACTAGCCCCGATTACCAATATCCCGTGCAATATAGAAATTTATATAAAGAAATATAGAAAAGTTGAATAAGAATAAGCAGTGGAGATTTTCCCGACTCTATGATTCAAGCAAAATCTCGGGGCTACTGACATAGGCATCCCAAATGGGCCTGCCGAATATAGTACCCGGGGTTTATCAAGGCCCACTACCCGAAGAATAAGAAGATTCGGGAGCCCAAGATATATCAAGGAAAGTTAGAGTTGTAATAAGGAGCGTTATTTGTAATCTGGCGGGATGAGTTAGAAACCGTCCCGGACTCTGTAACTTGTATAGCACGAATCCCTCGGCTCCACCTCCTATATAAAGGGGGAGTCAAGGGACGAAGAATCAATCGAATCATTGTCCGCAAACCCTAGTTTTCATAATCGTCGAGTACTTTTCGGCTGAAACCTTCGAGATCTACTTACCCTCTACTTCCAACTAAACCCTAGCCTACAATCCATAGGCATTGACAAGTTAATCCCTTGTCACCAGTCTCTTCGGCGGCGGCTCCCAGAGAAGACCTGTTTTTTCGGACAACATAGCCCAGGCCTGAGCAGAGTGGGGACAAAGCCAAAAACGGTGTACCAAGCTCTCAGTTCTGCCGCACGCTAGACAGAAAACTCCGTCTTTTATCTTCCTATGACTGAGCTCAGAACCCACCGCCAGACCATTCTCCACCAATCGCCACACGTGAACTTTAATCTTCCCAGGAACTTGAGCAGCCCAAAGAGACAGCCACCCATGATGCTCACTGCAAGAGTTGGAGGAACCAGCGTTCCCTCTTCTCTCCCTCTTCCGTTTCACAGCAAGATGGTAGGCTGACTTCACCGAAAAAATGCCAGATTTTGTGTGATTCCATGCGATTACATCACCAGAACCAGCACAGCCAACTGGAGTGCGTAAGATATCCGCAACATCAGCTTCATAGAACGCTTCATTAAGCTTTGCTTCATCCCACGCCCCCCCTTCAGGTCTAATGTAGTGGCTGACTAACTTCTGGCATTCTTGCACTCTTCTTCCCAGTGGAAAAAGAGCACCACTCCTGGGTATCCAATTATCCTCAAGAGCATTGATTGATTGCCCGTCGCCCACCCTCCAAATGATTCCCGCCTTCAGCAATTCTCTTCCATAGATGATACCGCGCCAAGTATAAGAAGCTCTCTTCGGGCAAGGAGCCGACATAAAATCACCGTTCTTATAATACCTCGCATTCAGCACTCTCGCACACAGCGAGTCAGGAGCCATGAGCAAGCGCCAGCTTTGTTTGGCCAGAAATGCTTGGTTGAAACATTCAAAATCTCGGAATCCCAAGCCCCTGACTCCTTGCTCTTGCACATTCGCTCCCAGGCAATCCAATGGACTTTTTTTCTGCCCATCCTTATCTCCCCACCAGAAATTTGAGGAAATAGAGCTCAGTTGTTTGCACAGCTTCTTAGATAGCTGAAAACAACTCATCGTGTAAGCCGGAACTGCTTGGAGAACAGACTTAACTAGCACGCTCTTCCCCTCCTTCGACATGCCCTGGCCCTTAAGACCCTTCACTTTCCCCCAAGTTCTCTCTCTCAGATTTTTAAAGCACCCTTCCTTTGATCGACCAACGACCGTGGGCAGTCCCAAGTATCGTTCAGAGAGAGCTTCAGATGTAATGCCAAGAACTTGCTTGAGGGCCGGTTTTGCATCCTCCTTGCATCCAAATCCGAAGTAAACCGAAGATTTCTGCAAATTCACTTTTTGACCCGAGCTGGTTTCATAGTCCGCTAAAACCCTCCTCAATGTCTGCAAGCTATCTGCCGAGGTCTCCAGGAAAACAACGCTGTCGTCGGCAAACAGGAGGTGGGTAATGTGTGGACCTCCGGCTCCAAATTGCACACCTCTCAATTGATTTTGCTGCTGCGCCTCCTTGAGGAGAGCCGAGAACCCCTCGACACAAAAGAGAAACAGATATGGGGAGATCGGGTCTCCCTGTCTCAAGCCTCTCGATGGCATAAAAGGAGCGGACAGATCCCCATTCAGTTTAACTGCAAACCTCACGGACGTAATGCATCTCATCACCATCTCCACCCAAGCACTGGTAAAACCTGATTTCAGTAGCATCTTCTCCAGAAAAATCCATTCTACCCTGTCATATGCCTTAACCATGTCAAGCTTTACTGCACATAAAGGGGTCTTTCTCTTCCTTGTTCTAATGGCTTGGGTGCATTCATAGGCTATAAGAACATTGTCAGTAATTAACCGCCCTGGCACAAACGCACTTTGTTCTTCCGAGATCAAGATCGGTAAAACCCCTTTCAACCTGTTCGCAACCACCTTCGAGGCCAGCTTATACAGCACATTACACAGGCTGATAGGTCGAAACTGAGACAGATGTTCCGGAGAATTAACCTTCGGGATTAGCACTAATATGGTGTCATTGAAATCATCAGGGGTGCCTCTTCCCGCCAAAAAATCCCGAATCGCCGAGCAGACTGGCCCCTTAACGTCGGCCCAGTGGCGCTGATAAAACAGGGCAGGCAGCCCATCCGGCCCAGGCGATTTCGTCGGCCCCATCTGAAAAAGGGCAGCTTCAATTTCCGAGTCCGAGACCGGCGCGGACAGCTTCGCGTTCATGGCATCTGTAACGAATCCAGTGATCCGATCCAGAATTTTATCCATGTTGTTAGCTCCTTCCGAAGTGTAAAGGTCAGCGTAAAAGGCCTGTGCCATATCACGCACCCCCTCGTCAGTGTCACACCTGCTACCGTCCCCTTTAATAAGAAATTTGACAGTGTTCTTCCTCCCCTTTAATAAGCTATATTGCTAGCAGACAACATCAGTAGTAGAGCCTCTTAGAAAAGTTTGCAACCAAAAATTAAAGCACAGATATTCACATACTACTCCGGATTGGCTGATACAAAACTGAATTCAGTTATGTGAATTTCTAGCAGTGTTCACATAACCATCCGACATTTGGATTGGCTGATACAAAACTGAATTCAATGCAACTAATAATTTGGGGCGAAAAAGTTACTATCACAAAATTTGTCTCAATATGTATGTACACATCGAATAAAATGTGTCCAAATACATGCATATTTAGATAAATCTGTGAAAACTTTTTCCGAACAGATGCTCCTTCGGTTCCGGAAAAAGAAAACTATACCTCGACATGGAATGTAACCTCAGGATATGCCGACCGCCGATTCCTCAAGCTGGACGCCCAGACCGATAACATCAGTAAAACTACTTTCTACACGAAAAAATAGAAAGGATCAAAACCCCAGAAATTTTGCGCTAGTTTGTTGCCCAATGGTGCGCTGATTTAGCGGGGAAGTAACGCCGATGGACTCATGCTGTCACCCCGGCCGTCTTGGGATTTAGGAAGTGCTTGAATGACTGCATTAGATTCTTCCCGTTCCCCTCTCCTTGCCGCGCCTGGCTCCAGACGTAGTGTACCAATACTCAAGGTCTAAGCCGTCCATCCGACTGCAAGAATCAGGTAACCATACGCATAACCTTGGAGAGCGGCAAGGGTAGCCTCGGTGTTGGCCTTTTTGAAGAAGATGACAACGCCGATGCTTTTATTGCACCATCTCTTCGAATCCCTTGCGATGGACACACTTCGGAGTGGTCTGAAGGAGACGCACATGTTCTTCAGGTCGGTCTCATCAGGGGCGAATGAGAGGTTGCTCAGTGTCAGGCCACCTTCGCAACGTGCCCACGCATCGGCTGGTCCAAATAAAATTTTGACCCGGGACGACTTAAATAAATATAGTTTACACTAAACTTTTATACTCATGTATAATTTATTTTATTATACACATTTTCCATTAACACATTTAGCACACTTGATCAAATATGAAATTTTACTAATATTAATGTATAATTCTTTTTATTGCAATATATACTAATCATTAGACTTACCTTGTGCTTTTTTTTATTTTGTAACAAAACTAGGTCATTTTCTACTATGTAACTTTGGAAAAATGGTATGCATCCTTATTCTTCGCATCCGCATTAATGTTTAAATACCTTTAATATTTTGGTAGGTATATCTATTAGGTATGTCCTAACAAATATCTTAATAGGGAGATTTTTATTGTACAATTATGTAGGATTTTTTCTAGAAACCTTTATAGGATAAATTGGACAGTTTGCTTGACTCTATACCCTTTTGTGGTAAAATGTGTCTTATAAGTTATATTGTGTTCACCAATAATCTGACAATGCATCCATTATATATATACTACATACTAAAAATCACTAATAACCAACTAGCATACAAATATGATGAATTCTTCAAATTTCGCGTATACACAGCTTGACTTGCTAGGCCCATCAAGATACATTTGTGCATACACAACTTTTCATGTCGGATTTTCAAAAAAAAGTGCATAATATAATATATGTAAATTTAGTTATCTTTGTTCTCACTACATCGAGAGATACTAACTATATAACTAAACTCGCAATCGTCGATCAATTTTGTTTACTCCAATATGATACAAGGTTTGTGGTGCGTGGTTGCTCATAGAAACATATGAAGCCATTTATAGATATTTAATACTCTGTTAGAGATAATTGTAAAATAATCAGAATATTTACTTGAAACTTTGCCCCATTAACCATTTCCTAGATTTACACCGCTAACTTGGACCTAAAGATGAGAGAGGCTTGCTCCAGTACTATCTCCTTCCCGCACACTCAGTTTAGGTTCTTGAGTAATTAGCCAATTAATTAACTCTGAGGTCTGAGCCCTCCTAAGCCCATATCCAAACCCATATACACGTATACACCACCTTGCAGTGCCTCGCGGTCGGCAAGCACCGTCTTGTCGTGCCTCCTTCCCGCCGGCCATGAGCGCCACCATCCGGCAAAGTCGCTGCCGATGTGCCGACAATGGCGTACATACATAATACTCCTACCTATACGTACACTACATATTCACACAAATAAGTTGAGCCATACGGGCTTGTAGAGGGCAACATATACCCGTTTAGTTTTCCAAAAGACCATCATTCCTTTAATTATGAAGGATTATCGAGCGATCTTAACCGTTTTTGTGTTTGAGTTTGTGTGAGTTTGGAGGAGGGGTTGTACCGGAGCAAATATGGTACTACCAACATAGCATTACTACTTGGGCTGGGGCCTGCCTCTCAGTGGCCCAGGGCGGGCAGCCCGCCGCCCCAACCTAGAGAGGGAGAGGGAGAGGGAGAGGGAGAGGGAGAGGGAGAGAGAGAGGGGGAGAGAGAGAGAGATGATGAAGAGACCTAGGTAGATCAGTGCGGGAAGTCGATCGAGTCAAGTGATAGTTGACACCTCTGAAAACCGGAGACTTGTCACCATCCTCAGTTACATCTCAAACTGATTCCATCAGCACCGATTGGTGACGCGCGCAGGTACGAGGCTGCGGACCATGTGGATCCGGGTGGTCACCTTGAAGGTGTCCTCGAAGTCATCGATTAGATAATGGACCTTGGTCTTCAGGCTGTTCTGGTCGTGGCCGGTGAGGACGGGAGGTGGAAGAGGGCGGCGCTGGTGGCCCTTGTCGTCGGGAGCGATGAGGACATGCGGCGGGAGCGGGAGGTCTCCCTTCTTGTCGACGTGCGGCGGGCGCAAGATGTCGAGTAGGTTTCCAACGATGCGCGGCGGAGGAGGGAGGTCGAGGAAGTATCAGTACGGAGTAAAACCACACTGATTCCACATCATTTGAACTGTGGTAGCATCACCAGTACAACGAACAAACCTTAACACCTGGGAAATCCACATATATTTTCAAGAATTTTTGACAAAAAAGACCACCTGCACTAGTGAATTGTAAAAAAAAAATCACCTCCAGAAATTATTGTCAAAAAAGACCACCTGCTTCGTGGCGGCACGCGTGCTAGGCAACATGTGTCGCCTGGAGGCGGCTGGGCCTGCCGCCACAGCCAACGGCGTGGCAGCATATCCACATTGTCTGATCTATGAATAGTAGCCCGTTTTGATTTTTTTTAAAATATCTCAAAAAATTCGAAAAAATACCTATATGTAGCTAACTCAATGCACTACAATCGTGCAAAAATTCACTGTAAAATAAGTTGTATTTTGGGCTCAACAAAAAAGACAAATTCAACAAATTTTGTAGCTAACGTGCATTGTTCATCGATCAGGTCACTATTCATTGATCATTGTGGACATGCTGCCGGGGGCAACGGCGGCAGACCCTTTTTGACAATAATTTTCGGAGGTGATCTTTTTTAACAATTCACTCGCGCAGGTGGTCTTTTTTGTCAAAAATTCCATTTTCAACGCCCGGGCGATGATCCCTTGTCACAATGTCACAAAGATGGGAAGCCAAGTTCGCACTCCTTGGAATAAAAATGGCATTGATTTTTTTTGAACATATTACTATTCGCTTGAATTTTGCGGATTGCCGGTGTGATCGTCGCATGATGGTTATATCTGTTCTTCCACAAGTTTACAAGCACCTGAGAGTCGGTTTCCACACAAGAGGTGAGGCCATCTCGCACCGTGCAGGACGCCACAGAGGCTCGGAATCTAGTTCATCGGATGAAGCCCCCATATCAGCGATCCACCGAGCCTATAGGCTTTGAGCGTAACACTCGTCAGACCGGATGATGCACAAGTAAACACATGTTTGAGTTTTCGCGATGAAAGCTCCACCGCAGTTATGGTAATTTTGACATCCCACCTCCAGTTTGGTGGCAGTCTTTCCGAACTTGTTTTGACCTTAACTAATACTTGTACTTACCCTGTAAACTTTTTCAACGGACAACTTGCAAGAGGCTCTCCGATGCCCACGGTTCTCACCATGCCGACGGTCATTTCGAGCACTCCTAACCGCTCTCATTCCACACAAATATGGTGCTCGGATGATCCTTCCGGAAGAAGGAGCTATCCAGCATACTGTATCATGGGACCACGTAGTCGGGTTAAGTGTGGGAGCCTAACATCAGTTGTACCACCCAAATATATCAAAATGACAATGTCTTCCCATTTTACCGGTGTATTTTACGAGTTTCGCCATCTCCTCCACACAAATATTTTGCCACAAACAGTGTAACTTCTTGCAATCAGGAACGGACTGTGCAATTGATTTTACTTCTGGCCATGCTTAATACCATTTTACATAAACCTACAACGAGCCCCGTGCCCCTGTTCTTTTTTAAAACAGAGTCAAAAGCATTGCATCATCTACTAGTAAAAAATGGGGCATTAGCACCGGTTCGTAAGGGCCTTTTGCATCGGTTGTCTAACCGGTACAACGCAATCGGCACTAAAGGCTCCCCACCACCGGTTGTGTTGCGAACCGATGCTAAACGGGTACCACGTGGCGGCTGCTGAGTGTCTGGGCGGAAGCACCTTTAGCACCGGTTCGTAACACGAACCTGTGCTAAAGAGTCTGCTGCGGCAGGAAAACGCTCCAAAAGGGCTACCGTGGCCAAACCCGCTACCGGTGCCATTTTTCCAAAAAAATTCTAATTATTTTCCACTCCCTCTTTTTCTTCTATTTTTTCAGAATTTGTAGTACTTTAGTTATTTGACAAGTTTAGTCTCTAATTACACTTAATCTCTACTCAAATTACTTACTCGTGGTCATACTTTCCGCTCGGCCACCCATCCTCCCACTACTGCAGCAATAGCATGCTTAACTTTCGAGTTTCTTTCCCTCCCACTTCTAAGTGCTTCACGCACATGTTATTGATAGTAGTATCATATTGTTGGAGATATGCCCAAGAGGCAATAATAAAAGTGGTTATTATATATCTTTATGTTTATGATAAATGTTTATATACCATGCTATAATTGTATTAACCGAAACATTGATACATGTGTGATATAAACAACAAAGAGTCCCTAGTATGCCTCTTAACTAGCTTGTTGATTAATGGATGATTAGTTTCATAATCATGAACATTGGATGTTATTAATAACAAGGTTATATCATTGTATGAATGATGTAATGGACACACCCAATTAAGCGTAGCATAAGATCTCGTCATTAAGTTATTTGCTATAAGCTTTCAATACATAGTTACCTAGTCCTTATGACCATGAGATCATGTAAATCACTTATACCGGAAAGGTACTTTGATTACACCAAACGCCACTGCGTAAATGGGTGGTTACAAAGGTGGGATTAAGTATCCGGAAAGTATGAGTTGAGGCATATGGATCAACAGTGGGATTTGTTCATCCCGATGACGGATAGATATACTGGGCCCTCTCGGTGGAATGTCGTCTAATGTCTTGCAAGCATATGAATAAGTTCATAAGATACCACATACCACGGTACGAGTAAAGAGTACTTGTCAGAGACGAGGTTGAACAAGGTATAGAGTGATACCGAAGATCAAACCTTGGACAAGTAAAATATCGCGTGACAAAGGGAATTGGTATTGTATGTGAATGGTTCATTCGATCACTAAAGTCATCGTTGAATATGTGGGAGCCATTATGGATCTCCATCCCGCTATTGGTTATTGGTCGGAGTGTACTCAACCATGTCCGCATAGTTCACGAACCGTAGGGTGACACACTTAAAGTTGGATGTTGAAATGGTAGTACTTGAATATGGAATGGAGTTCGAATATTTGTTCGGAGTCCCGGATGAGATCCCGACATCACGAGGAGTTCCGGAATGGTCCGGAGAATAAGATTCATATATAGGATGTCATTTCATGTGAATTAAAATGTCGCGGAAGGTTCTATGGAAGGTTCTAGAAGGTTCTAGAAAAGTCCGGAAGAAACCACCAAGGAAGGCCGGCCAACCCTAGTGGGGGAGGAGTCCCAAGTGGACTCCCCCTTAGGGGGGCCACCCCCATATATGGAAGGTGGAACTCCACCTCTAGTGGGAGTCCTAGCTTGGCTAGGTTTCCCTCCATATGGAAGGTTTTTGGTTCGGGTCTTATTCGAAGACTTGGAGACCAACTCTTGGGGATCCACCTATATAATGAGGGGCCAAGGGAGGGGGCCGGCCACCCCAAGACCACAAGCTGGCCGCCTCCCAGTGGCCGGCCACCCCCTCCCAAACCCTAGCCGCCCTCTCCTCCATATCTCCCGCGTAGCTTTAGCGAAGCTCCGCCGGAGTTCTTCACCGCCACCGACACCACGCCGTCGTGCTGTCGGATTCAAGAGGAGCTACTACTTCCGCTGCCCGCTGGAACGGGAGGTGGACGTCGTCTTCATCAACAACCGAACGTGTGACCGAGTACGGAGGTGCTGCCCGTTCGTGGCGCCGGAACCGATCGTGATCAAGATCTTCTACGCGCTTTTGCAAGCGGCAAGTGAACGTCTACCGCAGCAACAAGAGCCTCATCTTGTAGGCTTTGGAATCTCTTCAAGGGTGAGACTCGATACCTCGTTGCTACCGTCTTCTAGATTGCATCTTGGCTTGGATTGCGTGTTCGCGGTAGGAAATTTTTGTTTTCTATGCAACGTTATCTTACAGTGGTATCAGAGCCGTGTCTATGCATAGATGGTTGCACGAGTAGAACACAATGGTTTTGTGGGCGTTGATACTCTTGTTATCTTTAGTTGAGTACTTTGCATCTTTATGGCATAGTGGGATGAAGCGGCTCGGACTAACTTTACATGACCGCGTTCATGAGACTTGTTCCTCGTTCGACATGCAACTTGTATTGCATAAGAGGCTTTGCGGGTGTCTGTCTCTCCTACTATAGTAAAGATTCAATTTACTCTTCTATTGACAACATTAGTATCAACGTTGTGGTTCATGTTCGTAGGTAGATTAGATCTATATCGAAAACCCTAAACCACGTAAAATATGCAAACCAAATTAGAGAGCGTCTAACTTGTTTTTGCAGGGTTTGATGATGTGATATGGCCATAATGTGATGATGAACATGTATGAGATGATCATTATTGTATTGTGGCAACCGGCAGGAGCCTTATGGTTGTCTTTAAATTTCATGTTGAGTAGTATTTCAAAGTAGTTGTAATAGTTGCTACATGGAGGACAATCATGAAGACGGCGCCATTGACCTTGACGCTACGCCGACGATGATGGAGATCATGCCCGAAGATGATGGAGATCATGTCCGTGCTTTGGAGATGAAGATCAAAGGCGCAAAGACAAAAGGGCCATATCATATCACATATGAACTGCATGTGATGTTAATCCTTTTATGCATCTTATTTTGCTTAGATCGCGACGGTAGAATTATAAGATGATCCCTCACTAAAATCTCAAGATAATAAAGTGTTCATCCTTAGTAGCACCGTTGCCAAGACTTGTCGTTTCGAAGCATCTCGTGATGATCGGGTGTGATAGAATCAACAAGTGCATATAACGGGTGCAAGCCAGTTTTGCACATGCGGATACTAAGGTGGCCTTGACGAGCCTAGCATGTACAGACATGGTCTCGGAACACGTGATACCGAAAGGTAGAGCATGAATCATATGATTGATATGATGAACACTTTGAGTGTTCGCCATTGAAATTACACCTTGTCTCGTGATGATCGGACTATGGTGTGGTGGATTTGGTTCGTGTGATCACTAAGACAATGCGAGGGATATTGTTTTGAGTGGGAGTTCACCTAGTTTTTAATTATGTTGAATTAAAATTTGAACTCAATTTGTCATAAACTTAGTCTAAACTATTGCAAATATATGTTGTAGAGATGGCGTCCCCAATCAATTTTAACCAGTTCCTAGAGAAAGAAAAGCTTAAGAGCAACGGTAGCAACTTCACCGACTGGTTCCGTCATGTGAGGATCTTCCTCTCTGGCGGAAATCTGTAATATGTGCTTGATGCACCGCTAGGTGACCCTCCGCAGAAAATCGATGAAGTAAAAGCTGTTACAGACTCGGAAAACTCGGTACTCTCAAGTTCAGTGTGCCATCTTGTGCAGTCTGGAATCCGATCTTCAAAAACGTTTGAGCACCACGATCCTCATGAGTTGATGAATGAGCTGAAAGCTATTTTTGAGACTCATGCGGCCGTGAATGCTATGAAGCATCGAAACATTTCTTCAGCTGTATGATGGAAGAAGGCAGCTCCATTAGTGAGCACATGCTCGCCATGACCGGGCATGCGAAGAAACTCATGACTTGGGAATAGTGATTCCTAAGACTGGGGATTAATCGTGTCCTTCAATCACTGCCACCAAGTTACAAGAACTTTGTGATGAACTACAATATGCAGAACATGAACAAGGAGTTACCTGAACTCTTTGGCATGCTAAAAGCTGCTGAGATTGAGATCAGAAAGAGCACCAAGTGTTGATGGTCAACAAGACCACCAGTTTCAAGAAACAGGGCAAGTCTAAGGGAAATTCAAGAAGGGTGGCAAGAAAGCTGCCACGCCTCCTATGAAACCTAAGAACGGCCCTAAGCCCGATGCTGAGTGCTATCGCAAGGAGAAGGGACACTGGAAGCGTAATTGCTCCAAGTATTTGGCGGATCTGAAGAGCGGCCTTGTCAATAAGAAGAAAGAAGGTATATCGATATACATGTTATAGATGTTTATCTCACGGTTCTCGTTCTAGTACCTGGGTATTTGATACTGGTTGTTGCTCATATTTGTAACTCGAAACAGAACTAAAGAATAAACGAAGACTACTAAAGATGAAGTGACGATGCGCGTTGGAAATGGATCCAAAGTCGATGTGATCGCTGTCGGCACACTTCCTCTACATCTACCTTCGGGATTAGTTTTAAGCCTAAATAATTGTTATTTTGTACCGCGTTGAGCATGAACATTATATCTGGATCTTGTTTAATGCAAGACGGTTATTCATTCAAGTCTGAGAATAATGGTTGTTCTATTTTTATGAATAATATCTTTTATGGTCGAGCACCTGAAAAGAATGGCTTATTTCTGTTAGATCTCGATAGTAGTGATACGCATATACATAACATTGATGCTAAGCGAATTAAATTGAATGATAATTCTACTTATATGTGGCACTGTCGTCTTGGTCATATTGGAGTGAAGCGCATGAAGAAACTCCATACGATGGATTACTTGAATCACTTGACTTTGAGTCACTTGATAGATGCGAAGCATGTCTAATGGGAAAAATGACTAAGACTCCATTTTATGGTATGATGGAGCGACTGACTTATTGGAAATCATACATACCGATGTATGCGGACCAATGAGTGTAGCATCGCGCGGTGGTTATCGTTATGTTCTAACCTTCACAGATGATCTGAGTAGATATGGGTATATCTATTTCATGAAACATAAATCCGAAACTTTTGAGAAGTTTAAGGAATTCCAAAGTGAAGTAGAAAATCAACAAAACAAGAAGATTAAATTTCTACGATCTGATCGCGGAGGTGAATATCCGAGTTATGAGTTTGGCATGCATTTAAAGAAATGCGGAATACTTTCACAATTGACACCGCCGGGAACACCACAACGAAACGGTGTGTCCGAACGTCGTAATCGAACTCTCTTAGATATGGTTCGCTCTATGATGTCTCCGATGATTTGCGTTATCATTTTGGAGTTATGCATTAGAGACAGCCGCATTCACTTTAAATAGAGCACCATCAAAATCCGTAGAAACGACACCGTATGAATTATGGTTTAATAAGAAACCTAAGCTGTCGTTACTTAAAGTTTGGGGTTGCGAAGCCTATGTAAAAAAGTTACAACCGGACAAGCTAGAACCCAAAGCGGAGAAATACATCTTCATAGGATACCCTAAGGAAACTATAGGGTACACTTTCTATCACAGATCCGAAGGCAAAATCTTTGTTGCTAAGAACGGAACCTTTCTTGAGAAAGAATTTCTCACTAAAGAAGTGACTGGAAGAAAAGTAGAACTCGATGAGATTGATGAATCTATACTCGTTGATCAGAGTAGCGCAGTACCGGAAGTTGTACTGTACCGCCTACACCGGCAACAGAGGAAGCTAATGATAATGATCATGAAACTTCGAACGAGGAAACTACTGAACCTCGCAGATCGACAAGGGAACGTGCCACTCCCGATTGGTATGATCCTTGTCTAAATGTCATGATTGTGGATAACAATGATGAGGACCTGCGACGTATGAAGAAGCGATGATGAGCCCAGATTCCAACAAATGGCAAGAAGCCATGAAATCCGAAATGGGATCCATGTATGATAACAAAGTATGGACTTTGGTAGACTTACCTGATAGAAAGGCTGTCGAGAATAAATGGATCTTCAAGAGAAAAACAGATGCGATGGTAATATTACTGTCTATAAAGCTCGACTTGTCGCAAAGGGTTTCCGACAAATTCAAGGAGTTGACTACGATGAGACTTTCTCACAAGAAGCTAAAATCTGTGAGGATTTTGTTAGCAATAGCTGCATTTTTCGATTATGAGATTTGGCAGATGGATGTCAAAACGGCGTTCCTTAATGGAGACATTGAGGAAGAGTTGTATATGGTACAACCCAAAGGTTTTGTCGATCCTAAAAATGCTGACAAAGTATGCAAACTTCAGCGTTCAATCTATGGACTGAAGCAAGCATCAAGAAGTTGGAACCGACGCTTTGATAAGGTGATCAAAGACTTCGGGTTTATACAGTGTCATGGAGAGGCCTGTATTTACAAGAAAGTGAGTGGGAGCTCTGTAGCATTCCTGATATTATATGTAGATGACATATTATTGATTGGGAATGATATAGAACTATTAAGCAGTGTAAAAGGTTATTTGAATAACAGTTTTTCAATGAAAGACCTTGGTGAAGCATCGTATATATTAGGCATCAAGATTTATAGAGATAGATCAAGACGCCTAATAGGGCTATCACAGAGTACATACCTGGACAAGATTCTAAAGAAGTTTAGAATGGACGAAAGTAAGAAAGGGTTTTTACCTATGTTACCAGGCAAGGTCTTGAGTAAGACTCAAGGACCGGCTACGGCAGAAGAAAGAGAAAGGATGAGTCGGATCCCCTATGCTTCGGCAGTAGGCTCTATTATGTATGCCATGCTATGTACAAGACCGGATATAGCGCATGTTGTTAGTTTGACTAGCAGATATCAAAGTGATCCAGGAATGGAACACTGGACAGCGGTCAAGAATATCCTGAAATACTTGAAAAGAACTAAGGATATGTTTCTTTGTTATGGAGGTGACCAAGAGCTCGTTGTAACAAGTTACACCGATGCAAGTTGGAACACCGATCCGATGACTCTAAGTCACATTTCGGTACGTGTTTATATTGAATGGTGCTGCAGTAAGCTGGGCAAGCTCGAAGCAAGGCACGTGGCGAAGTCTTCAACGAATCAGAGTACATAGCGCAGAGGTTTCATCGAAGCGGTATGGATGAAGAGGTTCATTGTAGAGCTCGGTGTGGTTCCTAGTGCATTGGACCCACTAGTCATATATGTGACAACATGGGTGCCATCGCCAATGCACAAGAACCAAGGTCACACAAGAGGCTGAAGCATATCAAGCTGCGTTACCACTCGATTCGCGAGTACATCGAAGATGGAGAAGTAAAGATTTGCAAAGTACACACTGATCTGAATGTAGCAGATCCGTTGACTAAAGCTCTCCCTAGGGCAAAGCATGACCAACACCAGAATGCAATGGGTGTTAGGTTCCTTACAATGTAATCTAGATTATTGACTCTAGTGCAAGTGGGAGACTGTTGGAGATATGCCCAAGAGGCAATAATAAAAGTGGTTATTATATATCTTTATGTTTATGATAAATGTTTATATACCATGCTATAATTGTATTAACCGAAACATTGATACATGTGTGATATGTAAACAACAAAGAGTCCCTAGTATGCCTCTTAACTAGCTTGTTGATTAATGGATGATTAGTTTCATAATCATGAACATTGGATGTTATTAATAACAAGGTTATATCATTGTATGAATGATGTAATGGACACACCCAATTAAGCGTAGCATAAGATCTCGTCATTAAGTTATTTGCTATAAGCTTTCAATACATAGTTACTTAGTCCTTATGACCATGAGATCATGTAAATCACTTATACCGGAAAGGTACTTTGATTACACCAAACGCCACTGCGTAAATGAGTGGTTATAAAGGTGGGATTAAGTATCCGGAAAGTATGAGTTGAGGCATATCAATCAAAGTGGGATTTGTCCATCCCGATGACGGATAGATATACTCCGGGCCCTCTCGGTGGAATGTCGTCTAATGTCTTGCAAGCATATGAATAAGTTCATAAGAGACCACATACCACGGAGTAAAGAGTACTTGTCAGGAGACGAGGTTGAACAAGGTATAGAGTGATACCGAAGATCAAACCTCGGACAAGTAAAATATCGCGTGGCAAAGGGAATTGGTATTGTATGTGAATGGTTCATTCGATCACTAAAGTCATCGTTGAATATGTGGGAGCCATTATGGATCTCCAGATTCCGCTATTGGTTATTGGTCGGAGTAAGTACTCAACCATGTCCGCATAGTTCACGAACCGTAGGGTGACACACTTAAAGTTGGATGTTGAAATGGTAGTACTTGAATATGGAATGGAGTTCGAATATTTGTTCGGAGTCCCGGATGAGATCCGGATAAGATTCATATATAGGATGTCATTTTATGTGAATTAAAATGTCGCGGAAGGTTCTATGGAAGGTTCTAGAAGGTTCTAGAAAAGTCCGGAAGAAACCACCAAGGAAGGTGGAGTCCACATGGGACTCCACCTCTATGGCCGGCCAACCCTAGTGGGGGAGGAGTCCCAAGTGGACTCCCCCTTAGGGGGGCCGCCCCCCCCATATGGAAGGTGGAACTCCCACCTCTAGTGGGAGTCCTAGCTTGGCTAGGTTTCCCTCCATATGGAAGGTTTTTGGTTCGGGTCTTATTCGAAGACTTGGAGACCAACTCTTGGGGATCCACCTATATAATGAGGGGCCAAGGGAGGGGGCCACCCCAATACCACAAGCTGGCCGCCCCCAAGTGGCCGGCCACCCCTCCCAAACCCTAGCCGCCCCTCCTCCATATCTCCCGCGTAACTTTAGCGAAGCTCCGCCGGAGTTCTTCACCGCCACCGACACCACGCCGTCGTGCTGTCGGATTCAAGAGGAGCTACTACTTCCGCTGCCCGCTGGAACGGGAGGTGGACGTCGTCTTCATCAACAACCGAACGTGTGACCGAGTACGGAGGTGCTGCCCGTTCGTGGCGCCCGAACCGATCGTGATCAAGATCTTCTACGCGCTTGCAAGCGGCAAGTGAACGTCTACCGCAGCAACAAGAGCCTCATCTTGTAGGCTTTAGAATCTCTTCAAGGGTGAGACTCGATACCCCCTCGTTGCTACCGTCTTCTAGATTGCATCTTGGCTTGGATTGCGTGTTCGCGGTAGAAAATTTTTTGTTTTCTATGCAACGTTATCCTACACATATCAATCATATTAACATGTTGGTCACAATATGCACTTCTTTATTGTTTAAATTGCAACTAATTCTTTTAATAAACAAAAGTAATGATGTAATAATAATCTTGAATAAATAAATAAACAATAAATTTTTAATGTTTTAAAATTTAACTTGTTTTATTAGAATAAAAAACCTAAATAATTGAAAATCTAAAAATTGGCTAACCTTTATGGTTAAGTAATAGTAATCTTTATGCAGGAAGGAATTATTAATTTAATTTTTTTTTTAAAAATCCTGAATTTTCGGCAAAAATTAAATTTTACTCTTTTCATATTTTCATTTGGATTTTTGAGAATCTAAAAATTGGCTAACCGGGTAAACCCTAGTATATTCGGATGTAATTTTCTCCCACGATCATTTTGATATACTATACGTTTTTCCCGATTGAAAAAAATCGAAATTCAAATTTGTTAATTTCCCCTAATAGTAGGTTGCGTGACATAGAAGAATCTCAAAGATTATATTTTTTGAATTTCCTATCTTTTTTTTGTATTTTAGAAGCTAAAAAAAGGCGATCCACAGGGGTGGAGGTGTTAAAGGTAGACCTTTAACATCGATTCGTGCCACGAACCGGTTTTAAAGGGTTCGCGTTCAATGCCAACACTTTAGCACCAGTTCATGCCACAAACCAGTGCTAAAGGTTCCGCACAAATCGGTACTAAAACCCTGGCCCCTTGAACCGGTGCTAATGCACCCATTAGTTTGAGTTCATAGGTCAACCGGTGCTAAAGCTTCGGGCCTCTACTAGTGAATTAATTAAGTAAAAATTTACAAAGACACGTTACAAAAGAGCAAACCGCTCAAGCAAGATCTCAAACGAGGCTCGTAGACTAAATCCTACTCTACCGGCATAATTGATCCCAAATGCTTTGCTTCCGGAATGCTCCACAAGAAATCCTCCTGGTCAGTGTCCAATATTTGCCGAACCCATTCCTTTATATCATGGTCAACAACTTTTGCCAAGTACACGACATATTTGTGCTTGTTAACTATAACCTCTCCCACTTTTATAAAACGTGTTTGCAAGCCTAATTGCCACCTCTCATTTCAAACTTGATAACTGCAGCCTGATAGAAGGCAATAGTTTCGCATAGAGAAGTCCATAATAAGTTTGTGGAGAAAAAAGGCAATGGAAACAATTTAAGAACATATGATCAGTACCCACATGCTGCACAAAATATTTAAAAACCTCTGTCATTTATATAATGTAGTGTGTAATGTGTCTTATAATTTATGCCCTAACGTTATTGATTACCACCTCCAACCCATACTTGTAGAGATTATTTCTGTCGAGCTGAGCGTGTTTGTATGTTTTTTCTATGGAATCTCCCTTGGATGTAGTGAAAGCAGAAGTAACTAAATTTACATTTTTATATTATGCATATTGTTTCTAAAAACCTTATAAGAAAAGTTGTGTATGCACAAAGGCATCTTGATGAGCCTAGCAAGTCAAGTTGTGTGTACGCCAAATTTCGAGAATCCATCATATTTTTATGATAGTTGGTTATTTATAATCTTCAAAATCTAATATATATATGAACGCATTTTCAGATTTTTGTTGGACACACTTTAACTTGTAAGGCACATTTGACCACAAAAAAGGATATAGAGTTAAGCAAACGGTCCAATATATACTATAAAAGTTTCTACAAAAATTCTTACATAATGGTATACTAGAAATCTCCCTATTAAGATATTTATTAGGACATAACCAGTAAATATATCTACAAAAGTACTAAAGGTCTTTAAAAATTAATGCAAATGCAAAAAATAGTGATGCGAACAATTTTTTAAATTCTATATAGTAGAAAATGACATAGTTTTGTTACAAAATTAAAATAATAGTGCAAGGTAAGTATAATGATTAATATACATTGCAATGAAAAAGAATGATACAAGTAATACTAGTGAATTTTCAAATTTGATTAATTGTGCTAAATGCGGAATGGGAAAAGTGTATAATAAAATAAGTTGTTCATGAGTATAAAATTGTAGTGTAAATTATATTCATTTAACTTGCTCCGGGTACAAAATTTATTTGGACCGGCCCCGATAAAAAGACACGCAGGCCTCACAATCGACGTGTTGGGAGTAGAGATTTATTTAGAGAGAGGGGGATAAAGAGACATGTTGAAGATCGATGCAGGAAGTCGATTGAGACGCGTGACACCTCGTTCATTGAAGACATGTCACCATCCTCAGATGCATTTGGAAACTTCGGCCTTGAGCGCTGATCGATGACGCGCGCGAGTAAGATGTTCCCGAAGTTGTCGATTCGGTAATCGACCTTGGTCTTCAGGCCGTTTTGTTCGGGGTCGGGGTCAGGGAAGTCGGGAGGGAAAATAGGGCGGCGGTGGTTGCCCTTGTCGATGGGAGCGATGAGGATGTGCGGCGGGAGCGGGAGGTATCCTTTATTGTCGACGTGTGGCAGGCGCGAGATGCCAAGGAGGTCTCCAACGATGCGCGGCGGAAGAGGGAGGTCGAGGAAGTCTTCGATCCATGTCGGGAGAGTGCGGTGGAGCTGGTCCTCCCCATCGTTGTCACTGAGGTTGATCCACTGGCCTATCCCCTCCTTCCGGGGCTTCCCATCCGCCCACATCTTCTCCGACTCCATGTGCTTAGTGGGGTTTGGTGGTGCGGCGGTGTGTGCGCTGGGCCAGGGCTTTGGGGGAGCATTGTTGAGAGGCACCGTAGTCTAGGACTATAGGTGGAACGGTAGAACTGAGAATGGGGTTATAACCATGGCTGGGCCTTTCTAAGAACGACTTCACTATGGGCCTCGCTCCCCCTTCCTTGAGATGCGCCCTGAATATGTTGGAAATAACACCACAGTAGTAGGTCTCGCTTCACCCTTGCATACTCCACCTAGAAAAACATTCCACTGGCACTGCAGTATCAGTATGGACACTGTCACGAGTAAAACCACACTGACTCCACAGTATTTGAATTGCGGTAGATCACGGTAGCGCCTCTCTGTCTTTATTTCTCACATAGACGTTAAGCTAGCATCACCGTTACAAGAACCACTACGGGAAAAATTGTCGTTGCCGTGCAGGCAATTATTGCCGTGAGCCTCTGCACGGCAAAGAAATCTTTGCCGTACGCAGCAAACATCACACACGGCAAACACAAATCGCACGGCAAAGATTTAGAGCAGCACACGGCAATGAAAAACAGCACAACATACTCAGCAGTGGCGCACGGCAAAGAACATATGCACGGCAAAATCTGAGCAGAACGCACGGCAAAGAAACACATCACGGCAAAGACCCTGCAGGCCGCACGGCAACGAAATGCTGCACGGCAAAGGGTCTGGACGTTGCCGTGGCGCTCCCTTTGCCGTGCGGCCAGCCAATATGCACGGCAAAGGCTCCTTTGCCGTCCGAATCTTTCTTTGCCGTGCGCCACCATTCATTTTGTTTTTTGTTTTTCTTTCTATTTTATTTCATCTAACACTAATATTTATTTTTTTAATTAGTTTTACTATTTGATGACTATTTATTAGTGTCACTTAAGACAATGTGCAATACAAAATTACTCTCCATGTTCATCCCCCCACATATATCAGGGTTCCGGTGCTCCGGTGGTCGTCCCCCTCTTCCCCCAAGAACAGCGGGACGGCGGGTCTACCTCCCTAGATTTCTCCGCGCGAGGGTGCACCAATGTACCTTTTCATTCTTTTAGGTTTGTTTAGTACATATACACATGGATAACCAAGATTGGGACCCTTTGGCACATACACCCGCAACTCGAGCCATTATCACACGATCGAGGGTGTGCATGATCTACTGGTTAGGGTTAGGTGTAGGGTTAGGGCTAGGGTTTAGGGGAGCTACTTTTGCACCATTATACCTTGCACCACACTTTCACACATATCATAGGTCCACATTCAAGATTTGGTGGGGTTCTGCTCAAATGTCGTTCTCCCTCCTCCCCCAAAACAATGAACGTGTGCCCCGACGGGTCTACCCCCTAGATTTCTCCGCATGAGGGTGCACCAAAGTACTTTTTCATTCTTTTAGGTTCGTTTAGTACATATACACATGGATAACCAAGATTGGGACCCTTTGGCACATACACCCGCAGCTGAGTCATTATCACACGATCGAGGGTGTGCCTGATCTACTGGTTAGGGTTATGTGTAGGGTTAGGGCTAGGGTTTAGGGTTTAGGGGAGCTAATTTTGCACCATTACACCTTGCACCACACTTTCACACATATCATAGGTCCACATGCAAGATTTGGTGGGGTTCCGGTGCTCCGGCGGTCGTTCTCCCCCTCCTCCCCCAAAACAATAACGTGTGCCCCTGGTCTACCCCCCTAGATTTCTCCGCGCGAGGGTGCACCAAAGTACCTTTTCATTCTTTTAGGTTTGTTTAGTACCTATACACATGGATAACCAAGATTGGGACCCTTTGGCACATACACCCGCAGCTCGAGCCATTATCACACGATCGAGGGTGTGCCTGATCTACTGGTTAGGGTTAGGTGTAGGGTTAGGGCTAGGGTTTAGGGTTTAGGGGAGCTAATTTTGCACCATTACACCTTGCACCACACTTTCACACATATCATAGGTCCACATGCAAGATTTGGTGGGGTTCCGTGCTCCTCGGCCGGTCTCCTCCCCCTCCCCCAAAACAGCGGAACGTGTGCCCGGGTCTACCCCTAGATTTCTCTGCGCGAGGGTGCACCAAAGTACTTTTTCATTCTTTTAGGTTTGTTTAGTACATATACACATGGATAACCAAGATTGGGACCCTTTGGCACATACACCCGCAGCTCGAGCCATTATCACACGATCGAGGATGTGCCTGATCTACTGGTTAGGGTTAGGTGTAGGGTTAGGGCTAGGGTTTAGGGTTTAGGGGAGATACTTTTGCACCATTACACCTTGCACCATACTTTATCACATATCATAGGTCCACATGCAAGATTTGGTGGGGTTCTGGTGCTCCGGTCGTCGTTCTCCCCTCCTCCACCCAAAACAATGAACGTGTGCCCCGCGGGTCTACCCCTAGATTTCTCCGCGCGAGGGTGCACCAAAGTACTTTTTCATTCTTTTATGTTTGTTTAGTACATATACACATGGATAACCAAGATTGGGACCCTTTGGCACATACACCCCCAGCTCGAGCCATTATCACACGATCGAGGGTGTGCCTGATCTACTGGTTAGGGTTAGGTGTAGGTTGGGGTAGGGTTTAGGGTTTAGGGAGCTACTTTTGCACCATTACACCTTGCACCACAATTTCACACATATCATAGGTACACATGCAAGATTTGGTGGGGTTCCGGTGCTCATCGTTCTCCCCCTCCCCCCCCAAAACAGCTAACGTGTGCCCCGGCGGGTCTACCCCCTAGATTTCTCCGCGCGAGGGTGCACCAAAGTGCTTTTCATTCTTTTAGGTTTGTTTAGTACATATACACATGGATAACCAAGATTGGGACCCTTTGGCACATACACCCGCAGCTCGAGCCATTATCACACGATCGAGGGTGTGCCTAATCTACTGGTTAGGGTTAGGTGTAGGGTTAGGGATAGGGTTTAGGGTTTAGGGGAGCTACTTTTGCACCATTACACCTTGCACCATACTTTCACACATATCATAGGTCCACATGCAAGATTTGGTGGGGTTCCGGCGGTCGTTCTCCCCTCCTCCCCCCAAAACAGCGGAACGTGTGCCCCGGCGGGTCTACCGCCCTAGATTTCTCCGCGCGAGGGTGCACCAAAGTACTTTTTCATTCTTTTAGGTTTGTTTAGTACATATACACATGGATAACCAAGATGGGACCCTTTGGCACATACACCCGCAGCTCGAGCCATTATCACACGATCGAGGGTGTGCCTGATCTACTGGTTAGGGTTAGGTGTAGGGTTAGGGCTAGGTTTTAGGGTTTAGGGGAGCTAATTTTTCACCATTACACCTTGCACCACACTTTCACACATATCATAGGTCCACATGCAAGATTTGGTGGGTTCCTGCTTCGGTCGTTCTCCCCTCCTCCCCAAACAACGGAACGTGTGCCCCGGGGTCTACCCCCTAGATTTCTCCGCGCGAGGGTGCACCAAAGTACTTTTTCATTCTTTTAGGTTTTTTAGTACATATACACATGGATAACCAAGATTGGGACCCTTTGGCACATACACCGCAGCTCGAGCCATTATCACACGATCGAGGGTGTGCCTGATCTACTGGTTAGGGTTAGGTGTAGGGTTAGGGCTAGGGTTTAGGGTTTAGGGTTTAGGGGAGATACTTTTGCACCATTACACGTTGCACCACACTTTCACACATATCATAGGTCCACATGCAAGATTTGGTGGGGTTCCGGTGCTCCGGCGGTCGTTCTCCCCTCCTCCCCAAAACAATGAACGTGTGCCCTGGCGGGTCTACCCCTAGATTTCCGCGAGGGTGCACCAAAGTACCTTTTCATTCTTTTAGGTTTTTTAGTACATATACACATGGATAACCAAGATTGGGACCGTTTGGCACATACACCCAGCTCGAGCCATTATCACACGATCGAGGGTGTGCCCGATCTACGGTTAGGGTTAGGTGTAGGGTTAGGGCTAGGGTTTAGGGTTTAGGGGAGCTACTTTTGCACCATTACACCTTGCACCACACTTTCACACATATCATAGGTACACATGCAAGATTTGGTGGGTTCCGGTGCTCGGTCGTTCTCCCCCTCCCCCAAAACAACGGAACGTGTGCCGGCGGGTCTACCCCCTAGATTTCTCCGCGCGAGGGTGCACCAAAGTAATTTTTCATTCTTTTAGGTTTTTTTAGTACATATACACATGGATAACCAAGATTGTGACCCTTTGGCACATACACCCGCAGCTAGAGCCATTATCACACGATCGAGGGTGTGCCTGATCTACTGGTTAGGGTAGGTGTAGGTTTAGGGCTAGGGTTTAGGGTTTAGGGGAGCTACTTTTGCACCATTACACCTTGCACCATAATGACCCACAAGTATAGGGGATCGCAACAGTCTTCGAGGGAAGTAAAACCCAATTTATAGTTTCGACACAAGGGGAGCCAAAGAATATTTGTAAGCCTTAACAGCGGAGTTGTCAATTCAGCCGCACTGAAACAGACTTGCTCGCAATAGTTTATCAAGAGCAACAGTTTATAGCAAAGAGTGAGGAATATAAGTAGCAGGTAATAAAGACATCAGTAGTGATTATAGTAAACATCAGGATTAAAATACTGTAGGCATAGGGATGGATGAACGGGCGCGCATGGATAAGAGAACTCATGTAATAATCAAGGCAAGGCATTTGCAGATAATAATAAAACAGTATCCAAGTACTAAATAACCATAGGTATGTGTTCCGTATATAGTCGTACGTGCTCGCAATGAGAAACTTGCACAACATCTTTTGTCCCACCAGCCGGTGGCAGCCGGCCTCTAGGGAAACTACCGGTAATTAAGGTACTCCTTTAATAGAGTACCGGAGCAGAGCATTAACACTCCGTGAACACATGTGATCCTCATATCACAGCCTTCCCCTTGTCCCAATTTCGTCACTTTGGGGCCTCGGGTTCCGACAACAATATGTGTATACAACTTGCGTAAGATCATAAAACAATGAATATCATCATGAATCAATAACATGTTCAGATCTGAAATCATGGCACTCGGGCCCTAGTGACAAGCATTAAGCATAACAAGTTGCAACAATATCATAAAAGTACCAACAACGGATACTAGGCACCATGCCCTAACAATCTTATGGCTATTACATGAACAATCTCATCCAATCCCTACCATCCCCTTCAGCCTACAGCGGGGATTTACTCACACATGGATGGGGGAAACATGGATGGTTGATGGAGAGGCGTCGGTGGCGATGATGGCGATGATCTCCTCCAATTCCCCGTCCCGCAGGGTGCCGAACGGAGTTTCTGATCCCGAGTAGAGTTTTCGATGGAGGCGGAGTTCTGATGTCTTCTGGCAAATTGGTCGAACCCCGGCGTTTTAGGTCAAGGGCTTTAAGTAGTCCAGAGGGGAGCGTGGGCTGGCCGAGGCGGGCCACCATATGGCGGCGGCCAGGGCCCACCGCGCCGCCATGTGGTGTGCGCACTGGCCCCCTCCGTCTCGTCTTCTGGCTCCAGGTCTTCTTTGAAAATAGGCCCATTGCAATTATTTCCGGGATTTTCCTGAAAGTTGATTTTCTGCACAAAAATAAGACACCAGGGCAATTCTCCTGAAAACAGCGTTAGTCCGTGTTAGTTGTATCCAAAATACACAAATTAGAGGCAAAACAATAGCAAAAGTGTTCGGAAAGTAGATACGTTTGGACGTATCAAATCCCAAGCTTAGCTTATTGCTTGTCCTCAAGCAATTCAGTAACAACTGAGTGCGATAAAAGAACTTTCACGAACACATTTGCTCATATGATGTAAATATTCTCATTATATGGACGAGTACTTAGGCAATTCATAATAAGATAAATGCAAATAAAGTCATCTAATAGTTATGTCAATCATGAAAAAGATACCAACAAATTAATAATAAGCATCATGAAACATATCTATCAGCAGGATTGCAATGCTCATAAAAATATATGATAGAGTGGTATCTCGCTTGCCCGTATTTGTACAGCAAAACATAAATGCCCAGGCACCTCTGAATTTCATGGAAAGACTAGAAGTAAAGATTATCAAAGATAAAAGCATCAAAGTTATACCACAGTTAACATATTCTGGGACAAACATATTACACTAAGAATGACAATTATGCTCTCAAGAAGGTGCTCAAATAAAGGATGGTGACTCAACATAAAAGTAAAAGATTGACCCTTCGCAGAGGGAAGTAGGGATTAACATGTGCTAGAGATTTTCATTTTTTAAAATAGAAGTAAAATTGTTTTGAGAGGTGTTTGTTGTCGTCAACGAATGGTAGTGGGCACTCTAACTACCTTGTCAACCAGACTTTCAAGAGCGGCTCCCATGAAGGACGTTATCTCTACCATCAAGGTAGATCATCCCTCTTCTCTTTTGTTTACACATGTATTTTAGTTTCATTATGGATGACACTCCTCCCAACCTTTGCTTACACAAGCCATGGCTAACCGAATCCTCGAGTGCCTTCCAACATTCACATACCATGGAGGAGTGTCTATTTGCAAATTAAGTTGCTTACTAATAAATCAGGGCAAAACATGTGAAGAGAATTATTAATGAAAGTTAATTAATTGGGGCTGGGCACCCCATTGCCAGCTCTTTTTGCAAAATTATTGGATAAGCGGATGTGCCACTAGTCCATTGGTGAAAGTCTCCCAGAGTAAATGACAAGGTTGAAAGATAAAACACCACATACTTCCTCATGAGCTATAAAATATTGACACAAATTGAGAAGTACTTTGAAGGTTTTAAAGGTAGCACATGAAAATTTACTTGGAATGGTTTGAAATGCCATGCATAGGTATTTATGGTGGACACTTTGGGATAACTTGGTTTTCAGGGGTTTGGAAGCACGAGTAGCATTCCCGCTCAGTACAAGTGAAGGCTAGCAATAGACTGGGAAGCGACAATCAAGAGAGCAATAACCGTCATAATCATGCTTGCGACAAAATAAAATTAACGGAGGCATAAAAGTGATACAAGAACTCTGAAGCAAAGTAAATCATCGAGGCTTAATTGACTTTTGTTTTTCAGTCATATGCATGCGTGAGCATGTGCCAAGTCAATTCAAATGAATTGTTCAGAGGAGGATACCACAATGTCATACCTATCTATGAATAAAACAATGCAAGCAAATATTTATGACATGCTACTCATTATTAATAATTGAGCTAAACATGAGAGATCATCAACTACTAGACTTTCATTAAATGACATATACCTCACATGAACCAACTAAGCATGCTCACATGAATGAGTATATGTACAAAAATGAAAACAAATAGAGTTCATACCAGCCTCTCACCACAGTCGAGTTGTCATAGATCGTCATTATTGCCTTTCACTTGTGTGGCTTGAATAATATGAAATTAAAACCAAGCTCCACCCACCGTAGACCGCTGAACTCCATAATAAACTTTACAAAACCGAAGAAGAACAACAAATATTTTTGGTGTTTTCGAATTGGAAACAAGAACGAAAGTAAAATCTTTTTGGATTTTCTCATAGCAAACCAACGATAGTAAATAAAGAAAAATAGGAACAAGAAACCAAATAAACAAATGGTAAAGATAAAAAACAGAAATATTTTTGGTCTTTTGTGTTTTAGGAAAGAAACAAAGCAAAAACAAGAGAATGAAAACTAAAAGAGTCACACAAAAGCAAAGTGGCAGAAATCTGCCAAACTTTGACAGCAGTACAGTAATTATTTGTTTCGAAAATCTTCTGCTGTTCAACTCGAAAAGTGCTCAACTAACGAAAGTTAGATAATAACCTGGGGAACATGCACAAAAATTGGCTGCTCAAAATAATGTTCTGGCTATTTTTAGGAATTTTTTTAGTATCAGTCCAGAATCTGTTTTTTAGACAGCACTTCCCCAAATATCATCTTCCTCATATTAGAGGCACCCATCGCACACAAATGTAATAAGAAAGTAAAAGTAAAGGTTACTACAGTAGTAACAACCTTCAAAAACTAAAATAAGAACCTACTGAAATAAAAATAACTGAAAGAGAAACAACCAAAAGAAGCGAAACAAGTATATACAAATGACCGACAATTGTAATATGCAATGAATGAGTGATGCCGGCATACCTCCCCCCAAGCTTAGGCTTTTGGCCTAAGTGGAGATCAACCCCAGCGAGGGTCAGGGTTCCACGCCGGTGGATCATACATGGCGTGGTCATAATAAGATCCCTGTGCAGAAGAAAAGGATGAAGGCTCCACATGCCCAAAATGCTGATGCGAAGAACTTGCTGCGTCGGATGACAAGTCGAGGGCTTCCTCGGCCTCCTCCATGTCGTCCCCTGCGTGATGGCCGCTCCTCTCTATGTATGCATCAAGTTCATCTTCTGTGACTGACCAACTTTCCCTGGAATCAAGGTTAAACAAAGCAGGTGCAGGCAATCCAACTAGCCTTTTAGATTTAGTTACTGATGACCCACAAGTATAGGGGATCGCAACAGTCTTCGAGGGAAGTAAAACCCAAATTTATTGATTCGACACAAGGGGAGGTAAAGAATACTTATAAGCCTTAACAACTGAGTTGTCAATTCAGCTGCACTGAAAAGTAATAGTGGTGATGTGAAAGTAGCAGTAATATGAGAGCAATAGTAACAGTAACACAACAGCAGAATAGTAATACAGAGCAATGGCACCAGAAAATAGTTGATACTACTTCCAATGACATGTAGAACGAGTATATGATGATGAGAGATGGACCGGGTTCCCAGCTATCTACACTAGTGGTAACTCTCCAATAACAAGTGTTGGGTGAACAAATTACAGTTGGGCAATTGATAGGATTGAAATAGCATTAAGACAGAACATCAAAATTATTAATCATGTAGGCATGTTTTCCATATATAGTTATACGTGCTCGCAACGAGAAACTTGCATAACATCTTTTATCCTACCGGTGGCAGCCGGGCCTCTAGGGAATCTACTGGAAATTAAGGTACTCCTTTAATAAAGCACCTGAGCAAAGCATTAACACTCCGTGAAAACATGTGATCCTCATACCTAAGCCTTCCCTCCAGTTATCCCATTGTCGTCACTGGGGCCTCGGGTTCCGGACATAGACATGTGCAAACAACTTGTAGATACAATCTAAGCAATAAGTATAGAGTTTAAATCTAAGATCATGCCACTCGGCCCTAGTGACAAGCATTAAACACAACAAGATTGCTGCAACAATAATAACTTCACAAACTTTATAGATAGACTAATCATAATGTAACAATCCATCGGATCCCAACAAACACAACACCGATTACATCAGATGAATCTCAATCATGTAAGGCAGCTCATGAGATCATTGTATTGAAGTACATGGGGGAGAGAGTACCAACTAGCTACAGCTAGAGCCCGTAGTCCATGGGGGAACTACTCACGGAGCATGATGGAGGCGGTGGCGTCGATGGAGATGGCTTCCGGGGCACTTCCCCGTCCCGGCGTGCCGGAACAGAGATTCTGTCCCCCAAAATGGAGTTTCGCGATGGCGGCCGGAGTCTTTCCGGAGTTTCGCAATTGGTATCGAGGTTTTAGGTCGCGAGGGTCTTATAGGCGAAGAGGCGGCGCAAGGGGGCGCTGGGGGTCCCACCCCATAGGGCGGCGCGCCCTCCAGGCCGCGCCGGCCTATGGTCCGGGGCCCCAGCCTCCCCTCCGACTCTCCTTCGGTGTCCTGGTCCGTCTCTTGAATTATGATGTTGGGTCTTCGTTTCAATTCCGAGAATATTGCCCGAACAACCTTTCTTGAACCAAAAACAGCGGAAAACAGGAACTAGCACTTCGGCATCTTGTTAATAGGTTAGTTCCGGAAAATGCATAAAAACATTATAAAGTGCGAGCAAAACATGTAGGTATTGTCATAAAACAAGCATGGAACATCGAAATTATAGGTACGTTGGAGACGTATCAAGCATCCCCAAGCTTAGTTCCTGCTCGCCTCGAGTAGGTAAACGATAAAAAGAATAATTTCTGTAGTGACATGCTACTTACATAATCTTGATCATACTATTGTAAAGCATATGAGATGAATGCAGTGACTCAAGGCAATGATCTATAGTTGCTAACAAATAGATAACATATATCAAAACTTTTCATGAATAGTACTTTCAAGAAAAGCATCAAAAGTCTCGCATAGGAGTTAACTCATAAAGCAATAGATTCAAAGTAAAGGCATTGAAACAACACAGAGGAAGATTTAAGTTTCAGCAGTTGCTTTCAACTTTCAACATGCATATCTCATGGATAATTGTCAACACAAAGTAATATGATGAGTGCAAATAAGCAAGTATGTAAGAATCAATGCACAGTTGACACAAGTGTTTGCTTCTAAGATGGAAGGAAGTAGGTAAACTGACTCAACATAAAGTAAAAGAAAGGCCCTTCGCAGAGGGAAGCAGGGATTAAATCATGTGCTAGAGATTTTTAAGTTTTGAAATCATATAGAGAGTATAAAAGTAAAGTTTTGAGAGGTGTTTGTTGTTGTCAACGAATGGTAGTGGGCACTCTAACCCCCTCATCAAACAGACTTTCAAAGAGCGGCTCCCATGAAGGATGTTATCTCTACCAGCAAGGTAGATCATCCCTCTTCTCTTTTGTTTACACATGTACTTTAGTTTTATTTATGGTTGACACTCCTCCCAACCTTTTGCTTACACAAGCCATGGCTAACCGAATCCTCGGTGCCTTCCAACATTCACATACCATGAAGGAGTGTCTATTTGCAAAATTAAGTTGCTTACTGATAAATCAGGGCAAAACATGTGAAGAGAATTATTAATGAAAGTTAATTAATTGGGCTGGGAACCCGTTGCCAGCTCTTTTTGCAAAATTATTGGATAAGCGGATGAAGCCACTAGTCCATTGGTGAAAGCTGTCCAACAAGATTGAAAGATAAAACACCACATATTTCCTCATGAGCTATAAAACATTAACACAAATAGGGAGATAATAACTTTTGAATTGTTTAAATGTAGCACATGAAGTATTTACTTGGAATGGCAGAGAAATACCACATAGTAGGTAGGTATGGTGGACACAAATGGCATAGGTTTTGGCTCAAGGTTTTGGATGCACGAGAAGCATTTCCTCTCAGTACAAGGCTTTGGCTAGCAAGGTTGTTTGAAGCAAACACAAGTATGAACCGGTATAGCAAAACTCACATAAGAACATACTGCAAGCATTATAAGACTCTACACTGTCTTCCTTGTTGCTCAAACACTTTTACCAGAAAATATCTAGACCTTAGAGAGACCAATCATGCAAACCAATTTCAACAAGCTCTAGTTCTCCACTAATAGGTTTAAACTACATGATGCAAGAGCTTAATCATGATCTACTTGAGAGCTCAAAACAATTGCCAAGTATCAAATTATCCAAGACAATATGAGGCATTTTCTGTTTTCAACCAAATAACAATAAGTGCAATAGCTTCCAACTTTTGTCATGAACCTTAAAAGTAAAACGAAGAACACCAGTGTTCATATGAAAAAGCGGAGCGTGTCTCTCTCCCACACAAGGATTGCTAGGATCCGATCTTATTCAAACAAGAACAAAATAAAAACACACAGACGCTCCAAGTAAAGAACATAAGATGTGACCGAATAAAAATATAGTTTCACTAGAGGTGACCTGATAAGTTGTTGATGAAGAAGGGGATGCCTTGGGCATCCCCAAGCTTAGACGCTTGAGTCTTCTTGAAATATGCAGGGATGAACCACGGGGCATCCCCAAGCTTAGACTTTTCACTCTTCTTGATCATATATCATCCTCCTCCTCTCTTGACCCTTGAAAACTTCCTTCACACCAAACTTCTCATAAACTTCATTAGATGGGTTAGTACTCAAAAAACTTTAATCCACTTTAGTCCTGTAGTGACACATTGCAAGAACTCAATAAAACATTAGCTACAGCTCTCCACGTCTAGAAAGCCTCACTTAAAGTCCACAAGAGACAATGCAAAAAACAGAGACAGAATCTGCCAAAACAGCCAGTAAAGACGAATTTTTAAGAGGTACTTCCGTTGCTCAAATCAGAAAACTCAAAACTAATGAAAGTTGCGTACATATCTGAGGATCACTCACGTAAATTGGCAGATGTTTCTGAGTTACCTACAGAGAACGCTGCCCAAATTCGTGACAGCAAGAAATCTGTTTCTGCGCAGAAATCCAAATCTAGCATCAACCTTCTATTAGAGACTTTACTTGGCACAACATTGCAATAAAATAAAGATAAGGAGAGGTTGCTACAGTAGTAACAACTTTCAAAACACAACAAAACAGTAGCAAAATAAAGACATGGGTTATCTCCCAAGAAGTGCTTTCTTTATAGCCATTAAGATGGGCTTAGAAGTTTTAATGATGCACTCGCATAAGAAATAAGAGTTGAAGCAAAGAGAGCATCAAAAAGCAAGTATGAAACAAATTTGAGTCTAACCCACTTCCTATGAAAAGGAATCTTGTACACAAATAAATTCATGAAGATCAAAGTGACAAGCATTGGAAGATAAAACAAGAGTAACTTCAAAAGTTTTAGCATATAGAGAGGTGTTTTAGTACAATGCAAATTTCTACAACCATATTTTCCTCTCTCATAATAATTTTCAGTAGCTTCATGAACAAACTCAAAAATATAACTATCACATAAAGCATGGTTTTCATGATCCATAAACACATAATTTTTATCAAGCTCAAAAATAGTGGGACTAAAACTTTCAAATCCACTTTTATCAATAATATAACAAGATGATTGATCAATCTCAAAAGATATGGGTCTCCTAGATAAAGTCAAGACCTCTCCAATCCCATTTTCATTAGTAGTACAATTAATAGTATCAAGTAACATAGGACCATCATCTAGAGATTTATCATAAACATTTGCCAAGCAAAACTCTTTAGTACCATGCATTTCGACATCAGGCACAAACAAAGCATTATCATAAGATTTATCAAAATAGCATGGATTATCATAGATAACAGGAGCATAATTATTCTCACAAGTTTTACTCATAGGGAATATTTCAAGAGAATCCACAAGAACATAACATTCATCCTTCTTTGGTAAGCATGGAGGACAATCAAATAGTGTAAGAGATAAAGAGTTACTCTCATTAGAAGGTTGGCATGGGTAGCTAATCCATTCTTCCTCCTTTTGTTCATCACTCTCCTCTTCTTTTTCATCCAATGAGCTTTCAGGTTCATCAATTTCCTCCTCTTTTTCATCCAATGAGCTTTCAGGTTCATCAATTTCTTCTTCCACTGGTTCCTGCAAATTGTGAGTGCATTCTTGTGCATTAATGAGTCTCTCTTTATAATCAATGATATAAGGATTATCACTGTAACTTTCTATGCAAAAATTAAGGATAGAAGAGACATAATCTTTAAGGTCCTTACAAGCAACACAAGTTTCATAATTTTTAGACATGAATGATTCTATCTCAGAGGCTCCCATAAATAAGACAAATTGTTCTACCTCTTCGAACCCAAAATGAATATAGCTATTCCAATTATAGTTCTTAATTAAAACTTCCTCACTAAAGCCACATTGAAATTTAAGATGTTTAGTATCATGTTTAGAGCAACAGTTTATATCATGGCATTTAAGCAAGATCTTAGCAATTGTATTCAATTTTTCTATCACAGCACTCATAACTTTACCCGTTCTTGATTCTCTATAATTATTATATAATTCTATAAGCTCCAAATAGGTTGTAGGTTCTTCCATAACAACAGTTTTTAGTTTTTCGGTTTTTCAAATTTTTATGGATTTTCGGGTATATAGGGAAAATAAAACAAGACAAAAACAAACTAGGCAAAAGTAAACTAAGCAAAATAATACTAGACAGAAATAAACTAAGCACAAATAAACTAGACAAAAGTAAACTAAGCAAAACAAAATAAAATAAAACAGAGAGAGAGAGGTAGAGTGTACTTATGAGTAGAGCTATGCCTCCCCGGCAACGGCGCCTTAAAATAGTCTTGATGACCCACAAGTATAGGGGATCGCAACAGTCCTTCGAGGGAAGTAAAACCCAAATTTATTGATTCGACACAAGGGGAGGTAAAGAATACTTATAAGCCTTAACAACGAGTTGTCAATTCAGCTGCACCTGGAAAAGCACTAGTAACAGGGTGATGTGAAAGTAGCAGTAATATGAGAGCAATAGTAACAAGAAACACAGCAGCAGTAATAGTAACACAGAGGCAATGGCACCAGAAAATAGTTGATACTACTTCCAATGACATGTAGGAACGAGTATATGATGATGAGAGATGGACCGGGGTTCCCAGCTATCTACACTAGTGGTAACTCTCCAATAACAAGTGTTGGGTGAACAAATTACAGTTGGGCAATTGATAGGATTGAAATAGCATTAAGACAGAACATCAAGATTATTAATCATGTAGGCATGTTTTCCATATATAATTATACATGCTCGCAATGAGAAACTTGCATAACATCTTTTGTCCTACCAGCCGGTGGCAGCCGGGCCTCTAGGGAATCTACTGGAAATTAAGGTACTCCTTTTAATAAAGCACCGGAGCAAAGCATTAACACTCCGTGAAAACATGTGATCCTCATACCTAAGCCTTCCCCTCCAGTTCACAAACGTTATAGATAGACTAATCATAATGTAACAATCCATCGGATCCCAACAAACACAACACCGATTACATCAGATGAATCTCAATCATGTAAGGCAGCTCATGAGATCATTGTATTGAAGTACATGGGGGAGAGAGTACCAACTAGCTACAGCTAGAACCCGTAGTCCATGGGGGAACTACTCACGGAGCATGATGGAGGCGGTGGAGTCGATGGAGATGGCTTCCGGGGGCACTTCCCCATCCCGGCGGCGGAACGCAGATTCTGTCCCCCGAATTGGAGTTTCGCGACATGGCGGCGCCCGGAGTCTTTCTGGAGTTTCGTCAATTGGTATCGAGGTTTTAGGTCGCGAGGGGTCTTATAGGCGAAGAGGCGGCGCAAGGAGGTGTCCCACCCCATAGGGCGGCGTGCCCCCCTGCCGCGCCGGCCTATGGTCTGGGGGCCCTAGGCCTCCCCTCCGACTCTCCTTCGGTGTCCTGGTCCGTCTCGGTGAATTATGATGTTGGGTCTTCGTTTCGTCGAATTCCGAGAATATTGCCCGAACAACCTTTCTTGAACCAAAAACAGCAGAAAACAGGAACTGGCACTTCGGCATCTTGTTAATAGGTAGTTCCGGAAAATGCATAAAAACATTATAAAGTGCGAGCAAAACATGTAGGTATTGTCATAAAACAAGCATGGAACATCAGAAATTATAGGTACGTTGGAGACGTATCAGTTACTCTCCACTTTTTCTTGAAAAAGGTTATCTCATAGGACAGGTTATTCAAATTAGACCAATTAGAAACAAAGTTATGTTTTATCATGGAAACAATATCAAGTTTCTCTATGGAGAGCTGAACATCAAGAGGGTGAGGTTCTACACCATGCATAGCTAGCAAACGAGAGGCAATGAGACCTCCACAAATTCCTCCTTTATCACGGTTAGTAGCAAGCCTAAAAGCTATCAAAGCACCCAAATTATAAGTTCTATCACGTTGCAATGCAGCAGCTAAGAAAACCAAGTCATGGATGGATAACTTATTTGCATTCTTTCTAGCAAGAACGCACTTGGTGATAAAGTAAGCAAAATAGCGAATAGATGGGAGTTGAATACTACGAATTTTACCACTCTCATCCGAGAAGCTTCTCCCTTGACAGATCATCTCGTATAGATTCAAGAGTTGCCGTGGCAGCCCCCTAATCTGCTACATGATCCCCACTGTGGCACTTTAATAGCTGCACAAAAATCATCAAAGGGCAAGTTGATAGTTTTATTGTAGATTTTATATCGAACCATGGGGTTAGGTTGGGACCAATGGAATTCAAAATCCTGCACCACTGACATGGTTAGTTTTGCATATTGGTAAGGTTCACCAACAACAAAATCCTCTAACCCTGCATTAGAAATTAGATTTTGAACATCCTGAAAAATTCCCGCACTCTTCATGAAATCGGTGCATGGATAGTAGGAGGGAAATACCCCCTCTTCACGGTGGACTCTCATAACGTCATGCACCTCCAATTCATGTTGGTTGAGTTGGTGTCTATTCCACTCCATTTTCTTATATTGTATTGATATGGACCCAATCATAATATTTTGATATCCTTCTTTAGGCTCGTATATAGGACAATCAATAACTCCCACTTTGATAGTTCTCAAATTAGAAATTGTATTAACTCCATATACTTTATCAATCTTCTTGGGAAAATAAACAGTATGCTCCTTATCATCAACATTGAAAGTAACTTTTCCTTTATTGCAATCAATAACAGCCCCTGCAGTGTTAAGAAAAGGTCTTCCAAGAATAATAGACATATTATCATCTTCAGGCATTTCCAACACAACAAAATCAGTTAATATTAAGCAATTATTAGCAACTTGAACAGGAACATCCTCACATATACCAACAGGAACAGCAGTAGATTTATCAGCCATTTGCAAAGATATATCAGTTGGTATCAACTTATCTAAATAAAGTCTCTTGTAAAGAGAAAAAGGCATAACACTAACTCCTGCTCCCAAATCACATAGAGCAGTTCTAACATAATTATTCTTGATGGAACAAGGGATAGTTGGTATACCTGGGTCTCCCAGCTTCTTTGGAACCTTGCCATTGAAAGAGTAATTAGCAAGCATAGTGGAAATCTCCTCATTAGGAATTTTCCTTTTGTTAGAGACAATATCTTTCATATACTTTGAATAAGGAGGCAATTTAATAGCATCACTCAAAGGAATTTGCAAGAACAAATGTTTCATCCAATCACAAAATTTATTATAGTGTTCTTCCTCCTTTGATTTTAGTTTCTTAACAGGAAAAGGCAATTTCTTTTGAATCCAATGTTCTCTTTCATTACCATGTTTCTTAGCAATGAAATCTTCTTTAGTGTACTTTTTATTTTTAGCATGCTTTTCAGGTTCATCTTCAACCTCTTCTTTATCAGAAACATCATTCTTATCATTATCTTTATCATGTTCATTACCACTTTCAGTTTCAGCATCAGAAATGGAAATACTATTAGGATCATTAACAGGTTCAGAGGATTCTACAACAGTTTTATGTTTCTTCTTCTTTTTCTTAGAAGGAGCACTAGTTTCTTTAGTTTGTTGAGAATCTTGTTCAACTCTTTTGGGATCCCCTCAGGATATAGAGGATCCTGAGTAGAAACACCACCTCTAGTTGTTACTTCATAAGCATGTTTTTCTTTAGAAGTATTTTTTAACAAGTCATTCTGCACTTTAGTGAGCTGATCAATTTGAGTTTGAACCATATGAAAATGTTTAACAAGCATCTTAACATCATTGGAGGTTCTCCACAATATCATGCAATTTACTAATAGCTTGAGAATTTTCCATTAAATGATTCTCTACTCTCATATTAAAGTTATCTTGCTTAACAACATAATTATTAAATTCATCTAAACATTGATCAGGAGGTTTTGAGTAAGGAATGTCTCCTTTATCAAAGCGTTGAAGAGAATGTATCTCAATTGTGGATGAAGGGGGAGTTATCTTACATAAATCTTCTATGGGAGGTAAATTCTTCACATCTTCAGATTTAATACCTTTCTCTTTAAGAGATTTCTTGGCTTCCTTCATATCTTCATCATTTAATTCAATCATACCCCTCTTCTTCAATATTGGTGTTGGAGTTGGTTCAGGTGTAGTCCAATCATCATGATTTTGGCTTATTCTAGCCATTAATTCTTCAGCTTCGTCTGGAGTTCTTTTCCTGAAAACACAACCAGCACAACTATCCAGGTATGCCCTAGACTCAATGGTTAGTCCACTATAAAATATATCAAGTAAGTCATGCTTTTCCAAATCATATCCAGGCCGAGATCTAAGAAGAGAGCAAAACCTTGCCCAAGCTTCAGGCAATTTCTCTCCATCTTCCTGGTCAAAACTATAAATTTTCTGCAAAGCAATATGTTGAGCACTAGCAGGAAAATATTTCCGAAAGAAAACATCAAGCAAACCATTTGGACTATCAATAGAATCAGGAGGCAAACTATTATACCAAGTTTTAGCATCATCCTTTAATGAGAAAGGAAAAAATTTAGCAACAAAATAAGTACGCTTCTTGATATCATCAGAAAACAAGCTACTCAAAGTAGAAAGCTCATTCATGTGCTCTACAACACTTTCTTTTTAGTACCACAAAAAGGTGTTTTCTCAACAATAGATATATGAGATAAATCAAGAGAAAATCATAATCCTTATCCTTAATGTTTATAGGAGATGTGGCAAATTTAGGATCAGGAGACAGTTTATATCTAACAGCATGTTGTGCAAGAAGCTTTTTAATGTTACTTGCACCAGTAGTAGCATTACATTTATCAATAAAATCATCATCAAGTTCCACATAATCTTCATCAAAATCACTCAGGTGAATTAACAAGTGTAACAGTATTTTCTTTAGGAATTTCAGTATTTTCAATTTGTCTAGACCTAGCAATTGTAGCATCTAGAAAAGGACCTAATGAACCATTATCATCAAGCACAGTAGAAGGGATGGATGAACGGGCGCTGCATGGATAAGAGAACTCATGTAATAATCAAGGCAAGGCATTTGCAGATAATAATAAAACAGTATCCAAGTACTAAATAACCATAGGCATGTGTTCCGTATATAGTCGTACGTGCTCGCAATGAGAAACTTGCACAACATCTTTTGTCCTACCAGCCGGTGGCAGCCGGGCCTCTAGGGAAACTATCGGTAATTAAGGTACTCCTTTTAATAGAGTACCGGAGCAAAGCATTAACACTCCGTGAACACATGTGATCCTCATATCACGCCTTCCCCTCCGGTTGTCCCAATTTCTGTCACTTTGGGGCCTCGGGTTCCGGACAGCAATATGTGTATACAACTTGCAGTAAGATCATAAAACAATGAATATCATCATGAATCAATAACATGTTCAGATCTGAAATCATGGCATTCGGGCCCTAGTGACAAGCATTAAGCATAACAAGTTGCAACAATATCATAAAAGTACCAACAACGGATACTAGGCACCATGCCCAAACAATCTTATGGCTATTACATGAACAATCTCATCCAATCCCTACCATTCCCTTCAGCCTACAACGGGGATTTACTCACACATGGATGGGGGAAACATGGATGGTTGATGGAGAGGCATCGGTGGCGATGATGGCGATGATCTCCTCCAATTCCCCATCCCGGCAGGTGCCAGAACGGAGTTTCTGATCCCGAAAGTAGAGTTTTCGATGGCGGCGGAGTTCTGGATGTCTTCTGGCAAATTGGTCGAACCCCCGTGCGTTTTTAGGTCAAGGGCTTTAAGTAGTCCAGAGGGGAGCGTCGGGGGCTGGCCGAGGCGGCCACACATATGGCGGCGCGGCCTAGGAGCCCACCGTGCCGCCATGTGGTGTGCGCACCTCGTGGCCCCCTCCGTCTCGTCTTCTGGCTCCGTAGGTCTTCTGTGAAAATAGGCCCATTGCAATTATTTCCGGGGATTTTCCTAAAAGTTGATTTTCTGCACAAAAATAAGACACCAGGGCAATTCTGCTGAAAACAACGTTAGTCCGTGTTAGTTGTATCCAAAATACACAAATTAGAGGCAAAACAATAGCAAAAGTGTTCGGAAAAGTAGATACGTTTTGGACGTATCACACCACAGTTTCACACATATCATAGGTCCACATGCAAGATTTGGTGGGGTTCCGGTGCTCCGGCGGTCGTTCTCCCCCTCCTCCCTCCAAAACAGCGGAACGTGTGCCCCGGCGGGTCTACCCCCTAGATTTCTCCGCGCGAGGGTGCACCAAAGTACTTTTTCATTCTTCTAGGTTTGTTTAGTACATATACACATGGATAACCAAGATTGGGACCCTTTGGCACATACACCCGCAGCTCGAGCCATTATCACACGATCGAGGGTGTGCCTGATCTACTAGTTAGGGTTAGGTGTAGGGTTAGGGCTAGGGTTTAGGGTTTAGGGGAGATACTTTTGCACCATTACACCTTGCACCACACTTTCACACATATCATAGGTCCACATGCAAGATTTGGTGGGGTTCCGGTGCTCCGGCGGTCGTTTCCCCCTCCTCCCCCAAAACAATGGAACGTGTGCCCCGGTCTACCCCCTAGATTTCTCCGCGCGAGGGTGCACCAAAGTACTTTTTCATTCTTTTATGTTTGTTTAGTACATATACACATGGATAACCAAGATTGGGACCCTTTGGCACATACACCCGCAGCTGAGTCATTATCACACGATCGAGGGTGCCCGATCTACTGGTTAGGGTTAGGTGTAGGGTTAGGGCTAGGGTTTAGGGTTTAGGGGAGCTACTTTTGCACCATTACACCTTGCACCACACTTTCACACATATCATAGGTCCACATGCAAGATTTTGTGGGGTTCCGGTGCTCCGGCTGGTCGTTCTCCCCTCCTCCCCCAAAACAACGGAACGTGCGCCCCGGCGGGGTCTCTCCCTAGATTTCTCCGCGCGAGGGTGCATCAAAGTACGTTTTCATTCTTTTAGGTTTGTTTAGTACATATACACATGGATAACCAAGATTGGGACCCTTTGACACATACACCCACAGCTACAGCCATTATCACACGATCGAGGGTGTGCCTAATCTACTGGTTAGGGTTAGGTGTAGGGTTAGGGTTTAGGGTTATGGTTTAGGGTTATGGTTAATGTTAGGGATTCCGGTGTTCCGGCGGTCATTCTCCCCGCCTCCCCTCCAAAACTGCGGTTTGTGTGCCCCGACGGGTTCCCTAGATTTCTCCGCGCGAGGTGAACCGGATTGAATCGCACATTTCTTGAAAAGCATGACACATATAGTATTAAATAATACACATTTTGAAAAACAAGTTTAATATAATTTTGAAATAAAACTTAATGTTATTGATAATTAAAATGGAGAAAAAAAGCTTTGCCGTGCATAAGGACACGATCATCACTGACTACTGCATGCCTAGCATGACAGGATACGATCTGCTGAGGAGGGTCAAGGTAAAGAGATTTGCATAGCCTTTATTCTTGCTCTGCTAATTTGAGCATGCATTCATTCATTTCATTGCATGGTACATAAATGAAATGGTAAAATTAAAAAAAAAATCATTGCCGTGCGCAGACGGCAAAGAAGCCTCGCACGGCAAGGGCCGCTCACGCACGGCAAAGAGGCCCCGCACGGCAAAGGCGCTTTGCCGCACGGCAAAGAACGCGCACGGAACGTGCGTGATAAGGATCTCTGGTCGGGATGCGCTCGAGCCACAAACGCCCATCCACGTAGCCGCCGTCTCTTCTCTCGTGTCCACCGCGCCGTCTCGCCCATCCACCGAGCCCGCCCGCCGCCTCGCCCACCGCCACACGCGTCCGCCTTGCCCTGCGCCGCCGCCTCCCGCCACCAGCCACGCCGGCCGCCACCACCCACGCCGCACGCGCCGCCGCCACCACCACGCCGACGCGTCGCCGCGCAGCCACCACCACCGCCCGCAGCGTCGCCGCGCAGCCGCCGCCCCGGGCCCTCCCCTAGCTAGCTGCTGCTGCTCACGACGCCGAGCCATCCCTGCCCCCTGCCCCTGCCGCCCCCTCCTCCACCCGAGCGGCGCCCCCATCTCCTCCACCCGAGCGGCGCCCTCTTCCCCTCCACCGAATCAGGTAGCTCGATTTTTTGGTGAATTATTTAGTAATAATTTTAGTGGTAAAGATTATTTGTTGTAGTAATTTAGTGGCTAATTAATTTTAGTGTATTTAGGGTAGTTCAAATAAATATGCATGCTAATTGTTGTAGTATTTAAGGTAGTTAAAATAAATATGCATGGTAAAATAAATATTCATTTTTCCGCATTTGCAGACGATGTTTTGAGGTGGACACAGGGGCCAACGTTGTCGGGGTGCTTGAGGAGCGTTGCTCAAGGGGACCATTTTACCGGAGGGGATTTTGGAGGGTCGTTGGTCTTCTTCACCGGCTAGTCGATCACGCTTCTCGAGGGCGAGAACTGTCGCCTCTTGTACCTAGTTTTTTTTGTGTCTAGATCACCAAGTCTGCCGCGATACTCAGGCGTCTCTTCCCCAACCGTAAGGGTTACGCAGATAAATATGCATTAGTGGTCTCGCATATTATGAACCGTAACCTTACGACATTTATCGGGATAGTCGTGCGGATGCGTATACTAGTTTATCGGGAGAGACGGTTTTAGCCTCCCTGTTCTCCGATGCACACTCTCCTTTTGCCAGAGATGTCACGGAGAGCAGCGAGGTGCTGCCAAAATTCTGTCTCGGATTGGGTAGAGCTGGGAGAACGTACTCAATCTACGGATCCGGCGGCTGCTAGGAGCCCACCTAGTAGAGTTTCAGGTTGATGCACGCGTAAAATAAAGATATGATGCATTTATTTCCTATTTGATATATAAATGCTATGTTCGTCTGTTTTGTTGCTGATTAGAGGATGGATAATCGTGGCTGGATGTACAATGGAAGAATCAGTCAGTGGAACTATACTGATGAATGGGGAGAAAAGACCGAGCAGTTTGTGGATAGGGCGTTTGCCATCCCTAGTAGACCTATAAGAGTTTGGTGCCCTTGTAGTAAGTGCGCTAACCAAAAGGCACATGACAAGGAAACTATGAGTATGCACCTGATCAAGTTTGGGTTCACACCGTCCTACAAGATTTGGACTTACCATGGAGAAAAGGCAAAGAAACGTGCTAGAAGGAGGTGCGGCAGATTCAACCTAGGGAATATGACACTGGTTTTGATAGGTGCTTAGAAAATTGGCTAATGGTAATGTGCCCGAAAGCCCTCATGTAGAGGTGGAGACACCTCAGGATGCGGAGACAAGTGAGGACCCGGAGGAAAACACAAAGGAGTATTATGAGGCTCTGTTTGCTTCGCAGAAACCCCTACATGAAAATACAGAGGTTACCCAACTAGATGCCATCGCTCGCCTTATGGCCTTGAAGTGCCATAGGAACTTGTGCAGAGATGGGTTCGATGAACTTCTGGTCATCGTAGGCAGCCTTCTGCCGAAAGGGCACCTCTTGCCGCAAAACTTCTACTATTCGACCAAATTGCTCAGTGACCTTAAGATGTCATCTCAGCAGATACACGCTTGTCCAAAGGGATGCATGCTATTCATAGAAGAGAACGCTGACACAAATTATTGCATCAAATGCAATTCCTCTAGGTACTTTGAGGTAGACCGCAATGGTGATGGTCAGAAGAGGCAGACCACGATTGCCAAGAATATCCTCCGCTATCTTCCAGTTCTACCGAGGATCCAGCGGCTCTTCATGACCGAGGATACTGCCCAGCAGATGAGGTGGGCCGTGGAAGGAAATAGATACACCGACAAGATGATACATCCGTCGGATGGTAGTGCATGGAAGAACTTTGTCAAGAAATTTCCACTGAAAGCAGGTGACCCGAGGAGCGTAGCAGTTGCGATATCAACCGATGGGTTCAATCCATATGGTATGTCAGCTGCGACATATAGTTGTTGGCCCGTGTTTGTTATTCCCCTGAACCTCCCCCCTGGCGTCTGTCATGAGATCAGAGAACATGTTTGTGTCGATGATAATCCCAGGGCCCAAATACCCGGGTAAGAACATGAATGTGTACCTGGAACCGCTGGTGGATGACTTGGTTCGTGGCTGGGAAGGTCGCGGGATCCGAACATATGACGCATCAAAGAAGGAGTACTTCGATATGTATGTGTGGTACCACACGTCCCTGCATGACCTGCCAGCACGTGCTTTGTTCTGCGGGTGGTGTACACATGGGAAGTGGCCTTGCCCACAATGCAGGCAGGCCGTGACTTTCTTCTGGCTAAACAAGGGAGGCAAGTATTCATGCTTTGATGAAGCTCGACAGTTCCTTGAGCGGAGGCATGCATACATGAGTGATGTAAAGAGTTTCAAGAAAGGCCGTGTTGTCCGTGGCCCGAAGCCAATTCTGAAGACCGGAATGGAAATCAAGGCCGAGTTAGATGCTCTTCAGCCTAGCCCCGATGGGAATGGTTTCTTGGGATATGGGGAGACACACCAATGGACTCACAAGCCGTGCTTATGGAAGCTCCCTTACTTTGAGTTTCTCGAGCTCCCGCATAACATTGATGTAATGCACACCGAGAAGAATATCAGTGAAGCCATTTGGAGCACGATTGTGGACACCGAGAAGACGAAGGATAACATAAAGGCTCGAATTGATCAAGAAATGTGGTGCGATAGGCCGGAGTTGAACATGCAGCCACCTCATGGTGCCAAAAAAACTTGGACTAAGCCACACGCTCCGTTCTGCCTCACAAAGGCCCAAAAAAGGGAGGTCTTCCAATGGATGAAGGACTCCTTGTTTTTCCCTGAATGCTGATACGTCCCGACGTATCGATAATTTCTTATGTTCCATGCCACATTATTGATGATATCTACATGTTTTATACACATTATATGTCGTATTTATGCATTTTCCGGCACTAACCTATTAACGAGATGCCGAAGAGCGAGTTTTTTGCTGTTTTTAGTTTCAGAAATCCTACAAAGGAAATATTCTCGAATTGGACGAAATCAACGCCCAGGTCCTATTTTTGCACGAAGCTTCCAGACCGAGGGGAAAGGAAGTGGGCCACGAGGCGCCGCCACAACAGGGCGGCGCGGCCCAGTCTTGGCCGCGCTGCCCCTGGCGTGTGGGGCCCTCGTGTGGCCCCCCGCGTTGATCCCTCCGCCTACTTAAAGCCTTCGTCGCGAAACCCCCAGCATCGAGACACGATACGGAAAACCTTTGAGACGCCGCCGCCGCCAATCCCATCTCTGGGATTCAGAGATCACCTCCGCACCCTGCCGGAGAGGGGATTCATCTCCTGGAGGACTCTTCACCGCCATGGTCGCTCCGGAGTGATGAGTGAGTAGTTCACCCTGGACTATGGGTCCATAGCAGTAGCTAGATGGTTGTCTTCTCCTCATGTGCTTCATTGTCGGATCTTGTGAGCTGCCTAACATGATCAAGATCATCTATCTGTAATTCTATATGTTGTGTTTGTCGGGATCCGATGGATAGAGAATACTATGTTATGTTGATTATCAATCTATTACCTATGTGTTGTTTATGATCTTGCATGCTCTCCGTTATTAGTAGAGGCTCCGCTAAGTTTTTGCTCTTAACTCCAAGAGGGAGTATTTATGCTCGATAGTGGGTTCATGCCTCCATTAAATCGGGACAAGGATGATAAAAGTTCTAAGGTTGTGGATGTGTTGCCACTAGGGACAAAACATTGATGCTATGTCCGAGGATGTAGTTATTGATTACATTACGCACCATACTTAATGCAATTGTCTGTTGTTTTACAACTTAATAATGGAAGGGGTTCTATGATAACTGAAGGTGGACTTTTTAGGCATAGATGCATGCTGGATAGCGGTCCATGTACTTTGTCGTAATGCCCAATTAACCACAATATTCATCATATCATGTATGTGCATTGTCATGCTCTCTTTATTTGTCAATTGCCCTAACTGTAATTTGTTCACCCAACATGCTATTTATCTTATGGGAGAGACACTCTAGTGAACTGTGGACCCCATTCATTCTTTTACATCGAATACAATCTATTGCAATACTTGTTCTACTGCTGCAAACAACAATCATCATCCACACTATACATCTAATCCTTTGTTACAAGCAAGCCGAGTGAGATTGACAACCTCACTGCTTCGTTGGGGCAAAGTACTTGTTGTGTTGTGCAGTGTTCCACGTTGGCGCCGGAATTGGTGTTGCGCCGCTACATCCCGCCGCCATCAACCTTCAATGCTTCTTGACTCCTACCGGTTCGATTAAACCTTGGTTTCTTCCTGAGGGAAACTTGGTTGATGTCTACTGGTGCTTCTATTCTTGTAGACAGTGTTGGGCCTCCAAGAGCGAGGTTTGTAGAACAGCAGCAAGTTTCCCTTAAGTGGATCACCCAAGGTTTATCGAACTCGGGGAGGAAGAGGTCAAAGATATCCTCTCATGCAACCCTGCAACCACAAAGCAAGAAGTCTCTTGGTCCCCAACACACCTAATAGGTGCACTAGTTCGGCGAAGAGATAGTGAAATACAGGTGGTATGAATAAATACATAGGAGGAACTACGCTTTGCTGTGGCGGTGTGTGATTGATGGTAATATTGCGAACGCAGAGATGCAGAAACAAGAAACAAGCAATGAGAAAAAGATTTAGAACAAGGCCTAGGATCATACTTTCACTTGTGGACACTCTCAACATTGATCACATAACAAAATAAATAGATAGATGCTAGACTCTACACCCTCTTGTTGGATGATGAACACCACTAACTGTGTAGGATTACAAGAACCCTCAATGCCGGAGTTAACAAGCTCCACAATATTCGATGTTCATGTTTAAATAACCTTAGAGTGCATGACAGATCAACATAACCAAACCAAGTACTAACATAGCATGCACATTGTCACCTTCACACTACGAAAGGAGGAATAGATCACATCAATACCATCATAGCAATAATTAACTTCATAATCTACAAGAGATCACAATCATAGCTTATACCAAGTACTACATGATGCACACACTGTCACCATTACACCCTGCAGGAGGAATAAACTACTTTAATAACATCACTAGAGTAGCACGCAGATATATTGTGATACAAAACACATTGCAATCATAAAGAGATATAAATAAGCACTTCACTACGCCATTCATAACAGTGAATAAGTATTCTGTGAAATATAGCCTAAGAGACCCACACGGTGCACACACTGTCACCTTTACACACGTGGGACAAGGAGTCTCCAGAGATCACATAAGTAAAACCCACTTGACTAGCATAATGACATCTAGATTACAAGCATCATCATATGAATCTCAATCATGTAAGGCAGCTCATGAGATTATTGTATTGCACATAGGACAGAGATTAACCACATAGCTACCGGTACAGCCCGAGCCTCGATGGAGAACTACTCCCTCCTCATGGGAGACAGCAGCGTTGATGGAGATGGCGGTGTCGATGGAGGAGCCTTCCGGGGCACTTCCCCGTCCGGCGGCGTGCCGAACAGAGACTCCTGTCCCCAGATCTTGGCTTCGCGATGGCGGCGGCTCCGAAGGTTTCCGTGGCTTTTCCGTCTCGAAGTTTTAGGTCAGGGACCTTTATAGGCTAAGAGGCGGCGTCGAAGGTCAACGAGGCGACGACACAACGGGGCGCGGCTCCCCTTGGCCGCGCGTGGTCATGTGTGGTGGGCTGTGCCCCTCTCGGCCTCTCTCTGGTGTTCGGATGCTTCCGGATTCTAAGATGTCGGGCGTTGATTTCGTCCGATTCCAAGAATATTTCCTTACTAGGATTTTGAAACCAAAAACAGCGAAAAACAGCAACTGGCCTTTCGGCATCTCGTCAATAGGTTAGTTCCAGAAAATGCATAAATACGACATAAAGTATGCATAAAACATGTAGATATCATCAATAATGTGGCATGGAACATAAGAAATTATCGATACGTCGGAGACGTATCGCATCCCCAAGCTTAGTTTCTGCTCGTCCGAGGTAAACGATAACAAAGATAATTTCTGAAGTGACATGCCATCATAACCTTGATCATACTATTGTAAACATATGTAATGAATGCAGCGATCAAAACAATGGTAATGACATGAGTAAACAAATGAATCATAAAGCAAAGACTTTTCATGAATAGTACTTAAAGACAAGCATCAATAAATCTTGCATAAGAGTTAACTCATAAAGCAATAAATCAAAGTAAAGGTATTGAAGCAACACAAAGGAAGATTAAGTTTCAGCGGTTGCTTTCAACTTGTAACATGTATATCTCATGGATAATTGTCAACATAGAGTAATATAACAAGTGCAATATGCAAGTATGTAGGAATCAATTAATGCACAGTTCACACAAGTGTTTGCTTCTTGAGGTGGAGAGAAATAGGTGAACTGACTCAACATAAAAGGTAAAAGAAAGGCCCTTCGCAGAGGGAAGCATTGATTGCTATATTTGTGCTAGAGCTTTTATTTTGAAAACATGAAACAATTTTGTCAACGGTAGTAATAAAGCATATGTATCATGTAAATTATATCTTACAAGTTGCAAGCCTCATGCATAGTATACTAATAGTGCCCGCACCTTGTCCTAATTAGCTTGGACTACCGGGATCATCGCAATACACATGTTTTAACCAAGTGTCACAAAGGGGTACCTCCATGCCGCCTGTACAAAGGTCTAAGGAGAAAGCTCGCATTTTGGATTTCTCGCTTTTTGATTATTCTCAACTTAGACATCCATACCCGGACAACATAGACAACAGATAATGGACTCCTCTTTAATGCATAAGCAGCAACAATTAATGTTCTCATATGAGATTGAGGATATATGTCCAAAACTGAAACTTCCACCATGATTCATGGCTTTAGTTAGCGGCCCAATGTTCTTCTCTAACAATATGCATGCTCTAACCAATAAAGTGGTAGATCTCCTTACTTCAGACAAGACGGACATGCATAGCAACTCACATGATATTCAACAAAGAGGTTGATGGCGTCCCCAGAAAACATGGTTATCGCACAACAAGCAACTTAATAAGAGATAAAGTGCATAAGTACATATTCAATACCACAATAGTTTTTAGGCTATTTGTCCCATGAGCTATATATTGCAAAGGAGAATGATGGAAATTTTAAAGGTAGCACTCAAGCAATTTACTTTGGAATGGCGGAGAAATACCATGTAGTAGGTAGGTATGGTGGACACAAATGGCATAGTGGTTGGCTCAAGGATTTTGGATGCATGAGAAGTATTCCCTCTCGATACAAGTTTTAGGCTAGCAAGGTTATTTGAAACAAACACAAGGATGAACTGGTGCAGCAAAACTCACATAAAAGACATATTGTAAACATTATAACACTCTACACCGTCTTCCTTGTTGTTCAAAACTCAATACTAGAAAATATCTAGACTCTAGAGAAACTAATCATGCAAACCAAATTTTAACAAGCTCTATGTAGTTCTTCATTAATAGGTACAAGGTACATGATGCAAGAGCTTAAACATGATCTATATGAGCACAACAATTGCCAAGTATCACATTATTCAAGAAATTAAACCATTTACCACATGCGGCATTTCCCGATTCCAACCATACAACAATTTAACGAAGAAGATTCAACCTTCGCCATGAATACTATGAGTAAAGCCTAAGGACATATTTGTCCATATGCAACAGCGGAGCGTGTCTCTCTCCCACACAAGCATGTATTTACTCAGAGAATAAAAATAACAAAATAAAAATAAAAGCACACAGACGCTCCAAGTAAAGTACATAAGATGTGACCGAATAAAAATATAGTTTCAAGAGAAGAAACCTGATAAGTTGTCGATGAAGAAGGGGATGCCTTGGGCATCCCCAAGCTTAGACGCTTGAGTCTTCTTGAAATATGCAGGGGTGACCCACCGGGGCATCCCCAAGCTTAGAGCTTTCACTCTTCTTGATCGTAGTATATCATCCTCCTCTCTTGACCCTTGGAAACTTCATTCACACCAAACTCGAAACAAACTCATTAGAGGGTTAGTGCATAATCAAAAACTCACATGTTCAGAGGTGACACAATCATTCTTAACACTTCTGACATTGCACAAAGCTACTGGAAGGTAATGAAACAAAGAAATCCATCCATCACAGAAAAGAGGCAATGCGAAATAAAAGGCAGAATCTGTCAAAAAACAGTCCGTAAAGACGAATTTTATTGAGGCACCAAACTTGCTCAAATGAAAATTCTCAAATTGAATGAAAGTTGCGTACATATCTGAGGATCACTCACGTAAATTGGCATAATTTTCTGAGTTACCTACAGAAAATTAGGCCCAGATTCGTGACAGCAAGAAATCTGTTTCTGCGCAGTAATCCAAATCTAGTATGAACCTTACTATCAAAGACTTTACTTGGCACAACAATGCAACAAAACTAAGATAAGGAGAGGTTGCTACAGTAGTAACAACTTCCAAGACACAAATATAAAACAAAATACTGTAGCAAAATAAACACATGGGTTATCTCCCAAGAAGTTCTTTCTTTATAGCCATTAAGATGGGCAGCTTTAATGATGCACTCGCAAGAGATAGTATTTGAAGCAAAAGAGAGCATCAAGAGGCAAATTCAAAACACATTTAAGCCTAACATGCTTCCTATGCATAGGAATCTTGTAAATAAACAAATTCATGAATCATAATGCAACAAGCATAGAAAGATAAAACAAGTGCAGCTTCAAGATTTCAGCAAAAAGAGAGGTGTTTTAGTAACATGAAAATTTCTACAACCATATTTTCCTCTCTCATAATAACTTTCAGTAGCAACATGAGCAAACTCAACAATATAACTATCACATAAAGCATTCTTATCATGAGTCTCATGCATAAAATTATTACTCTCCACATAGGCATAATCAATTTTATTAGTTGTAGTGGGAGAAAATTCAACAAAGTAGCTATCATTATTATTCTCATCATCAAATATAGGAGGCATATTGTAATCATAATCAAATTTATCCTCCATAACAGGCGGTACTAAAAGACTAATATCATTATAATCATCATAAATAGGAGGCAAAGCATCATCAAAGTAAATTTTCTCCTCAATGCTTGGGGGACTAAAAAGATCATGCTCATCAAAACCAGCTTCCCCAAGCTTAGAATTTTCCATATCATTAGCAACAATGGTATTCAAAGTGTTCATACTAATATGTTCCATGGGTTTTTTAATTTTCGCATCAAACCATCCATGTCTTAAATCAGAAATAGAATAAGAAGCTCATTGTTCTCCATTATGCCAAACTAGTGTAAACAAGAAACAAAAAGATGCAATTGCAGGATCTAAAGGAAATAGCTTCGAGCACTCACACAATGGCGCCAGAAAAGTACTCTTACCTGGGACCGGAGTATGAGCCTTTACTCTTTCCACTGCAACGAGCTTCAACAGCTTGATGTCTACGGGTGCTTCTATTCTTGTAGACAGTGTTGGGCCTCCAGAGGAGAGGTTTGTAGAACAGCAGCAAGTTTCCCTTAAGTGGATCACCCAGGGTTTATCGAACTCAGGGAGGAAGAAGTCAAAGATATCCCTCTCATGCAACCCAAATCACAAGAAGTCTTTGTCCCCAACACACCTAATAGGTGCACTAGTTCGCGAAGAGATAGTGAAATACAAGTGGTATGAATAAATATAAGCGTAGTAACTGCCAGAAAAGTGCTTGTTGGCGTGTGATTGATGGGTAATATGTGGACAAAGAGAGCGTAAGAAACAACAAACAAGCAAAGCGATACAGTGATTTAGAACAAGGCCTAGGATCATACTTTCACTAGTGGACACTCTCAACATTGATCACATAACAGAATAAATAGATAGATGCTAGACTCTACACCCTCTTGTTGGATGATGAACACCACTAACTGTGTAGGATTACAAGAACCCTCAATGCCGGAGTTAACAAGCTCCACAATATTCGATGTTCATGTTTAAATAACCTTAGAGTGCATGACAGATCAACATAACCAAACCAAGTACTAACATAGCATGCACACTGTCACCTTCACACTACGAAAGGAGGAATAGATCACATCAATACCATCATAGCAATAGTTAACTTCATAATCTACAAGAGATCACAATCATAGCTCACGCCAAGTACTACACGATGCACACACTATCACCATTACACCGTGCAGGAGGAATAAACTACTTTAATAACATCACTAGAGTAGCACGCAGATATATTGTGATACAAAACACATTGCAATCATAAAGAGATATAAATAAGCACTTCACTACGCCATTCATAACGGTGAATAAGTATTCCGTGAAATATAGCCTAAGAGACCCACACGGTGCACACACTGTCACCTTTACACGTGGGACAAGGAGTCTCAGGAGATCACATAAGTAAAACCCACTTGACTAGCATAATGACATCTAGATTACAAGCATCATCATATGAATCTCAATCATGTAAGGCAGCTCATGAGATTATTGTATTGAAGCACATAGGAGAGAGATTAACCACATAGCTACGGTACAGCCCCGAGCCTCGATGGAGAACTACTCCTCTCATGGGAGACAACAGCGTGATGGAGATGGCGGTGGTGTCGATGGAGGAGCCTTCCGGGCACCCGTCCCGGCCATGCGGTCGGAACAGACTCCTGTCCCCCAGATCTTGGCTTCGCGATGGCGGCGGCTCGGAAGGCCGTGCCGTGGCTTTTCCATCTCGAAGTTTTAGGTCGGGACCTTTATATAGCGAAGAGGCAGCGTCGAAGGTCAACGAGGCAACGACACAACGGGGGCGCCCCCTGGCCGCGCCAGGGGTCATGTGTGGTGGGCTCGTGGCCCCCTCCCGCTCTCTCGGGTGTTCGGATGCTTCCGGGGATTCTAAGATGCTTTGGCGTTGATTTCGTCCGATTCCGAGAATATTTCCTTACTAGGATTTCTGAAACCAAAAACAAGCAGAAAACAACTGGCACTTCGCATCTCGTCAATAGGTTAGTTCCAGAAAATGCATAAATACGACATAAAGTATGCATAAAACATGTAGATATCATCAATAATGTAGCATGGAACATAAGAAATTATCGATACGTTGGAGACGTATCAGCGCATCACACCTTCCTCTTGGGGTTCCCAACGGACGTGTCAACTACACGCATCAAGCAAATTTCTGGCCGCTGTTGCCGAGATCAAGACACGCTGCAAGGGGAGTCTCCACAATCCAATCTCTTTACTTTGTTTTTGTCTTGCTTTATTTTATTTACTACTTTGTTTGTTGCATTATATCAAAACACAAAAAAATTAGTTGCTAGCTTTACTTTATTTACTGTCTTGCACTCTATATCAAAAACACAAAAAAATTAGTTACTTGCAATTACTTTATCTAGTTTGCTTTATTTACTACTGCTAAAATGGCCACTCCTGAAAATACTATGTTGTGTGACTTCACAACCACAAATAATAATGATTTCTTATGCACACCTATTGCTCCACTCCGCTACTACAGCAGAATTTTTGAAATTAAACCTGCTTTACTGAATCTTGTTATGCGAGAGCAATTTTCTCGTGTTAGTTCTGATGATGCTGCTGCCCATCTCAATAACTTTGTTGAATTATGTGAAATGCAAAAGTATAAAGATGTAGATGGTGACATTATAAAATTAAAATTGTTTTCTCATTAAGAGGAAGAGCTAAAGATTGGTTGCTATCTCTGCCTAAGAATAGTATTGATTCATGGACTAAATGCAAGGATGCTTTTATTGGTAGATATTATCCCCCTGCTAAAATTATATCTTTGAGAAGTAGCATAATGAATTTCAAGCAATTAGATAATGAACATGTTGCTCAAGCAGGGGAAAGAATGAAATCTTTGGTTAAAAATTGCCCAACCCATGGACTGACTACTTGGATGATCATCCAAACCTTTTATGCAGGACTGAATTTTTCTTCGCGGAACCTATTAGATTCAGCTGCTGGAGGTACCTTTATGTCCATCACTCTTGGTGAAGCAACAAAGCTCCTTGATAATATGATGATTAATTACTCTGAATGGCACACGGAAAGAGCTCCACAAGGTAAGAAGGTAAATTCTGTGGCGAAGAAACCTCTTCCTTGAGTGATAAGATTGATGCTATTATGTCTATGCTTGTGAATGATAGGACTAATGTTGATCCTAATAATGTTCCTTTAGCTTCATTGGTTGCCCAAGAAGAACATGTTGATGTAAACTTCATTAAAAATAATTTCAACAACAATGCTTATCGGAACAATTCTGGTAATAACTATAGGCCATATCCTTATAATAATGGTAACGGTTATGGTAATTCTTATGGGAATTCTTACAACAATAATAGGAACACACCCCCTGGACTTGAAGCTATGCTTAAAGAATTTATTAGTACACAAACTGCTTTTAACAAATCTGTTGAGGAAAAGCTCAATAAAATTGATATTCTCGCTTCTAAGGTTGATAGTCTTGCCTCTGATGTTGATCTTTTGAAATCGAAAGTTATGCCTAATGAGGATATTGAAAATAAAATTGTTACTACAGCAAATGCCATCAAGTTAGAATTAATGAGAATATAAGATTGATGGCCGAATTGCATGCTAGGTGGGAGAGAGAAAATGAAAACTAGCTAAAGAGAATAATAAGCTAAAGTTTGACTATTACCACCACTAGTAATGATAATGATTCACATGTTTGCACCTCCTACTATCAATGGTAAAATAATTGGTGTTGGCAATGTTTCTACTCCTAGTGCAAAGCGTGCAAAATTGCCTGAAACTGTTAAAACTGCTGAAATTTTTTCCAACATTGGGGATGATGATCCCATTGCTTTAGATTGTAATGGTTTGGATTTTGATGATTGCCACATCTCTGAAGTTATAAAGTTCTTACAAAAACTTGCTAAGAGTCCCAATGCTAGTGCTATAAACTTGGCTTTCACAAAACATATTACAAATGCTCTCATAAAAGCTAGAGAGGAGAAACTAAAACTTGAAACTTCTATTCCTAGAAAGCTAGAGGATGGTTGGGAGCCCATCATTAAGATGAAGGTCAATAACTTTGATTGTAATGCTTTATGTGATCTTGGTGCAAGTATTTCCGTTATGCCTAAGAAAATTTATAATATGCTTGACTTGCCACCATTGAAAAATTGTTATTTGGATGTTAATCTTGTTGATAATGCTATAAAGAAACCTTTGGGGAGAGTTGATAATGTTTGCATTACCGTTAACAATAACCTTGTCCCCGTTGATTTTGTTGTCTTGGATATTGAATGCAATGCATCTTGTCCCATTATATTGGGAAGACCTTTTCTTCGAACTGTTGGTGCTACCATTGATATGAAGGAAGGTAATATTAAATATCAATTTCCTCTCAAGAAAGGTATGGAACACTTTCCTAGAAAGAGAATGAAGATACCTTTTGATTCTATTATTAGAACAAGTTATGATGTTGATACTTCGTCTCTTGATAACACTTTATACACTTTCTGCGCCTAGCTGAAAGGCGTTAAAGAAAAGCGCTTATGGGAGACAACCCATGTTTTTACTACAGTATTTTTTTTTATATTTGAGTCTTGGAAGTTGTTTACTACTGTAGCAACCTCTCCTTATCTTAGTTTTGTGCATTGTTGTGCCAAGTAAAATCTTTGATAGTAAGGTTCATACTAGATTTGGATTACTGCTAAACAGATTTCTTTGCTGTCACGAATTCGACCTGCCTCTGTAGGTAGCTCAGAAAAATATGCCAATTTACTTGCGCGTGATCCTCGATATGTACGCAACTTTCATTCAATTTGGGAATTTTCATTTGGCAAGTCTGGTGCCTCAATAAATCCATCTTTACGGACTGTTCTGTTTTGACAGATTCACTTTTATTTCGCATTGCCTCTTTTGCTATGATGGATGAATTTCTTTGTTTCATTGATGTCCAGTAGCCATGCAATGTCCAAGTGTTAAGAATGATTATGTAACCTCCGAATATGTGAATTTTTATTATGCACTAACCCCTCTAATGAGTTGTTTCGAGTTTGGTGTGGAGGAAGTTTAAGGATCAAGAGAGGGAAATGATGCAATATGATCAAGGAGAGTGAAAGCTTGTTATCCCGTGGTTCATCCCCGCATATTTTAAGAAGACCCATGCGTTTAAGCTTGGGGATGCCCAAGGCATCCCCTTCTTCATCGACAACATTATCGTGTTTCTCCCGAAACTATATTTTTATTCCATCACATCTTATGTGCTTGGCTTGGAGCGTCTGTTTTTGTTTTTGCTTTGTTTGAATAAAATGGATCCTAACATTCATTGTGTGGGAGAGAGATACGCTCCGATGTTGCATATGGACAAGTATGTCCTTAGGCTTTACTCATAGTATTCATGGCGAAGGTTGAATCTTCTTCATTAAATTGTTATATGGTTGGAATTGGGAAATGCTACATGTAGTAATTCTAAAAATGTCTTGAATAATTTGATAATTGGCAATTGTTGTGCTCATGTTTAAGCTCTTGCATCATATACTTTGCACCTATTAATGAAGAAACACCTAGAGCTTGACAAATTTGGTTTGCATATTTGGTCTCTCTAAAGTCTAGATAATTTCTAGTATTGAGTTTTAACAACAAGGAAGACGGTAGAGTCTTATAATGTTTACAATATGTCTTTTATGTGAGTTTTGCTGCACCGGTTCATCCTTGTGTTCGTTTCAAATAACCTTGCTAGCCTAAACCTTGTATCGAGAGGGAATACTTCATGCATCCAAAATTCTTGAGCCAACCACTATGCCATTTGTGTCCACCATACCTACCTACTACATGGTATTTCTCCGCCATTCCAAAGTAAATTGCTTGAGTGCTACCTTGAAAATTTCCATTCTTTACCTTTGCAATATATAGCTCATGGGACAAATAGCCTAAAAACTATATTGGTATTGAATATGTACTTATGCACTTTATCTCTTATTAAGTTGCTTGTTGTGCGATAACCATGCTTCTGGGGACGCCATCAACTACCTTTGTTGAATATCATGTGAGTTGCTATGCATGTCCGTCTTGTCTAAGAGAGAGAGTTGCTACTTTAATGGTTAGAGCATGCATATTGTTGGAGAACATTGGGCCGTTAACTAAAGCCATGAACCATGGTGGAAGTTTCAGCTTTGGACATATATCCTCAACTTCATGTGAGAACACTAATTGTTGATACATGCTTATGCATTAAAGAGGAGTCCATTATCCTTTTGTCCATGTTGTCCGGTATGGATGTCTGGTTGAGAATAATCAAAAGCGAGAAATCCAAAATGCGAGCTTTCTCCTTAGACCTTGTACAGGCGGCATGGAGGTACCCCTTTGTGACACTTGGTTGAAACATGGCATGCGATCCGGTAGTCCAAGCTAATTAGGACAAGGTGCGGCACTATTAGTATACTATGCATGAGGCTTGCAACTTGTAAGATATAATTTACATAATACATATGCTTTATTACTACCGTTGACAAAATTGTTTCTTGTTTTCAAAATAAAAGCTCTAGCACAAATATAGAAATCGATGCTTTCCTCTTTGAAGGACCTTTCTTTTACTTTTATGTTGAGTCAGTTCACCTATTTCTCTCCACCTCAAGAAGCAAACACTTGTGTAACTGTGCATTGATTCCTACATACTTGCATATTGCACTTGTTATATTACTCTATGTTGACAATTATCCATGAGATATACATGTTATAAGTTGAAAGCAACCGCTGAAACTTAATCTTCCTTTGTGTTGCTTCAATGCCTTTACTTTGATTTATTGCTTTATGAGTTAACTCTTATGCAAGACTTATTGATGCTTGTCTTTAAGTACTATTCATGAAAAGTCTTTGCTTTATGATTCAGTTGTTTACTCATGTCATTACCATTGTTTTGATCGCTGCATTCATTACATATGCTTACAATAGTATGATCAAGGTTATGATGGCATGTCATTCCGAAATTATCTTGTTATCGTTTACCGGCTGACGGACGAGGAACTAAGTTGGGAATGCTGACATCCTCAGACGTATCGATAATTTCTTATGTTCCATGCCACATTATTGATGATATCACATGTTTTATACACATTATATGTCGTATTTATTCATTTTCCGGCACACCTATTAACGAGATGCGAAGGCAGTTCTGTTTTCTGTTTTTGGTTTCAGAAACCCTACAAAGGAAATATTCTCGGAATTGGAAGAAATCAACGCCCAGGGTCCTATCGAAGCTTGAAGACCGAGGGGAAAGGAAGGGGCCACGAGGCGCCGCCACAACAGCGGCGCGGCGGTCTTGGCACAAGGCCCTGCGTGTGGGGCCCTGTGGTTTCCGCGTTGCCCTTCCGCCTACTTAAAGCCTTCGTCGCGAAACCCCCTATGAGAGCGACGATACGGAAAACCTTCCAGAGACGCTGCCGCCGCCAATCCCATCTCGGGGGATTCAGGAGATCACCTCTGGCACCCTGGAGAGGGGATTCATCTCCCGGAGGACTCTTCACCGCCATGGTTGCCTCGGAGTGATGAGTGAGTAGTTCACCCTGGACTATGGGTCCATAGCATAACCTAGATGGTTGTCTTCTCCTCATGTGCTTCATTGTCGGATCTTGTGAGCTGCCTAACATGATCAAGATCATCTATCTGTAATTCTATATGTTGTGTTTGTCGGGATCAGATGGATAGAGAATATTATGTTATGTTGATTATCAATCTATTACCTATGTGTTGTTTATGATCTTGCATGCTCTCTGTTATTAGTCTCTGGCCAAGCTTTTGCTCTTAACTCCAAGAGGGAGTATTTATGCTCGAGTGTGGGTTCATGCCTCCATTAAATCTGGGACAGTGACAGAAAGTTCTAAGGTTGTGGATGTGTTGTTGCCACTAGGGATAAAACATTGATGCTATGTCCGAGGATGTAGTTATTGATTACATTACGCACCATACTTAATGCAATTTTGTTGTTTTACAACTTAATACTGAAGGGTTCGGATGATAACCGAAGGTGGACTTTTTAGGCATAGATGCATGCTGGATAGCGGTCTATGTACTTTGTCGTAATGCCCAATTAAATCTCACAATATTCATCATATCATGTATGTGCATTGTCATGCTCTCTTTATTTGTCAATTGCCCGACTGTAATTTGTTCACCCAACATGCTATTTATCTTATGGGAGAGACACCTCTAGTGAACTGTGGACCCCGGTCCATTCTTTTACATCGAATACAATCTATTGCAATACTTGTTCTACTGTTTTATGCAAACAATCATCATCCACACTATATATCTAATCCTTTGTTACAGCAAGCCGGTGAGATTGACAACCTCATTGTTTCGTTGGGGCAAAGTACTTTGGTTGTGTTGTGCAGGTTCCACGTTGGCGCCGGAATCCTGGGTGTTGCGCCGCACTACATCTCGCCGCCATCAACCTTCAACGTGCTTCTTGACACTGGTTCGATTAAACCTTGGTTTCTTACTGAGGGAAACTTGCTGCTGTGCGCATCACACCTTCCTCTTGGGGTTCCCAACGCACGTGTCAACTACACGCATCGCGCACCCAACTGGATGAGGGGTCTGAACATTGAAACGTTGCGAGTACAAGGACTGAAGAGTCATGACTACCACATATGGCTTGAGCGGATAATGCCGGTGATGATTCGAGGCTATGTCCCTGAGAAGACTTGGCGAGTGCTAGCGAGGTTGAGTTTTTTCTTCCGCCAGATTTGTGCTAGGGAGTTAGACACTAAAGTGATTGAGAAGCTGGATGAAGAGGCACCCGTGTTGCTTTGCGATCTGGAGAAGATCTTTCCTCCAGGGTTTTTTAATCCGATGCAACACATGATCCTGCACCTCGCGGAGGAATGCTTAAAGGGGGGGCCGAATTGGGGCCGTTGGCAGTTTGGTCCCGAGAGAGAAACACAAAAGCTTCGTCAAATGACTGGCAATAAATGCAAGATCGAAGCATCCATAGCCGAGGCAGTCCTGAACGTGGAGGTGGCAAACTTCACCACTAAGCACTATGATCCCAACATTCCCACAAAGCACAACCCGGTCCTCCGTTACAATGCCGCCAACAATGAAGAAGTACCCAAGCTTAGCATCTTCGTGGGGCTTGGTGGCAAGTCAAGTGGCTCGAAGCCGTACAGAACGGACCTGCAGGAGCGGACCTTGATCCACTCGTATGTCTTAAACACCATGGTCGAAGTGAAGCCGTACATCGAGTAAGTGCGAACCATTTAATTATTCGCAAACATTCACTCGTATGTTCGTGGCTAACTCTTCCTCTTTTCATCGGTATAGGAAATTCAAGGCTATACATTGGAAGAATACCCACAGGGAGCCTACCCCGGAAGAATCCAAGCAAATTTTCGATAAGGGCGGCGGTTTCGGTTTCAGTAGCTGGTTTTGTAATTTGGTACTATTCTATCCAAATTAGCTAGCACTTCCGACATTTATCGGTCATTTCTCGTTCTAAACTTCTCGTGCTAAACTTGTAGGCAAGAACTGACAAAGAGATGAAGTCAGAGCTAAGAAAAATTGCTAGGGGCTTTGACCATTCCCTCGAAGCGTTCAACTCCTATGACGTGAACGGGTATCGCTTCCAGACCCATAAATACACAACAAGCCGGCCCAACGCGAAGACAATAAATAGTGGGGTGGTATGTCAAGGTGATGATGGGCTCCATTACTATGGAAGAGTCGAGGGTATATACGAGCTGAATTACGGGTTTCACAAAGGGCTAAATCCCGTCGTCTTCAAATGCCATTGGTTTGACCCACGTCGGGTGAGACGGGATCCTGAAATTGGGTTGGTCGAAGTTGAAAGGAACTCTGTTTATAAGGGAGAGGATGTGTACATCTTGGCTACCCAGGCCTTTCAAGTATTCTATCTCCCGTACGCGTGCAAAACCCGACAAAACGTCTACATGGATGGGATGTTGTGATGACGGTGCCTTCACGCAATAGGCCGCCCCCGCCAAACAAGGACGATTACCGCCGCGTAGACCCCTCAGCAAAGAGTGTCGAGTTTTATCAGGAAGAAGGGCTCCCCGGCCATTTCACAATCGGCTTGCCGACTATCGATGACATGGTCGTAGACGATGAACAAGAAGATGCGGGCATGGATGGAGACAATGCAGAAGATGAAGCTGAGGATGTTTGTGCCCCGGAAGACCTGAGTTTGCTCGAGGCGTTCAGAGCAGGGATTGACCTCGATGCAGATGGACCACCTCCAGGTTTCATTGATGATTATTGGTTCGCCGAGCCTGATGACGATGAGGAGACACGCGGTCCAATCACGGATGGCGACACAGGCTACTGATCTATGTAGTAGTAATTGTGAGGCTAGCCTATTTGTAATAACTCCGTGTAATAGAGATTGTCTAGCTAGGTTATTTGTAAGAACTCCGTGCTATGTTTGAGAGAACTCTATGCTAGCTATTTGTTGCTTCCACTAATTAATGTTCATCTATTTGCATTATTGTTGCTTTCATTAATGTTCATCTACTTATATTTCTGTTGCTTTCACTAATATTTATCTCTTTACAATATTGCGTACTAATAAACCACTCTCTTCATTTGTGTTTGCAGGTGATTGAAGCATGCCGCCAAAAAAAAGGTGGCGGTCTTAAAAAGAAGCTCAAGGACTTGGTAGGTGTAGGGACTTCGAGGCGGGGCCGAGCTACTACCCCCCCTCCTAGCCCCCCTCCCGTCGCTCCCCCAGTGCGACCGCGTAGGAAGAATCCGACGCGGGTACTCACTCCTAGTCCTAGCCCTCCCGTAGCCGATGATGATGATGAGGTGGAGGCGAGTGAGGAGGACCAGAGCACCATGGGGGTGGGGAGGACCAGGAGCTACGGGGGTGAGGAGGACCAGGAGGAGGATGGGGAGGACCAGGAGGAGGAGGGGGACGAGGAGGACCTCTCGGAGGATGAGGGGTTGGGGAACTTAGTGTTCGATCCTGATCCAAGCCTAGAGTGGTGTGAGCCGGAGGATTACCAGTACGTTCCAGCTGTGGAGAGGCTGAGGCCACGTGATAGGAAGCCATATCGGCGTGGGATAACACAGCTCCCCGCGCTGAAGGACTGGCGCTACAGGCATGTTGTTCTAGAGCCCTATGGAAGGAGGTACATGTTAATTTTTGGCATTTCGTTATCGCAATTTTGTCATTATCAAAATTATTATCACATACATATTGATGTTGTCGTTTCATGGTGCAGCTCGTTCAAGTATGAAGACCCGTCGCAGAGACCGCCACGTGGGTACTCGAACATCCTTGGGGGCCTACTTAGAAGGTATTTCCCTGGGATAGTCAATCTCCCTACTGGTGGCTGCGACGTAGCTTGGAGGTGGGCGCACTACAGCCTCGCGGAAGATCCTCTTGGCCGCGGCACCGCGGCGGATTTGGTTGTTGCCAAATTCTGGGTACGTGACTTTTGACTTCTTACCATTCATACACTCTCCTTGGTTGACAGTACGTGCACTAATGCCACTTGTTTTACCTATTCTTGTAGCAGTGTTGGGCCTCCAAGAGCAGAGGTTTGTAGAACAGCAGCAAGTTTCCCTTAAGTGGATCACCCAAGGTTTATCGAACTCGGAGGAAGAGGTCAAAGATATCCCTCTCAAGCAACCCTGCAATCACGATACAAGAAGTCTCTTGTGTCCCCAACACACCTAATACACTTGTCAGATGTATATGTGCACTAGTTCGGAAGAGATAGTGAAATACAAGTAATATGGATGTATATGAGTGGTAATAACAATCTGAATAAAATATGGCAGCGAGTAAACATGCAGAACAGTAAATAAACGGAGATTCGATGTTTGGAAACAAGGCCTAGGGATCATACTTTCACTAGTGGACACTCTCAACATTGATCACATAATAAAACCACTCTACACTCTTTTGTTGGATGATGAACACCACTAATTGCGTAGGGCTACAAGAGCACCTCAATGCCGGAGTTAACAAGCTCCACAACATTCGATGTTCATATTTAAATAACCTTAGAGTGCATGATAGATCATTGCAATTACACCAAGTACTAACATAGCATGCACACTATCACCATCACACTATGAAGGAGGAATAGATCACATCAATACTATCATAGCAATAATTAACTTCATAATCTACAAGAGATTACAATCATAACCTACGCCAAGTACTACATGATGCACACACTGTCACCATTACACCATGGAGGAGGAATAGACTACTTTAATAACATCACCAGAGTAACACATAGATGAATAGTGATACAAAGCTCATATGAATCTCAATCATGTAAGGCAGCTCATGAGATCATTGTATTGAAGTACATGGGAGAGAGATTAACCACATAGCTACAGTGACAGCCCTTAGCCTCGATGGAGAACTACTCCCTCCTCATGGGAGACATGGCGTTGATGAAGATGGCTGTGGTGTCGATGGAGATGCCTTTCGGGGGCACTTCCCCGTCCCGCGGAGGTTTCGAGCTCCCCCGGATCTTGGCTTCGGCGATGGCGGCGTCTGGAAGGTTTCTCGTACCGTGGCTTTTCCGTACGAGGTTTTAGGTCGAGGGAGGCTTAAATAGGCGAAGAGGCGGGTCGAGGGCCGACGGGCAGCCACACAGGGGCCGGGCCCTGCCGCCCAATATCCGTAGCCCCCGTGGCCCCCTCCGTGGCTCTCGGGTGTTGGAAGCTTCGTGGAATTCTAAGATGCTGGCGTTGATTTCGTCCGATTCCGAGAATATTTCCTTACTAGGATTTCGAAACCAAAAACAGCAGAAAACAAGCTGGCCCTTCGGCATCTCGTCAATAGGTTAGTTCCGGAAAACGCATAATAATGACATATAAGGTGTATAAAACATGTGAGTATCATCATAAAAGTAGCATGGAACATAAGAAATTATAGATACGTTTGAGACGTATCATACCCCTTGTTTTACCTATGTGCATGGTTGCAGAAATACTTCAAGAGGGCCGAGGGCAAGGAGAATGCGTGCGATGATGTCCTACACCAGCTTGCAAGGAAGAGGGTGACTGGCATGCACTACGAGGCACGTGTTCAATGCGTCCGCGACTGGCACGCCGACCGCTTCGTCCACATGACTAAGGAGGACGCTCGCGACACGCTCATGCAGCCGTGGCAGTACATGCAGGTATTTGCATTTATGTGTTATTGATTTCTTTATCGCCATGTAGTTTATTTTACCATAATGGGTTTATCTTGTGCATGTAGAACCCTCCTCAGTACGTCGGCAACGACGAGAGGTGCTTTCTTGCGATGGTCATGTGGTGGACATGCCCCCAGTACCTCAAGAAGCACGAGGAGGGCAAGATGTTGGGGGGTGACCCCCGGTATGCCAAAGGCATGCCAAACCGGATGGTTTGAGCTATCAAGATACCGGTTTAAAGATTATTCCGGGCTGTGAAGCTAAGCTTTTGGCTAAGTAAATCTATACCGGTATCCCCAGAGGGGTATACCGGAATGAGCTAAGAAGGTACCGGATTAAGTCTGGCTTCCACAGCAGCAGCACGTCGGCAAGGCCTTGGTCAAAGATTCTCTAAGGTGCTGGGGACGAGAGATGAGCGAAGAGCTTTAATCGAAGCTCTGAGGCAAAAGCAGATGATGACGTAAAAGGTACCGGAGGATGTCACCGCTCCTGATTAAAGACATACCGGCGTCACCGGTAGCCAAAGAGGCTTTGTAAAGTAGTTTGTCTAGTCAAAGATGCCATTAGGGTTTCCTAGGGTTTCTTCCCCTGTAAGCCACCCTCTCCCCTATATAAGGAGAGGGGGCACACCCCATCGCGGGCATACGCTATCCTGTATCCAGAAACCTGTAACTTTGTATGATCAAGAAATAGAGATCTAGAGGTGAAATAGTTCTTGTGTTCTTCTTCTTGTTTCGCTACCCTTGGTTGTGTTCTTGAGGAAAGCATCCGGAAGTTCGTCCAATCTTATCACAAACCCTCCCCCGAATCCTCTAGCGCACATTCGGCCCCAACTCAAGCCATCCCATGGCATCTGTGCCATTCACCACGACGACGATTGGCGCCAGCCGGTGGGGGCCGGCCCGGTGCGCTCTTGGAGTTCATATTCGGGCATCCTCGACATCAACGGCGAGCGCACGGTGTCCGCGCTCGTGCAGCGCATCTACTCCATGGACTTCATCAACGACAACACGGGCTACTTCTCCAACGGAGGTAAGTTCCCAAAGAGCCGGCAGCGTCATCGAGTTCGGGAGCCTTACGTCTACTGACACCGTCCCCGAGCGCCCGATGCCTCTCGCCGATGCGGAGGCTCACGGACCACGCCAAGGTCTGCGCTTCGCGGTGGCCATGCAGCCATTGGCGTCGAGGAATGCGGTGGTTGGCGTGGCACTGACGCCGGCAAGGGCTGCGGCGGAAGGCGGCCCCGGGCCAGACGAAGTCCACAGCGCCTTACGACCAGCCGCCGTAAGCGCGACCGGCGGGCTGCGGGGGCATGCTGCGGCATACCCAGGAGACTCCTCTCCAGCGGCCATGAACGTGATGGCGCGCCCATCGTGAAGAACCTCGACCCGGCAGCGGCTCGAGCGGAGCTGGAGAGCTGCTGTGACGCTCTCGCGAGGCCTTGGACATCATCCAGACCTTGTGTGAGCTAAACCTAACCCTACGTGAGTATAACGCTGCCCATGGCTTTGCTTACAGTGACGCTCAGACTCCAAGGATACGAACCGCCTTAGAGCTCGCAATCTGATCATCGTCTGCGTAAGGAAGTTCTTGTAGGAAAAGTACCTACGCATCTTTGAGCATTGTAAGAGAAACCTAAGTATAGTAGCCGGGATATAAAACCATAAAAGCTGCTAGGGCTGCAGTAGAGCTGTGTGAATCGCTTTCCCCAGGAGTCACCTTAGCAAAACAACGAGAATCGTGTTAGGGAGTTGCTTGACATGATTCGGGAACAAAATGCGAACTTGCTAGAGAAAACAAAGCTGCGGCTTCAAAATACGTCGTTCTACAAAGAATGCGGAAGCAAGTCCCATGGGCGAGCATCGTCCCCAATCAGGACAAGAGAAAGAAAAAAGAAATGAATGAGTAACAAGTGGCTGTGTATGCGATCGGTGCTTGCCCGAGAAAACAACAAACCAGAGTGATGAGCGGTAGAAAAAACCAAGGAGCAGCGCGGTTATGCGGAAGGGCTACGCTAGGAAAGATTATCTTAGGTAGAAGAAAGCGTTGAAACATAACAATGAGCAATGTATGAAGAGGAGGAAATACCTCCGCCAAGATACACGGCAGAGCAAGGGCACGGTGCAGACAGTTACGATGAAGGTGACTCGAAGTGAAAGAATTGCAACCTCTAAGACCTAGGGGAAAGATGCCTACCAGGCCGGGATGCGAAATACAAATTTGGATAGGGTATACTTATCTGAAATGATCGAGGCAAAAGGTCCTCCTAGCCCCAAATGCTTTGGGCCACGGATCATGAAAGATGAACCACCGGTTCGCAACTTCATGTTGCCCCGGGACACAAAAACGTATGATGGCACCACCAAACCGGAAGATTGGCTTGGGGACTATGTGACTGCAGTTTATGTTGCTGAGTAGGCGGAGGAAGCTAGCAACGAGGCGGAGGGAGAGCATTTGAGCGTGGAGGTGTACCATCTTTCCTGGTAGGATAGGCACGCATGCAGCTAAACAACTTGCCCCGGCGGGAAGTATAAATGGGCGGCTAGACTTTGAGGAAGCCTCATAGGCAGCTTCGAGCCTTCACCGGCTAGCTGGTGGACAACCTGTTTGTGTGTGTGGCAGAAAAACAGGCCGGGTACTCAGCTGGTGGAATTTATGAAGCTCTTGTGAAGGAGTAATCGAGGCACAGGCCATTGCTTGGTTTTGCAATGGGTGCAGAAGAGGTTCACCGTTGTGGCAAAGCTGCAGAGAAGCATGCCCACAACCTTGGCGGAAATGATACGTGTGGCAGATAGCTACGCATTGGGAGACCCAATGCAACCGGCGGCCACAAGCTGAGCCGGAGCGGACAAACCAACCTCGGCGGCGCCAGAGCGTGCGGGATAACCGGCTGCAACAAAAGAGGGAAGATTTTCAGGATGATAGAAGATACGGGCAGCAAAGTGGCGCGGTGCAAGATAACTCAGCGCCAGTGACGGAGGCAAAAAACCGGATCGCGGCCATGGCGGGGTCTAAAAAACAAAGGGTTGAAAAAGAGAAAGAAGCGTGGGGCGAGAAAAAGGTGGCAAGAACCACAAATTACACCATGGAATCGGCAATGGAACAACCATGGGTTTCACTCAGAATCGTCGAAGCCGGCGAACCATTTGACAAAAGATTGTTCCTGGATCAAGCACTTGATGCTGAGAGGTGCGGCAAAAGATGCGCAAGCACAAGGCTGTACGATACTACCGCGTCGCGAGGACATGTTGCGACAACAATTACCACCGCCACCAGCACGGAGCAAACGCTCTCTGAAGTCACGTTCAGCCAAACAGTGAAAACACAAACAAGTGTCAGTTGAAATAAACATGTTCTTACTTCACCATGGGCTTTTGGGCAGGCTCTTCTTGCACCCGATCAGGTTATGTCTTTGTGTTGTGTTTATTCTTTGACCAACTAACAATAAAACATGCCATGCGTTCATGGAAATGACTTGATGATGCAGCAGTTCTAAGCTCCCATGATGTGATGGGATGGGGAAATGCTGGTGAACAAGGATCTTAGAAGACAACTGCCAAATCGTTCTCTCTCAGGTGTGTGACCAATCATGCCTTGAGCAGTGATATCAAGTGAAGTTCAGCAAAGTGTTGATATACAATGGAAGCAGTATAAATATCATGTACCGGCACACCATGCGTGCGCTTGGAATAACAGGAAACATGTTGCAGCCAACTCACACTACTTTCCACGGAATCGTTCCGGGGCTGTCATGTTCGCCCATGGGAAAAGTCCGGGTGGATGTGCCATTCGGAGGACGTGACAGTGCCGGGTGGAAAACCTTACGTTCGAGGGTGTTGGATCTAGACGGTCCTTACCATGCTTGTTGGGGAGGCAGGCATTGGCGGCGTTTATGGCCTCACTCATACGGCGTATCTCAAGATGAAGATGCCGGCACCTCGTGGACCCTTAACTGTGGTGGGAAACTACAAAGTCTCACTGGAAACTGCTTCCGCCGGATCAAATCTGGCAGAATCGCTGGTGATTGCAGAGGAAAAAAGAAGGATGCAAACTGCGGTTGCGCTGGCTCACTCCTCACAGTTGAGCTTAGCGGCAATGAGTGGCAACTTGGAGGCACGCTGCGTTCAAGCAGCTTGAGGAGACAAGGAACATTGTCCTGGATCCGGCCATATCTGAGCGTACCGTTCGTGTCGGTGCTGGCTTTGAGTGAAGGCATAGGAAAGCGCGATCATCAACTTCCCCTCCCCGTGAGAATTGGAATTTCTTTGCTGGTCTGCGATGACTTGGTAGGTGTTTCGAGGGGAGTTGGGTGAGCACTCTACGAATGTTCGGAAGGATGCGAAGCCGATGCAACAACCTTACGCCGGTTCGCTGAAGACAGGAGAAAAATCATTGGAGAAGAAGTGACAAAGTTGTTGGTTGCGGTTTCATCGTGGAAGTACGCATGCGGTGGCTAGCCAATCGGTCTTTGGTCGAAGAAAAAGAAGAAGACATTCAAAGGTGTAGGCGCATGCCTCAACTACACCAACTGAACAAGGCTTGCAGAAAGATTCTTCCTTGACCCGGATCGATCGAGGTGATTGATTCTGCTAACTTTGTTGTGAGCTATTGTCTTTCCTGGATGCTTATTCCGGTTTCCATCAAATTCCCCTGAAAAAGGAAGATCAAATAAAAACTGCGTTCATTACCCCGCACGGGGCTTATTGCTATGTCACTATGCCTTTCGGTTTGCGCAACGCTGGTGCAACGTACCAGCGCTGTATGCAAAAATGCTTGTTTGATCAAATCGGAAAAAATGTGCAAGTCTATGTGGACGATGTCGTGATAAAAACTAAGGTAAAAGAAACCTTGATCGATGATCTAAAGCAAACGTTTGATAACCTGAGGGTTCGGATGAAACTTAATCCCCGACAAAATGTACCAACCCGGTGTCCCTAGCAGGTAGTGCCCAGCTTTACGGTTCAAGCCAGGAATCGAGGTGAATCGGTAAAAATTCAGGCCATCGAGAGAATGACTATACGCGAGTCTCAAAGATGTGCAAAAGTTTACCGGAAGCTTGGCATCGCTAAGCCGGTTCATAAACGAGATTAGGAGAAAAGGCTCTACCGCTCTATGCATTGATGAAAAAATATGATACCTTCGATACCGGACCCCTCAAGTGTTAGCATCATTCAAGAGCTAAAAATAATCTTTGTACTTATTGTAGGTATTAACCCTTCTCTAGAAGAGGCCCATCTTGTTGTACATAACGACAACAAATAGGGTCGTGAGTGTTGTGGTTGTGGTGGAAAGAGAAGAGGAAGGAAAAATCGTTCAGAGGCCGGTGTACTACCTGAGCGGGTGCTCTCCCTCTCAAAACAAAACTACCCTCACTTCCAGAAAATGACCTATGGCGTGTTCATGGCCATGATACGTCCATTTTGCATCACTATTTTATATCATTATTTGATGTTATTCATTGATATATTTCATATTTGGAGATGATACTTATGTTATTTCATCTATTTTGCATGTTTCATGATTATTTGGGGATCGCGCACCGGAGCCAGGATTCTGCTGGAAAAAGTGCCATCAGAATGCAATATTTCGGAAGATCAACAGTTGACGGAAATTATATGAAAAATCCTATTTTCCGGATGTGAAGGGAGCCAGAAGGGGGAGCCGAGGGGACCGAGGTGGGCCCACCCTCATGGGGCGGCGCGGCCCAAGGCAGCAGCGCCGCACGCGGGAGGAGGCCACGCCTCTCGCCTCCTTTTCTTCGCGTATGTCTTCGTCCAGGAAACCCTGAGGCCCCCGAGAGGATGATCGCGAGAGTCACGGCCCCGCTGCGGGCGGAGAACACCGAGAGAAAAGAGCTCCGTGAGGCTGAAATCTGCGGGAAATTTCCTCCAGGAGGCGTGTATGTCCCAATCCATAGTCATCGAGGAGCTGGACATCATCTCCATCATCATCCCTTCATCATCATCATCATCATCCCCGCCATCTCCACCGCTGCACCTCGTCACCGCTGTAACAATTTGGGTTTGATCTTGAGTGTTTGATAGGGGAAACTCTCCCGGTGTTGATTTCTACTTGTTATTGATGCTATTGAGTGAAACTATTGAACCAAGGTTTATGTTCAGATTGTTCATCACCATATCACCTCTGATCATGTTCCATATGATGTCTCGTGAGTAGTTCGTTTAGTTCTTGAGGACATGGGTGAAGTCTAAATGTTAGTAGTGAATTATGTTGGTTAGTATTCAATGTTATGATATTTAAGTTGTGGTGTTATTCTTCTAGTGGTGTCGTGTGAACGTCGACTACATGACACTTCACCATTTATGGGCCTAGGGGAGTGCATCTTGTATTCGTTTGCCCAATTGCGAGTTCTTTGGAGTGACGAAACCTAAACCCCGTGGTGTTATACACGGTGCGGGGGATAACGGGATCTCGAGTTTAAGGCTATTGGTTAGATTTATCTTAATCACTACTTAAGAGACACGGATGCTTGCAGGGGTCTAATCACAAGTATCATTAGTCTAGGAAGGGCGTACATTAGCATAGGTTCACCCACACAACACTTATCAAAACAATGAAGGTATCGGCTATATGAAGCGAAAGCACTAGACTAAATTCCCGTGTGTCCTCAAGAACGTTGATCATTATAAGTAAACAAACCGGCTTGTCCTTTGTACTAAAAAGGATTGGGCCACTCGCTGCAATTATTTCTCTCGCACTTTACTTACTTGTACTTATTTCATCTGCTATATCAAAACCCCCTGAATACTTGTCTGTGAGCATTTACAGTGAATCCTTCATCGAAACTGCTTGTCAACACCTTCTGCTCATATTGAAGAAACACTGAGGAGCTATTGGCTACACTCTTGATGACTTGAAGGGGATTTCTCCCTCTATTTGCCAACATGCTATCAATATGGAAGATGATGCGAAGCCTGTTGTTGAACATCAACGTCGTTCAATTCCGAAGATGAAGGATGTGGTAAGGAATGAGGTATTAAAACTTCTTGAAGCTAGTATTATATATCCTATTGCTGATAGTAGATGGGTTAGTCCTGTGCATTGTGTTCCTAAGAAAGGAGGAATGACGGTTGTGCCTAATGATAATGATGAGCTCATCCCTCAAAGAGTAGTTGTAGGGTATAGAATGTGCATTGATTATCGAAAAGTTAATAAGGTTACTAAGAAAGATCATTACCCTTTACCATTTATTGATCAAATGCTAGAAAGATTGTCTAGATGGATATTCTGGGTTTTCACAAATTGCTGTTAGAGCTAAAGATCAAGAGAAACCCACTTTCACTTGTCCCTATGGAACTTATGCTTATAGGCGTATGCCTTTTGGTTTATGTAATGCTCTTGCTACTTTTCAAAGATGCATGTGTCTGCTATTTTTCATGGCTTTTGTGAGAGTATTGTAGAGGTATTCATGGATGATTTTTCTATGGGAATTCTTTTGATAATTGCTTGCGAAACCTTGATAAAGTATTGCAGAGATGTGAAGAAACTAATCTTGTTCTTAATTGGGAGAAATGCCACTTTATGGTTAATGAAGGAATTGTATTGGGACATAAAATTTAGAGGTATTGAAGTTGATAGAGCTAAAGTTGAAGCAATTGAGAAGATGCCCTATCTGAGGGATGTTAAAGGTATTCGTAGTGTTCTTGGTCATGCTGGGTTTTATAGGAGATTTATTAAAGATTTCTCCAAGATTTCAAAGCCTCTTACTAATATTCTTCAAAAAGATGTACCTTTTGTTTTTGATGATGATTGTAAGGAAGCTTTTGAAACTTTAAAGAAAGCATTAACAACTGCTCCTGTAGTTGAACCTCCTGATTGGAATTTGCCTTTTGAAATTATGTGTGATGCTAGTGATTTTGCTGTAGGTGCTGCTGTTCTTGGACAGCGAGTAGATAAGAAATTGAATGTTATTCATTATGCTAGCAAAACTCTTGATGCTGCTCAAAGAAATTATGCTACAACTGAAAAAGAATTGTTAGCTATAGTCTTTGCTTGTGATAAGTTTAGATCCTATATTGTTGATTCAAAAGTTACAATTCATACCGATCATGCTGCAATTAGATACCTTATGACAAAGAAGGATGCTAAGCCAAGGCTTATTAGATGGGTACTTCTTTTGCAAGAATTTGATTTACATATTATAGATAGGAAAGGTGTTGATAATCCTGTTGCTGATAATTTGTCTAGATTGGAAAATATTACTTATGATCCTTTCCTGTTAATGATAGTTTTCCAAATGAACAATTGGCTGTAATAAAGGTGAGCTCGTGAGATAGTCCTTGGTATGCTGATTATGCTAACTTTATTGTATCCAAGTACTTGCCTCCAACCTTTTCAGCTCAGCAAAGGAGGAAGTTCTTTTATGACTTGAGGCATTATTTTTGGGATGAACCACACTTATATAAAGAAGGAGTAGATGGTATTATGCGAGAAGATGTGTTCCTGAATATGAACAACGGGAGATATTGAGTAAATGTCATGGTAGTGTTTATGGAGGACATCACGCCGGAGATAGGACCGCGCAAAAGGTTCTACAATCAGGTTTTTATTGGCCAACTCTCTTCAAAGATGCAAGAAAAGTTTATTCTATCTTGTGATGAATGTCAAAGGGTTGGTAATATCTCCAGACGCAATGAAATGCCTATGAATTATACTCTTGTTATTGAACCATTCGATTGTTGGGGATTTGACTTCATGGGTCCTTTCCCTTCTTCAGAAGGTAACACTCATATACTTGTCACTGTTGATTATGTTACTAAATGGGTGGAAGCCATACCTACAAAAAGTGATGATGGTGAGACCTCTTTAAGAATGCTTTTAGATATTATTTTTCCTAGATTTGGAGTTCCTAGATATATTATAACTGATGGAGGTTCTCATTTTATTCATGGTGGTTTTAGAAAAACTCTTGCTAAATATGGTATTAATCATAGAATTTCTTCCGCTTATCATCCTCAAACTAGTGGGCAAGTAGAATTATCAAATAGAGAGATTAAATCTATCTTGCAAAAGACTGTTAATAAATCTAGAAAGAACTGGGCTATTAAATTGAAGGAAGCACTATGGGCTTATAGAACTGCTTATAAAAATCCCATGGGTATGTCACCGTATAAAATGGTTTATGGGAAAGCTTGACATTTACCCTTAGAACTAGAGCACAAAGCTTATTGGGCTGTGAGAGAACTAAATAAAGATCCTAAACTTGCCGGTAAGAAAAGATTGCTACAATTGAGTCTTTAGATGAATGGAGAAGTGAAGCATATGAAAATGCTAAACTCTTTAAAGAGAAAGTTAAGAAATGACATGATAGAAGAATTATTAAAAGAGAATTTAATGTTGGAGATAAAGTCCTATTGTATCGGTCTCATCTCAGATTTTTTGCAGGAAAATTACTCTCAAAATGGGAAGGACCATATGTCATTGATGAGTTGTATCGATCAGGAGCAATTAAAATTAGTTCTCTGCAAGGTAATGCCACACAAGTGGTGAATGGACAAAGATTCAAGCATTATATCTCGGGTGATTCTTATAATGAAGATGTTGATGTTATTCAAGTGGTAACTCCGGAAGCTTTCATCAAAGGTCAAACTGACAGTTCTGCAGAGTTCGACTTTGAATAGGTAACAGTTCTGGTAAGAAAAAGTCCGCGTTTAACTTTCCGAACAATGTTTTTGCAACTTTTGGAAAATATGAAAAATTACGAGATCGAAACGGAGTGGAGGAGACATACGGGCGTGCCCCCACGAACGGCGCGGGCCCCAGCTGGCCCGCGCCGCCTGTGGGGAGGGCCCCTCGTCGCCCCTGCTCAAACCTACAGTTTGACACATTTTTAGTTTGTCGTGAAATTTTGCTATATAATGCTTTGGACACTGGAGGTCGATATATCGTTTCTCGACGTGTTTTGTTTCGAGCTGTTTTCTGTCAGGATCTTTTGATCTAGAGGCACCATGGTCTCCAACAACAAGGACAAGGAGCCTTCGGAGGAAGGTATTCAAGACCCCGAGTTGAAAGAAAGAAGTCAAGGAGGATGAAGAGGAAGTCGAAGTTCCGCGAGTACGCGCGTGCCACCATCGCAAGCATCGGGTGGTCAGAGCCGTTCAACGCCCGACAAAAGCGCACGGATTAGCAGGAGGGAAGAGTTCCACGTCACTACCTGGCTCCAAGGACATCTCCTCTCAGGGCACCTACCACCCACTTCACATTCTAATTCATAATAGTCAAATTGAAAGGATTCCCAAGGCAGTATTGCCTAGCAATTGGGATATAGATCGTTCTAACACTGCAGGAAGGATGAAGCCTGAAGCTGAAGAGTGGGGAAACAACTCTAAGAGTTGGGACTCGCCGTCGGACATACTTCTTAACCGCGTCGAGCACAACTCAGAGCTGATCCGCAACCTCACCTACGAGATTGATGAGCTAAAGGAGCTTGTTAAGAAGCTTATCAAGAATTCACCACCACCAAGGGGTAATTCATCATCGGTATTGGCATCCCCTTGGTTTGTTCCAAGCTTGGGGGAGTGCCGTGGTATCACATCATCACTATCTTTTACCTTTTACTTTCAAGTAGTGTCATATCATGAGTAGGGAAGTTATCATATAAGATGTGTTGCGGTATGGAAGTATCTCTCTTTAGTTGGTTATCTATGTATCCCTTGGTGTGAGTTATCGTTATGGAATATTAATGAGAAGTCTTATCATTTACATTTTGCACTCTTATTTTAGTTTGCAATCTCTATTATATGATTGATCTTGTTGTTAGTATTGGTATCACTTTGGGAGCATTGAGTAAATCTATTTGGTTTTGGCAAACTTAGCATTGGTCAATAGCAACAACACTTTGAGTTTAAGTAGAAAAGAGGAAATACATGTAGATATGTTATTATCTTTCTTGTTAGTTCCTAGCTTAGTATTCTGAAGTTAAAATTGTTTGTGCTTACCAGTAAGACGCATGATTGTTTCTATCACATGTATATTTGTTTGTTTCCCTCAATGCTTGCTAATTAACCTTGCTAGCCAAAGACCTGTACCGAGAGGGAATACTTCTCGTGCATCCAAACCCTTAAACCAAACCTATGCCATCAGTGTCCACCATAACTACCTACTATGTGGTATTTCCCTGCCATTCCAAGTAAATACTTCATGTGCTACCTTTAAACAATTCAAAAACTATTACCTCTTATTTGTGTCAATGTTTTATAGCTCATGAGGAAGTATGTGGTGTTTTATCTTTCAATCTTGTTGGGCAGCTTCCACTAATGGACTAGTGGCTTCATCCACTTATCCTATAATTTTGCAAAAAGAGCTGGCAGGGTTCCCAGCCCCAATTAATCAACTTTCATTAATAATTCTCTTCACATGTTTTGCTCTGATTCATCAGTAAGCAACTTAATTTTGCAATAGACACTCCTCCATGGTATGAGATTGTTGGAAGGCACCCGAGGATTCGGTTAGCCATGGCTTGTGTAAGCAAAGGTTGGGAGTGTCATCCTTAAATAAACTAAAGTACATGTGTAAACAAAAGAGAAGAGGGATGATCTACCTTGCTGGTAGAGATAACGTCCTTCATGGGAGCCGCTCTTCGAAGGTAAGGGGGTTAGAGTACCCGCTACCATTCGTTGACAACAACAAACACCTCTCAAAACTTTACTTTTATGCTCTCTATATGATTTCAAAACTTAAAAAGCTCTAGCACATGATTTAATCCATGCTTCCCTCTGCGAAGGGCGTCTTTTACTTTATGTTGAGTCGGTAAACCTATTTCCCTCCATCTCAAGCAAGCATTTGAGTTGTTGTGATCAAACCATCTATATTGTGATCTATTTCATCATGTCTTTTATTCTTCCTTGTTTAGTACAAGTTTTATCTGAATGAATATAGCTTTGAAAGTTATCAATGATTATGAGGAGATTACTATGATTGAGTATGCAAGTTTACCATAAGCTTTAATATGAGAGCGCTGCTCAATAGATGAGTATAATCTGTTAACTGTTCTCTGACCAAGAACAAAGTTTGCCATCACCAATTATGATTCCTTATGCACCTTTATTTGTGATTACCTTCTACTTGTTTCAAGTTGAATTATATGAGGAAGTTGTTTACTAGAATGTCTTGTGTGAATGAATATGATGCTTCTTGTCCGTATTTTATTTATCGACTCTTCACTCCATAAACATGTGGTCTTGTTTATCGAGTTCAGTTTCGCTTGGGGACAAGCGAAGTCTAAGCTTGGGGGAGTTGATACGTCCATTTTGCATCACCATTTTATATCATAATTTCTGTTATTCATTGATATATTTCATATTTGGAGATGATACTTATGTTATTTCATCTATTTTGCATGTTTCATGATTATTTGGGGATCGCGCACCGGAGCCAGGATTCTGGAAAAAGCACCGTCAGAATGCAATATTTCGGAAGATCAACAGTTGACGGAAATTATATGAAAAATCCTATTTTTCCAGATGACGAAGGGAGCCAGAAGGGGGAGCCGAGGGGACCCGAGGTGGAGCCCGCCTCATGGGCGGCGCCCAAGGCTGGCTGCGCCGCCTGTGAGAGGGGCCCACAGCCCTCTCGCCTCTTACTTCGCATGTGTCTTCGTCAGAAAACCTAATCCCCGAGAGGATAGTCGAAGAGTCACGGCCGCCTCGCGGGCGGAGAACACGAGAGAGAAAAGAGCTCTCCCGGCAGGCTGAAATCTCTTGGAAATTTCCTCCCGGAGGGGGAGCTCGACCGCCATCGTCACGTCATCGAGCTGGACATCATCTCCATCATCATCACCATCATCATCATCATCATCACCGCCATCTCCACCGCTGCACCTCGTCACCGCTGTAACAATTTGGGTTTGATCTTGATTGTTTGATAGGGAAACTCTCCCGGTGTTGATTTCTACTTGTTATTGATGCTATTGGTGAAACTATTGAACCAAGGTTTATGTTCAGATTGTTATTCATCACCATATCACCTCTGATCATGTTCCATATGATGTCTCGTGAGTAGTTCGTTTAGTTCTTGAGGACATGGGTGAAGTCTAAATGTTAGTAGTGAATTATGTTGGTTAGTATTCAATGTTATGATATTTAAGTTGTGGTGTTATTCTTCTAGTGGTGTCGTGTGAACGTCGACTACATGACACTTCACCATTTATGGGCCTAGGGGAGTGCATCTTGTATTCGTTTGCCAATTGCGGGGTTGCCGGAGTGACAGAAACCTAAACCCCCGTTGGTATATCGGTGCAGGAGGGATAACAGGATCTCGAGTTTAAGGTTGTGGTTAGATTTATCTTAATTACTTTCTTGTAGTTGCGGATGCTTGCAAGGGGTATAATCACAAGTATGTATTAGTCCTAGGAAGGGCGGTACATTAGCATAGGTTCACCACACAACACTTATCAAAACAATGAAGATTAATCAGCTATATGAAGCGAAAGCACTAGACTAAATTCCCGTGTGTCCTCAAGAACGTTTGGTCATTATAAGTAAACAAACCGGCTTGTCCTTTGTGCTAAAAAGGATTGGGCCACTCGCTGCAATTATTTCTCTCGCACTTTACTTACTTGTACTTATTTCATCTGCTATATCAAAACCCCCTGAATACATGTCTGTGAGCATTTACAGTGAATCCTTCATCAAAACTGCTTGTCAACACCTTCTGCTCCTCGTTGGGTTCGACACTCTTATTTATCGAAAGTACTACGATACACCCCCTATACTTATGGGTCATCAGGCCGCCACAAAGCTCAAGCACTACTTCGAAGAGCACCCCATGAAGGTGGTAAGTGAAGCACCAATTTCCGACATCATGTGCAACAAAGACGCCAGCGGCCGGATTGCAAAATGGGCAATCCAGATATCACCATACGTGCCGGTATATGAAAGAAGAGATGCCATCAAGTCACAAGCTTTGGCTGATTTCCTTGTTGATTGGGCGGAAATGCAATACAAACCGCCGGAACAAATACAATACTGGAAGATGCACTTTGACGGATCCAAGCTCAAAGAGGGTCTAGGTGCCGGTGTGGTTCTTACTTCACCTAAGGGAGATCATCTCCGATATGTTTTACAAGTACACTTCAGGGCATCAAACAATGTCGCTGAATACGAGGCTCTGATCCATGGGCTCAAGGTCGCAAAAGAAATCGGTGCGCACCGGATCATTTGCTACGGTGATTCAGATCTTGTGGTGCAGCAGTGTTCCGGAGATTGGGACGCAAAAGATGCCAACATGGCCTCATACCGGTTTCATGTGCAAAAGATTGCTGACTTCTTTGAAGGATGTGAGTTTCACCATGTGCCGCGGGCGGAAAATGAAGCCGCGGATGCTCTATCCAAGCTAGGCTCATCGAGGCAAGAAATTCCTCCCGGAGTGGCATTGGCTCACCTAAGGGTGCCATCGATCAAACCAAGTCCGGAATCGGAGTCAATTTTTGTACCGGAGTCGCACGTTGTGCCAATGGACATTGACGAAGGGAGCAGGGACTACTCCCGGCAAACCGGGAATTGCCAGATCTAAGCCGGAAGAAGCAATGCTGGTGGATAATATGGAGATAGACGCACCGGTGTTTCTGGTTCGAGAAGCACCATCTTGGGTTAAACCTATTAAGGAATTCCTGGTCGACGACACCTTGCCGGTTGACCAAAATGAGTCGAGAAGGATCCAGAGGAGGTCCAAAGCATATACAATCATCAATGGTGAGGTCTACAAAAAGTGTTACCGGTTGATACGTCTCCGACGTATCGATATATTCTTATGTTCCATGCCACATTATTGATGATATCTACATGTTTTATACACATTATATGTCGTATTTATGCTTTTCCGGCACTAACCTATTGAGATGCGAAGCAGCGTTCTTTGTTTTCTGCTGTTTTTGGTTTCGAGAAATCCTACAAAGGAAATATTCTCGGAATTGGACGAAATCAACGCCCAGGGTCCTATTTTTGCACGAAGCTTCCAGAAGACCGAAAGGATCACGAAGTGGGGCCACGAGGCGACGACACGCCAGGGCCGCGCGGCCCTGCTGTGTGGGTCCCTCGTGACCCTTCCGAGGCTGCCCTTCCGCCTGCTTAAAGCCTTCGTCGCGAAACCCCCGTGCGAGAGCCCGATACGGAAAACCTTATTGAGACGCCGCCGCCAATCCCATCTCGGGGATTACTGGAGATCACCTCCGGCTCCTGAGGAGGGGAATCATCTCCGGAGGACTCTTCACCGCCATAGTCGCCTCACGGAGTTATGAGTGAAGTAGTTCACCCCTGGACTATGGGTCCATAGCGAGTAGCTAGATGGTTGTCTTCTCCTCATGTGCTTCATTGTCGGATCTTGTGAGCTGCCTAACATGATCAAGATCATCTATCTGTAATTCTATATGTTGTGTTTGTCGGGATCCGATGGATAGAGAATACTATGTTATGTTGATTATCAATCTATTACCTATGTGTTGTTTATGATCTTGCATGCTCTCAGTTATTAGTAGAGGCTCTTTTACTTTAACTCCAAGAGGGAGTATTTATGCTCGATAGTGGGTTCATGCCTCCATTAAATCTGGGACAGTGACAGAAATTTCTAAGGTTGTGGATGTGCTGTTGCCACTAGGGATAAAACATTGATGCTATGTCCGAGGATGTAGTTATTGATTACATTACGCACCATACTTAATGCAATTGTTCTGTTGTTTTGCAACTTAATACTGGAAGGGGTTCGGATGATAACCTGAAGGTGGACTTTTTAGGCATAGATGCATGCTGGATAGCGGTCTATGTACTTTGTCGTAATGCCCAATTAAATCTCACAATATTCATCATATCATGTATGTGCATTGTTATGCTCTCTTTATTTGTCAATTGCCCAACTGTAATTTGTTCACCCAACATGCTATTTATCTTATGGGAGAGACACCTCTAGTGAACTGTGGACCCCGGTCCATTCTTTTATCGAATACAATCTGCAATACTTGTTCTTTGTTTTCTGTGCAAACAATCATCATCCACACTATACATCTAATCCTTTGTTACGGCAAGCCGGTGAGATTGACAACCTCACTATTTCGTTGGGGCAAAGTACTTTGGTTGTGTTGTGCAGTTCCACGTTGGCGCCGGAATCCCTGGTGTTGCGCCGCACTACATCCCGCCGCCATCAACCTTCGACGTGCTTCTTGACTCCTACTGGTTCGATAAACCTTGGTTTCTTACTGAGGGAAACTTGCTGCTGTACGCATTGATGGCGTGTATTTCACACGTTCGTTGGGAACCCCAAGAGGAAGGTATGATGCGCACAGCGGCAAGTTTTCCTCAGAAAGAAACCAAGGTTTATCGAACCAGGAGGAGCCAAGAAGCACGTTGAAGGTTGATGGCGGCGGGATGTATGCGGCGCAACACCGGGGATTCCGGCGCCAACGGGAACCTGCACAACACAAACCAAGTACTTTGCCCCAACGAAGCAGTGAGGTTGTCAATCTCACCGGCTTCTTGTAACAAAGGATTAACCGTATTGTGTGGAAGATGATTGTTTGCGGAAACGGTAAAACAAGTATTGCGGCAGATTTGTATTTGAGTATTAAAGAATGGGCCGGGGTCCACAGTTCACTAGAGTGTCTCTCCCATAAGATAAAGAGCATGTTGGGTGAACAAATTACATGGGCAATTGACAAATAGAGAGGGCATAACAATGCACATACATGTCATGATAAGTATAGTGAGATTTGTTAGGCATTACGACAAAGTATAGACATTTCTGCATCTATGCCTAAAAATCACCTTCGGTATCATCACGAACCCACTCATTATTAAGTTGCAAAGCAACAGGACAATTGCATTAAGTATGGTGCGTAATGTCGACAACTACATCCTTAGACATAGCAATGTTTTATCTAGTGGCAACAGCACCTTTGGCCTTAGGTACTTGTCGCGTGTATCAATGCGGCATGAACCCACTATCGGCATAAATACTCCCTCTAGTTAAAGCAAAACTGGCCAGAGCCTCTACTAATAACTTGAGAGCATGCAAGATCATAAACAACACATATGTAATAACTTGATAATTAACATAACATGGTATTCTCTATCCATCGGATCCCGACAAACACAACATATAGAATAGATGATCTTGATCATGTTAGGCAGCTCACAAGATCCAACAATGAAGCACAATGAGGAGAAGACAACCATCTAGCTACTTCTGGACCCATAGTCAGTGAACTACGTCATCACTCCGGAGCGACCATGGCGTGTAGAGTCCTCGGAGATGAATCCCTCTCCCAGTGCGGAGGGTCTCGAGTCCCGAGATGGGATTGGCGGCGGCGGCGTCTCGGAAGGTTTTCCGTATGTGGTTTTTCGCATCAGGGGTTTCGCGACGGAGGCTTTAAGTAGGCGGAAAGAGCTGCGTGGGGGCCACACGAGGCCCCACACCCACCGGCGCGGCCAAGACCTGGGCCGCCGCCCTATGGTGGCGGCCCCTCGTGGCCCCACGACTCCTCTTCGGTCTTAGGAAGCTTCGTGGCAAAATAGGACCCTGGGTCTTGATTTCGTCAATTAGAGAAATTTCGTTCGTTACGGCAGTTAATAGGTTAGTTCCAGAAAATGCACGAATATGACATAAAGTGTGCATAAAACATGTGGTATCATCAATAATATGGCATGGAACATAAGAAAGTATCGATTTCGGAGACGTATCAGCATCCCCAAGCTTAGTTCTGCTCGTCGAGCGGGTAAAGCGATAACAAAGATAATTTACGAAGTGACATGCCATCATAACCTTGATCATACTATTTGTAAACATATGTAATGAATGGCGATCAAAACAATGGTAATGACATGAGTAAACAAGTGAATTATAAAGCAAAGACTTTTCATGAATAGTACTTCAAGACAAGCATCAATAAGTCTTGCATAAGAGTTAACTCATAAAGCAATAAATCAAAGTAAAGGTATTGAAGCAACACAAAGGAAGATTAAGTTTCAGCGGTTGCTTTCAACTTGTAACATGTATATCTCATGGATAATTGTCAACATAGAGTAATATAGCAAGTGCAATATGCAAGTATGTAGGAATCAATGCACAGTTCACACAAGTGTTTGCTTCTTGAGATGGAGAGAGATAGGTGAACTGACTCAACATAAAAGTAAAAGAATGGTCCTTCAAAGAGGAAAGCATCGATTGCTATATTTGTGCTAGAGCTTTTATTTTGAAAACATGAAACAATTTTGTCAACGGTAGTAATAAAGCATATGAGTTATGTAAATTATATCTTACAAGTTGCAAGTCTCATGCATAGTATACTAATAGTGCCCGCACCTTGTCCTAATTAGCTTGGACTACCGGATCTTTGCAATACACATGTTTTAACCAAGTGTCACAATGGGGTACCTCCATGCCGCTGTACAAAGGTCTAAGGAGAAAGCTCGCATTTTGGATTTCTCGCTTTTGATTATTCTCAACTTAGACATCCATACCGGGACAACATGGACAACAGATAATGGACTCCTCTTTAATGCATAAGCATGTGACAACAATTATTATTCTCATATGAGATTGAGGATATATGTCCAAACTGAAACTTCCACCATGGATCATGGCTTTAGTTAGCGGCCCAATGTTCTTCTCTAACAATATGTATGCTCCAACCATTAAGGTGGTAGATCTCTCTTACTTCAGACAAGACGGACATGCATAGCAACTCACATGATATTCAACAAAGAATAGTTGATGGCGTCCCCAGAAACATGGTTATCGCACAACAAGCAACTTAATAAGAGATAAAGTGCATAAGTACATATTCAATACCACAATAGTTTTTAAGCTATTTGTCCCATGAGCTATATATTGTAAAGGTGAATGATGGAATTTTAAAGGTAGCACTCAAGCAATTAACTTTGGAATGGCGGATAAATACCATGTAGTAGGTAGGTATGGTGGACACAAATGGCATAGTGGTTGGCTCAAGTATTTTGGATGCATGAGAAGTATTCCCTCTCGATACAAGGTTTAGGCTAGCAAGGTTATTTGAAACAAACACAAGGATGAACCGTACAACAAAACTCACATAAAAGACATATTGTAAACATTATAAGACTCTACACCGTCTTCCTTGTTGTTCAAAACTCAATACTAGATATTATCTAGACTCTAGAGAAACCAAATATGCAAACCAAATTAGCAAGCTCTAAGTGTTTCTTCATTAATGGGTGCAAAGTATATGATGCAAGAGCTTAAACATGAGCACAACAATTGCCAAGTATCAAATTATTCAAGACATTTTAGAATTACTACATGTAGCATTTTCCAATTCCAACCATATAACAATTTAACGAAGAAGAAACTTCGCCATGAATACTATGAGTAGAGCCTAAGGACATATTTGTCCATATGCTACAGCGGAGCGTGTATCTCTCCCATAAAGTGAATGCTAGGATCCATTTTATTCAAACAAAACAAAAACAAAAACAAACCGACGCTCCAAGCAAAATGCATAAGATGTGACGGAATAAAAATATAGTTTCAGGGGAGGAACCTTGATAATGTTGTCGATGAAGAAGGGGATGCCTTGGGCATCCCAAGCTTAGACGCTTGAGAATATGCAGGGGTGCACCACCGGGGCATCCCCAAGCTTAGAGCTTTCACTCTCCTTGATCATATTGTATCATACTCCTCTCTTGATCCTTGAAAACTTCCTCCACACCAAACTCGAAACAACTCATTAGAGGGTTAGTGCACAATAAAAATTAACATGTTCAGAGGTGACACAATCATTCTTAACACTTCTGGACATTGCATAAAGCTACTGGACATTAATGGATCAAAGAAATTCATCCAACATAGCAAAAGAGGCAATGCGAAATAAAAGGCATAATCTGTCAAAACAGAACAGTCCGTAAAGATGGATTTTATTAGGGCACCAGACTTGCTCAAATGAAAATGCCCAAATTGAATGAAAGTTGCGTACATATCTGAGGATCACTCACGTAAATTGGCTTAATTTTCTGAGTTACCTACAGAGAATTAGACCCAGATTCGTGACAGCAAAGAAATCTGTTTCTGCGCAGTAATCCAAATCTAGTATTTACTTTACTATCAAAGACTTTACTTGGCACAACAAAACATAAAACTAAGATAAGGAGAGGTTGCTACAGTAGTAAATAACTTCCAAGACTCAAATATAAAACAAAAATACTGTAGTAAAAACATGGGTTGTCTCCCATAAGCGCTTTTCTTTAACGCCTTTCAGCTAGGCGCAGAAAGTGTGTATCAAGTATTATCAAAGGGTGGTGCATCTACAGCGGGGTTTGGAGTTTTCTCAACCATGCATAGTATATTGGATACATAAGTTTCAGCGTCTCCCTTTTCATTAGTCTTGGGCTTGCTACTCTCATCGAACAAATTTTCAGGAACAAGCCAAGCATAGTTATTTTCTAGTGCATCATTCATAGCTAGGAGTTTACATGGTATTGGTGCTTTGATCTCCCCACCATCATTAATATTATTAGTGTACCTTATTCTATCCATGTCCATTTTTTCAAGGAGACCAACAAAATTAGTATGAGAACCAAGCATATTAAATTTAGCAAAGACCTTTCTAGCCTCTCTTGCTAGACCACCAAATTCTCTAAGAAGGGTTTCTAAAACAAAATCTTTCTTTTCCCCCTCTTCCATATCACCGAGTGTAAGAAACATATGTTGGATTATAGGATTGAGATTAACAAATTTAGTTTCCAACATGCGAACTAAAGCAGCAGCAGCAATTTCATAAGTAGGAGCAAGTTCTACCAAGTGTCTATCTTCAAAATCTTCAACGGTACTAACATGAGTGAAAAATTCTTCTATATTGTTTCTCCCAATTATAGACCCGCGTCCTACCGGTATGTCTTTTGTGGTAAAATTAAAAGGAAACATGATGAATCAAGTAAAGTAAATGCAAGTAACTAATTTTTTTGTGTTTTTAATATAGCAAACAAGACAGTAAATAAGGTAAAGCTAGCAACTAATTTTTTTGTGTTTTGATATAAGTGCAGCAAACAAAGTAGTAAATAAAATAAAGTAAGACAAAAACAAAGTAAAGAGGTTGGGAAGTGGAGACTCCCTTGCAGCGTGTCTTGATCTCCCCGGCAACGGCGCCAGAAAATATGCTTGATGGCGTGTATTTCACACGTTCGTTGGGAACCCCAAGAGGAAGGTATGATGCGCACAGCGGCAAGTTTTCCCTCAGAAAAAACCAAGGTTTATCGAACCGGGAGGAGCCAAGAGCACGTTGAAGGTTGATGGCGGCGGGATGTAGTGCGGCGCAACACCGGAGATTCCGGCGCCAACGTGGAACTGCACAACACAACCAAAGTACTTTGCCCCAACGAAACAGTGAGGTTGTCAATCTCACCGGCTTCTTGTAACAAAGGATTAACCGTATTGTGTGGAAGATGATTGTTTGCGGAAAACGATAAACAAGTATTGCAGCAGATTTGTATTTAGTATTAAAGAATGGACCGGGGTCCATGAGTTCACTAAGTGTCTCTCCCATAAGATAAAAGCATGTTGGGTGAACAAATTACGATCGGGCAATTGACAAATAGAGAGGGCATAACAATGCACATACATGTCATGATAAGTATAGTGAGATTTAATTGGGCATTACGACAAAGTACATAGACCGCCATCCAACTGCATCTATGCCTAAAAAGTCCACCTTCAGGTTATCATCCGAACCCCTTCCAGTATTAAGTTGCAAAGCAACAGACAATTGCATTAAGTATGGTGCGTAATGTAATCGACAACTACATCCTTAGACATAGCACCAATGTTTTATCCCTAGTGGCAACACACATCACAACCTTAGAACTTTCTGTCACTGTCCCAGGTGTCAATGCGGCATGAACCCACTATCGAGCATAAATACTCCCTCTTGGAGTTAAGAGCAAAAACTTGGCCAGAGCCTCTACTAATAACGGAGAGCATGCAAGATCATAAACAACACATATGTAATAACTTGATAATTAACATAACATGGTATTCTCTATCCATCGGATCCCGACAAACACAACATATAGAATTACAGATAGATGATCTTGATCATGTTAGGCAGCTCACAAGATCCAACAATGAAGCACAATGAGGAGAAGACAACCATCTAGCTACTGCTATGGACCCATAGTCCAGGGGTGAACTACTCACTCATCACTCCGGAGGCGACCATGGCGGTGTAGAGTCCTCCGGGAGATGAATCCCCTCTCCGGCAGGGTGCCGGAGGCGTCTCAGTAAGGTTTTCCGTATCGTGGTTTTTCGCATCAGGGGTTTCGCGACGGAGGCTTTAAGTAGGCGGAAGGGCAACGTGGGGGGCACACGGGGGCCCCACACCACAGGTCGGCGCGGCCAAGACCTGGGCCGCGCCGCCCTATGGTGGCGGCCCCTCGTGGCCCCACTTCGACTCCTCTTCGGTCTTCCGGAAGCTTCGTGGCAAAATAGGACCCTGGGTCTTGATTTCGTCCAATTCCGAGAATATTTCGTTACTAGGATTTCTGAAACCAAAAACAGCAAAACAGCAACTGGCTCTTCGGCATCTTGTTAATAGGTTAGTTCCGGAAAATGCACGAATATGACATAAAGTGTGCATAAAACATGTAGGTATCATCAATAATTTGGCATGGAACATAAGAAATTATCGATACGTCGGAGACGTATCACGCATCACACCTTCCACTTGGGGTTCCCAACGGGCGTGTGCTTTACGCGTCATGAAGCTAAATTTCTGGCGCCGTTGCCGGGGAGATCAAGACACGTTGCAAGGGGAGTCTCCACAATCCAATCTCTTTACTTTGTTTTGTCTTGCTTTATTTTATTTACTACTTTGTTTGCTGCATTATATCAAAACACAAAAAAATTAGTTGCTAGTTTTACTTTATTTACTGTCTTGCACTCTATATCAAAAACACAAAAAAATTAGTTACTTGCATTTATTTTATCTAGTTTGCTTTATTTACTACTGCTAAAATGGCCACTCCTGAAAATACTAAGTTGTGTGACTTCACAACCACAAATAATAATGATTTCTTATGCACACCTATTGCTCCACCTGCTACTACAGCAGAATTCTTTGAAATTAAACCTGCTTTATTGAATCTTGTTATGCGAGAGCAATTTTCTGGTGTTAGTTCTGATGATGCTGCTGCCCATCTCAATAATTTTGTTGAATTGTGTGAAATGCAAAAGTATAAAGATGTAGATGGTGACATTATAAAATTAAAATTGTTTCCTTTCTCATTAAGAGGAAGAGCTAAAGATTGGTTGCTATCTTTGCCTAAGAATAGTATTGATTCATGGACTAAATGCAAGGATGCTTTTATTGGTAGATATTATCCCCCTGCTAAAATTATATCTTTGAGGAGTAGCATAATGAATTTTAAACAATTGGATAATGAGCATGTTGCACAAGCTTGGGAAAGAATGAAATCTTTGGTTAAAAATTGCCCAACCCATGGACTGACTACTTGGATGATCATCCAAACCTTTTATGCAGGACTGAACTTTTCTTCGGAACCTATTGGATTCAGCTGCTGGAGGTACCTTTATGTCCATCACTTTGGGGGCGTCAACAAAGCTTCTTGATGATATGATGACAAATTACTCTGAATGGCACACGGAAAGAGCTCCGCAAGGTAAGAAGGTAAATTATGTTGAAGAAACCTCCTCCTTGAGTGATAAGATTGATGCTATTATGTCTATGCTTGTGAATGGTAGATCTAATTTTGATCCTAATAATGTTCCTTTAGCTTCATTGTTTTCCCAAGAAGAACATGTTGATGTGAACTTCATTAAAAATAATAATTTCAACAACAATGCTTATAGGAACAATTCTAGTAACAACTATAGGCCATATCCTTCTGCTAATGGTAATAGTTATGGTAATTCTTATGGGAATTCTTACAACAATAATAGGAGTGTACCCCCTGGTCTTGAAGCCATGCTTAAAGAATTTATTAGTACACAAACTGCTTTTAACAAATCTGTTGAGGAAAAGCTCGATAAAATTGATATTCTTGCTTCTAAGGTTGATAGTCTTGCCTCTGATGTTGATCTTTTAAAATTGAAAGTTATGCCTAATAAGGATATTGATAATAAGATTGTTACTACAGCAAATGCCATCCAAGTTCGAATTAATGAGAATATTAGATTGATGGCCGAATTGCATGCTAGGTGGGAAAGAGAAGAAAATGAAAAACTAGCTAAAGAAAATAATGTAGCTAAAGTTTGGACTATTACCACCACTAGTAATGTTAATGATTCACATGTTGCTACACCTCCTACTATCAATGGTAAAATAATTGGTGTTGGCAATGTTACTACTCCTAGTGCAAAGCGTGCAAAATTGCCTGAAACTGCTAAAACTGCT